>JABWTJ010000071.1:0-687875 GCA_016801875.1 Solanum sitiens
TAGAGACATGGTGAATTTTCTAAAAGCATGAAAATAATTTTTTTGTAAAATCCATGTTTTCTCTTATTGACTCGCATTTTAATGTGCTAATTGTGAAGTTGACTTCATGAGGTAAGACAAGGAACTTAGTAATAGTCACTTGTAGGTTAAATTGTTTAGCCTTGTAATGGAAGTTGAGTCTCTTTTACAATGAAAAATGTGAACTCTCTTTAAAATTTAGTGATTTGATGATTTGTGATGCAAAATTGTAGGCTCATTCTTGAAAAGTGAAAGCATGTTTAGCTAAGTGTACATGTGTGTGCCTATAATTTGTGTTATTTTTCCAAAATGAGGCTTACTATAAGGGTAAGTATTATATTAAGAAAATAAATTGTGGAATGACTTCCTATTTTGTGGTGATGTACTTGGTGTGATTTGCCATTTAGATTTCACTAAGAATAAAATGTATGCATGTCTTTGCTTGAAAGTTGAGATTTTCTCATTTTTAAAGAAATTGACCTTGTGCTTTGCTGAGGTGTGAACTCATGATTCGTGTAATGTGTTGAGGAGTAAGATATTCCTCCATGTACACCATTAAGTATGATATGGTTGAGTATGACCTTCATGGTACTAGGTCTAACTAATGAAGATTTTTGTGAATTTAACTAACTCAAGTTTATGTGCATTAAAGTATGAGTGCTTAATTAACTTTGAGTGTGAGTTATGATCTGTCTATGAGTAGTTTTTCAAGATTTTCTTGTAATGAATTAAGGCGTAATGATCATGTTATGAGTAGGAAAAGGATGTTCCCCTATGAACATGAAAAAGAACTTTTGTGTTTGGTGCATTAGAGAGTGAGTGAATAATGATTTTGCTTGCTTATGTGCATTGAGTGCTAAAAGGATTTGATGATACTTTAAATGTTATGAACTGCTCTTTTGTGCATTGTAGTCCTTGAAGTGATTAAAGAGTCCTAAGTGTCATTCGAGGACGAATGTTCCCAAGTGGGGGATATTGTAAGACCTTGAAAATGAGATAAGGTGTCTAGAGCCTAATATGTTCGTATTAATGTTATAAGGTCCTAAAATACCTTATTATTTCATGAAGAGTCAGTATGCAAAGTTGGAAGTGATTTGGAAGTCGAACGTCAAGAGACGTCCAAGACATTCGACGAATAGTCGCTAATGTGCCTCATGTGTGTATGCTTGCCTAAATTGTGTGAACTGAGTCAAATAAGTCTTGAAATGGTTTTAAATGATTTTTAATGTTATTGTATGAAGTTTCGTGAAGTTTGGAGGTCAAACGCCCAAGAACGTCCAAGGCGTTTGAAAGATAGCGCCTAAGACGTTCATCGTATGTCATGTTGGGGTCAAGGCTGTTTGGACGTCTTGTAGGTGTTTGTTTTGGACGAAACTTATGTGGAAGGTCTATAACATGTTAAGGCTTGAAATCGCGTTGGAAACGTCCGGGTACAACTTCTAAAGGGCCCCACAAGAGGCCCCACAAGAAGGACCTCAAGGCTGCCTAAACACTGCCTGGGCAGTGTCCCTTGACGGACCCAATGACGGACCGTTGGGCCACCAACGGACCGTCAAGCAGGTCTCGTCGAAGGAGACTTGCCTTGGGCAGGTTGTGAGCCAAGGAATTGGCTAAGTGTCCTGTGACGGAAGGCTGCCACGGCCCGTCATGGCCATGACGCCCCGTCGAGGACCTCGTCGCAAGCTGCCTGCAAGTTGGCTGCTGCGTGCTGCCACTTAAAGGGGTGAATGGTAAATTCACCCCACGTCCTAACCTGACTAAAATAGGTTTAATTAAGTAATTTTAGGTGTATATAAATCCCTAAAAACGTGATTAACCCATTCCCAAACCCTCTCTCTCAAATTGAACCCTTTCTCTCCAAAATATTCTCTCTAGAACCTCCTTGGTTTTTGAAGCTCAAGAACAGCTTGTAGATGTAATTCTCATGGGTTATTCATCAAGTTTTATAGGTCTTCATGAAGATTAAGGTATGGTGATCCTTCATCTCTAAGTAACCTTTCACTTGGAGAGTTCTTCTCAATGTTTTTCAAAGGAATCTTATGAACAAGTTTCTAATCTTCCAATCTAGTCATGGGTTCTTTCTCAAAACGTTTCTAAAGATTATATCTTGATGAATTAGTATTAATATGATGATTTGAATGTGATTTCACTTCAATTGCATGATGAACCCATGTTCCTTCCAAAATTAGGTTTAGCTCTTGTATGGGCTTTATGATTTCGGCTTGTTCTTGATGAATTGGTGATTCTCTTATGTTGAATTGCTTGTGGTTATTGTTATTTACATTAATTGATGTTGAATTGATGATGATCAGTCCATGATGATAAATATATGAAGAATTGAACATGAATAGCCTATGTTTCTACATGTTGTCTTGAAGTTGATTGTGAGATCGATTGGGTAGACTTTTGATTATGTATGAACTGATTTAGCTACTATTTTAGGGTGATGTAATGGATGAATTTTATAGGTATAAATCCTAAATGATCTAATTAAGAAAGTCTTGCATGAATTGGTATAGATTCTTTAGGTTATGAAGTCAAGAAGCTAAGTATGTGATGGATCTTGAATTGTGATTAGATGACGCATGACTTAGGCTTGATTTCTTACCTAATTAGCTACTGCCTTAGAATCATATATGTATGAACTATGATCTAAAAATCATAGTAAGGGAAGTTAGCTAATGATCAATGTTATCCTACTTTCCTAGTATGTTGAGATGTTGTATTACATTATGGTATAATCTTGTAGCGACTTGTACATGGTTTCTTATATGTTTAAAGTACATTTAGCTACAGCCATATATGTGTTTTATTGATGAATAAGGTGTATTGATCAATGATGATCAAAGGATGAGAATTTGGTAAGAATGCTTAATTCCTTTACTCTTCTACTTCTCTATTCCTTTATAGTAATGTTGATGAAGCCTTGTATGGCATTGTGTGGTATGGTCCACTTATGGTGCCGGTGTTTACTTTATTGTTATTATAAATGTGTTGACCATGGCCATGAAGGCAAATTGATGAACTTATGAATATGTGCCTAAAATGATACTATGAGAAGCTTATGCCTACTTTCCTATTCTAGTTGTGAATTAGGTAGTGTGGCTATTGTATGAGCATGTATATAATCATGTTAGGGTATTGTATAGGTGCTGCCATTGATGTGTTAAAATGGTTAATAGCCTCTACCCATGTATTCCTTATATGAAAGTGTAAATAGCTACAGTTAGGAGTATTGATTTCATGGTATATATTGCCTTGTCTCCTATGCTATTATGTGTTGTGTGCTATGTGCTTGAAAGTATAATGTGGTCTAATAGTGTGACTGACTTAAGATGATATTGCTAGCCATGATGTGATCATATTGGTCAATGTACACACACTCTCACTTACATGCGTATTATAAGTAGTATAAGTCATTGTGTTTAAATGAAAGGAAATTCTCATATTCACTAGTGTCTACTACTATGTATGTTAAGGTGATGTTTATGAATGTATGATTTGTATTCCCTTACTAGGATGACTTGATAGGTTTACTAGTATGGGCAAGGGTATGGGACCTTGTTTATACATTGCACATGTGTACCTTGATAGGATAACTCCTAGGTTTGGTTCTTATGCGTATGAAGGATGATTATATGAATATGTTATGAATATGATGTACATGATATGATGAGGTTTGAATGTGTATAGTGTCTTAGTAGGTTTATATGAAAGTATTGCTCATATAGTTATGCCTATAGACTTATGCATTGATATATGAGCATGTGTGACTTGATGTGTTATGTGAAAGGTTTGCTCACATTTATATATACCCTCACACACATGAATGATGATCTAGGGGCCTTGAGAGGGGTGCCCAAGAATGCTATGAATTCTAGATAGGTGCTTGAATATGCTATAAGCATATAAGTGATGGATATTTTAAAGCTTATGTTTTATAAATAAATGTAATAAAGGCTTTTCAAATAAAGGGAACCTAGCTTAGCACCGAGCGAACTTGACAATGGGAGGTTATGACTTATCCCTAGAAGGAAAGATTCATCCTAGAAGTTGCCCATATGACGATAACCTCCATGTTCGATGGATATGTCACTTTAAGGGATTCCCATGAGGAGCGGCCCACTTTACCATATGGTATGAATAGGGATATCTACCTCTTAGTTCCATAAACTATGCTTGCCACATAGGATCTAGCAAAGTGAATTCACTTGATATGCTAGCACATATGTTAATGTTCTACCTTGGCTCGGTAGTAACACCTTCCTTTGGTGTAAGGCTCTACAACACCGAATTCCATGATTAGCACCCATGGTCTTAGTGTCGGTTAAGGCTATGGTTTCCCTAAAGTAAAATGGACAATGGAAGTAATTGAATAGGATCCTAACTAGGAGGACTTAAGGTAAGTTACTTAGGATAGGTGGAAGTAATGAACCCATCTAGACATTGCACAAGTGACTCCTTAGGAAGTCTTAGGAAGGTTCTCTAATGCATATGATTATGTATGTGTCCTTTATGTATGATATTGTAGTCTTGGTTTGACTATGTTTATGTTATACTATACTTCTATGATGGCATGAGTTGTCTTGTGTAGATGCTATGTATGGTTTTCTATTGTGTTCCTAAGGTGATGCATTGCACCAAGTATTCCTAAAGGATTACTTAGGAGGTTAATGAATTGAAGGAAAGAGTTAAATGCTAAGAAGGATGAGTTTATTGTAAAGTGACCTTTATGTGTACTTATATTCTATATGTGCTTTTCTATGATGATTGGCCTTTGAATGTGTTGCTATGAGGTATATGGATGATATAAATGATATTGATAAAGGTTTATGATGATTTTCTCAAAATGGCATGAAGTATGATTTCAAAGGAAATGTCCCTTTTAAGTGCATGTTTTCGCATGGTTGCCATACTTAGTACATTCTTGTGCTAATCCCACTCTTCTTTACTTTTTACACAGAGTGTAGGTATTGGAATGCTTAAAAGGAGGTCTATGATTGAGGAGCTTGATAGGTGATTTTCCAAGCTCAAGGAAAGGAATCCTTAAGTTCAAGGATGTCCTACTAATGTCTTTAATGTAAAGTCTTTAAATATTGTATAGTTATGTAATGTGTCGTATGGGCCGTGTCCCTAATGTACTCTAAAGTTGTTGAGTCTAAGATGGCAAAGGGACTTAGAGTCTAAATATGTATTATGACTTATGTTTTATATATATACGCTGTGATGTTTCTAGCATATGATGTGCTATGAAAAGTTTTAAATTTTCCGCTAAATTTACTATGTCAATGCAATGAATGATATGAGAGGCTTGTCTTAGACCTCCGAGAGGTCGACGACGCCGGTTACAATCCAAGATTGTACCCTATCTTCTAGGGTATGCTTTTGGGTTGTGACAATCCGTCTGTGGATGAAATGCTGTGCTAAGGTTAACTTGAGTACCAAGACCCTTCTGAAATGACTTCCAGAAATGAGAGGTAAACTGAGGACCTCTATATGAGATGATAGACAAAGGAAATCCATGTAACCTCACAATCTCATTAATGTAAAGCTTGGCATAGTCCTCTGCCGAATATGTAGTCTTGACCGCCAAAAAGCGGGAAGACTTAGTCATCCTATCAACTATCACCCAAATGGAGTCATGCTGTCTCAGAGTGTGCGGTAAACCTATGATGAAATCCATATTGATTACTTCCCACTTCCAAGTATGAATGTCGATCTCTTGCGTCATACCCCCTGGTTTCTGATGTTCTACCTTGACTTGCTGACAATTGGGGCACTTACTCACAAAATCTGCTATATCCCTCTTTATGCCATTCCACAAATAGACTTCCCGCAGATCGCAGTACATCTTAGTGGAACCTGGGTGAATAGAATATCTGGAGTTATGGGCTTCTGCAAGAATATATTGTCTCAACTCGCCCACATTAGGAACACACAATCTACCCTGGTAGCGAAGTACACCATCTCACCCTTGGGAGAAAACCTCCACTCTCTGATTATGGACTGCACCCTTAAGTTCAAGCAAGATTGGATCACTGTATTGCTTTTCCTTAACCTCCACTACCAAGGATGATTCTATCCCATTATGAACTGTTACACCGCTGTCTGATATGCTCATAAGGCGAACTCCCAAGCGAGCAAGCCTGTGAACATCCTTTACTAGCTCCTTTTTTTCTTCCTCAACATGGGTTACACTACCCATAGATAATCCACTAAGAGCGTCTTCTACTACATTCGCCTTACCAGGATGATAATGCACACTCATATCATAATCCTTAAGGAACTCAAGCCATCTCCTCTGGCGAAGATTCAACTCTTTCTGGGTGAACACATACTGAAGGCTCTTATGGTCAGTGAAAACATCTACATGAACACCATAAAAGTAATGTCTCCAGATCTTGAGTGCAAACACCACTGCTGCAAGCTCGAGTTCATGAGTTGGATAGTTCTTCTCATGCACCTTAAGCTGTCTATAAGCATAAGCTATAACCTTATCTCGCTGCATCAATACACAACCAAGGCCAACTCTGGATGCATCACAATAGATCACATAACCATCTGACCCCTCTGGTAAAGTCAAAACAGGAGCTGTAGTAAATCTAGTTTTCAACTCTGCAAAACTTTTCTCACAATCATCTAACCATTGAAACTTGACCATCTTCTATGTCAACCTAGTCAATAGAGAGGCTATGGATGAAAATCCTTCCACGAACCTTCTGTAATAACCCGCTAGACCTAACAAACTTCTGATATCTGTAGCAGATATAGGTCTGGGCCATTGTTTCACTGCTTCTATCTTCTATGAATCTACTCAGATCCCTTCACTAGATACAATGTGACCAAGGAAAGCAACGGATTGCAACCAAACTCACATTTGCTAAACTTAGCGAATAACTGGCGATCTTTGAGAGTCTTTAGAACAATTCTCAAATGACTTGCATGTTCTTCCTCACTCCTAGAGTAAATGAGGATATCATCAATAAAGATGATAACGAACAAGTCCAAGTACTGTTTGAACACTCTGTTCATCAAATCCATGAAAGCTGCAGGAGCATTAGTTAGTCCAAATGACATAACTACAAATTCATAATGACCATACCGAGTTGTAAAGGCTGTTTTTGGAAAGTCACTATCTCTGACTCTAAGCTGATGATTACCCGATCTGAGGTCTATCTTTGAGAAATGACTAGCACCCTGAAGTTGGTCAAACAAGTCATCAATCTTGGGTATGAGATACTTATTCTTGATTGTGACCTTGTTCAACTGTCTATAGTCAATACACATTCTGAGAGAACCATCTTTCTTCTTTACGAACAACACTGGTGCACCCCATGGTGAAATGTTAGGTCTGATGAAACCCTTATCTAGAAGGTCTTTCAACTGGTCTTTCAATTCCTTAAGCTTTGCTGGAGCCATTCTGTAAGGAGGAATAGAAATAGGCTGGGTATCTGGAAGGAGATCAATTACAAAGTTGATTTCCCTTTCGGGAGGAACTCCTGAAAGTTCTTTTGGAAACACTTCTGGAAACTCATTGATTACTGGAACTTACTCAATAGTTGGGGTTTCAGAGCTAGAATCCTTAACCCTAACTAGATGATAGAGGCAACCCTTGGAGATCATCTTTCTGGCCTTAAGGTAAGAAATGAATCGACCCACAGGCGCTAAGCTACTACCCTTCCATTCTAAGATTGGTTTGTCTGGAAACTAGAAACGAACAATCCTAGTTCTACAATCGACTGAGGCATTACATGAATGTAACTAATCCATGCCTAGAATGACATCGAAGTCTACCATTTCTAAATCTACTAGATCTGCTGAGGTGACTTTCTGAGAGATTGTGACAGGGCAATTTCTGTATACCCGTCTAGATATAACTGGGTCATCGACTGGAGTAGATACTGAGAAAGGTTCTGAGAGAGTTTCTAGATTGACGCTGAATTGGACTGCTATGTAAGGAGTTACAAAAGAAAGAGTATCCACTGTATCTAACAATGCATAAACATCAAGGTCAAAGACTCATAACGTACCAGTGACTATATCAGGAGAACCTTCCTGATCATGGCGAGCCTGAAGAGCATACAGTCTGTTTTGGCATTGACCGCCACCTGTACCAGATGAGTTACCCTGCTGAGGCGGGTGAATTGCTGGTGCTGATGAAGTTGTAGACTGAACTCTACCATTTCCACCTCCTTGACCCTGTCTAGAAGGACAATCTCTCAACCTGTGACCAGACTGACCGCACCCAAAACATCCTTCTTTTCCTACAAGGCACTCGCCTAGATGGTTCTTACCACACTTAGGGCAAGTGGGGTAAGTCTTGGTGCCTGAAACACTTCCCTGAGACTTAG
Organism: Solanum sitiens; assembly: GCA_016801875.1. Taxonomy (NCBI): domain Eukaryota; kingdom Viridiplantae; phylum Streptophyta; class Magnoliopsida; order Solanales; family Solanaceae; genus Solanum; species Solanum sitiens. The sequence goes on from JABWTJ010000071.1 coordinate 8,370, forward strand.
AGCCTGATGCTCTACCCTTCTGGTCATACCTGTTCTTGGAGCATGGAACACTAGTTGATGAAGGGGCTAGAGGTGAAAACTTTTGCTGACCCTGAGAGCGATTTCCACCACCCGATTTCTGCTGAGAATAGTTATAGTTCCCAATCCTAGACTTCTTATTCTCCTTGGCCTGTTCCCTAAGCTTATCACCCTCAACCTGCTGAGCATGAGTCATAAGCCTAGAGATGTTCATATCTCCCAGCAACATAGCATTTCTACACTCTGTCTTCACCAAATCTGACACTCCATACAAGAACTTATTCATCTGAGCCCTGGAGTCAGCAACCATGTGAGGAGCATACCTGGAGAGTTGGTTAAACTTCAGCCCATACTCTTGGACTGTCATATTTCCGTGCCTCAAGTTCATGAATTCTTGAGCCTTTGCTTCTCTCAACTCTATTGGGAAAAACCTGTCCAGAAAGGTCTCACTAAAACAATCCCAAGTGATAGGAGCTGCATCTGTACCCCTATTTTCCTTCCACTGAGTGTACTAGATATGAGTGACATCCTTAAACTGATATGATGCCAACTCAACCTGATCATTCCCAGTAACCTGTATCACCTCAAAGATCTTCTTGATTTCATCCAAGAAATTTTGAGGATCCCCATTAGTCTGCGATCATAAGAACTCAGCCAGATTCATCCTAACAAAGTCACGGACCCTTGCTGCTGCTGATCCACCATTTTCATTCAGAGGAGCATGAACCCGATTGTTCAAGTTAGTCATACTCTGAGCCAACATCTGTATGGCATTCCTGAACTACGCATTGGAGACTTTTTGATCTGGGACTGGAGGAGTTGCGTTTGTATTCCTGGTATTTGCATTCCTAGCGTTAGCTCTACGAGGAGGCATGATTTGAAAACGTAGAACGTCAAGTTAGAGTGGAATAAGATCATACCTTACGCACGATAAGAGTAACAAGAAAGTGAAGTTTTCCTAAAATACTTTGTAGCCTCCCTCTCATTAGATGTGATGCACTTCACACCCATGAAAAGGACTCTACTTAGTGCGGCTTTTTAGACATCCTAGGACTCTTAAACCTAGTGCTCTGATACCAAGTTTTGTCATGCCCCGAGCTACCCCTGAGACGCGGACATGGAACCTAGGACCACAAGAGATCCCAAGCTAATCCTGCTGGCATGATCATGAGCATACTAAAGAATATAAACTATTACAGAAGCTAAATCATACTTAAATGAAAAGATGGGAAATACCCATATGCTAAATCTGAGATATATGAAAAATGATGAGTTTAATACAAAGAAAATATCAATTCCACACTAAGCTAAAACTAACTATGTCTATAATAAGCCTCCAAACTAGACTAGAAATACTGGGACAAGCCCTAGCTAAATCTAGCAAAAACTGAAACTAAATGACTAAAGACTGAAATGAAACTCATGACTGTTGTCCTCGGAGAATGAGGACTCACCACTGAATCTGCTAAACTGGAGATCAGAAATCGTTCTATGCGTGATCAGGATGCTGAGAACCTAAACCTACATCACGAGAAGATGTAGCGCAGGTATGCGTCAGTACTTGAAGGTACTGAGCATGTAGGATAGAATAAAGCTGAAATAAAATAAAACTGAACAAGCACAAAAGCAAGTATAATAAACTGAACATAATATACTGAATTTCTGAGCTAACTGAATGCAATGACTAATTTATAACATGCTGAAACTGAATAGTGAATACACTGATAAATGGTCAATGCAGAGAGTCTGGATGATATGTGGGAGCTACTAATAACCGATAATAAAACTACATGAGCTAAATGTGGAGTCCGATGTATACGCCCCATCGAGAGGACCCAATATACCCTGCCAAAGGTATAAAGGCATGTTGGCGTGATCACTAAACTGATTGCCCATAGAGGTGACTTACAACCTACTTGGCTAGTAGTTTTGGGACTATTGGGTACGCTAAACCCTAGTACAACTCGGTATTATGTTACTCCCAATGAATTATGTAAATTAACTGATTATGTCTGAGTTTCTGTAAATACTGGATAGCTGGAAACTGAACATGCAAACTGAGAATGCAACATTTAATCTGATAATGATGCATTAAAAACTGAAGCATGTATATATGCATAACTGAAATATCTGACCTAGCATGTGTAATTCAAGAACTAAAGAAATACAAAGCTAGGGTTCTGAAATTCATGCGATAATCTGAGTAATAACATGATAATCTAATTTGGAACATATATTTAACTAAATCATAAATTTCTATGAAAGTTCTAGAAACCCTAGATTTAATAATGATAAGAGAATCAAGAACTGACTGAAAACTAGGGACCCAATGGGTGAAAGGAACCCACTAGTGAAATCCCACATACCTGGTGATGAAATCCACGGAAAAATACCTAAGTTTCAAGGCTGGAACTGTTGGAGCTTGTGGTGTTCTTGAACTAGGGTTATTGAGCTTTTTCTCCTCTCTTGCTTCTAGTTTTCTAAGTTTTGATTTAATGATTTGACTTAGATATGTTTTAATTATGTTTCTAGGCTTAGACTGACTAAAATCTGATGATTTAGGGTCAAAACGACGTATATTAGGGTTTAAACAAAGTGGGAAAGGTCCAAAAGACCCTTGGGAATGTTGCTGTTGGACCAACCTACGGCCAGGACAGACGATCCGTAGGTGGATCCACGCCCCGTCGGTTGGGCCTGTTCGGCAGGCCTTTACTAAAATGGGCATAACTTTTTATTCGAAGGTTTGATTTTAGTAAGGTCGGTTGCTATGGAAACATAATTCAATTATATATATGTGGGTAGGTCATGGGACACCTAATTCATGTTGTGCTAAGAGTTATGACCATTTGAATTTGACCCAACTGCACTTCTCCCTTAACTGTCTGCTAATTCCACCCTACGGTCAGACCTACGGACCGTGGGTCCATATACGGACCGTTATGGTCATACGTGGCTCTTGTTAGAGAGTGGGTGAAGGGGGTCTTGATCGACGATCATGGACTGCGGACCGTAGTCTGACCTACGGACCGTAAGTCAGTCCGTCGACCAACACTTAAACAAATTTTCCTGGGCTGAGATTTTTGGGAGTTTCTAATCCCATCGATGGTTGTGCAGGACGGACCGTGGGTCAGTCTACGGTCCGTCGATGGTCACGTCAGTTGCACCTGCATATTTTTTTGAAAAACTGATTTTTGGTCTATTTTGGCTACGTGGGTGTTACACAAAATTTCTTTGCACTAGATTAAGTTATATCATAATAATCATAAGAATTATCAGATAGACAATTAAGAATATAATAACGACACTTATAAGAATCACCATCGTACTTTTCAACTTTCTCTAGATGAGAAATAGTTTCATCGTCATTCATACAGGTGATGTCTATTTTATTAGGATTCTTCTTAGTCAATACATAAGAAAATTGAGAAGATTTAAGTAGAAAAGTACTTTACCCTTCCATCTCTTAAAATGATTACCATTGAACCGAAATGTCTTGTTAAGGTCTCCCATCTTGACATCCGCAATTTTTCAATTGTAACCATGATGATTCTCCTTAAAATTATTAGTGAAACTTACAAGTATAACAAAAGTAAAAGACTACAATTGAAAATAAATTGAAGAAATAAATCTCTTCATGCTGAGACACGGATATCTCACTCTCTTTAAGCAGATTCAAGCCCACTGCGACAAATATTTTTCACCGGTCCAGTAGTAGTCCTCTTGACTTGTCCCCTCTAGAATACAACAACCTTCACAAAGTATAACTCAACAACTCTAGACAAGAGTTGAGTGCAAAGCTCCATAAATAAGAACACCTCCTTTCAACTAATAAGAACTCTCTTTTTGACTAACTCTTTCACTCTATACTTTTTCTTGTGTGTTGTATGTATCAAACCAAATGAAGACCACCACTATTCATTCTACAAGAAGTCTTCCTAGGAATAAATAGGAAGATAATGTGGTGGTAAATAGTGAAGATAAATGGACTTAGGAGTTACATATGTTATATAAGTTACATAGAATAATGGAGGAATAAATAATGAGATAACGAGAGGGTAACTAATGCCATCAATGGCTGATAAACATGCTGCCAAGGTTCCAACGTTCACCGGAATGTTTCTGCCAATGTTATATGACCACAAAGTCAATGACAAAATGTAGAAGTAATTAGTAAACATTAAGATACCAAAATAATGAGCAAATTTAATATAAAAAATAATATCAAAATGCTCAGTAACCAACAATTTTCATCAAATTTTATTTATAATTTACTTAATGAAAGAAAAAAAGTTCTCAATGTTAAGAAATTTGTCTTATTGGTCACATATATTATATATATGAGTGTTCATCACAGTTTTTCGTGGGACTGAAAATGTCATTGTCTCCTCCTTCTAAGCCAAAATGGTGAAATATAGAGTTTTATTCATTGTAAATTCAGTGACTGAAAGTTCTTAATGTCAATCATTCTAACTATTTTTCGTTTTGTATGGATTGTTGTCATTTTCTTCACCTTTTGATTGAATTATTTCTTTAAATTTTGTGTATGGTTAATGAACAAACCAAAATCGATAAATGTTATTATATTTGATTTGATTTTGATAATTTTATAACCGATTAGGATAATTTGATTTTGGTTTTGACCAATAATCGATTCAAACCGACCCATCAACACCCCTACTTCTAAGAATTTGGCAATTAAAACTAACGTATTTCTTTCTAGTACTTTGTTAATTGAGGAGAAATATGAAAAAATAATGTAATGGCAAATATATGAATGAACAAAATCTATTGGAGAGCAAAATAAACATTTTCAAGCACATAGTAGATGCAAATTTGGACCCTTTTATTTTTTCATTTAAGATATTTAAAAATTAATGAAATACTTTAACAATAAGAAAACATAATTACATAATTTTATTTATTATATTACTTACTAATAAATGTGATTAGCCTAAGCAAGCATGAGGTTGTCAAGCTTAATATCATGACCCACCACTTTTCCATTCAAATGAGGCATAAATATTGGGGGGGGGGGGACTAGAGTTGTGAAGAGGCTTGCGGAAGACTCTCGAATTCCCTAGATATTTTCTTGAAAGGCTTTAGAATTCTCTAGGCCCGTAGAGAATTCTAGAAGAGAGACCAAATTTTAAATATGTAAAGACTTGTGTAGTAATTTTTATTTATACTTTAGCTCCTAATGAGTAGTATAATATAGGGGCTCTCATTTTCAACTCATCTAAACAAGTGTAAAGCATTCTCCCAAGTAATACAAAGCTTTCTATACAAGCTCTTTTAGTCTTTCTTAATTCTCTTAGAGATCTGTGTTTCAAAAGGCTTACTTGAGCTTACAAGATCATGAAAGAATCATGAATCAATCGTCAAGTATCACACGGACCGTTAGTGGAAGTCTATGTCCATAGCAAAGAGGTAATAGATTCAGGTTCTTACTAAGGGAATGACTAATGAGGAGACATCAACGCTGATAGCACCACAAACGTCATACCAGATGGTGGAAAGAAGAACCAAAAGGAGAGGAAACACCTTAAGATTAATCAAGAACTATTATTCAACCCTACACTAAGAAAATGCTAATCTCTCTTATTTTCGACCACTGAAGCATGTGACAATGAACACGGTAAAGAGCCCATTAATGTCACACCCGAAATAGAGTGGATCGCAAGGGTTGACACGATGAGGCAATTCATAGAGATCTTAGGTAAGTGCTTGAACGAGGTCGAGGACAAGTTCAAGACTCTGGACGATTTCACCTTTGAGGAGAATGAAAACATCCACAAAGAGTTGGAGGGACGCCAACATGCCAAGTATGAGATGAATGAGGTCGTCACTTTCTTGGAGTGTCAGCTCATGTATGCACTAAGCACAATTGAAACCATGAGATTCGGGGTGAAAGAACTCAGGGAGGGCATGAAAGTTGGAGGACCCTCATCGTTCGATTGAGATATGGAGGCCATAGTTGGAGAATTTCTTATGGAATTTGGAGAACTACTTCTTATCGCATGGATCCACCCGAATTAGAGGAGATGAAGAAGCATATGAGTGAGTTGCTTGAAGTGGGTCATATTCAATCGTCCAAAGAACCTTTCAAAAGAAGAAAGATAAGGCATTATACCTATAGGTGAGTACGTTTTGGTAACATTTATTTAGGCTCATTTGAGATTGTTCTCATTATTTACATTAGCCTCATATCATGTTGTCACCACATTCATTAACATTAGCACATTTGCTCTTCATAATTACTCACCCCATTTTACGTGAATGTTCATTTCATCATATGCCAATATACTTGGCCATTTGTGTGTTTCACACTCTTACATAACCCTTCTAGGATTTCGTCATTTCATTACATAATAATCATTTCATCGTATGCCAATGCACTTGGCCATTTAGTGTGTTTTACACTCGTACTTAACCCATTCTAGGGTTACTTCATTTCATTACATACATCTTAGATTCACTTATTTTTAAACGTATGCTAGACTTATGGGTCTATACATACTAGCCTTGAGATTTCATTCATAGTTCGTTAAGTGACTCATATCTTACTAAGATTATGTAGTACAACAATTATGTATCTTGTATGTATGCCAAAATCTTGATTTTGATCTAAGTAGGTGGCATTATTCTTGAACATTTAATTCACGTATGACTTATGTATCAATACGGAAATTTGGGCAAGGGAACCCAAGTTCGAACCACTTGGACAATACTTACATTTTTCCTTGACTTTATTTTTAGTCTTCATGACATTGGGACCCTAGATCGAGCCCCAACATCAACATTCTATCTTTATTTTTCTCCTTGGGTTTTCCTCTTATTTGGCCGAAGGGTTGTGGGATCGAACCCCCACAACCCCTTTTATTTTTCATTTTAAAATTGTGTTGTCCAATTCGCCTAGACCAAGAGGTTGTGGGATCAAACCCCCACAGCCTCTTTTTATTTTATTTCTTTGTTTCGCTAGAATTGGGAGGTTGTGGGTTCGAACCCCCACAGCCTCCTTATTTTATTTTTAATTTCGCTAGGGCTGTGAGGTTGTGGGTTCAAACCCCCACAGCCTCCTTAATTTATTTTTATTTAACATTTGCCTTAGCTATGCATTGGCAGTGAGGTTGTGGGATCGAGCCCCCACAGCCTCACTTTATTTTCTTATTTAATTCGCCCTTCTCTTTTCCAGCCTTGAGGTCGTGGGTTCGATTCCCACGCCTCATATTTTCTTTTCTTTAATTTTCTTCTTTCATTCGCTGCCTGGAGGCCGTGGGTTCGATTCCCACGCCTCCCATTTTATTTGTTTAAATTTTTGCATTCTCCTTACTCGCTTGTACACCCCATTTCGAATCCCCCAACCCCATTTCTTTATTTCTTGCGAGATTAAGGTTCTACACGGGTGAGGTCACAGGTTCGAATCCTGGTGGCCTCACCCCTTTAAATTAATTTAATTTTCCAGATTTCCCTTCTATATTTTAGCCTAAACTAAACTTATATTCCTGGCTGTACACTTAATCATTCTCTTAACTTATTTTCATCAATATTTCCACTTGAAAACTTGGGAACATTCATGGATCGTTTAACACTTTTTGGGGTGTATTTCATGGATTCGTTTAGCCAAATTATTGACTCTCAAATCAGCCCCACTTACATTTTTATGAACATCACGATTTACATAGGTTTATGTACGTAAAATGACAACCAAAACAATATTAAACTTGAAGCCTTAACTAGACCTCATTCACAGTAACTTCACAGTGACATTTTTTTACACATACACACACTTGCACAAACTTTCGATTACATGGTTGCATTTTATACGATTTGAAGTACACAAACGTAATCATAGTCATCACGAAAACATCACATACACCTAAATCTACCAGCAATCATACCCAACCTACGATTCATTGGGAGCTAGTGACAGGGGCATGCAAAAGGGGAAACAATCCTAGTTTTCAAATGAATAATACGAACCTTAAGGGGTCTCTTGGGAAAGGGACCAAGAGAGAAGAAAACCCATACCTTATTTTGACGTTCAAGCCTTGAAGTTGCTTCCCAAAAACTCCACTCAAGAACTCGTCTAAGCCTCGTCAATATCAACTCCACTCGAATGACAACCTCCCTTAGCCTAGTGTGCGATTAATGTTTGTTTTCTTGTGATTTCGTGTGAGTTCTTCAAGTGTGAAGAACTTGGTTTATTTTTCTGATTTTGTATCTTTCTTTGGCAGAGAAATGTAGTGTGAAATAATGGGAGAGATTGAGCGTGAGAGTTGAGAGATAGACGTGAGAGAGTGGGCGTTATATTAGGCGTAGGAGTCTAGTTTAGGACTTAATCAAATAAGGTTTAGTTAATTATTAAAAATCTGATTTTTATTTTATTTTAAATCAGCTAATGATTAATAATTATTAATTAATTACATTAATTCAATAGCTTAAATAAAAATCACATAAATTCATTGCTTCCACCTAGGTTCGAACCCGGGTGGAGCAAGACTTAACTTCAAGAGCTCAATTTCGGCTCTCTCTCCCCAATTTTCCCCTCCACCTTATTAAATAAATAATTAATGATATATTTAGGGTAATTACGATACTACCCTTAGCCAGGAAAAAAGACCATTTTACCCCTAGACCCTTCAAACCTAAGATTTCCTCTTTTTAAGTCCGGTAAAGACTCCTTCGAGTAAATCTTCGTATTCGAGAGCCCTACATGGTTGGACCCAACCTTTCCAAGCTAAAATAACTCCCCAAGTTAGTTGGCCTGGCTGTAGAAAGGGTTCCGAGGTCTGGTTCTACGCGCATCAATCCGTGTGAACCCTGGTCTAATCGTAGGCATTCTTGACACATTAAGCATTTCTTATCTTATTCATTTTTAGGGTTGTTACATTATCCCCCCCTTAGGAACATTCATCCCCGAATGACACTACCACTATATAGCGCAATGCCAGTCAGATCATAATATAATCACTATGCACAGTCAAGCAATAGCAACAAAATATGGAGAGATAAGGAAACTTAGACTTAAGAGTAGGGAGTCTATCCTCAAGAGCTGAAAAGATGAGGGTAGCGGGATCTCATGTTGGCCTCAGCCTCCCACGTAGCACCCTCAACAAGATGATTTCTCCAAAATACCTTTACTGTGACAATCTCCTTGTTCCTCAGCCGCTTGATCGTCTGTCTAAGATCTCAACAGATACCTCCTCATAGGACAAGTATTCATCGACCCCCAAACCTTCCACAGGTACAATCGATGCTGGATCACCTAGGCACTTTTTTAACATGGATACATGAAAGACTGGATGGACAGAATCTGGCTCCGCAGGCAATGCCAACTCATAGGCCACCTCACCCACACGCTGTAGGATCTCGTATGGCCCAACATACCTTTGACTCAACTTTCCCTTCCTGCCAAACCTCATCACCCCCTTCATATGTGATATCTTCAGATAGACCTAGTCACCAACATCAAACTGTAAGGGCCATTTTCTGTTATCTGCATATGACTTCTACCGACTTTAAGCAGTAGCCAACCTATCCCTAATCACTCTGACCTTCTCTAAGGCCTCATCAACGATCTCTAGACCCAAAATGGATGACTCTCCAACCTCAAACCACCCAACTGGAGATCTACACCTCCTACCATACAGTGCCTCAAACGGTGCCATCCCAATGCTGGAGTGATAGCTATTATTATACGAGAACTCTATCAAAGGCAGATGGTCATCCCAGCTACCCCTGAAGTCAATCACACACGCTCTCAACATGTCCTCCAATGTCTGAATGGTGCGCTCTGCCTGCCCATCAGTCTGAGGATGAAAGACAATACTAAGCTTTACCTGCGTGCCCAAGCTCTTCTAGAAGGATCTCTAGAAATGTGAAGTGAACTGATCTCCTCTATCTGAAATGATCGACAAAGGAATCCCATGCCATCTCACAATCTCATCAATGTAGAGTCTCGCATAATCCTCGGCTCGGTAAGTAGACTTTACAGGGATAAAGTGGGCAGACTTAGTCATCCTGTCCACAATAACCCATATGGAGTCATGCTGTCTCCTAGTCCTCGGAAGACCAACCATGAAGTCCATATTAATGGTCTCCCACTTCCAAGTCGGAACCTCAATAATCTGAGTAAGACCGCCAGGCTTAAGATGTTCTGCCTTAACCTGCTGACAATTAGGACACTTGGCCACATATTCTGCAATGTCCTTCTTCATGCCATCCCACCAATAAATCTGCTTAAGATCATGATACATCTTGGTGGAACCTGGATGTATGGAATATCTGGAACCATGGGCCTCTGCAACAATCCTGGTCCGCAAATCATCCACATCTGGTACACACAGCCTGCCCTGGTACCTAAGTACGTCGTCACCTCCCAAAGCAAAAGACTCATTCATCTTTATCAACACTGAGTCCTTCAGCTCTATCAACACAGGATCGAGATGCTGACCCTGCTTGACTTCAACTACCAAGGATGATTCAGAACTAGGATGAACTGAAATACCCCCACTAGTAGAGTCAACCAACCTCACACCCAGTCTGGCCAGTCTGTGTACATCTTTCACCAACTCCTTCTTCTCATGCTCAACGTGGGCTGTACTTCCCATGCTCATCCTGCTCAAAGTATCAGCTACAATATTAGCCTTACCTGGATGGTAGTGGACATTCATATCATAGTCCTTCAACAGCTCCAACCATCTCCGCTGATGTAAATTCAACTCTCTCTGCGTGAACACATACTGGAGACTCTTGTGGTCTATGAACACATCCACATGCACTCCATACAAGTAGTGCCTCCATAGCTTCAGTGCAAACACCACAGCTGCCAACTCCAGGTCATAAGTGGGATAATTCTTCTCATGAGCCTTGAGCTGTCTGGATGCATAAGCTATCACCTTACCAACCTGCATAAGGACACAACCCAAACCAACCCTAGATGCATCATAATAAACAATGTAATTCTCACCACACTTAGGCAATGTAAGCACCGGGGCTGAAGTGAGTCTGTCTTTGAGCTCCTGGAAACACTTCTCACAAGTCTCCGTCCATTCGAACTTGGCTTTCTTCTTAGTCAAAGCTATCAGTGGGGCAGCAATGGAAGGAAAACCCTCCACGAACCTGCGGTAGTAACCAGCCAATCCCAGAAAACTACGGATATCAGTGGGAGTAAGAAGTCTTGGCCAGTTCTTCACAGCCTCAGTCTTCCTGGGGTCCACCTTCACACCCTGATCGGACACAACATGACCAAGGAAGGTCACTGATCTAAGCCAAAATTCACACTTGCTGAATTTGGCATACAACTGATGTTGTCTAAGTACCTGCAAGGTTAGTCTCAAATGCTGTTCATGATCTTCCTTGGTCCTAGAGTAGATGAGGATGTCGTCAATGAATACTATGACGAAAGAATCAAGGTATTCACGGAAGATTCGGTTCATGAGGTCCATAAATGCAGCAGGTGCATTCGTAAGACCAAATGACATGACTAAGAACTCATAATGACCATAACGGGTACGAAAGGCTGTCTTTGGGATATCTCCAACCCTAACCCTAAGCTGATGATACCCTGAACGAAGATCAATCTTAGAGAAGAAACTAGACCCTTGGAGCTGATCGAACAAATCATCTATTCTGGGAAGTGGATACTTATTCTTTAAAGTGACTTTGTTGAGCTGCCGATAATCGATACACATTCTAACGGTTCCATCCTTCTTTTTCAAAAACAACACTGGAGCGCCCCAAGGGGATATGCTCGGTTGAATGAAACCCTTGTCAGTGAGATCTTTTAACTGCAGCTTTAACTCTTTGAGTTCAGCTGGAGCCATTCAGGAAGGAGGAATTGAAATTGGTTTAGTATCGGGTTCGAAGTCGATACCAAAATCAATCTCTCGAGGGGGAGGGACTCCAGAAAAATTATCAGGAAATACATCTAGGAACTCATTCACTACAGGCACTGAGTCTATGGAAGGAATGTCATGATCTAAATCATTAACACTCACAAGATGACATAATAACCCCTTGGACATCATTTTATTGGCCTTAAGGTTCGAAATCAAGAGGTAAGGACGACTCGAGTTGTACCCCTCCCAGACTAGCTCCTCTTCATCAGGGAAACAAAATCTCACCACTCTACTACGACAGTCCAAACAAGCATAACAACTGTGAAGCCAGTCCATGCCAAGAATAACATCAAAATCATGCATGGGTAACTCAATCAAGTCTGCACACATAGTCTTACCACTTACAACTATTGGGCAATCTAGCATTTATAAGGTAATCCATAACTAAGCCATCTCTTTGAGCTAGTAAGCAGCCAACTTAGTCTTCTCCTCTTACTCAGTAATTATAGCAGGCTTTAGACCATACCATGCACTCACCTCCATGCGAACAACGACTCTTACCAAACGTCTTTCGTTTACGCTGGGCAATTTCTATCTCTGCCCCTTCTTGGGAAGGCCAAATCTTGAGTCTGGTGCCTTAGACCGCTTGGCCATCCTAATTCTTGTGTGTATTCTTCTACGTGCGCACACAAGAAGTAAGTTAGATACTTAGAATGACACAAAGTGTCAAAGCTCTAGTTAGCACGATAAAGAGTAGAAGAAGGGAAATTTTCCTATGCATCATGCAGTCTCTAATTCAGGATAGTGGTGCACTTCACTACCATGACTTAGAAACTACTCAATGTGGTTGATGTGAACTCATTATTCTCGGAATTTAACCTAGTGCTCTGATACCAACTTTGTCACGACCGGGAACTAGACCCCAGACGAGACCGGCATCGTTGACCTCTCATAGGTCACAGACAAGCCTACATACGTCATTCTTACTTCATCTAGGTTAATTTTACCGGAAAATTTGAACTTTTTGTTTCTTAACATACTTACTAATCATTTCTAATATATTCATAATTTGTTCACCATCAACCATCTAACATTAAGATCATCAAATGAAAGAAATAGTTTAATATAGCAATAACTGAATACTTGCCAAAATGGCACCAATACAATGTCTGAAATAAAAACGGAAAGAAACACTAGTGGAACATGCTCCACTAGCTAAAGCCTATATCTAAGCTAGATAGTAACGGTAGAAATCCTCGAAAGCATGAGGGCCTACCAAGTCCGGATGAAAGCTCCACGTCCGGATAACTGCAACGTCAACCTGTAAGCTCTAGCGTCCACCTGTGCCTGCACCTAAAAATATAGAGTTGTATGAGATTAGTACACACTTGTACTAAGTATGGGTATATGCAAGCACATACCAAGGACATGCATGAGAAAGGATAGCTCTTTCCTAACAACATGATTATTGAAAGTCAAGTCAGTGGACTTGCCAAATTGGGATTAGGAAAGTTAGTGAACTTTCCAAATTTGGATTAGAGTAACATGCATCATCATACTTATCATATTACACACAACACATAACATCTTACACATAGCACATATCATATAGCATACAACACATAACATCTTTTATTACATTCATTCATATGCCATGAGACCTTGGAATCATGGACTTGACATTAAGACTTTACAAAATGAGGGGTCAACATATGGGACCTCAACTAGGGAGTCTTCATTAGCAAACACAGAGTCTGCTTTATTCATTCATACGTACTTCATTTCATTTCGTTCATAGGCTAGTGTGAACATCAGCTATACCTAGGGTGTAGTTTAAGACTTTCATCGGGTTTGCTGTGCAATGATCAAGAATAACCTAGTGTCATTACCTGAGTCTAGCTCACCTCTTGATTATCCTATCCTAGCACCTTTGGTATCGTTCATTTCATTATGTGCTTCATTTGAGGCTGGCCTCATTCATTAATTGGGAACTTTAACTTTAACCGACATAGATCATGTGAGCATCATGAAATCCAGTGTCTCCCCCACAGCGAAAAGAGGTGGAATCACCGGCAAGGTGACCCAAAACATGCTAGCGTACATGGGAATTTAATCCCGCCGGATCCCTATATTGGCAGTATAGGTTCGAAGACCAGGAGATATAAGGAGACCCATACCCGGCAAGCCGGACAGTCTCATCTCATGAGAGTTACGTGAACCTCCGCCCTTCCCAAAAGAAGGCATCACCGCTCATAACTAGTCTATCGGTGCTCAGTATAAAGTTCCATTACATTGAACTCATACGTCATAGAAGCTGGCTTCTAGTATGAGGACATCATAGCTCAATAGATGATTTCTTATCTCATCATTAGTATTAAGTGTGTTAATCTCAATACTTTCGTTAGAGTGTTCATAGAGACTGGTCTCTTCATTAACTTTTCACTCTCGTAGGTGAGTACGTTTTGGTAACATTTATTTAGGCTCATTTGAGATTGTTCTCATCATTTACATTAGCCTCATATCATGTTGTCACCACATTCATTAACATTAGCACATTTGCTCTTCATAATTACTCACCCCATTTTACGTGAATGTTCATTTCATCATATGCCAATATACTTGGCCATTTGTGTGTTTCACACTCTTACTTAACCCTTCTAGGGTTTCGTCATTTCATTACATAATAATCATTTCATCGTATGCCAATGCACTTGGCCATTTAGTGTGTTTTACACTCGTACTTAACCCATTCTAGGGTTACTTCATTTTATTACATACATCTTAGGTTCACTTATTTTTAAACGTATGCTAGACTTATGGGTCTATACATACAAGCCTTGAGGCTTCATTCATAGTTCGTTAAGTGACTCATATCTTCCTAAGATTATGTAGTACAATAATTATGTATCTTGTATGTATGCCAAAATCTTGATTTTGATCTAAGTAGGTGGCATTATTCTTGAACATTTAATTCACGTATGACTTATGTATCAATGCGGAAATTTGGGCAAGGGAACCCAAGTTTGAACCACTTGGACAATACTTACATTTTTCCTTGACTTTATTTTTAGTCTTCATGACATTGGGACCCTAGATCGAACCCCAACATCAACATTCTATCTTTATTTTTCTCCTTGGGTTTTCCTCTTATTTGGTCGAAGGGTTGTGGGATTGAACCCCCACAACCCCTTTTATTTTTCATTTTAAAATTGTGTTGTCCAATTCGCCTAGACCAAGAGGTTGTGGGATCAAACCCCCACAGCCTCTTTTTATTTTATTTCTTTATTTCGCTGGAATTGGGAGGTTGTGGGGTCGAACCCCCACATCCTCCTTATTTTATTTTTAATTTCGCTAGGGCTGTGAGGTTGTGGGTTCAAACCCCCACAGCCTCCTTAATTTATTTTTATTTAACATTTGACTTAGCTATGCATAGGCAGTGAGGTTGTGGGATCGAGCCCCCACAACCTCACTTTATTTTCTTATTTAATTCGCCCTTTTCTTTTCCAGCCTTGAGGTCGTGGGTTCGATTCCCACACCTCACATTTTCTTTTCTTCAATTTTCTTCTTTCATTCGCTGCCTGGAGGTCGTGGGTTCGATTCCCACGCCTCCCATTTTATTTGTTTAAATTTTTGCATTCTCCTTACTCGCCTGTACACCCCATTTCGAATCCCCCCAACCCATTTCTTTATTTCTTACGAGATTAAGGTTCTACACGGGTGAGGTCACAGGTTCGAATCCTGGTGGCCTCACCCCTTTAAATTAATTTAATTTTCCAGATTTCCCTTCTATATTTTAGCCTAAACTAAACTTATATTCCTGGCTGTACACTTAATCATTCTCTTAACTTATTTTCATCAATATTTCCACTTGAAAACTTGGGAAGATTCATGGACCGTTTAACACTTTTTGGGGTGTATTTCATGGATTCGTTTAGCCAAATTATTGACTCTCAAATCAGCCCCACTTACATTTTTATGAACATCACGATTTACATAGGTTTATGTACGTAAAATCACAACCAAAATAATATTAAACTTGAAGCCTTAACTTGACCACATTCACAGTAACTTCACAGTGACATTTTTTACACTTGCACAAACTTTCGATTACATGGTTGCATTTCATACGATTTCAAGTACACAAACGTAATCATAGTCATCACGAAAACATCACATACACCTAAATCTACCAGCAATTATACCCAACCTACGATTCATTGGGAGCTAGTGACAGGGGCATGCAAAAGGGGAAACAAGCCTAGTTTTTGAATGAATAATACGAATCTTAAGGGGTCTCTTGGGAAAGGGACCAAGAGAGAAGAAAACCCATACCTTATTTTGACGTTCAAACCTTGAAGTTGCTTCCCAAAAACTCCACTCAAGAACTCGTCTAAGCCTCCTCAATATCAACTCCACTCGAATGACAACCTCCCTTAGCCTAGTGTGTGATTAACATTTATTTTCTTGTGATTTTGTGTGAGTTCTTCAAGTGTGAAGAACTTGGTTTATTTTTCTGCTTTTGTATCTTATTTTGGCAGAGAAATATCGTGTGAAATAATGGGAGAGATTGAGAGTGAGAGTTGAGAGATAGACGTGAGAGAGTGGGAGTTATATTAGGCTTAGGAGTCTAGTTTAGGACTTAGTCAAATAAGGTTTAGTTAATTATTAAAAATGTGATTTTTATTTTATTTTAAATCAGCTAATGAATAATAATAATTAATTAATCACATTAATTCAATAGCTTAAATAAAAATCACATAAATTCATTGCTTCCACCTAGGTTCGAACCCGGGTGGAGCAAGACTTAACTTCAAGAGCTCAATTTCGGCTCTCTCTCCCCAATTTGCCCCTCCACCTTATTAAATAAATAATTAATGATATATTTAGGGTAATTACGATACTACCCTTAGCCAGGAAAAAAGACCATTTTACCCCTAGACCCTTCAAACCTAAGATTTCCTCTCTTTAAGTCCGGTAAAGACTCCTTCGAGTAAATCTTCGTATTCGAGAGCCCTACATGGTTGGACCCAACCTTTACAAGCTCAACTAACTCCCCAAGTTTGTTGGCTTGGCTGTAGCAAGGGTTCCGAGGTCTACACGCATCAATCCGTGTGAACCCTGGTCTAATCGTAGGCATTCTTGACACATTAAGCATTTCTTATCTTATTCATTTTTAGGGTTGTTACAGTCAGGCTACGGTCCGTCAATGGTCACGTCAGTTGCACCTGCAGATTTTTCTGAAAAACTGATTTTTGGTCTATTTTGGCTACGGGGTGTTACATTATCTCCCCCTTGGGAACATTCGTCCTCGAATGAAGATTAAACTAGCTGAAATAGAGGGAGAGAGCTGCAAACCCTACTACTAATCACTGAGACTGAGTTTCTGACTGAATTGAGTTCCGAGAACATGCAAATACGCTGAAAATGCAAGTACAAACTGAGGGAACATGATTCTAAGACTGAACTTATGCATGAATGACTGGAAAACTGAAGAGAAACTATTACCTCAAGCTGGAGTGGAATCGGAAGAAAAAAGGTGAGGATACTTGGCTTTCATGGCTGCTTCTGCTTCCCAAGTAGCTCCCTCTACGAACTGACTCCTCTACAAAACCTTGACTGAAGCGACTTCTTTGTTTCTCAACCTTCTGACCTGACGGTCAAGAATCTCAGCTGGTACATCCTCATAAGAAAGACTATCTTTCACCGCCACACTCTCCAATGGCACTATAGAGGCTGGATCACCCACACACTTCTTCAAGAGTGAGATGTGGAAGACCGGATGCACTGCTGCTAATTCTGCTGGCAATTCTAACTCATATGCCACCTTGCCAACCTTTTTCAAGATCTTGTTAGGGCCTACATATCTAGGACTGAGCTTCCCTTTTTTTCCAAATCTCATCACCCCTTTCATAGATGAGACTTTCAAAAAAAACCAATCATCAACTTGGAACTCTAGTTACCTTCTCCTTATATCTGCATAAGATTTTGACGACTTTGGGCTGTCTTAAGTCTATCTCTGATAAGTTGCA
Organism: Solanum sitiens; assembly: GCA_016801875.1. Classification (NCBI taxonomy): domain Eukaryota; kingdom Viridiplantae; phylum Streptophyta; class Magnoliopsida; order Solanales; family Solanaceae; genus Solanum; species Solanum sitiens. The sequence goes on from JABWTJ010000071.1 coordinate 26,257, forward strand.
CTTTTTCCATAGCATAAAGGACTGAATCTGGCCCTATCAAGGCTGTTTCACCTACTTCAAACCAACTAACAGGAGATCTACATCTACGCCCATACAAAGCCTCACAAGGGGCCATCTGAATGCTGGATTGGTATCTATTGTTGTAAGCGCACTCAATAAGAGGAAGGTGATCATCCCAACTACCTTTGAAATTGATCACACAAGCCCTCAACATATCCTCTAGGGTCTGAATGGTATGCTCCGCCTGTCCATCCGTCTGTGGATGAAATGCTGTGCTAAGGTTAACTTGAGTACCAAGACCCTTCTGAAATGACTTCCAGAAATGAGAGGTAAACTGAGGACCTCTATATGAGATGATAGACAAAGGAAATCCATGTAACCTCACAATCTCATTAATGTAAAGCTTGGCATAGTCCTCTGCCGAATATGTAGTCTTGACCGCCAAAAAGCGAGAAGACTTAGTCATCCTATCAACTATCACCCAAATGGAGTCATGCTGTCTCAGAGTGTGCGGTAAACCTATGATGAAATCCATATTGATTACTTCCCACTTCCAAGTATGAATGCCGATCTCTTGAGTCATACCCCCTGGTTTCTGATGTTCTACCTTGACTTGCTGACAATTGGGGCACTTACTCACAATATCTGCTATATCCCTCTTTATGCCATTCCACAAATAGAATTCCCGCAGATCGCGGTACATCTTAGTGGCACCTGGGTGAATAAAATATCTGGAGTTATGGGCTTTTGCAAGAATATATTGTCTCAACTCGCCCACATTAGGAACACACAATCTACCCTGGTAGCGAAGTACACTATCTCACCGTTGGGAGAAAACCTCCACTCTCTGATTATGGACTGCACCCTTAAGTTCAAGCAAGATTGGATCACTGTATTGCTTTTCCTTAACCTCCACTACCAAGGATGATTCTGTCCCATTATGAACTGTTACACCGCTGTCTGATATGCTCATAAGGCGAACTCCCAAGCGAGCAAGCCTGTGAACATCCTTTACTAGCTCCTTTCTTTCTTCCTCAACATGGGCTACACTACCCATAGATAATCCACTAAGAGCGTCTTCTACTACATTCGCCTTACCAGGATGATAATGCACACTCATATCATAATCCTTAAGGAACTCAAGCCATCTCCTCTGGCGAAGAATCAACTCTTTCTGGGTGAACACATACTGAAGGCTCTTATGGTCAGTGAAAACATCTACATGAACACCATAAAAGTAGTGTCTCCAGATCTTGAGTGCAAACACCACTGCTGCAAGCTCGAGTTTATGAGTTGGATAGTTCTTCTCATGCACCTTAAGCTGTCTATAAGCATAAGCTATAACATTATCTCGCTGCATCAATACACAACCAAGGCCAACTCTGGATGCATCACAATAGATCACATAACCATCTGACCCCTCTGGTAGAGTCAAAACAGGAGCTGTAGTCAATCTAGTTTTCAACTCTGCAAAACATTTCTCACAATCATCTGACCATTGAAACTTGACCATCTTCTGTGTCAACCTAGTCAATGGAGAGGCTATGGATGAAAATCCTTCCATGAACCTTCTGTAATAACCCGCTAGACCTAACAAACTTCTGATATCTATAGCAGATATAGGTCTGGGCCATTGTTTCACTGCTTCTATCTTCTATGAATCTACTCAGATCCCTTCACTAGATACAATATGACCAAGGAAAGCAATGTATTGCAACCAAAACTCACATTAGCTAAACTTAGCGAATAACTGGCGATCCTTGAGAGTCTTTAGAACAATTCTCAAATGACTTGCATGTTCTTCCTCACTCCTAGAGTAAATGAGGATATCATCAATAAAGATGATAACGAACAAGTCCAAGTACTGTTTGAATACTCTGTTCATCAAATCCATGAAAGCTGCAGGAGCATTAGTTAGTCCAAACGACATAACTACAAATTCATAATGACCATACCGAGTTCTAAAGGCTGTTTTTGGAATGTCACTATCTCTGACTCTAAGCTGATGATAACCCGATCTGAGGTCTATCTTTGAGAAATGACTAGCACCCTGAAGTTGGTCAAAGAAGTCATCAATCTTGGGTATGAGATACTTATTCTTGATTGTGACCTTGTTCAACTGTCTATAGTCAATACACATTCTGAGAGAACCATCTTTCTTCTTTACGAACAACACTGGTGCACCCCATGGTGAAATGCTAGGTCTGATGAAACCCTTATCTAGAAGGTCTTTCAACTGATCTTTCAATTCCTTAAGCTTTGCTGGTGCCATTCTGTAAGGAGGAATAGAAATAGGCTGGGTATCTGGAAGGAGATCAATTCCAAAGTCGATTTCCCTTTCGGGAGGAACTCCTGAAAGTTCTTTTGGAAACACTTCTGGAAAGTCATTGATTACTGGAACTTACTCAATAGTTGGGGTTTCAGAGCTAGAATCCTTAACCCGAACTAGATGATAGAGGCAACCCTTGGAGATCATCTTTCTGGCCTTAAGGTAAGAAATGAATCGACCCATAGGCGCTAAGCTACTACCCTTCCATTCTAAGATTGGTTCGTCTGGAAACTAGAAACGAACAATCCTAGTTCTACAATCGACTGAGGCATTACATGAATGTAACTAATCCATGCCTAGAATGACATCGAAGTCTACCATTTCTAAATCTACTAGATCTGCTGAGGTGACTTTCTGAGAGATTGTGACAGGGCAATTTCTGTATACCCGTCTAGATATAACTGGGTCATCGACTGGAGTAGATACTGAGAAAGGTTCTGAGAGAGTTTCTAGATTGACGCTGAATTGGACTGCTATGTAAGGAGTTACAAAAGAAAGAGTATCCCCTGTATCTAACAATGCATAAACATCAAGGTCAAAGACTCGTAACGTACCAGTGACTATATCAGGAGAACCTTCCTGATCATGGCGAGCCTGAAGAGCATACAGTCTGTTTTGGCGTTGACCGCCACCTGTACCAGATGAGTTACCCTGCTGAGGCGGGCGAATTGCTGGTGCTGATGAAGTTGTAGACTGAACTCTACCATTTCCACCTCCTTGACCCTGTCTAGAAGGACAATCTCTCAACCTGTGACCAGACTGACCGCACCCAAAACATCCTTCTTTTCCTACAAGGCACTCGTCTAGATGGTTCTTACCACACTTAGGGCAAGTGGGGTAAGTCTTGGTGCCTGAAACACTTCCCTGAGACTTAGAGCCTGATGCTCTACCCTTCTGGTCATACCTGTTCTTGGAGCATGGAACACTAGTTGATGAAGGGGCTAGAGGTGAAAACTTTTGCTGACCCTGAGAGCGATTTTCACCACTCGATTTCTACTGAGAATAGTCATAGTTCCCAATCCTAGACTTCTTATTCTCCTTGGCCTGTTCCCTAAGCTTATCACCCTCAACCTGCTGAGCATGAGTCATAAGCCTAGAGATGTTCATACCTCCCAGCAACATAGCATTTCTGCACTCTGTCTTCACCAAATCTGACACTCCATACAAAAACTTATTCATCTGAGCCCTGGAGTCAGCAACCATGTGAGGAGCATACCTGGAGAGTTGGTTAAACTTCAGCCCATACTCTTGGACTGTCATATTTCCGTGCCTCAAGTTCATGAATTCTTGAGCCTTTGCTTCTCTCAACTCTATTGGGAAAGCCCTGTCCAGAAAGGTCTCACTAAAGCATCCCAAGTGATAGGAGCTGCATCTGTACCCCTATTTTCCTTCCACTGAGTGTACCAGATATGAGCGACATCCTTAAACTGATATGATGCCAACTCAACCTGATCATTCCCAGTAACCTGCATCACCTCAAAGATCTTCTTGATTTCATCCAAGAAATTTTGAGAATCCCCATTAGTCTGCGATCCTAAGAACTCAGCCGAATTCATCCTAACAAAGTCACGGACCCTTGCTGCTGCTGATCTACCATTTTCATTCAGAGGAGCATGAACCCGATTGTTCTAGTTAGTCATACTCTGAGCCAACATCTGTATGGCATTCTTGAACTACGCATTGGAGACTTCTTGATCTGGGACTAGAGGAGTTGCATTTGCATTCCTGGCATTTGCATTCCTAGCGTTAGCTCTACGAGGAGGCATGATTTGAAACGTAGAACGTCAAGTTAGAGTGGAATAAGATCATACCTTACGCACGATAAGAGTAACAAGAAAGTGAAGTTTTCCTAAAATACTTTGTAGCCTCCCTCTCATTAGATGTGATGCACTTCACACCCATGAAAAGGACTCTACTTAGTGTGGCTTTTCAGACATCCTAGGACTCTTAAACCTAGTGCTCTGATACCAAGTTTTGTCATGCCTCGAGCTACCCCTGAGACGCGGACATGGAACCTAGGACCACAAGAGATCCCAAGCTAACCCTGCTGGCATGATCATGAGCATACTAAAGAATATAAACTGTTACGGAAGCTAAATCATACTTAAGTGAAAAGATGGGAAATACCCATATGCTAAATCTGAGATATATGAAAAATGATGAGTTTAATACAAAGAAAATATCAATTCAACGCTAAGCTGAAACTAACTATGTCTATAATAAGCCTCCAAACTGGACTAGAAATACTGGGACAAGCCCTAGCTAAATCTAGCAAAAACTGAAACTAAATGACTAAAGACTGAAATGAAACTCATGACTGTTGTCCTCGGAGAATGAGGACTCACCACTGAATCTGCTGAACTGGAGATCAGAAATCGATCTATGCGTGATCAGGATGCTGAGAACCTGAACCTACATCACGAGAAGATGTAGCGCAGGTATGCGTCAGTACTTGAAGGTACTGAGCATGTAGGATAGAATAAAGCTGAAATAAAACAAAACTGGACAAGCACAAAACAAGTATAATAAATTGAACATAATATACTGAATTTCTGAGCTAACTGAATGCAATGACCAATTTATAACATGCTGAAACTGAATACTGAATATACTGATAAATGGTCAATGCAGAGAGTCTGGATGATATGTGGGAGCTACTAATAACCGATAATAAAACCACATGAGCTAAATGTGGAGTCCGATGTATACGCCCCATCGAGAGGACCCAATATACCCTGCCAAAGGTATAAAGGCATGTTGGCGTGATCACTAAACTGATTGCCCACAGAGGTGACTTACAACCTACTTGGCTAGTAGTTTTGGGTCTATTGGGTACGCTAAACCCTAGTCCAACTCGGTATTATGTTACTCCCAATGAATTATGTAAATTAACTAATTATGTCTGAGTTTCTGTAAATACTGGATACCTGGAAACTGAACATGCAAACTGAGAATGCAACATTTAATCTGATAATGATGCATTAAAAACTGAAGCATGTATATATGCATAACTGAAATATCTGACCCAGCATGTGTAATTCAAGAACTAAAGAAATACAAAGCTAGGGTTCTGAAATTCATGCGATAATCTGAGTAATAACATGATAATCTAATTTGGAACATATATTTAACTAAATCATAAATTTCTATCAAAGTTCTAGAAACCCTAGGTTTAATCATGATAAGAGAATCAAGAACTGACTGAAAACTAGGGACCCAATGGGTGAAAGGAGCCCACTAGTGAAATCCCACATACCTGGTGATGAAATCCACGAAAAAATACCTAAGTTTCAAGGCTGGAACTGTTGGAGCTTGTGGTGTTCTTGAACTAGGGTTATTGAGCTTTTTCTCCTCTCTTGCTTCTAATTTTCTATGTTTTGATTTAATGATTTGACTTAGATATGTTTTAATTATGTTTCTAGGCTTAGACTGACTAAAATCTGATGATTTAGGGTCAAAACAACGTATATTAGGGTTTAAACAAAGTGGGAAAGGTCTAAAAGACCCTTGGGAATGTTGCTGTTGGACCAACCTACGGCCAGGACAGACGATCCGTAGGTGGATCCACGCCCCGTCGGTTGGGCCTGTTCGGCAGGCCTTTACTAAAATGGGCATAACTTTTTATTCGAAGGTTTGATTTTAGTAAGGTCGGTTGCTATGGAAACATAATTCAATTATATATATGTGGGTAGGTCATGGGACACATAATTCATGTTGTGCTAAGAGTTATGACCATTTGAATTTGACCCAACTGCACTTCTCCCTTAACTGTCTGCTAATTCCACCCTACGGTCAGACCTACGGACCATGGGTCCATCTACGGACCGTTATGGTCATACGTGGCTCTTGTTAGAGAGTGGGTGAAGGGGGTCTTGATCGACGATCATGGACTGCGGACCGTAGTTTGACCTACGGACCGTAAGTCAGTCCGTCGACCAACACTTAAACAAATTTTCCTGGGCTGAGATTTTTGGGAGTTTCTAATCCCATCGACGGTTGTGCAGGATGGACCGTGGGTCAGTCTACGGTCCGTCGATGGTCACGTCAATTGCACCTGCATATTTTTTTGAAAAACTAATTTTTGGTCTGTTTTGGCTATGTGGGTGTTACACAAAATTTCTTTGCACTAGATTAAGTTATATCATAATAATCATAAGAATTATCAGATAGACAATTAAGAATATAATAACGACACTTATAAGAATCACCATCGTACTTTTCAACTTTCTCTAGATGAGAAATAGTTTCATCGTCATTCATACAGGTGATGTCTATTTTATTAGGATTCTTCTTAGTCAATACATAAGAAAATTGAGAAGATTTAAGTAGAAAAGTACTTTACCTTTCCATCTCTTAAAATGATTACCATTGAACCGAAATGTCTTGTTAAGGTCTCCCATCTTGACATCCGCAATTTTTTCAATTGTAACCATGATGATTCTCCTTAAAATTGTTAGTGAAAACTTACAAGTATAACAAAAGTACAAGACTACAATTGAAAATAAATTGAAGAAATAAATCTCTTCATGCTGAGGCACGGATATCTCACTCTCTTTAAGCAGATTCAAGCCCACTGCGACAAATGTTTTTCACCGATCCAGTAGTAGTCCTCTTGACTTGTCCCCTCTAGGATACAACAACCTTCACAAAGTATAACTCAACAACTCTAGACAAGATTTGAGTGCAAAGCTCCATAAATAAGAACACCTCCTTTCAACTAATAAGAACTCTCTTTTTGACTAACTCTTTCACTCTATAGTTTTTCTTGTGTGTTGTATGTATCAAACCAAATGAAGACCACCACTATTCATTCTACAAGAAGTCTTCCTAGGAATAAATAGGAAGATAATGTGGTGGTAAATAGTGAAGATAAATGGACTTAGGAGTTACATATGTTATATAAGTTACAAAGAATAATGGAGGAATAAATAATGAGATAACGAGAGGGTAACTAATGCCATCAATTGCTGATAAACATGCTGCCAAGGTTCCAACGTTCACCGGAACGTTTCTGCCAATGTTATATGACCACAAAGTCAATGGCAAAATGTAGAAGTAATTAGTAAACATTAAGATACCAAAATAATGAGCAAATTTAATACAAAAAATAATATCAAAATGCTCAATAACCAACAATTTTCATCAAATTTTATTTATAATTTACTTAATGAAAGAAAAAAAGTTCTCAATGTTAAGAAATTTGTCTTATTGGTCACATATATTATATATGTGAGTGTTCATCACAGTTTTTCGTGGGACTGAAAATGTCATTGTCTCCTCCTTCTAAGCCAAAATGGTGAAATATAGAGTTTTATTCATTGTAAATTCAGTGACTGAAAGTTCTTAATGTCAATCATTCTAACTATTTTTCGTTTTGTATGGATTGTTGTCATTTTCTTCACCTTTTGATTGAATTATTTCTTTAAATTTTGTGTATGGTTAATGAACAAACCAAAATCGATAAATGTTATTATATTTGATTTGATTTTGATAATTTTATAGCCGATTAGGATAATTTGATTTTGGTTTTGACCAATAATCGTTTCAAACCGACCCATCAACACCCCTACTTCTAAGAATTTGGCAATTAAAACTAACGTGTTTCTTTTTAGTACTTTGTTAATTAAGGAGAAATATGAAAAAATAATGTAATGGCAAATATATGAATGAACAAAAGCTATTGGAGAGCAAAATAAACATTTTCAAGCACATAGTAGATGCAAATTTGGACCCTTGTATTTTTTCATTTAAGATATTTAAAAATTAATGAAATACTTTAACAATAAGAAAATATAATTACATAATTTTATTTATTATATTACTTACTATTAAATGTGATTAGCCTAAGCAAGCATGAGGTTGTCAAGCTTAATATCATGACCCACCACTTTTCCATTCAAATGAGGCATAAATATTGGGGGGGGGGGGGACTAGAGTTGTGAAGAGGCTTGCGGAAGACTCTCGAATTCCCTACATATTTTCTTGAAAGGCTTTAGAATTCTCTAGGCCCGTAGAGAATTCTAGAAGAGAGACCAAATGTTAAATATGTAAAGACTTGTGTAGTAATTTTTATTTATACTTTAGCTCCTAAAGAGTAGTATAATATAGGGGCTCTCATTTTCAACTCATCTAAACAAGTGTAAAGCATTCTCCCAAGCAATACAAATCTTTCTATACAAGCTCTCTTAGTCTTTCTTAATTCTCTTAGAGATCTGTGTTTCAAAAGGCTTACTTGAGCTTACAAGATCATGAAAGAATCATGAATCAATCGTCAAGTATCACACGGACCGTTAGTGGAAGTCTATGTCCATAGCAAAGAGGTAATAGATTCATGTTCTTACTAAGGGAATGACTAATGAGGAGACATCAACGCTGATAGCACCACAAACGTCATACCAGATGGTGGAAAGAAGAACCAAAAGGAGAGGAAACACCTTAAGAGACCTTAAGATTAATCAAGAACTATTATTCAACCCTACACTAAGAAAATGCTAACATCTCTCTTATTTTCGACCACTGAAGCATGTGACAATGAACACGGTAAAGAGCCCATTAATGTCACACCCGAAATAGAGTGGATCGCAAGGGTTGACACGATGAGGCAATTCATAGAGATCTTAGGTAAGTGCTTGAACGAGGTCGAGGACAAGTTCAAGACTCTGGACGATTTCACCTTTGAGGAGAATGAAAACATCCACAAAGAGTTGGAGGGACGCCAACATGCCAAGTATGAGATGAATGAGGTCATCACTTTCTTGGAGTGTCAGCTCATGTATGCACTAAGCACAATTGAAACCATGAGATTCGGGGTGAAAGAACTCAGGGAGGGCATGAAAGTTGGAGGACCCTCATCGTTCGATTGAGATATGGAGGCCATAGTTGGAGAATTTCTTATGGAATTTGGAGAACTACTTCTTATCGCATGGATCCACCCGAATTAGAGGAGATGAAGAAGCATATGAGGGAGTTGCTTGAAGTCGGTCATATTCAATCGTCCAAAGAACCTTTCAAAAGAAGAAAGATAAGGAATTATACCTATGCATTAACTACCAGGCGCTCAACAAAGTGACAATCAAGAAGAAGTACCCCTCGGCTCATTGCTGATATTTTTGATAGACTTGGACAGGCCAAGTACTTAACCAAGGTGGAACTATGAAAAGGCTACTATTAGGTTCGCATACACGAGGGAGATGAACCGAAGACCATGTGCGTGGACAAAATATGAAGCTTATGAGTGGTTGGTGATGCCCTTTGGTTTCACCAACACATATCATCTATAGTAACACCTTAGAAGAGCATGGGGAACACTTGAGAAAGGTTTTCCAAGTCATACGAGAAAATTAACTATACATCAAGTACAAGAAGTGTGAGTTCAGATAGCATGAGGTACATTTCTTGAGGCATATCATTAGCCAAGGCTAACTACTTATGGATGAGGCCAGGATATGTGTTATCAAAGAGTGGGAGGCACCTACCAAGGTGATCGAGCTGAGATGTTTTCTTAGACTTGCTAATTATCATCGTAGGTTCATTAGTGGATACTCTGACAAGGCCACTCCACTAACCAAGTGTCACAATCCAAAGTATACCGTAGGCGTAACATGACGTATAGAAACCCGAGAGGCTCTACACAAGTAATTTAGCATGCAACATACAAGATAAAAGAAATAACATAAAAGGTCCTAAAATACCTGAACTACTGGAATTGGTACCAAAATACCCTTTGTTAACATATTGGCTCTATAATACCTTTGGCGTCAATCTTTACAACCCTATAATACTGTCACATTCGGGGACCACCCCCTAGAAGTAACATGGCATACTTGACCTCTCAGAGGTCTTATACAAGCCCATAGTTATCATTTATCGCATTGACATAGTAAATTTAATGGAACATTTAAAACTTTCTTAGCACATCATATGCTAGAACATTACTTCATATATATAATACATAAGTCATAATGCATATATAGACCTTAAGTCTCTTTGCCATCTTAGACTTAACAACATTAGAATACATTAGGGACACGACCCTTAAGACACATTACATAACTATACAATATTAAAATACTTTATAGTAAAGACATAAGTAGGAGATCCTTGAACTTAAGAATTCCTTTCATTGAGCTTGGGAATCATCTATCAATCTATTCACCATTAAAAACATCCTTTAAGCATCCATAACCTACACTTTGTGTAAAAAGTAGAGAAGAATGTGATTAGTACAAGAATGCACTAAGTATGGCAACCATGCAAAACATGCATTTAAAAGGGACATTTTCTTGAAATCATACTTCATGCCTTTTTGAGGAAATCTTCATAAAACCTTTATCCAATAGCATTTATATCATTCACATACATCATATAAACATATTCAAAGGTCAAACATTTCATTGAATCACATATAGAATTTATTACATTTTCAAGTCGCATTAAAGTGACTAGTTTTCCTACTTTACAGTGAACATTTTTCTTTTAACTCATCAACCTTCCAAGTAACCCTCTAGTGATACTTGATGCAATGCATCACCTTAAAGCCACAAGGAAACCATACATACAATCTACACAAGTCAACACATACCATCATAGAAGTATAGTACAACATAGACATAGTTAAACCAAGACTATAAGGACATTACAGTGAACTCCTAGTCATTATGCACATATACTTATTTTACTTCACATCAAAAAATTATAAAACCTTACTCATAATCCTACTCTAAGTCAACTAGTGCAATGTATATATGAAGCCCCATAACCTCACACATACTTAGTAAACCTATCATAAGACCACAAGCATTTACATCCAAGTCATACATCAATAAGTAAGTAAAGACAGCTTCATTCATGTCAATACAAGACCTTCACCATATAGTCAATAATATCAACATCATGCATATAGACTCATACCATGCACATCTTCATAACAAGTAGACCAATACTACAAAGTCATGCATAAAGAATATATACATAGACACATCCATCAGAACACCTTCCTAGAACTTCCTAAGGAAATACTTGTGCAATGTCTAGATGGGTTCATTACTTCCACCTATCCTAAGTAACCTCCCTTAAGTCATTCTAGTTAGGGTCCTAACCATTTACTTCCATTGTCCATTTTACTTTTAGGAAACTATAGCCTTAACCGACATAGACCATGTGATGCTAAACATGGAATCCGGTGTCATGAAACCCCACACCGAAAGAAGGTGGTCTACCGGCCAAAGTAGAACCAAACTTGACATCTTTTTCTAGGTGGATCCACTAGCTAGTATCCTATGGTGGCAACATAGTCATGGAACTTGGAGGATATGTTGGATACATCCCTCTATACCCTTGGGCTATGAGGCTTTCAACCTCATGAGATTTATGGTAGACCTACCTTTCCACATTGGAAAGGGACACACACTCATATACAAGTTCACTCGGCGCTAAGCTAAGTTCCCTTTATTGAAAAAGCCTTTATTATCATTTATTTATAAAACATAGGTTTAGGAGAGTCATCCCCTCATAGGCTTAGCTCATAGGTAATAGATGAAAGTTCATCAAGCTAAATCATGTCAGGAATCCCTTCACATGAACATAGCATATGTAAAGTACCATCTAGTTTAGGGTACACATGAATACACCTTTCAAGGCCCCTCTCTTGACTAGATCTTCATACATGTGTGTGTGAATACTTATATGTGAGAAAACCTTTCACATAACACATAATTGCCACACATGGACATACATCATTTTATTCGTACATAAGTGTACAAGTGTAACTACATGAACCATGCTTTCATATAAACACAATTAGACACTAGGTATAATAATATTTCATCATACCACATACTTTACCTTATATCATATAAGACATGTTTATAATACACTTTCATGGACTCAATCTTAGCATGCATAATAGTAGACATTAGTGAATATGATAACTACCTTTCATTTAGATACCATGACCTATACTACTTGTAAGCATGAACATAGAGTGAGAGTGTGTTTACATTGGTCAATATGATCACATAATGGCTATCACCAACATATTGAGGCAGCCACCCTCTTAGGACCACAATACACATTCAAGCATAGACCACACAACACACCATAACGTAGGAGACAAGACAATCTTCATATTATGATAAAAACTCCTAACCTTAGCTATTTACACTTTCACATAGGGGTACATGGATAGGGGTCATGGATTCTTAATAAATAATTAATGGCAGCACCTACACATGATATTAACATAGCCATTTACATGCTCATAACATTAGTAATATAACCTAGATTCACAACTATAATAGAATACTAGGCACAAGTTACACATAAAGTGATCATCATAACCACTCATTCATATAATCATCAATTTGCTTTTAAGGCCATGGTCAACACATATATAATGACAATAAGGTAAACACCGCCACCATAAGTGGACCATACCACACAATACCATACAAGGTTTTATCAACTACATTAATATAGAAAAGTAGAGGGATGAGCCATTCTTACCAATTCATCAATCTTTGATCATCATTGATCAATACTCCTTTCTAATCATTTATACATTATAGAGAAGTAACTATAAGTTCTTAAATCATAAACTAAACCATGTACAAGTTGTCATAAGAGCATGATTCAACTAGTGCACTATATCACAAATATGGTAGGAAGTAGAGAGCTATAGATCATCGAGTAACTTCTCTAGTTTTTCTCATCAGTCATAATGAATCAATAATGTACATCTAGGGAAGTAGTCAAATAGATATAAATCAAATCTAAATCATGTTTCATCCACCTTAAAATTAAGATCACATAATGTTCATTACAACATTCAAATTGTAGGCTAGAAGAACCTAGATCAATTCATGCCAAGACTCCTTTTATTTGATCATCAAGAATTCATACCCACAATTCGTTAATATCATCTATACAAGGCAGTAGTTAAGGACAATATAATCTACACGAAATCCTACTACCATTGCTATAACCTCTAGATCACAGTGAACATGCTATTCTAGACATCAATGGAAAATAGAAGAATCCTAGGCTAATCGACATTGATCCACATGAATTCATTATTTACAATTCATTATCTCATTACATCATAGGCAGTATCTACAAGAATCACAACATAATCGAATTCCACTATTTTCATTAAAACGCCAATATTACAGTGAATCATGGAAAACTAGGCTAAGCATGTTAAAATCTTCATACATTGATCCTCATGAATCCTTCAACATCAATTCAACATTAATTCACGTAAATAACTGTAGATATAACCACTTCAACATAATAGAATCACAATTCAATCGATAACAAGTCAAGATCACAAAGCCCATGCAAGGACTAAATCAATTTAGGGAAGGAACATGGGTTCATAATGCAATTGGATTAAAATCACGTTTAAAACAATACATTAACATCAATTCATCATGATTTAACCATTTAAAATATTTTTAGAAAGAACCCATGGCTAGATTGAAGAAGGAAAAGTTTGATCATAAAATCTCTTTTGAAACTTTGAGATTAACTCTCTAGATGGAAGGATAACTAGAGATGAAGGATCACCATACCTTTGTATAGTTGAAAACCTCTAAAACTTGGTGATTCATCCATGGAAATCCAAGATCCAAGCTACTCTTGAGCTTCACCAACAATGGTGGTTTCTAGGGAGAACATTTTTGGAGGGAAAGGTTCAATTTGTGTGAGTTGGTTTGGGAATGGGTTGATCACGTTTTTGATCACTTAAATACACCAAAAAATCACCAAATAAATCATGTGGGGTCACGTTATCACATGGGGTGAATTTCCCATTCACCCCTTAATGAAACAGTGCGCAAGGCACCAGTTGCAGGCCACCATCGACGGCACCATCGACGAACCGTAGGTCAATCAACGTCCGTCTGTGGCTTTCGTCAATTGGTCCTTGGCCTGGTCTTTGGTTGAAACTTGCCCAGTCTAAGTTTCCATCGAAGAGACCCCACCAACTGGCCGTTGGTTGACCAACTGGCCGTCGTTTGGTCCGTCGATTGACACTGCCAAGGCAGTGTCTCGACCAGCCTTGGGTCCTTCTTGTGGGGCATTTTGCGGGGCCCTTTAGAAGTCGTACCCGGAAGTTTCCAACGTAAATACAACCCTTAATAAGTTGTAGACCTTCCACATAAGTTTCACCAAAAACCAACACCTGCCACTCGTCCAAACAGGCTAGGCCCCATCAAGACACACTTGAGCGTCTTAAGGGCTATCTTTCGAATGCCTTGGACGTTCTTGGTTGTTTGACCTCCAAACTTCTCGAAATTCCATATACCATATTTAAACATCATTATAACTAATTTTAAGACTTCATAAGATCATTTCATAAAATTTTAAGCATACATAGACACATGAGGCACATATGTGACTAGTCGTCGAATATTTTGGTCAACCCTTGACGTTTGACTTCCAAATCACCTCAAACTTTATAAGCTGCCTCTAAAACATATTATAAGAAATTTTAGGACATTATAATCTTAAGACAAATATGTTAGTCTCTAGAAACCCTAACTCATTTTGGGGGTCTTACAAATACCCTAATTACAAATGGTCCCACCAACAAATGTTCTTAGAGTTTTCATGTAATATGTGGCATCCCGTGATTTGTTAGAAATTCAATTATCCTAAATAAATTAAATCTCAACCGGAATCCAGATGCACTTATAAATCCTACCCGCCCCATCCCTAATTTCCCTTATGGTTTTACTGGTAGAAGAAACATTGATTCAAGGTTGGAATTTTTCATAGATGAATTAATATTTGATAACAATCTTAAAGAACCTAATATGGAAACTTTCTACCTCGCAGTGAAATTCTCAATCATGGGTTCTCCAAGAAGTCTCTTAACTACATATAGTCGCGAAATTGAGTTGATTGATATGTACATGAATGGGGGTATTGACACTTCAATTCAGAAACTATACAATATAATGTGTATGAAATGCAAGGCTCTGATTATTCACCTTCATGCCGCGCTTTTTATCATATATACATATGAGGAATCAAGAATTATTTCTAAGCGAAGTTACTTTACAAATTTTGATTTTGGTGGAATGGATGTTAAGTAGGATGTTTCTGAAGAAAGCTAAATAACAACGATGAGACATTTGAAAAAATTAAAACATATCCTCCCATTTCCTTAAAGAGAAGCAATTTTCCTCTTAGACTGATTCTCAAATATCTAACTAGCCATCAGATCAAGGAGCATGTCTTTTAATGAAATGCCTTCTCCAAAAAAATTGAGAATTTGGAAAAGCTTAATGTAGCTATGTCCATGTAGAATAAGAATAATTATCCATAACAGAAGGAAAGAGAAAATGACATGGTTTATGAGTTTCACCTCTTTAGATATGATTTTTTTAGTAGGGGCGGATAGGGATTGATAGGTGGGTGAGATTTAGCTTAGTTAGGTACTTAAATTTCTAATGAATCACACGGTTCCATGAATTAAATGAAAACTCTAATTATATTTTCTAATGGAGCCATTTGTAATAAGGGCATTATAGAGTTGTAAAGTTTGACATCAAGGGTATTATAGAGCCAATAATGTCAATGGATGGTATCTTTGTATCAATTCCAATAGTTCAAGGATATTTTTGGTCACTCCCGTAGAAATAAAGATTTCAATAAAATAGTCTTATATCATAAAAGAGTTTGACAAAGTAGAAGTCTAACATAAGTCGCAATATGTCATCTACTACATAAAAAGAAATTGTTAGGACATAACCCATACACCACATAAAAAGTCTAAAAATTAAAATGACACAAGCCTATAAAAGTAACTCGGTCCTCGGAACATGAGGACTCACTAATCTTGAAGCACCAAATGGATCAACTAGTCACGAGTGTGAGAGGTAGGAGCATCAGACCCTATATTAGTGAAATAATTTAGGCAAAATTATGTATTACAAAATTAAATGTACTAAATATGATAGTAATGCATAAGAGTTATGAAATAAAGCTAAAAGGACTTTACATACATACAATGACCAAGATAATCATAAGATAAAAGGGTTAGAAAACACACGTCATAATTATTGTCAATGAAAGCTTAACATCTTCAAGACACTTGTGGGATACTTTCATAAAGTAACCTTAGTTCATTACTGTGGGAAAATTACCATATAATCGATATAAACCATGTGATCTATAACATGGAATCTAGTGGTTTTCCCACACCAAAAAGGGATTTCCTTCCTTGCCATGGTAAGAACCATGAATTTGAGCTAAAGTGGCATTAGGTAATGTCTATCTGAGAAAAATCCTTTGGTGGCACATATTTATGGGATAAAGAGATTGCTACTAGAGAGCCAGACTTTTCTAGAGAGAGATCCTCCATCTCAATATTCTTTTGTTGCTAAGTACAAGTCCCATGGAATAGTCATTAAATCGTAATCATTTTATCATCACTAGAAGGGAACAATTAAGCAATCAATCTAAGCTAGAGTCAATTTAGAATAGCTCCTAAAATAGAATTCAACTTAGGTGACAAAACCTTCCAACTTTATGAATCCTTATGTGAGAAAACCTTTCACAACAACAACATTGCTACTTTACTCTCGAAGCATCCTCAAATCATGTACACCAACTTCATACAAACATGCATATCTTCATAAATTCATCTTTCATAGTTCACATGCTTTATCATGAGTTCATAGTCAAAAATCATGTATCATGCATGAATTCATATGAACTCAACTGCAAATAATGTAAATACTTTCAATTCATGAATTAGAAGATAAGAAACAAGTAATTCAATAAAATTGGAAAGAATCCAAGAATATTGAATAAAACCCTAACTTTTGAAATGGGACTATAACTTGTAAAACTTGAAGAAATTAGGAACCCTATAGAGGAAAGGAATCCATAGGTAAATACTAACATACCTTAGTAATCAATGTCCATAATCTATGATGAATTGGAGTTCTTGAAAACAAACCCTAGCTTTTTCTTCCTTAGATCTTGAGAGGATTTTGGGGTGATCTTCGAGGGAAATTTAGGAATTACGTGAATGACTTTGAATAGGTAGTTTTAGGAACTAATTTACTTATATAGGTCTTTAAATAGGGGTTAAATCGATGGTGTTTAGGTACAAAACACATAGGGGAAAAACCAAAATATCCTTGACTTAAAAATTGATGGGTGACCCTAGATGGACCCCTAAATGGACCGTACAAAGCTTCATTGCCTGTTTAGGGCTCCGTCCAGGTAACTCTATGTAAAACCCCATAAAAACCAGTAAAACCAAGCTAAAGCTTAACGAAGTCTAGTAGGTAAAACTAGAGCTTTAAGTGTGAGTTTAGAGTTTGAAATATGGGTAAATATGTAAAAATGGTTTACCGAGTGTAGGTTGTGGAGTTTAGGGGTAAAACGTCATGGCATGTCTCCCTAAGGACCATCCAATGGTCCTTGAGGAGGACCCTAAACTAAGCCCCAAAACTGCCCAACTTGGTGAACCTCGGAGGTGACCTACGCTCCATGGGAAGGCCCCGTGGGTCAAGGGACAAGTTGACAGGCTGCAGACCCAGACCATGGACCCACAAGACGGGGGCGTGACTGGACCCACATTCCTTGGGTCATGGGCATGTGTCACCCCTGTACTTGCTATCATAATTTCGGCCTAAGGTAAGCTTTTCCAATTAATTCCTTTTAAATTAGTTTTCATTAGGGGTCATTTATTATGGGTTCATTTCACCTATATAAATTATATTAAGTCATTAAACACCTAATCAAATCATTATATCGGAAGATCCAAAATCAAAACCCAACTACTTTTCTCTCCTCTCAAAGAATCTTCTCTCAAGATCCATTAAAAACCAAGAGAAGGAATCAAGATAGGGCTTGAACATAGAGGCTTTTTCATATGAATATCATGGAATTATAAGTCTAAGGTATGGAAGTTTTCATCCTTGGGTAGCTATCACCCAAGGAGCCCTCTCAAAAGCTTTTCATTCAATTCTAGATTCTCCAATAAAGCTAAGGTTTCAACTCAACTCCATGGATTCCTTTCAAAGTTGTTCTAAAAGGTTGAATTATGTTTGTTATTGATGATACTACTGATTTTTGATGATTTTAACTTGAATTCCAAAGAATCCATGAGTTTTCCCCGATCCTAGCTTTGACTCTTCTCTACATTATGAATGTTGTTAGAAGTTGATTCAATTGATTGAATGTGAGTTGATTATGATGTAATTTCATGAGTTAACCATAATTCTACATGTATTATTGATTAAACTAAGATTTTAGGGTGACATTGATAGAGCCTAGGGTTAGGTTATGAAAGTGGAAAATTGAGGGTTTAGATGGGACCTTCTAAGATTGATGAACTTCTTGGTGAAATGCCTTAGATTAGATAACCTAGACATGAATCACTCATGACGAATTTCATAGATTGCTTATGAATGAATATCCCTTCTTCCTAAATCTTGAACTATTGTATGGCTTGATTATTGTTGAAAGCTTGACAATTGATTATGTCCACATTGGTTATGTTGTTGAATCATGATATCGCTTTATCTATTGTAGTATTTCTAGAAGTTAGGGTTGATCTTGATTCCAACCCTTAAAGGTCAAATTATTAGGGAATTATGTGTTGAGGAGAATAATATATATGAACTATTTATCCACTTGAAAGGTAGAGGTGTTTAGGTATTGTATATGAACTATTGATTCACTTGAAAGGTGGAAGTGTTTACTTGTTTTGCATGTCGAATTGTATATAGTATTATTGTGGAAGGACCATACACACATGGCCTCCAATATGAGTATATGATCTTATACATGCAATGAATGAACTAGTTGAATCATGATTATACACATGTATACTATAATGAATGTCAGAGGTGTAGACTTACATGGCCTATGATCGTTGTATGAAATATAAGTGAATTATGCATGATTGCGATATTATGTACATGCTTATGAACACTTTGAGAGGGAAATATCTATGATGATGTTGTTGTTGTGTCATTGCAACGACAATCACACACACTCTATGCATAAACATGATTACGATGTATCTATGGTGTCAATTGAAAGTATAGTTCTCATATGAACCTTTACATATTATTTTGCATGAAATGTACATGACCATGAAGATCCTATTGTGTTGATTGAAATTACATTATCATGAGAACACATGATATTGGTGTGAAAGTTATTCTCACATACTAATGATGATTCTAAGGTTGAAAGTTAGTTCTCACCTAAATGAATCTTTGAGCTATATTATGAGTTGTATTGAATGAAGGGAAAAAGTGTTCCTTCACATATGTAAATACAATTCAAGACTAATTATGTGTAATTTGGGGAATAATTCTTAGCACTGAGTGGATATGACAAATGAGGTAGAGGCTTTCCCGTCAATACAATAGGCCGGTCTTCTACATATGCTCTCATGAGATAGAAACTCTCCCATTAATACAATAGGCCGGGTTTCTAGAAGCAATATCCCTATCCCATAACTATGTGCCCACATAGGTCTTTAGCTAGTGGATCCACCTAAAAGCTTAATATGTTAGTTCTACCTTAGGAAAGTAGGACACCTTCTTTTGGTGTGGGGTTATACGACACCGAATTCCATGTATCTCTCATGGTCTATGTCGGTTAAGGCTATATTCTCTCTAATGAGCAAGAATTATGAACACAAAAGTGAGTTACTTGCTATGGTTTCTCAAAAGGATCTACTTAGTATGAATGGTAGTATGTGATGCCATTCATATATGGCACAAGTGGGCCTTGAGGGTAGCCATGGTTTAAAAAAAATGTCCCTTTTATGCATATTTTGAGGATTTTATGCATGGCTTTAATATTTAGTACATTATTTGTTCTAACCCATATTTATACATTTTCTATAAAGCATAGTCTTTGAAGAAATTAGATTCCATCCTCATGGATAGGACTCTAGTAGATAAAAAAATAAGAAGAATGGTGAGTCCTCATAGTATTAGGGGGCTTGACCATATGTCATTTATATCTTTCTGTTACGATTTAGACTTTCGTAAGGGCTAAGTCCCTAAGATTGTATTCAAATAGTTTCTAATTCAAAAGTTCTAGATGGTTTGAGACATAGTGTCACAAATTCTCTTCACTTTATAAAATACTTCGATTATAAAGAAAAGTTTTAATTTCGCATATATTTCCTATGCTCATATATTTAAGATATGCTATGAGGCTTGTATGAGACCTCTTCGGGTTCAAGTACAACATGTTACGTCAAGATGGTACCCCTGGGTCGTGACACCCTAAGGCCCATGTCACCATGGACGGTTGGGAAATTTCCAAAATGGCTCGTGAAGTATACTAACTGTTTAGGGAGCGTCCATGTAAGCGTAAATCCTTGCAACCCCAAACGACCAATCCACTTGCCTTAAAATGCGAGTGGTGCCCTAAACGGACCATTCAGGGTTTCGTGAAGGCTTCCTGGAATTATTTAGGCTTGTGGACTTGCTTTCTAACTCACCTATGCTAATTCATTAGGCAAATCAAGCTAAGTAACTTTACCAATACATATCAAAACTTGATATGGGCCTACATATCAGGACTAAGCTTTCCCTTCTTCTTAAACCTAATTACACCCTTCATAGGTGAAATGCTAAATTAAACCCAATGATCAAAATTGAACTCAAGATCTCTTCTTTTAACATCGACATGAGACTTTTATCGACTTTGAGTTTGATAAGATAAACTTTATCAATAGCCTCATGTACCAACTCGGGACCAATCAAGCCAACCTTACAAACTTCAAACCAACTTATAGGAGATCTACATATCCTAGCATAAATACCCTCAAGGGAGCCATACCAAAACTTGAACGATAGCTATATTATACGCAAACCCAATCTAAGGAAAATGATCATCACAATTACCTTTCAAATTAATCACACAAGCTTCAACATATCATACTAAGTTTGGCACAAGTATCAAGGTCTTTTTATAAAGACTTCCAAAATTAAGAAGTAAATTATGTACCATAATCAGAGTGATGGATAGCTGAACTCCATGCAACCTATTTATTTTCATTATATACAACTTAGAATAATCTTCCGCCAAATAAGAAACCTTAAAGGGAATGAAATAAACCGACTTCATCATAAGGTCTATTATAGCCCAAATCGTTTCATCTTGCCACCGAGTGGGGGGTAAATGAACAATAAAGTTCGTATATAAACATTCCCACTTACAAGTAGGAATACTAACATATTGGGACAAACCTCCAGACTATTGATGTTTAACGTTCTCTTGCTTACAATTAGGACATTTAACAACAATTCCGCAATGTTCTTCTTCATACCATTCCACTAATAGACCTCCCGCAAGTCACAATACATCTTGGTGGCTACTTGGTGAATGAAATACTCAGAATTATGGGCTTCTCATAATATTTTCTCTCTCAATTCATCTAAATACGGAACACATAAACTACCTTGATATCGAAGCACACCACTCCCCCCTCAGAGAAAGTCTCTCAACAAACCTTTTAAGCACTGCTTCCTTCAACTCAACCAGAATTGGATCAAGACCTTGCTTGACTTTCACATCTGACACAAATGACAATTTCGCACCATTATGAACAACACCCCCTCACTTAAATCAACCAAGCAAACACCTAGCCAACCTATTCTATGAACATCAAGAACTAATTCTTTCTTACCATCCTCGACTTGTGTATTAGTATTCATGGACAATCAACTTAAGGCATCCACAACACAGTGGCTTTGCCTTAGTGATTAAGGAGACTTATATCATAGTCCATCAATTATTTTAGCCATAACATTGGAGAATATTTAGATCCTTTTGATTGAACCCAAACTACAAAATCTTGTGGTCATAAAAGACATCAACATGAACACCATACAAATAATGCCTCAATATCTGTAAGGCAAAGATAACCGCCGCTAGCTCTATGTCATGTGTAGGATAGTTATTTTCATGAATATTACGTTGCTTTGAACAAGAAGAAAGAACTTTCCTATTTTTCATAAGAACACATCCTAATCTAATCCATGAAGCATCACAATGAACAACAAACCCATCAGATGCTTCCGGGTAAAGTCACCACCGGAGCGGAGGTAAGTCTATCTTTCAACTCTTGGAAACTCTTCTCACACGCTTATGACCATAATAACTTAAATTTCTTTTGGATAAATATAGTTAATTAAGAGTCAATAACCCTTCCAAAAACCTTCCATAATATCAAACCAAAGCCAAGAAACTTCAAATATTTGAAGGCGATAGAGGTCTAGGCCAAATCTTAACCGCATCTTTCTTCTTAGGATCTACCTCACTGTCACACCCCCAACTAGAAAGGGGTAGTCATTGAAGATTTATACAAGAACTTTCTAACTATATGTTTTAAGCTAATGCAAAGTCTGTAGAGTCACAGGTAGTTGAACATATACCAAGATTCATACTAAATCATAGATAAAAAAGGGTTCAATGGACTTTACAAAAAAATTTAAGTCTAAGAAGCCTCTAAAGAGTGTGCATCTGAAGATCTGATAACTAATCTTGAAAGGGCCCTGACATACCCGTTCTAACATATGTACATACATACCAAAATATAGGATCTAAATATCTAATAGCTACAGATAGAGGTGGAACTTACCAATATCTAAACTGGAAGTCTATGGTCTACTAGAAATTTTGGTTGTACTTACTTGAGCCTATATTGATAGAAATGCAGCGCCAAAGATAGGGATGTTAGTACATATAAAACATATACTGGTATGTAAAGTAGACTGAATAACAAGAAGACTTGTAAGAATGTTGAAATGAACAAAAAGTCAAGACAGGCAAAATTGAGCATATGTATGAAGAAGACATAATCCAAAATTGAAATTTGTGACCAATCTCAAGGGTCCTCACCTAAAATTTCATGGCTTATTCTCTTATATATAAAATTATTATAGTTTCCCTAACTGAGACCTTTACTTCGTTAATAACTTCTCTTTTCTTCGTAAAACTAACTGTCAGGGAGTCACTTGATGGCTTATTGTCTACAATCAGTGAACCTTGTATGGCATATGTTGCCCACTGTCACAACTATGTGTGAAATCTCATAGTCTAAGTAACGAGGTCTATCAAGGTAACCCCAGGGCTCTTGTATGATCTTCTCACACACCTTTATCTGTATGGGGAATCCACGACGGGGAATTCCAGCTAAATCAATGTGGATTATGTGCACAGAATACTATCACACTTAGTCATACAAAAAAACCCACCCACATTACAAAGTAGGCTATAATCTTAATTACGTGTAAATACTTATAACAATTAAGTCATTTGTAATATTTTGAGAATCCAAGACTTGTCTTAAAGCCTAACATAGGTGTCTTGAGGTTTAGACACTGTTTTTAGGACTATAATAAAGAATATATGTCATTTAGGAAGTGTAGAAACCAAAACGTCTAAGAACGTCCATGCCGTTTGGAGATGTGGTTCAAGGACGTATTAGCGAGCCTTAGCCTATTTGACTAGATTTTAGGAGTTGGAAATTCATGAAATTAGGTGGAAGGGTGTGTAACATGTGTATAAGAGGATTCATAGTCAAAACGTCCGGGTAAGACTCCCCAAGGACCAACCAAGGGCCCTTGAGAAGGATCCTAGCACGTAGGAGGCAACACTGTCTGGGCAGTGTGCAACCACGGAAGACCAACGACGGCTCGTGTGTGGATCGACGGGGCATCGATACCAACCGTCGTCCCACACTTAGCCAAAATGGGGAATCCCTCTCCTGCACAAGTCTCTGACCAAAACTACGAGTGTGCAGGACGGAGGGGGCCAAGTCGTCGAGTCACAGACGGCCCGTCGATCGGGGTTCTGTGTGTGAGGGTCAAGTTTTCCTGCACGTTTTTAAGTTGGTTTATTTAATTAGTTAAGGGGTTAGGTGCTTAATTAGGGGTTTAAGGTAGTCTAATTAGGTTAATTAACCCCCAATATAAAGACCCCAACCCTCATTAGTCTTAAGACAACTCACAAAATAATTTCTCTTCCCTCTCTTTTTTGTCTCTCTATTGGAAGACATCATTGAAGAACAAGCTAGGAAGAAATTTGGGGGCTGTTAAGGGGGATATTTCACCATCAAATCTTCATCAAACGTTAAGGTATGGGATCTAATTCACCTTTGAGACTTCTTTCCTCAAAGGGCTCCTTCAAAGTATTTCTAAAAGTTGAGTTTTCATGTGGGTTTCATCCAATTACGAATTTGATGTTATGAACTGAGCTATTTATGGTTTCTTTAGGATATAATGAATAGGTTAAGATGTATTTTAAATTGATTATTATAATTTGTGATGGTTTGGTCTAAATTGTAGAACATGATCCTTAATTAACCCTAGGTCTGATCTTGATATGAATTAGGTTGTAACTTATTCAATTGACTTGATTATTGGTTGAATTGCTATTAGATGATGTTGTTACCCTAATCATGAATAAATTAGGATGATTTTTAGTCTTTCATGCTAGTTATTGAAAAGTGATCTAGGTTATGATGAATTGACCTAATCTTAAGCTCTGATCTAGTATCAAATTATGATGTAGTGATTCTTTTAGCCTTGTGATCATGTTGGTTAATGAATTATAACGGCTTTATGACCTAATAGAGTTGAATTAAGGGTTGATGGTAAGATCTTGTTGATGAATTATGAAGAAGACTTGGTAAGTCTTATTATCCCTATTCTTTACTTCACTTTGTGGTTAATTGTGACTAAGCCATGATGCTATAATGGAGTATGCTTTATATAAAGAGTGATAGGGTGGTGTGATGTTGAATTGAAATGTCTTGATTATGGTTGTGAGGTTGATTAAGATGTAAATGTTATAAAGATGGTGATGCTTACCAATGTGCCTTATTATGAAGTGATATGTAATGTGTTAACCTCACTTATATGAATTGTGATGAAAGGACTAAACTCATGCAATTCTTATTGAGCTATGATGATGATGATTATACAAGGGCTAGACCCTATGACCTAAACTAAGTTATGATTGTTAATAAAGACTTAAATACATTTCAATAAAGGGACCTAGCTTAGCACCGAGTGATCTTGTATGTGAGGGAGTGACACCTTCCCAAGTAGGGAAGGTAGGGTTACCTACGGTCCTCATGGGGTGGATAGCCTCATAACCTAAAAAGGGTGTAGAGTGATATTTCCATGATTTCCCCCAAGTTCCATAAACTATGGTGCCACCATAGGATACTAGCTAGTGGATCCACCTAGGAAGCTATGTTTATATTACGTTTTACCTTGGCCGGTAGACCACCTTCCATCGGTGTAAGGTTTTATGACACCAGATTCCACACTTAGCTCATGTGGTCTATGTCGGTTAAGTCAAGTGTTCCCTAATTTAAAATGAAGTAACGAAGTATAAACTAACTAAGGTGACTTGAGAGGTTTGACTTAGCCTAGGTAGGGGTATGTGACTCTACCTATGCCTTACACTAGTTTGCCTTGAGGGAAGCTTTAGGATGTTGATATTATGTATGTATATGATAATGATGTAAATGATGAAAGCATGTTGATGTTACAAGTAAATGATATCATGTGGTGATGGTTATTCTTATGAACATGTATTTAGTCTATATTGTTAAGGTATGATGTTATGTATTCTTAAAAGTTATAATATGTAAAGTTGGGCATTCGTTATGGATTCTTGTTGGGTTACTTGATTGAGTAAGGCTATGGGGATTTTCTTGGTTATTGAACTTGTTGACTTGATAGGGATTCATGAGTAATTGTCTTGCTTATTATGCTATGATAAACTCTTATTCATGCTTGTGATGTTATTCCTTGAGTATAGGGTTGTAGTAGATAATAGGTTTATGTATGTTGATATACATATTACTTACTTTGCCTTAATAAATGTTCCTTGTTGCTTGATATGATTGTTGGCTATGCATAAGACTTTCAAAGGATAAATCGACATAATTTAACTAAATGTCCTTTTTAGAATGTTTTGATCTTATATGTGCATATGGTCTCATACTTAGTACAAGTGGCGTACTAACCCCATGTTTATCCCTTTTCCCAAATATTTGAGGTTCCGGTCGTTGAAGGCTCTTTGAGATGATCTTGAAGAAGACTTGGATATTCTCTACCATCCAAGTGGGTAGGTCCTCACTTTCCGAGGGCGATGCCAATATCTAGCTTATGGAGTTTTTTAGTTCTAAAGACTATTATGTTCCTTCTATTTTCATTTGAGTACGATTTGTATAAGCCTATATGTGGCTTCTTTACATTGATGTAGGGCTACGCCCAAATTGTTATGATCATTTTAGATGTTTATGAGATGAGACAACTTTTGAGACTATGTTCTATCTTCTATATATATGTATGTGCAATAAAAGTAGAAGACTATGTAATCTTCTTATACAAGGGTCTATGTATACTCGATACAATTATATATTATGTGTACGTAGAGGTGTATGCAAACCTCGATGTAGATTAGTAAAAGTTTTAAATATTTCCGTATTTTTGACCTATGAATGTAATGATGTAAGACCAAGAGGCTAGTCTTAGTCCTCAAAGAGGACGACGACGCCGGTTACGTCTAGGGGGTAAGTCCGGATGTGACATCATTAAGCATACCACTCGTGATACAATTTTGCAATACTTTGTTTAGCTTAATAGTCATATATCTTGTTATCTGTATATTTTCAAATATTCTGTAATCAACTGATTTTATCTAAATTTGTGCAACATTTATACTCACTAAATTCTGAGTTGAACGTTTCAACTGAAGACACATATAGTTATGTGAAACATATGAATTCCTTGACCTAAAAGAGTACTATAACTCTATATGTTTAGGTATTCAACATGAGAGGGTTTATAAAATAGGAGAACTTTCTTTCAAGTATCATATA
Source organism: Solanum sitiens (assembly GCA_016801875.1). Lineage (NCBI taxonomy): Eukaryota > Viridiplantae > Streptophyta > Magnoliopsida > Solanales > Solanaceae > Solanum > Solanum sitiens. The sequence continues at coordinate 53,481 of JABWTJ010000071.1, forward strand.
ATCTATGATGACATTTATTAGAAGGACATGTGACTTCAGGTTGTGTCTTAATTGCGAAAGATGTTTTAGCTTTACATAATTACTTTGGGACTTACTATCTCACATCGTGTCGTCAAACTCCTTTGATAACAAACTTATCCATAACATCATATATTACTACAAGTGGGAAGCTCCAAACTCTAATGTCGGATTACCATTTTATCCCTATTCAATAATAAAATTAAAATATAATTCAAATATCTAACTAAATATTAAAAAATGCAGAATGACCTGGGAGACCCCTTTACTTGGATCCATTTGAAGGTGGGACCCTCCTACTTATCAATTTGTCAACTGAACTCCTAAACTCATCTTTAAACATCTTTGACCATTGATTGGACTTATGTGGCATTGATAGTGTTGAGTTGGAAATTTACGTGAATACACACATTTGACAACTAGTAAATAAGGTATTTTACATTAAAATATTTAAATAATTATAATAATTATCAATTTAAATTAATAATAAAAACCCATCTTCCTCAACCATCCCTTTCCCACCCCACCCCCACCCCTCTCCCCTCTGTCCCCAGCCCCCCCTTCTCTCTTCTTCTTCTTGGAATTTTATCCACCACACCCATTGTAAGGGATCTCAAAATGAATTACGGTCCTTAGATCCTCACATGTTCCTAAAAAGGTTAATTATATGTTAAATAAGTTTTTTACAGTATGCATACTTTATCTGAAGTGATTTGGAGGTCAAACGTCCAAGAACGTCTGATGACGTTCGAAAGTTATCCTTGAGACGTGCTAGTGTGTTCTAGTGTGCCTTGGTATGTTTTACAAGTTGTTTGATGCCCAAATTGATATGAAAGGTCCTCAACTTGTATATGATCATATTTACATTCGAAACATTTAGGAACGACTCCCCAAGGACCACCCAAGGATCCCTTGAGGAGGACCCAAAGGCTGGCTAGAAACTGCCTTGGCAGTTTGCAATCGGTGATATTGCACCTATGCCTCGTGCTTTAATCGATGCCCCATCAATTTGGGGGGCGGGGGGACATAGATCAACACTTAGCCGTGTGATTTTAAGCCCCCAAAATGCAGTCTCTATCACCATTAATGGATGCACAGCACGGACCATCATTCCATCGACGATCCGTTGATGCACTCATCGATGGGTGACCTGCAACTGCTGCCTGCACGCTGTTAAGTGAAGGGGTGAATGGGAAATTCACCCCACGTCCTAAATAGACCCTATTTAGTTATTTTATCTATTTTAAGGTATATTAAGTTGGTTAAAAAGATCAAAACCTAATTCCCAGTTCATTATTCAAACTTCACCTTTCCCTCACAAAACAAAACCTCTCTAGAAATCTCCATTGGAGATGAAGCTCAAGAGCATCCATGGTGATGTATTATCAAGATTTCTTCTTCAAATTTTCGTGGTCTTTTCATGTAATGAGGTATGGTGATCCTTTATCCTTAGTTATCCATTTATCTAAGGAGTTCCTCCAAAGATTTTCAAAGAGAATTCATGATCAACTGTATATTTGAATCTAACCATGGGTTCGTTATCAAATTGATTTGAAAAGAACGTTTATGATAAATTTATGATTATCTACTATTTTTAAAGTGAATTTCAATCCAATTCGATAATGAACCCATGATCCTCCCAATTTCTCAATTTAGCCTATATTGTGGGCATTGTGATCTTGATGTTAGGTTGATTGTAGTATGATTTGATTATGTTAAATTGATTATAGCTACTGTCTTCTATGTGAATTGATGGTGAATTATGGGTAATTGATCAATGATGATCAAGGTTTGGAGATTTGGTAAGTTTGCCATATAGTCCTCTACTATCTATAGAATTGATGATGTAGTGTACATTGTGTGGTATGGTCCACTTATGGTGGCGGTGTTTACTTTCTTGTCAATCTCCATATGTGTTGATCATGGTCTTGAAGGCAAGTTAAGTATTGTGAAGTGTGGTTATGATGATCACTCAATGTGAAGTATATGCCTAGTCTTTCAATCTAGAATCATGTGTTAAGTGTTCATGGTGTCTTCTACGTTTGAATGAAGTTGTTAGGGTTAGGTTTGGTATATATTCTTCCTTTGATGAAGTGCTAAATGTGAATGACCCCTAACTATGTACCCCTATATGAATGTGTGATCTTAGATAATGTTAGGAGTCTTGAATACAATGTTGAAGTTGTTTTACCTCCTATGCTATAATATGGTGTGTGGTCTATGTATGAATGTGGATTGAGGTCTTAAGAGGGTGGATGCCTCATTGTTATGTTGATATCCATTATGTTATCATTTTGACCAATGTACACACACACCTCATGCATACTTATGAGTAGTATAGGTTCATGATCTCTAATGAAAGGATAATTCTCATATGCACTAATGTCTACTTCTATGCATGTAAAGGATGTGTCCATGAAGTATGATATGTATCTTAACTAGGATGATTTTATAGGTGTACTAGTGTACGCAATGGTATGGGACTTTGCCTATACATTGCAAATATGTACCTTGATAGGATAGTTCCTAGGGTGATTACTCTATGTTCATGAATATGAATGCATGATTAAGCATGAACATGAAAGTAAATGATATGATGACATTTGTATAGATGTAGTGTCTAAATGTGTTTATGATAAAGGTCTTCTCATGTAAGTAAACATACACACTCATGAATGCATATAATGAAGCATGTATGATGATCTAGTAAAGGGGGAGTCTCTTGAAAGGTATTCTCAATTGTACTCTAAACTAGGTTATGCTTGAGTATGATATGTCCACGTGAAAGGTTTTCTCACGTGAATTAGGTTGATGAAAGGACACTCTCATCTATAACCTATGAGCTAAGCATATGAGGAGTTAGACCTCCTAAAGCCATTTTTTGAAGTAATGTTAATAAAGACGTTTCAATAAAGGGAAGTTAGCTTAGCACCGAGTGAACTTGATGATGAGGGGTGCCCTTTCCCAATGTTAGAAAGTTTTTTCACCATAGTCCTCATGAGGTGGATAACTATAATGTCCAATAGGCATAAAGAGGATTTCCATATATACCTCAAAGTTTCCATAACTATGTTGCCCCATAGGATCTAGCAAGTGATATCACTAATGCTAGCATGATACTCATGTCTTACCTTGGCAAGTAAGATACCCTCTTTTGGTGTGAGGGGATGACATCAAATTCCATGTTTCGCTTACATGGTCTTATTGTCTGTTAAGGTTAGGATTTCCCTAAAGTAAGACGGACTGGAAGTAAAGTAATGAACCCTAACTAGGATAACCTAAGGGAAGTTTCTTAGTGTAGGTGAGGGTATGGGACTTTACCTATGCATTGCATAATTAGCTCTTAAAGGGAGTTCTAGGAAGGTGTTCTATATGTATATGTACATGTACATGTCTCTTATGCATGGCATTATGGTATTGACCTAATTGTATGATAATATGCATGTTATGAGTCTTATAATGTCTATATGATGAAGTCTTACCTTATATGCATAATGTTGTTCTTATTGACTATATGATGAAAATCTTACTTGGCATGTATGAAGATGTCTATACTTGTCTTATTGATGTATGAAGTAAATGGGATGCTTGTGTTCTCTTTATGAGTTTAATTAGTATGTGTGAGGTTATGGGACTTCACATGTACATTGCACTAGTAGGCTTAGATTGGGATTATGAGTAAGGTCTTGTGATGTCTATATGAAATGAAGTCCTAGTATGCTATTGTTGACTACTGCCTCTTATGATGTTATTGGTAGTGTTGACTTGCATGTGGTCTTGAAGTGAATCTTATATGAGGTTCATGTATTCTGTTGAGTTACATGTGAAGCTTGTATTGTTATGATATACTATGCCTCTATGTGTATGTATATGTATATGTGTTTGGTGTTGATGAATGTTATGTGAATGTTCACCTTGGTGTCCTTATGGTGATGCTTGAGTGTGGATAGTGGAATGGGACACTATTCATGCATTGCACCAAGTGTTACTAGTGGGTTACTTTGGGGTTAAAGACTTAAGGTAAAAGGAAATATAATGTCATAAAATGCTAAATGATCCTTAAATGACCTGTGTGGCTTTATGTGATATTATGAATAGTGTCCATGACTATGTGAAGTATATGAGCTATGTTGTGCTTATTGTATCGAAGTTTTAAGAAGTTTTACTAAAAGGCATGATGCATGGTTTTATAATCAAATGTCCTCTTTAAATGCATGTGTTTTTGCATGGTTTCCATACTTAGTGCATTCTTGTACCAACACAATTCTTCTTCACCTTTTTACACAAAGTGTAGGTTATGGATGTCTTTCCAAAGTTCAAGAAAAGGGATCCTTATGTTTGAAGGATTTACTATATAATGTTTTATTCAAAGTATATTTAATAGCTTAGTAATATGTTATGTTGGTAAGGGCTGTGTCCTTATTCTATTCTATTGATGTTAAGTCTAAGATGGCAAAAGAGACCTAGAGTCTAACTATGTCTTATGACTTATTAAATATATATATATATATATATATATATATATATATATATATATATATGAAGTGATGATTCTAGCATATGATGTGCTATGAAAGTTTTAAGTTTTCCGCTAAATTTACTATGACAGTGCGATGATGATAACTATGGGCTTGTATAAGACCTCCGAGAGGTCAAGTACGCCATGTTACTTCTAGAGGGTGCTCCCCGATCGTGACACCCACTCTCTTCCTCTTCCTTATCTCCTCAATCCACTTTCTTCTCAACCCACACTTCTTTTTCAGTACAAATCAGCCACCCATGCTAGCCACTTAGTCTAAAAGTCTTTTAGATTTTAGTTTTTTAGTTTAAAGTATTGAGATTATTAGTTTTTGTTTTTTTAGGCTTAAAGAAAGAGGTCTAAGTATGGATTAACACGAAGGGTAATGGTTGATATTGAAAAATTAGAACTCCATTGATAAGATAGAGAAATCTTGAAAAATAACAAATGAGTCTTGTGAATTTGTAAAATTGATTCAAAATTGTGATTTGGATTAGACAGATTTATGGTGGTGAACTTGTATTTGCATTTTCAAGTCAAATGGAGAAAATCTCATCTATTTGACATGAATTTAATGTTCAATTTGGAATAAATATGAAGAACATTCTTATTTGGATTTTTTTAAAAAAAATGCTTATCTAAAATTTTGAGAAATTACAAAAGTGGCTCAATTGATTATGTGAATGTTTAACATGTAATTTCTTACATGTCATTAAAAATGTCATGAAATTCCATGTGTAAGAAATTGTACTTCACACACACTAGTGAGATTAAAAAAGGGTTTAAAATATTACGTTTGGATGAGTTTGGGGGTTCAATTGACAAATTGATAAGTAGGAGGGTCCAACTTACAAACTGAGCCAAGTACAAGGGTCTCCCAGGTCATTCTGCCATTAAAAACTACTATTTTAATTACCTTTCAAAAAATAATAAATCATAATTAGCATAGTGAAACATATATATGCAATTTATAACATGTAATTTTTGAAAAAGTCTCTTAATTACGATTTGCAAAAATCAAGATTTAATAAGCAATTTTTATAACAATAAATCATTATTCTAACAAAAATATAATAATAAATCACTATTAATTTTAGTAAAGAATCATAATTGCTAGAATACAAAACATTGATAATTTGAAGGATTATCGATTGAATCGAAAGGGTTTTCAGCAAAAGAAAAGTCAATTAGGACTTTAAGATTTGTATAAGACACTTCCTTTTGTTGCTGTTCAAGAATACATCTATGCATATAGCTTGAATTGTCTCTTAAATTTATATTCCCTTTTCAAATAAGTTTTTTAATCAAGTTATATATTATTCATTTTTATGTTTTTCTTGCCATTGATTATCATTCTGATTGTTAAATTTTTTTGCAGCATAGTCCCAAACATAATTTCATCAGAGTTGAGGAGGTACAACTTTTTCAATAATAAATTATCAAATCAATTATTTCAAAGCAAAGAGACGGGTGAGACAAGGGGATCCTCTGTCCATTATCTGTTTGTCCTTGATATGAATTACTTCACAAGTATGCTGAAAATCACTGAGAAGACATTAAGATTTTAAGTACCATCCTAGATGCTACAGACAACACATCATACAACTTAGCTTTTCCATGATCTATTACTGTTTAGTAGAGGAGATGTAACTTCAACTACCCTATTGTATGAGTGTTTCCAACAATTCTCAAAGGTGTTCAGATTCAAAGCAAATCGGGCCAAGAGTTGTGTTTACTTTGGAGGTGTATCAGAAGATATACAACAATTAATACTACATCATACAGGTTTTGTAAAGGGTTTACTTTCTTTTAGATACCTTGGAGTACGTTTGAAATCAAGGAAACTGTCAGTAGGGCAATGCCAACCATTAATAGACAAGATAATGGCAGAATTATAGCATGAATTGTCAAATTCTTGTCGTATGCAGGTAGCTTGTAATTGGTAAATAGTATGGTAACATCTATGCATACTTTAACGACCCGAGAGCACCCCCTAGTCATTACTAGCGCATTCAACCTCGAAGAGGTCTTGTACAACCCTTTAGCATTCGTCATAGCATGTATAGAATAAAAATGCGAAAAATTTAAAACTTTTACTTTGGAATTTCAACATCACTTCATATATGAAAATAGAATCTAAGTTCGTCATATCATACCATCTAAATATAGAAGTTTAGAGATTGGGACTTATCCCTTACATTAATAAGGAGTCTAGAAATAGGAAAGTACAACAATGTCTTTCAACATAACAAAAGAACTAAAAACTAGAAAATAATGGCCTTGTCTTCGGACTTGAGGACTCACCAACTTGGAAAACCAAATCCAAGTGTCATGATAAATAGCCTTGAAGTCTCCTCAAAGGCCCGAATCTACAATGTTTCGGAAAAATGGAAGAAAATATGGTTTAGTACATCACACGTACTAAGTATGACTTTTATGCACAAAAATCATCAATGCATGTATAAAAAGACATTTTAGTCAAAACATGCTTTTTACCAAGTAAATCCAATATGCACATAAACTAAGCATCATAGGCCAACCCAACATGATATCATCCTAAAAATACTTGTGCAATGCAAATAATAGAATCTCATAACCCTTTCCAAGCTAAGTATCATATTAAGCAACCTAATTCATACATACATTCATAATTTCATATTACGTCATATCTTGTCACACTCATGGCGATCATACATATCTTAACATACATAAATTATAAACAACAGAGTCATAGAAGAATGCCACTACAACCATATCTTAGCATCCCACAAGTGCAATGCGTAAGAGAAGTACCATACCCTCCCTTACACCATGTAGAACCCCTTAAGAAAACCCTAGTGAGAGTTCATACATTTCATTCATTCATTTACTTTTACATTAGGGAAAGAGGTTGCAATAACCGACATGAGACCATGAGAGCTACATAGAATCCGGTGTTCTACTCCCACACCAAAAAGAGAGGGTGTTACAATTGGAGACTACCCCCTAGAAATAACACGGTGTACTTGACCTCTCAGAGGTCTTATACAAGCCCTTAGACATCTTTCATCGCTTTGTCATAAAATTAGCAGAAAATTTAAAACTTTTTAGAATATCACAAGACTAAACAACCATTCCATTTAAAAATCATAAGTACATAGTTAGGACACTAAGTCTCGTCTTTCCATCTTACACAAAACATCAATAGAATAGGGACACGACCCTTATCAATACAAAAGAATATTTCTACACTATTACATGAAATTAATTTAAACTCTTGACATGAAGGCCCTTGAATCATTAAGGAAACATTTGAACTTGGGAATAGTAATCCAAGCTCTTCATTCTAGGAAAGATCCTATAGCCATCACCACCTACACTTTGTGTAATAAGATGAAGAAGAATGGTATTAGTACAAGAATGCACTAAGTATGATAACCCTGCAAAAACGTGCTTTAAAGAGGACATTTAGTTAGAAATCATGCATCATGTATTTTAGTAAAACTTCATAAGAATTTGATACAATAAGAAAAATATAGCTCACATACATTATGTAGACATGTATATCATTCACAACATATAAAGCCATTTATCACATTTAAGAAACATTCAATATCTTCATAGCATTACCTTTTCTTTTACCTTTAACTCCTTTACCTAAAGCAACACTTAAGTAATACTTAGTGCAATGAATGAGTAGTGTCCCATTCCACCATTCATACCAAAGTATCACCTTAAGGTCACCAAGGTGAATATTCATACAACCCTCATCAATTCAAGCACATACATTCATAAGGACATAACCTATCATGAAACACAACCTTCACATAAGAACCATCACCTAAGACAACCCCAAGTCACACTAGTGCAATGTGCAAGTAGCATCCCATAATACTATTCACAACAAGTGTTCCTATGAAGTCACCCTAGACTTAGGCACATCACATTCAACAAGATACAACACATGCATTTAACCTTACACATAAGACCCACATACTTCATAGACTTCATATATGAACTCATTCATTTATCACCTCATAGTCCTAATCCCTTTAGTCTTTATGCACATCTCAAGACAACAAATAAGTCAATAATATCAATGAAATAATAGTCTATATTTCATATTTAGAGTTCATTTCGTCAATACATCATAAGACCTTACTCATAACCCCAATCTAAGTCTACTAGTGCAATGTGTATGTGAAGCCCCATAACCTCAAACATACCAATGTAAACCAAGAAGGAGATGATAATCATTTCCTTTTACTTCATACATCATTATGACAGGCATAGCCAACAACATGCATACTAAGTAAGACTATCATCATGTAGACCCAATAAGACCAACACTATACATATCAATATAACAAATATGTTAACACCATAATGTCATGCATAATATATATATATATATATATATATATATATATATATATATATATATATATATAACTCACCCTAGAATTCCCTTCAAGAGCTACTTGTGCAATGTATAGGTAAAGTCCCATTCCCTTACCTACACTAAGCAACATCTATTAGGTAGTCCTAGTTAGTGTGCATCTTCATACTTCCATTGTTCATTTTACATTTGGGAAACTTCACCATAACCGACATTATACCATGTGAACTAAACATGGAATCCGGTGTCATCCTCTCACACCGAAAGGAGGGCATCCTACTTGCCAAGGTAGGGCATATGCATGATAATAACATCTAGGTGGATCCACTTGCTAAGGTTCCTATGAGGGCACATAGTTAATGAACTAGGAGGTTTTTTATAGAAACCCTCTTTATGCTAACTAGTAATGTTGTTTCCACCTCATGAGAACACCGGGTAAAGCTTTCTTTGAGAAGGAACACATCTCATTGTCAAGTTCACTCGGTGCTAAGATAAATTCCCTTATTGAAGAGCCTTTAAGTCTTTCTTAAACATTAGTTTATAAGATAGGCCTTAGGAGATTAACCCCTTATATAACATGTATATAGCTCATAGGTTATATGATGAGAATGTCCTTTCATCAAAACCAACAACATGTGAGAATTTCCTTTCACATAATCATAACATAGTCTAGTTTAGAGTACCATTAAAGAAACCTTCCAAGAGATTCTCATTCACTAGATTATCATTAACAACCTTCATTCATACATTCATGTGTGTGCACACACATATATGATAAAGCCTTTCAAGTAAACACCTTTAGACCATACATGTTCATACTTCATTAGCCATATACTTTTCATGCATAATAAGAGATAAAGGTGCATATGAGAATTATCCTTTCAATTGACACTCTGAACATATCATACTCATAGTTATGCATGAGATATGTGTGTGTACATATTTATCCTCATGATCACATAATAACAACAACATTGTTATTGAGGAGACCTCCCCTTAAAGGATCACAACACATATACAATATCCCTCAAGTCATAAACAACTCACATATAGATCATTTAGGGACTATAGACCACACACCCACATTTCATAATAGAAGACAAAAACACATTCAAACAACTCCTAACATGTAAAGGATCACACATTCATATAGGGTTACATAGATAGGATTCATTCTATAATAGTATTCGTCATAATCAAGCATGTAAACCATACCCTACCCTAATATCCTTATTCACATTATCAATACACCTTAATCATGATACTAGCATTGAGAACTATACACATAACCTTTATACTAATGATTATCATAATAAAGAGTCACTTTACATCTATTGTCTTCAAGGACATGATCAAAACATGTGTAGATAGACAAGAAGTAAACACCGCCACAATAAGTGGACCAAACCATACAACATCAATTCCAATACTATAGACTAGAAGTTGCTTCAACTTAACACTTCTCCAAGCCATGATCATCATAGATCAAACCTAAACATTCATAATCAATTGATATATATAACAATAAAATTTAACAATACATCACAATCTAAGTATAATCCAGTTAAAATCTAATCAAGATCACTAAACCCACTTTATAGGCTAAATTGAGAGATTAAGGAGATCATGTGTTCTTAAAGGAATTGCATTGAAAATAATGTAAAACACTGATAAAACATCAATTTATCATTACAATGACTTTGAAAACCATTTGACAATGAACCCATGTTTAGATTAGAAATTGGGAATTTTGATCTTAGAAAAACATTGGAAAATCTTTGATAGAACTCCTTAGATGAAAGGTTATACAAGGATCAAGGGTTACCATACCTTATATAAGAACATACAATGAAATTTGGATTAGAATCACTTGGAAATCCATCCCCTAGCTTGATCTTGAGGTTGGTCTCCGATGGAGTTCTAGAGATAGTCTTATTTCAGATGGAAAGGGTTTAATTTGAAAAATGAATTCTAATTTGGGGTTTCAATGTTTTAAATAAATTAAACTACCCCAAAATAGATAAAATAACCATCCAACCTCTAATTATAACGTGGGGGTGAATTAGTAAATTCACACATAGGCTGGCTGAGACATTGCAGGTGCAGGTGCCATTCGACGACCACCATTTGATGAGACATCAATAGGATGAAGGCTCATCTTGTTGCTCTGTCATTTTGGTCAGAGACTCTCTCATTTAGGGGATAATATCTCATAACTAAGTGTGGAGCCATGCCCTATTATGACGGGACGTCAATTGATCTACGGGGCGTCAAATGGAGTCGTCAATGAGACTGTTTTGGCAGTCTCTTGGCAAATATTTGGGTCCTCCTCAGGGATCCTTAGGATGGTCCTTGGGGAGTCGTACACAGACATTTCGACCCTAAACATTAACATCTAGATACTAGGGTCACCTAATATCATATTAGACTCCAAACAACACTTCAAACCAAGACAAACATACAAAGGCGCACTAGCACACAAAAGACTAGTTTCCGGACGTCTTGGTCGTCTCTTGATGTTTGTCCTCAAACCTCTTAAAACCAACTATTACAATATGTGACACACCTTATAAACAAGTTATTAAGTCTTAAAGCACATGTGAGGCTCTAGATTATCCTAGTTCATTTCGAGGAGTGTAATAGAAGGTTAGCACTTGCCTAAAGTGTAACCTTTCGTACAGAGCTATCTAGGTGGATCCACTAAGCTAGATTCATATGTGGGCACATATATAAGGTTCAAGGAGATTGTTACTAGAAACCCTAACTTGCTAGACGTGGGGGGTTTCAATCTCATAAAACAACACATATATTGGGAATTCGGACTTGCTAAACGTGGGGAAACCCATGTGGGGAGCCCAACTTACTAAAAGTGAGACACCCATCTCATTTACACGACCGTTAGGTGCTAAACATCTATTCCCTTGAGTAATCATCTTTAGTCATCACATAAGTTCACATTAGCCTTTACTAGACTCTTATGTAAACATATTATCATAATAGCTCATAGTTGTTCATAAGTGAGAACAATCCTTTCACTTAGAAACAATAGAAAGTGAGTAACCCTTTCACTTTAACAATTCATTATGATCATGAGAACTACCTTTCAATCATATAACAATCATTCCATATCATACATACATAATTCATATCTAATTCAAGTTAATGCAGTTAAGGATGAGGGGACCTTTTCATAAACACCACAATAAAACATTAGATATTTCATCATTACTATCTAAGTAATTCATCTTTCATAATTGAGTTCAAGGAAGAACCAACATTCATACCTTCTTGCCCTTCATGACATTTCATGCTTCAATCACCCAACAATTCATAACCAACACATAATACAAGGTAGTTCATGAAGCAATAACATAACTAACATCAATATAAACAATTGATATATTCATCATCTTCAACCAATTCACCATATAAAAATCCAAGATTTATGAAATCGGGGAAGAACATGGGTCCATGGAATTTCAAGTTAATAACAACAATTATCCATCTTTATAAACCTAAACAACTCTAAGTAATTATAATTCATCATAATTGATTCATAAATTTTGTTTTTCAAAGAAGACCCATGTGTAGAGAAAAACCCTAGATTTGGGAATTTATGAAAATATCTTTGGAGGGACCTCTTGGGGAAAGGAATCCCAAGAGTGAAAGAAAACAAACCTTAATGAAGATTTAGACATGAAATTGAGTTGAAAACTTGGAGAATTGATGTTCTTCTTGAAGCTTCAATGTCCTTCAATGGAGGTTTGGGTAGAGAGAGAATTTAGAGAGAGGTGAGAGCAATTGGGTTTTCAATTTTGGGATTTGTTTTGGATAGGTAAAAGTTTGATAAAAATGACTTAAAATCAATATAAACCCATCCCCTAAAATACCCAAAACACCCCTAACTTAGTTGGACCTTTTAACCAAGTCAAACTTGACTTAAATTTTCAGAATTTTTGTCGCGGAACAAGTCTGCGGCGCAGAGGTGTTCCCTCAAGTTTATGGAAATTAGGAGTCCGCGACAATGTCCATGGCGTGGAACAAAATTTTGGCCCTTGGTGGAGCTAGTCCGCGATGGAGACATGCTCCCTCCAAGCACACATGATTGCTTCCTTGGGCATCTTGCTAGCCAAGTGTTTGGGTCCTCCTCAAGGACCCCTAGGGTAGTCCTTGGGGGGTTGCAACTGGACTTTTTGATCCTATAAACATTATTTTAGCTATTTAAAGTTTTTTTTATAACTTTTACCCTTCTTACGACACTCCCAAACCTTCACAAGACCTAAGGACATCTACCAGTTCAATTTCACTAGTTTCCAAACGTCATGGTCGTTCCTTGACGTTTAGGCTATAATACTTCCAAATCAAGTTAATTACATTAGTTTAGGTATGTAAACACCATTTTAGTCGTTATTCGTTAGGTAAGACTAGCCTAGATCATAGAATTTCCGAGGTGTTACAATATCCCCCCTTAGGAACATTGTCCCCGAATGACACTTGGACGTTTTTTGAGGAAGAAAATGACTCGAAACTAGCAGTATAACAATCAGTCATATCAACAACATCATGGCATCATGTTACATAGGAACTTAATTCACAACCTTATCAAGCTCGAAGCTCATTACTTCACATAAGTGTAGGAGGAACTACCTTCTCCATAGTCAATGAGCATCAACTTATACATTAGGCAACCAACATGATACTTCCTCATCAAGACAAAATCAAGCATGTTCAATACAAATCTCATGAAGACAATATAACACAATACATATGAGTGCAAGCCAATCATGAGAAACATAATTCATGAAAACTCAAAATACAATTTAAGCATGAATTTCCACAAGAATATGCACATACAAGGAATACATGTCATGATCATCAACACATATGACTCTCAATTTATATAAAATTAAGAGAAACACTAACCTCAACCTTGGCTAGGAGTAAGACGAAAGAGATGAGGATAGCGGGACATTATGTCAGCCTAGGCCTCCCATGTTGCACCCTCAACTATATGGTTTCTCCATAGAACTTTTACAGATGCAACCTCTTTATTCCTCAATTTCTTGACTTGACGATCTAAGATCTCAATCGGTACCTATTCATAAAAAAGGTTATCATTCACCCCTAAACCTTCTAACGGGAGAATAGACATCGGGTCACCTATACATTTCTTGAGCATAGAAACATGGAACAACGGGTGAACCGGGGCCAATTCATTGGCAATTTCAACTCATAAGCAACTTTTTGAACTCGCTTCAAAATTTCATAAAGGCCCACATACCGAGACTAAGTTTCCCCTTCTTACAAAACCTCATCACCCCTTTTATGGGTGAAATTTTCAAGTAGACCCAATCACATATTTCAAACTCAAGGTCACTCTTTCTATTGTCGACATATGACGTTTTCCGACTATAAGCTTTGTTTTACGTAACTCTTATCATTCGAACTTTTTTAGTGGCCTCATAGACCACCTCGGGACCAAGAAGTGAAAATTCACCAACTTTAAACCACCCAACTGGAGATCCACACCTTCTACCATAGAGTGCTTCAAATGGTGCCATAGAAATACTCGTCTTCTAGCTATTGTTGTAGGAAAATACTATCAAAGGTAGGTGGTCATCTCAATTACCTTTGAGGTCAATGACATACACTCTCAACATGTCTTCTAGGGTTTGGATGGTGCGTTCCTCTTGACCATCCGTTTGAGGGTGAAATGCCGTACAAAGTTTCACTTGAGTACCAAGCCCACTTTGGAATAACCTCCAAAAGTGGGAAGTAACTCTATCCGAAATGATCGACAAAGGGGCCCCATGCAACTTTATGATCTCCTTAATGTACAATCTAGCATACTCTTCCGCCGAATAAGAAACCTTGATGGGAAGGAAATGGGCCAATTTAGTCAACCTATCCACAACAACCCATATGGAGTTATGTTGCCTACGGGTACGAGGCAAACCTACCACGAAGTCTATATTGACATCTTCCCACTTACAAGTGGGGATATCAATATCTTGAGTTAGACCTCCCGGTCCTTGATGCTCAATCTTGACTTTTAAGCAATTTGAACATCCATCCATAAAGTTTTTTTATGTCCTTTTCATTGCGTTCCACCAATAAATCTCGCGTAAGTCACAATACATTTTTGTGTCCCCCGGATGGATAAAATATCAGGACCTATGGGCCTCCTTTAAGATTTGTTTTCTTAGGCCATCCACATTTGGTACATATTAACTTCCTTGGTGCCTAAGCACCCCATCTTATCCTCGGGAGAAAGATTCTATAGATTTGTTGAGAACCTTTTAGTTTCATTAAGATAGGGTCAAGAAGTTTCTTAGACTTCACATCAACAACAATGGATGACTCGGAATTATGACGAATCATGACAACCCCCTTTAGGGAAACTTCTAGTTGGACATCCAACCAGGCTAGCCTATGCACATCAGGACTTACTCCATTTTCTCTTCTTTGACATGAGACACACTACGCATAGATACACGACTCAAGGAATCCGCAACCACATTTACTTTCCCGCGGTGGTAAAGGACACTCATATCATAATATTTTAAAATCTCTAACCATCTTCTTTGGCGCAAATTCAAATCTTTTTGATTGAAAACATATTGGAGACTCTTGTGATCAGTGAACACATCAACATGTACCCCATAGAGATAGTGTCTCCAAATCTTCAAAGCAAACACTACGACCGCTAGTTCAAGGTCATGAGTTGGGTAGTTCTTCTAATGAACCTTGAGTTTCCTAGAGGCATATGCTATCACCTTACCATGTTGCATGAGGACACAACCCAAACCTACTCGAGAAGCATCGCAATAAACCACAAACCCTTTGGTACCCTTCGATAAGGTTAAAACTAGAGCGGTGGTGAGTTTATCTTCCAATAATTGGAAGCTCTTTTAACATGATTCCGACCATTCTAACTTGGAATTCTTTTAGGTCAAGGATGTCAATGGAGATGCAATAAATGAAAATCCCACAACAAACCTCATATAGTATTCGGCTAAACCCAAAAATATTTGGATGTCGGTTGAACTCAAAGGTCTAGGTCAACTTTTGAACGCATCCATATTTCTCGGATCAACCTGTACACCTTCACTAGAGACTATGTGACAAAGAAACGCAACTGATCTCAACCAAAATTTGCATTTACTAAATTTAGCAAAGAGTTGATTGTCCTTGAGGTCTTGCAAAACTATCCTCAAATAGTTCATATGATCATTCTCACTCTTGAAGTATATCAAGAAGTCGTCAATAAAGGCAATCACAATCAAATCAAGATAACTTCTAAAAACTCATTTCATAAGGTCCATGAAAGCCGCTGGGGCATTCTTAAGACCAAATGATATCACTAAGAATTCAAAATGACCATATCTAGTTTGGAATTCCATTTTTGGAATATCAACACCTCTCACTCTAAGTTGGTGATAACCCGACCTCAAGTCAATTTTCAAAAACTAACTCGCTCCTTGGAGTTGGTCAAACAAATCATCAATCCTAGGGAGTGGATACTTATTGTTTATCGTGACTTTATTCAATTGTCGGTAATCAATACACATACAACGACCCATCTTTCTTCTTCATAAATAGTACCGGAGCACCCGACGGTGATATGCTAGGTTGAATAAAACCCTTATCAAGCAGATTCTTAAGTTGAGCCTTTAATTTCTTCAACTCTGTCGGGGTCATTCGATAAGGAGGGATTTAAATAGGTTGTGTATCCGACAACAAATCTATGACAAAGTCTATTTCCCTTTTAGAATGAATCACGGGCAAGTCATCGGGAAAGACTTCTAGAAATTCCTTCACTACGGGGACCGACTCTATATGAGGAATCTCGGACACAAGATCCTTGACCCTCACAACATGATAGCGACAACCCTTAGCAATCAACTTACAAGCTTTTAGGAATGAAATAATCCTACCCTTAGGGATTGAGTTTCCCCCTTTCCATTCTAAATCAGGTTCATATAGGAAATTGAAACTTTATTACTCGAGTTCTACAATCAATGAAAGCAAAATGATCATGTAGCCAATCCATCCCCAAAATGAAATCAAACACCAACATATCAAGTTTTACCAAATCAACCAATGTGACTCTATTGGACAAAGAAATGGGACAACCCCCATAGACTCTTCTAGAAACCACGGAATCACCCATTGGGGTACAAACCGAAAAGGGTTCATCTAAGACATCGAGAAGTATATTAAATTTCATAGCCACTAAAGGGGTTACAAAAGGCAAAGTGACACCGGGTTCCAATAATACATAAACATCAATTGAAAATACTTGCAACATACTGGTAACAACATTCGTAGATCTCTCTTGATCACCTCGAGATTGGAGATCATATAAGCAATTCTTCTTAGGAGCATCAAGGTTCAGAGAACTTGCTAGTGCTAGAGCATTTTACCTTCCTTGAGCCGTCAAAATAGGGCTGTCTCTCTTCATATGGCCACTCTTACCACAACTATAACAATTTCCCGTTCCAACTAGTCACTTGCCTTCATGCTTTCTACCACACTTTGCACAAATAGGTTTCTCAACATAAGAACCAACACTTTTCCCTCTTTAGGCTTGGGGGTAGACACTTGACCTTTCTTAACGCTTGGAGTATCGGGAGGACCTTGGTTGGGGAACCTCTTCTTGAACCTTGGCTTATCTTGAACCTCAAATCTAGCCTTGGAAGAATTTCCATCTTCGACCTTTGTCCTCTTCAACTCTCTACCAACTTGCTTATGCTTTTGTTCCTCAATTTGTTTAGCATGGACCATGAGAAGGGAGATGTCCGTGCTAGAAATCAACATAGACGACCTATATTCATTAACCACAAGGTTGGATATCCCCATAACAAATTTGTTCATCTTAGCCCTAGAATCCGCCACCATAGTAGAAGCATGTTTGTATAGTTGAGTGAACTTGAGGCTATACTCCTTCACACTCATACCCCCTTGACTAAGATTGATGAATTCTTGTATTTTACTCTCCCTTAATTCCAAGGGGAAGAACCTATCAAGGAAAATCGTCTTGAATGAAGCCCAACTAATCGAACCTTCTCTAATGGGTCTCTCCTCCATCTATTGTTCATACCAAACTTGAGACACATCTTTGAGTGGATAGGCGGTTAGTTTCGCATTTTCTTTAGAAGACTCTCCCATAATGTCTAGCAGCTTGAACACTTCATCAATGAACCCTTACGGGTCCTCCTCCACTTTGGAGCCAAAGAAAGTAGGGGGATTCATCCTTGTGAAATCCCTAATCCTAGAATCGGTAGTGCTAGCATTGGGGTTCACTTTCACCCTTGTGTCCCTAGAAACTTGAGTTGCCAACACTTGAGTAAAACTATGAATAGAAACCCTTATCTCAACATTAGACATAGCCCCTTTTTCAATTGGAACTTGAGGGTTTTGAGGAGCTTGAGGGGGAACTGCCTCATTCACATTATCCTCCTCGGCCCTCCTATCATCATTCCTCCTTGTATTCATTGCATATATGCACAGGAAAAGGATTAGAAAAAGGACTAGATAAAGTTGATACTCTTATGCACGACTAAAAAATGTCAAAAAAGTGAGTTCCTAAGCGTCTCATAGCCTCTGATTCTAAGTGTGGTGCGCTTCACACCCATGCACATGACTCTAATTGACGTGGTATTTTGTGACATGAATCCTACATTATTCTCAACCTTATGCTCTGATACCATATTTGTAATAAGGAGTCTATAAATTGGAAAGTACAACAATGTCTTTCATCATAACAAAAGAACTAAAAAATAGAACATAATGGCCTTACCTCAGACTTGAGGACTCACTAACTTAGAGAATCAAATCAAAGTGTCTTGAGAAATAGCCTTGTAGTCTCCTCAAAGGCCCAAACCTATAATGTTTGGAAAAAAGGGAAGAAAATATGGTTAGTACATCACACGTACTAAGTATGACTTCTATGCATAAAAATCATCAATGCATGTATAAAAGGATATTTTAGTCAAAGCATGTTTTTACCAAGTAAATCCAATATTCACATAAAGTAAGCATCATAAGCCAACCCAACATGATATCATACCAATATGTAGACAACCCAAACAATACTTGTGCAATGCAAAAAATAGATTCCCTTAACCTTATCCTAAGCTAAGTATCAAATTAAGAAACCTACTTCATGCATACATTCATAATTTCATATCTAGTCATACTTATGGGATCATACATAGCTTAACATACATAAATTATACACAACATAGTCATAGAAGAATGCCTCTACAACCATCTCTTAGGATCCCACAAGTGCAATGTGTAAAAGAAGTCTCATACCCTCCCTTACACCATGTAGAACCCCTTAAGAAAGCCCTGGTGAGAGTTCATACATTTCATTCACTCATCTAATTTTACATTAGGGGAATAGGTTGCAATAACCAACATGACACCATGAAATCTACATGGAATCCGGTGTTCTATAACGCACACAAAAAAGAGAGGGTTAACACTTGGCTAAGGTGTAACCTTTCGTACATAGCTATCTACATGGATCCACTAATCTAGAGTCCTATATGGGTACATAGTTAAGGGTCAAGGAGATTGTTACTAGAAACCCTAACTTGCTAGACGTGGGGGTTTCCATCATAAGACAACACATATATTGGGAATCTGGACTTGCTAAATGTGAGGAAACCCATGTGGGGAGCCAAACTTACTAAACGTGATACCCCCATCTCATTTACATGCCCTTACGGTGATAAGCATATATTCCCTTTAGTAATCATCTTTAGTCATCACTTAAGTTCACATTAGCCTATACTAGACTCTTATGTAAAAATCTTATCATAATATGTCATAGGTGTTCATAAGTGAGAACAATCCTTCACTTAAAAACAATAGCAAGTGAGTTAACCTTTCACTTTAACAATGCATTATAGTCATGAGAACTACCTTCCAATCATATAACAATAATGCCATATCATACATACTTACTTCATAGCTAATTCAAGTGTACGGGGTTAAGGATGAGGGACCTTGTCATCAACACCACAATAACACATTATACATAGCATCATTACTATCTAAGTAATCCATCTTTCATAATTGAGTTTAAGGTTGAATCAACATTCATAGCTTCTTACCCTTCATGGGACTTCATGCTTCAATCAACAATGCATAACCAACACATAAACAATGTAGTTCATGAAGCAATAACATAACTAACATCAATATAAACAATTGATATATTCAGCATCTTCAACCAATTCACCACATCAAAATACAAGATTTATGAAATTGGGAAAGAACATGGGTCCATGGAATTTCAAGTTAATAACAACAATTATCCATCTTTATAAACCTAAACAACTCTAAGTAATCATAATTCATTGTAATTGATTCATAAATTTTGTTTTTCAAAGAAGACCCATGTGTAGAGAAAAACCCTAGATTTGGGGATTTATGAAAATATCTTTGGAGGGACCTCTTGGGGAAAGGAATCCCAAGAGTGAAAGAAAACAAACCTTAATGAAGATTTAGCCATGAAATTGAGTTGAAAACTTGGAGAATTGATCTTCTTCTTGAAGTTCAATGTCCTTCAATGGACGTCTTGGTAGAGATAGTATTTTGAGAGAGGTGAGAGCAATTTTGGGACAGAGGAGTCCGCGACATGTACCAATATGTTGGACCTTGGTGGAGCTAGTCCGTGACGCGGACATGCTCCCTCCAAGAACAATTGCTTGCTGGCCAAGTGTTTGGTCCTCCTCAAGGACCCCTAGGGTGGTCTTTGGGGGTTCGCAACTGGACGTTTTGATCCTCTAAACATTATTTTATTTATTTAATGTATTTTCATAAGTTTTACCATTCATACGACTCTCCCAAACCTTCACAAGACCTAAGGACATCTACTAGTTCAGTTTCACTAGTTTTCAGACGTCATGGTCGTTCATTGATGTTTAGGCTATAATACTTCCAAATCAAGCTAATTACATTATTTTAGGTCTGGAACACCATTTTAATCATTATTCATTAGGTGAGTCTCTAGCCTAGGTCATAGAATTTCTATGGTGTTACACAAGCTTTCTGGACACAAATCTCCTTCTACCAAACAAGTACGGAAAAGAGTTGAAACAATGTGTAAAAGATTTGTATGGAACGGTGAGACACAAGTTAAATGGAAGGCACTCATTGCATGGGACAAATTCGGTTGGCCGAAAGTAGCAAGAGGACTTAATGTTATTGATATCTACATGTGGAATAAAGGAGCTATACAAAGGCACTTGTGGGATCAAAACAAGAAGAAAGATAAACTATGGATTGTATGGGTTCATACCTTTTACCTAAAAGGTAGGAAACCATGGGAAGTAAGAGTAAACCAGGCTTCTTGGATAGTGAGGAAAGTTTTTCTGGCAGGACATTGTCTTGATGAGAAGGGTTTGCAAATTTCAGAACACATGGAGACAAATGATTTTAATGTCAATGAAATGTATAAGAAGCTAAGGGGTGATAATATTAAGGTTACCTGGAGGAGAATGATTTGCAACAATCATGGAAGTCCTAAATGGATCTTTACACTGTACTTGGCTATAAATAGAAGACTATACACCAGATATAGACTGGAAAAATGGGGGATCACAAACTATATCTTATGTCCACTCTGCAAGGAAGCAAATTAAACTCATCAACACTTATTTTTTACATGTATATTCTCAAGAAGATTGTGGCAAAAGATCCTAAATTGGCTATCAATGAATAGAGTTAGTAATGGATGGACTGAGGAACTGAAATGGGCTGTAGAACATGATTCAAGCAAAATAATACAAGCAGAGATCAACAGAAAAACATTAGTTGCAACACTCTACTACATTGGGCAAGAAAGAAACTACAGGATTTTTCAAAACAAGGAGAGGAACCCAGAGATGAACACTAGAGTAATCATCCAAAGCATACATTGTAGAGTTAGTATGATACCTAGGTTTATAGGTTTTATGCACAAGCTTAAATTTTATCCTTAGAACATGTACTAGAAAGAACGAACTTTTGAATTAGATGGACTCTGAGAGTGGAAGTTGTCCACATACAGAGTTTCCAACATTGTACACATTTCAAAATCTGGTAATAATAAATTATAGTTACCAAAAAAATATTGTTTAAATTTCTATTCCGTTTTCAAGTTATATATCATTTATTTAATGTTTTTTTTTTCAAGTTATATATTATTCATTTGTATGTTTTTCTTACCGTAGATTTATCGTTCTGATTGTTAAAATTTTCATGCAACATAATCTCAAACATAATTTCATCAGAGTTGAGGAGGTAGGAATTTTTTAATAATAAATTATCAAATCAATTATTGTCATGTTTATATTGCATATATGTACATACATTATCGTGAACTTGTAGATTTCACTTTTACTTCACATATATAATCCTTCCTCAAATAGCAAAAGTTACTTAATTGAATATTGCTTAATTTAAGAAATTGAAATATTGGTTTTGCTAATGGTTTTCTGGTAAACGTGGTTTCAATGTTTACATGTGATGAGCTCCTCTTTGCATGAATTGGCTAATTCCCTCGAATTTAATTGCCTATCTATACATATCTATTCTTTCAAATAATTACTCTAAGAGATATGAAAATTTATAGTTTGAAGCTTTTGTACAACAATACTCAACTATTTAAACTTATCTTATTACTTGCACTCAATAATAAAGTAAAACTGCTGGTGTTTATAAAATAAATGGGTAACAAAGTATTTTTGTTGGAAATTTAATTTATAATTATAATAAGTGTAATTAATATCACGAGACATTATCTACATATGATTTTACTATTGATAAGTTCAAGTTAATAATTAACATGAATTCCCCATGTTTGTTTGTTTTTGTTACAGCCTAATTAACATATTAGATGCTGAGATGAAGAATATAAATTATGTTATTGTTTTTATGAGGAAGGATCTAAAAAGCCTTTAAGTATTTAAATTAGTACAAAACTATCATCCATCCACCTATCAGCCCTATAATACCCATGACGTCTACCTTTCGGCTCAAAAATACCTTCGATGTTAATCGTTTGATTCATATTTGCCATTATTTGTAATAGATTCCTTAAAGTAAACTTATTAAATGGTTATTAATTATATTTATTAATGTGATTGGTCCAAATTTAATCCACTTTCAAATAAATAATAAAAATGTCATTTTAAAAAAATCATTTTTTCTATAAATCATTTATGATTCATATTTTTACCCGATACACTTAAAATAATATTGAAAAATAATTAATTTCATGGTATCTGTCACAACTCGAAACCATACCCTAGAAGATAGGGTGCAATCTCAGATTGCGACCGGCGTCGTCGAACTCTCAGAGTTCTAAGACAAGCCTCATTCATATCATTCATTGCATATACATAGTGAAAAGTAGTGCGGAATTAAAACTTTTCATTAAAACAATATAGAAGTCTTTAAACTCTTTCATATAAGTAGAAAATAGGAAAACACTAAGTCTCAATTTCATCATCTTAAGACACAAGAATACTTGGGACACGGCCCATACTTCAATACGAAAATAGAAAGACATAGTCTATTACAATACTTCAAAGAAAACATAAAAGACATATGCCCTCGAGTCAATTGAGGACATACTTCAACTTCTTCTTGAACGATCTTCTAAGTCCAAGTCTTCACTTCACAAGCTCTTCACCTACCAAGAACTATAGATAGAAAATAAAGCATGGAATTAGTACAACCACATGTACTAAGTATGGCTATATGCATAAAATCATGAAAATGGACTTTATTGGAAATATGCATCTTTTCATTGGAAATCATAGTTTAAACATAAGAACATCATTTAGCAATTAGGAAACACATAAGATAACAATTAACCAAAAATACCATTTAAAGAACTCACTTTACAGTGAGCTATATTCACTGTACAGTGAATTAATTCACTGTTACAGTGAAGCACTTCATCCCTCACTTTAAGTCTTCCTAGCATGTAATTCCCTCACTTAAAGTCATCCTAATATTCACTTAAGTCACACAAAGAGAGACCGCCCATACACCCTCTCTAGATGTGCCTAAACGACCTTTAAGATTACCTACAATGAGTCACATACATACTTAGAAAACAATCATAAACATCTATGTAAGATTCGTCTACCAAAGGTGATTTCCAAGGTTCACTTGAGTGAGTGTGGAGCGACCGCCCATACAATCTCTATCACACACACACAAGAGATCCTATAGACTACCTCAAATAGAATCATTCTCACTATACACACCAACACTTAGATTAGAAGACATTCTCCTTCCAAAGACTATCAAAAGACCTACTTAAGTAAATCGAGAAGATAATGTCCATAGTGCAGTGACCTCTCCAAGATTACCTAATAGTACTCAAGACTTCCTAAGGTTTAGATCATGTCAACAAGATTAACCAACTTCCCTAACTAGAGTCATCCTCAAGAATTCCAAAGATATGACATGAAGAGACCATCCTTTCATGTCCTCCTCACACTTTAGCTAAGGAATGCTTAAGTCACTTTAGATTAGGTACTCCTTTGATTACATAGTTACTAACATAGGTCATTAGTTCATTAAGACTCATACATCACATAAGACACTCACATAAAGTATCACATAAGACACTCACATAATGGTCTTGGACAAGACCTAGGAACTCCACATAACACCTTCAAAGTCTATTGTGCAATGTCTAGATAGCATCCCACACCACCACCTAAAACTCATAAACTTATCCAATGCTAATAGGTATTCACATGATGAGAATAGGCAACAACCGACATAGACCATGGTAGCAAGACATGGAATCCGAAGTTCTATCCTACTTCGATGAGGTTGTTCTACTTGCCAATGGTAGAACTTGGACACATCCCATGTAGGCACATGGTTAAGGAATATGAAGGGCATAATAAGCATTCAGTCTCTTCTTTAACTAAATCCACTTCCCCCTTACTCATACTCACTCTCACTCGGTGCTAGCCTTAGTTCTCATAGATTAATTCACATTAAGGTTCATATAAATAGGTCTCTTATCTAGTTCATGACCCCATTACATTGACCCTACCAAAGCAAGGTCCACTAGGGCATAACTCACTTTGGCGACAAGAAGCTCATAGCAACTTCCCTAAGGTATGATGTGATGCCGTTCCAGCCAATCAATCTTAAGTCCATCACTCATCACATGAAGGATACCATTACGGCTAACTACTTCACAATTTATAACCTCGCCACTAAGTTCAAGGTTCCACATAAATGACCCTCTTATCATTAAGGTCTCACCTATATTTATTTATTCAAGACTAAGAGTTATAACATCCTAAATCAAGACATAACATATCCATAATCATATATACATCAAGCAAGAGATACAAGTCAACCAAGACAAGACATCACATATTTTACCTTTAACACATAATACAAGTCATTCTAGAAACACCTCTAAAACAACCTAACATCTTCAAGTTATCCTATATATCATCATAACATCATTAATATACTCCACATAGACTCATAAAGTCAAGTAGGAATAACCATGACTTGACCTAACACTACACTCATAATGTCAAGTCAAAGTCTAACATGATCACTTAAGGCAACATAACTAGAAGAATACATACATGACTATATAACCTCACATGTAGATAGGTAATGCCATACTTCACATCATCAACTACACAAATAGCCACATAACTTCAAGTAATTGCCAATAAGGCCATGCTCATAATATTGCATAAAGTAACGCCGACAAGGCCACATCAATTGCAAGTAAAACACATAACACCACCACCATAAGTGGACCATACCAATCACAATAGAATTAAAGTATAATTAATACCAAATTAAGGAAAATGGGTCAGCCTACCTTCATCCCCATATCCACACTTCAATTCAATGCCAAATCAACCAATTCAACATCACAAGGCCCTTACCCATGGCCATGAACAATAATTCAAAGCAATAACCATAAAACTCAATGAATACACATCAATTAAATATAGGTTTAACAATCTAAGATCAATTATATATCAATTGAATACAATTC
Organism: Solanum sitiens; assembly: GCA_016801875.1. Lineage (NCBI taxonomy): Eukaryota > Viridiplantae > Streptophyta > Magnoliopsida > Solanales > Solanaceae > Solanum > Solanum sitiens. The sequence goes on from JABWTJ010000071.1 coordinate 79,455, forward strand.
TTATATCATTAGAAAGCCCATAAGAAACTACACAACAATTCATCAATATTAGCTTAATATCAAGTAACCCAATAAGTAGTCAAAACTAGGGTTCATCAATTCACATGGGTTCATAGGTAATTTATGTTGAAATCATCAATACAATATCAATTAGATAATAATTCAATGTTTAGAAATCATTTATGCAAGAACCCATGGTAGAATCCCGAAATTGGACAATTCACTTTAGAAAACTTTGTAAAACATTTTGAGGATTGGGCTCCTTGATGAAATAAGTTTCAAGGATCAAAAGCCATATCTCAAGGATGATAATTCTTCACTTTGATGAAGAATTTCTACACAAGAACCCCTCACCAAGCTGCCTCTTCGATGGAGTCTTCAATGGAGGTTTTGGGGATATTTTTAAGAGTTTTGGGTTTTCAATTTGGAAGAATGAAGTCTTTAGGGTGTTAACTACTTATATAGTTAATTAAAATACCCATAAGACCCTTAATAAACCGCCTAAACTCTTATTTGGAAGTGGGGTGAATTTATTAATTCACCCCTGACTTGGTAGAAAAATCTGCACGCAGGAGACCACTCATGACGACCTGCCCATGACGGGGCGTCACAGGTGAAACGGGGCGTCATGGCTGTCCGTTGCAAGCATCAGTAGCTTTACAAGGGTACCCTATACACACTTGAACAAGTCCCCCATGACGAGACCCTTGTGACGGGGCGTCACAGCCACTACTGGCCGTTGACAGCTCCGTCGCCAAGGCTGCCTGGGACTGCCTGCACATCAGTTTTGGGTCCTTCCTCAAGGACCCTTTGATGGTCCTTGGGGATAATTTACCGGACGTTTCCATCCCAAATATGATAATCTATAAGTTTAACACCTCTCACATGAATTTCATCCAAAACAAACACATAAAACTCAACGAAACACGCCTAGATGTACAAGGTCGACTCAAGGCATATCTTTCGAATGCCTTGGACGTTCTTGGTCGTTTGACCTCCAAACTTCACAAAACTTTAACCACTGCCTATAAATGCTATATTAACTCTATTAAGAACCTTAAAACACCATGAAACACACATAAACGCATAAAACTACATAAGAGACATTTAGGTGACTTTATCGTCAAACGTCTTAGTCGTCCCTTGACGTTTGACTTCCAACACCTCTAATATTTTAGCTAATGCCTCTATACCACATATTAAAAATATTTAAGACCTTATAACACCAAGACCAACATGTTAGGATCTGGTTAACCTATGTCGTTTTCGAGGTCTTATAGTATCTTTCTATTGTCCTATTTTAAATCAACCCCAATTTATTATAACGTAACCCAACTTATAAATGGAGATCCAACTCAAAACCATACTTACCCCGATTTATTATCCATCTAAAAGTTTATTATTTTCATTAATTTAAAATTTTCTCTCAATTATCCAAATGTCTTGTTCATACTTCAGGGGCAGAGTGTGAAGGAAATAGTCATTATGCTATTACTAGTCACCAAGAGCAAGAGGATTCATCAGATGTTATCACTGGTATGATCCAAGTCTTTAACTTTGATGTTTATGCTTTGCTAGATCCATGAGCGAGTTTATCCTTTGTAACTCCTTATGTTTCTATGAATTTTGATATTCATCCTAAAAAACATAGTGAGCCCTTCAACGTTTCTACACCTATTGGTGCGTCAATTCTAGCGGAGAGAGGTCTATCGTGATTCTACCATTTTCGTCAATCACAAGAGCACCATGGATGATTTAGTTCAGTTAGACATGGTAGATTTTGATGTCATTCTTGGTATGGACAGGCTTCATTCCTGCTATGCCTCAGCTGATTGTAGAACTTGAGTTGTTAAGTTCCAGTTTCCTAACGAGCCAGTTATTGAGTCGAAGAGTAGTTCAGTAGTGCCAAAGGGTCATTTTATCGTACCTTAAGGCAAGAAAGTTAGTTTCCAAGGGGTGTGTCTATCACTTAGTCTGAGTTAATGACTCTAGCATTGAGATACTCTTATTCAGTCAGTTTTTTTTAGTAAAAGAGTTTCCAGAAGACATTCTAGAGGATCTTCCTAGAGTCCCTTGAGAGAAAAATAGACTTCAGTATATATATTCTTCTTGATACTTGTCCTATATCGATTCCGCCATATAAAATGGCACCAACAGAGTTGAAATAGCTTAAAGAACAGTTGAAAGATATCCTAGAGAAAAGTTTTATTCGACCAAGTGTCGCACCTTGGGGCACTCTGTTCTTGTTTGTGAGGGAAAAAGATGGTTCCCTTAGAATGTGTCTAGATAACCGTCAGTAGAACAAGGTTACCATCAAGAATTAGTATTCTCTTCCGAGAATTGATGATCTCTTCTATCAACTTCAGGGTGCCACATGTTTCTCTAAGATAGACCTCAAATGTGGCTACCATCATTTGAGAGTAAGGGAATGTGATATTCCAAAGACAACTTTTAGAACCCTGTATTGTCATTATGAGTTTCTGGTCATATCGTTCGATTTAACTAATGCACCTCCAGCGTTCATGGACCTTCTGAATAGAGTATTTAAGCTTTAGTTAGATAGGTTTCTTATCGTATTCATTGATGACATACTAATCTATTCGAGGAATGAGGAAGATCATGGTAGTAATCTAAGAGTAGTTCTCCAAACTCTAAAGGATAGAGAATTTTATGACAAGTTCTCTAAGTGTGAGTTTTTGAGTCTCTGTCTTTGTTAGGCCATATTGTTTTGGATGGTGAAATTAGAGTTGACACTCAAAAAAAAGAGGCAATACACAATTGGTCTAGAACCACATCTCCAACTAATATTGGAGTTTCTTGGGGTTATATGGTGATGAGTCCACGATTTGGACTCATTTAGAGGTTTATCTGGATAGATTTTGTGTCCTCAAATGCTTGTTTTGTGCCAATAATTGATGTAAAGTCCTTGATTTTAAGGTATTTGGATTTAGGAACAAAGAAGGGAAACTAATATTCATAAAGGAAAGAAGCAAGCTAAAATAAGGAAGAAGTAAAGGCTTGGTGATCGCCATTGTCACTCGGTGATTTGCCAAGTTTTCACTCTACCGCCTTAAATTACAGAATGTTGGAGATGAATATGGGGTGAATTCAGCGAGTAGCAGTCCCATTTGGCGTGTCGCCGATCGTTTGGGCGAGGGATAACCAGGTCACCAAAAGTGAAGATGGAGATCCAAATAAGTGTTGATGGGTGAACTGAAAGAAGAAAGGGAAACTAACTGAATCATTTAGCGATCCCGATTTGATCGCCTAAAATTACAATAGCTGGACCAAGAAGAAGTGAAAATGAAGGCGAGAAAAAGGAGAATCAGCGAGTCACCGACTGTCGGTGAAGCCTGACTTACTTCGCTGATTGGTCTTAACAAGTCTCATATCAAACTTGTTTAAATCGATTTTTGTTCGAGAGATAAAGCATGCAAAAAAGTCAGGAACTAAAGATTGAGAGAAAATATACTACCGGGGGCATTTTGAAGTGATTTTGAACAATGTTTTGTTAGAGATTTGGTAGTAGTGAAGATTTTTGTTAAGTTTGACGATCAAATTTCATTTTCCTAGCTATGAAAAACATGGTAGATGTTGATTTTCCATTTTTTTTACTATTATTGGCTAAAACCCTCTTCTACGAGTTTTGACTATGTGACTAATTGTTGAGTTTTACTAAGTGGGTGTTATTAATTTGCAAATAATGGTGTTAATTTGAAGTGAGTCGGAATTTTTGTTGCGTTTTGAGGTCATGTTGCATGATTAGGGTATTAGGTTTAATGTTTTGTGCTTGCTCGCGAGACAAGTGCAGAGTCAAAGTAATAAGTTTAGCATCCTTAGTAGTGGGTCACCGTGATTTTAGCTTGAGAGAGTGAAATATTGAATCTATCCTTTGTATCTAGCTCGAGAGAGTAGATAAGAAGGTTAGGCATCTTCCATCTAGAGTGTTGAAGTTCAAGAGAATTCAACAGAGATAAGGTGATTGTTTGAGAGAAAATTGCTTTACATATAGTCCTACCTATCCACAAAAATTTATCCCATAGTGAGAATCAATGTTCATCCACTAAGTTGAATTCAATAATTGGTTGGTCAATTCCCCAAGTATTACCTCACTATTTGATCGTCTCGTGTTAAGTGTTGAATTGGTTTGATAATTATAACCAGAAATTAAAGTTAAACCAAAAAGTTACATTAAGTTGTTAGTCGAAGAGGTTGTTGTTATACTTCTATTTTTTAATTTGAAGTAAAAGCTACTCTCTGTGGGATCGAACCCCAATCATTTAGTTAGGTTATTCACTGGCTAGCGATCATTGACACTTTGGATGAAGTTTCTTTGAAACATTAATCAAAATGGTGTCGCTGTCGGGGAGTAGCATTACTTAGAATTCTTAGATTGAAGATTTGGTTTGTGAATTGTTTAGTTGTAGTTGAATTGTCTTAGGCTGCATTGTGCAGTGTTGACTGGACTACATAGAAGTAAAAATGAGTGAAGAAGAGGTGAATGGTAGTCAAGCAGGTCATCGAGAAGGTATCAATGATATTAATAGTGTTTACAACCCATCCATGTGGGTGAAATAGGTGCAATTCGCATACCACAAGCTGATGGGAATGCCACTCTTTTTCCCCTCCAAATGAGATGACTCTATGGAGGGCTAGAGCACGAAGACCCGCATGAGCATGTAAGTAGTTTTATAGTGGTGTGCAGGCCATTGACATTCAAGAATGTGTCGCAAGAGTCAATTCTCAAATTTGATTATTTCCATTATCTTTCACGGGGAGGCAAGCAAGTGGTTGGCTGAGTTACCAAATGACGCCATCACATCATGGGAGGATTTGGTTTTAGCATTCAAAAAGAGATTCTTCCCCCCATCAAAGATGATGAAACTTAGAAATGACATTAAAGGTTTCAAGCGATGAGAGGGTGAACCCATCCATGAAACGAGGATGAGGTTTAAGAGTCTCTTACATAAAGTACCCAACTCATGGGTTACCAAATGATTTACCACTCCAATATTTCTACCAAAGTCTTGATTTAGTTAATGAAGGGGTGGCTGATCAATTGTTACGAGGGGAAATAATATTGCAATCATTTGAGGTAGCTTCATTTATTCTTGATGACATGACTAAAATAAATTAAGTGTGAATCACCCTATAGGATAAAGTCTCTCCATTTCGTTTTAGGATGACACAAGAAAAACTTGATAAAGAGAGAGAGGGATGAATACATTAAGAAGTTGTTGACTCAAATGAAGCTACTACAAGAGCATATGAACGAGAATTTGGAAAAGCAAAAGGGGACATATGGAGTGTTTAGAACTTAGGAGTGTTTTTCTTCCAGTTACTCAAGGCCGGGGGATTATCAAGGTTGGAACTCCAAGAGATACAAAGAGGGTTTCCATCCACACTATTTACATCAGGTTGAGAATCAAGTTTGGAACTATCACAAGGGAGAAGATCAAAGAAGATACAACTAATATAGGGACGAACAAAGTGACTATTGGAGAAGGGAGGAAAACCATGAAGAGTACCACACTCACTCAATAAAGAGCCCAAAATCGAGAGAGAGTACCAATAGTCCCTCTGTCAATGATTTGCTATCACACATCCTTGATAAAGTTGAAGGTTCAGATGACTTGTTAAAAGGAATAAAAATTTACTTTTAGTCATTGAATATTAAAGTGAACTCTCATGAAGATGCAATCATGTTCCCAGAGCATTCACGAACCCTTGCACCATTGGCATGCTCCAATTGGCTAAGGCCCTATACGATTTTGGAGAAAGCATCAAATTGATGCCATATGCAATTTATAAGCATATCGGGTTAGGTAAACCATAAGCTACAAAAATGAGACTCTTGATAGGGGATCACCCAATTGAATGATTTTTCTTCCCGATTGATTTTGTCATTCTAGATTGTGAAATAGACGATAAAATTCCCAATATTTTGGAAGACCATTCTTGGAGACCGGAAGAGCATTGGTAGTTGTTGAGAGCGGAGAATGGAAGTTTCAGGTGAATGAGGATGAAGTAACCTTTAATGTGTCGAAGTCGATGAAACACCCAAGTGATATTCATGTGGTCTCCATTATTTATGTAATTGATGAGGTTGTGGCTATTGTAAGCCATTTGATGTGTAGGAGGGAGCCGCTTTAAGTTGTTTTTGCTAATTATGATGAGTTTGAAATTCAAGGTTATGAAGAGGTAGTAGAGGTTCTCTCAGGTTTAGGGGGGTATTAAAAAATCCATTAAAGTTGGACATTGATTGAAAAACCGAGAAAGTCCTCTCGCAAAGACATCAACAGAAGAACCACCAATCTAAATTTGAAAGTACTTCCCTCCCATTTCCGGTATGCTTTCTTTGGGGTAAATAACACCTTACCAGTGATCACTGCAGTTGATTTGCTTGATTGGTAGATATAATTATTGCTTGAGGTGTTGAGAAGGCATATCAAACTTATATGTTGGACTATCACTGACATAGTGGGCATTCCTCTCGGTATTATCACTAACAAATTTTAGCTTGATATTGATTGTTAAAAAAGTATTGAATATTAGCGGAGATTGAATCCACCGATGCAAGAGCTGGTGAAATTGAAATTAATATTGTGGTTAGATGATGAGTCCATGATTTGGACTCATTTAGGGCTATATTTTGATAGATTTAGTGTCCTCAAATTTATATTTTGTCTCAATAATAGATGAAAAACCTTGAGTTTCAGGTATTTAGATTTGGATACGAAGCATGGACACAACTAAGCAAAAAAGAGCAAGGGAGATGAAAGAATGAAGAAAAGACGGTATGAGGATCGCCTAATCGTAACACTCCAGAAGTTCCATGACTTAGTCTAGAGCCTCACTTGATAAACTAAGCCTTAAAACAGTGTTTATAAGCTTTAAAAAGGTAATAAACTCCATTAGGAAGTGTTAGAATCAAAACCTCAAGAAACGACCACGACGTCCAGAGACTAGTGAAATTGAGCTAATGTGCCTTGGTGTGTTTCAAGGGGTTTAGAGAGTCAGATAAAGGTCAAATTTGGTGGGAAGGTCTGAAATACATATTAGAGTGTGTTTAGGGTCAAAACGTCTTGGTAGGACTCCCCAAGGATCACCCTAAGGGTCATTGAGGAGGACCCTAACATTTGTCCCAAAAAGTTATCAATTGACAGTGAGCAGTCGACGAATAAAACGTCGAGCCATCGATAGGACAACGGCCCATCGATGGTGCTCATGGTGTATACTTATCCAAATAACAAAATGGTCCCAAAACCAAGTCTCTAACCAAAATCATGGATGACTAGTACGGTCCGTGGTCTGGTTGACGCCTCGTCGATGGGTAGTCGTCGTTTGGACTTGGGTTCACTGCCAAATTTTAGTTTTGTTAAGGGTAATTAGTTAATTAATTTATTAGGGGTTAAGGGGTGGTTAATTTAGTTAGTGGGGAACTACAAAAAGGTTATAACACATTAAACTAACCTAACACCTCATAATTCCCGAAACCCAATTAGCTCCAACTTCTCCCTACCTTCTCTCACTACCCAAAGACCCCCATTGAAAACCAAGGTTGAAGATTCATTAGAACTTCAAGATTCAAGTTTTCTTCCATTATAATTCAAGGAATGTTAAGGTATGGAAGCCATTCACTCTTGGGACTCATTTCCTCAAGAGGCTCTTCAAAGAATTTATTTCTATATTCTTCAAAATTATGGTTTTCGTCCAATTTCGTGGGTTATCTTTCAAATTGGTTTAATATGAATATGAATTGAATTATATTTAAAGATTATGCATCTTTAGTGATGGACTTTTATAGTTCTTTAATCTTTGACCTAGTTTCTCTAAAAGATCTATGAATGACCCCTTTTCCCTAACCCTAACTATGAATTAGGTTTGTAGATGATTAGGCTTGTTGTAATTTGAGATGTTATTGCTTAATTTAATATTATATGATTATGGTAATTAGATTATTGGATGAGTGTGGTGAAATTGAGGGTAAGATCTAGAAGTAGATTCTTGGAAGCCATTGGTAAGACATTTGAGATTATGAATACTTTACTTCATTTATGTTGGTCTATTCTTGATAATGATATTGAATTGAAGTATGAATATGTGTATAGAATAGGAAGATGCTGATATGATAATGATGGCATGTTATGAATATGTTGAATGTGATATCAAGGTAAGGGTATTATCATGCAGGGTTGAAGGTGATTCTCTTGTGTACCTTATTATTGTGAATGTGATGTGTTTATCTCACTAATGTTGGGTTGTGATCAAAGGAAGTTCTCATTCTAAACCTAAAGATCTATGATCATGATTATACAAGGGGTTAGTCTCCTATGACCTATATTAAGAATTGATGATTAAGAAAGGCTTAAAGACATTTTAAAAGGGACTTTAGCTTAGAACCGAGCGAACTAGATATGAGATGTGTACCTTCCCAAGAGGGAAGAGGTTCATTATTGTTCTAATTAGATGGAGACTATAATGCAAATGTGCATAAAAAGTGTTTCTTGAAAATCTCCTAGTTCCTTAACTATGGGCGCCCATAGGAAAACTAGCTAGTGGATCCACCTAGAATGATATGTTCATGTTTGGTTCAACCTTGGCATGTAGAGCACCTTCTTTCGGTGTAGGGTTTCATGACACCGAATTCCATGTTTAGCTCACACGGTATATTGTCGGTTAAGGCGATTGTTTTCAAAGTAAAATGAATGAATGAAAGTAATAAGGATGGACACTAACTAGGGTGACTTAAGGGGTTCTACTTAGTGTAGGTAAGGGTATGGAACTTTACCTATGCATTGCACAAGTTTGACTTGAGGGGAGTCCTAGGAGGTTATTCTTATGCACTTATGTTATGCTAGAAATGCATATATGTTTTTTGTATATGATGTTGCTCTTATATGATGTTGGTTTCATTTGATGAACATGATATTGGTCTAAGTTTCTATGTATGATGATGACTACACATGATGTTATGGTATATGAATTATAAGCATTACTTATGGTCTCTTTTCTAGTTTACTTGATTGTGTAGGGTTATGGGGATTCACATGAGCATTGTACTTGTAGGCTTGAAATGAGATTGTGAGTAAGGGTCTTGTATGTTTTGATGCTATGAACTCTAGAACATGAAATATTGATATGACTTTTTGATGATGTTATTCTTGTATATATGAACATGTCTTATTGTTGTTGTGATCATTGACTTGCATATGCTCTTGTATGTGCATAAAGGATTTCAAAATGACTTAGCATGTTTTTAAAGAAAAGGTCCCTTTTGTGCATATCTTCTAATGGTTTTAATTGCATATATTTCCATACTTAGTACATGTGGTTTGTACTAAACCATATTCTTTATAATTCTACAAATTTATGTAGGTTCGTGTTACAATCCTCAAAATGAAATAGGTCAAACTAGAGTTTCACATGTGTTTCATAAGTTAATAATGAGTTAAAATGATGTATTTTAGCATTATAAGTCAGTTGGTAACGTTTGGAAGTCAAAGGTCAAGGGACGACCAAAACGTTTGGAAACTAGCATTGTGTGTGCGCTAGTGTGTCCTTGTGCGTTGTATGAGTTTTTATGTGTTGTTTGGAGTCTAAGATCAGTGTGGATGAACCTAAACCCTAGAGGGATGTGTTTAGGGTCAAAATTTCTAGGCACAACTCCCCAAGGACAAACATAAGGGTCCTTGAGGAGGACCCAATCATTGGTCAAGCAAGCTGCCTAAGGCAGCAAGTTTTTGTACCTAGGTGAAACTAGTCCGCGTCGCGGACTTGTTCCAGATTAGGACAAAAATTTTGGTCCACATCACGGACTCCCATATCTCAAAATTAATTTTCAAAATTCTTGCGGGAACAGCTCCGCGTGGCGGACTTGTTTCCCAACGATAATTCCGAAAATTTAAGTGAAGTTTGACTTATCTAAGAAGGTCCGTTTAATGTAGGGGTGTTTTGTGTATTTTGGATGTGTGTTATATACTGATTTTAGGTCATTATACAACCACTCCCTCAACCAAAAACCCCAGACTCTCAATTAGAAATCAAAATTTCAAAACCCTCAAAAAGTTCTTCTCTCCCAAAAGCTCTCTCAAACTCCATTGAAGCTAGAACTCAAGGTTGAGCTAGGGTTGAAGGTTTTGGACGTTTTCTTCAGCAAAATCTCGTGGGTTTATTCATATTAAGGTATGGTATTTCATCCTTGACTCTTTTTTCATTCAAGGAGCCCATTCAAAGACTTTTCAAAAAGGGTTTTCAAACTCCAAACTCTTCTATTTTTTACTCTAAGCATGGGTATTGCATGAAAACGTTTTAATGAATGTAACATGATATTATTCAATGTTAGTTCATGATGTTAATATTAGAACTATGTTTTTTTTTGGCTTAACGTGATTTAGCTACTGCCTTAAATGCTATTTTATGATGTATTGTTGGAGAAATTGAGAAAAGATGGTAAAGGCTTGGATGAAGGGTAAGTTCTTCTAATATTACTTAGTTCTTATTGTGAAATGATCTTGAGTGGTATGGTGCACCTTTGGTGGAGGTATTTACTTGATATATATATATATATATATATATATATATATATATATATATATATATATACATACAGTGTTATATAGTGTGTGTGTGTGTTTGTGTGTGTGTATTGTGAGCATGGACTTGAAGGCATAGTATGTGAAGTAAGGTGGTGATTATGATTTATATGCATGATCAGAAGTTGAAAATTAATATCTTGATGATGTTATGTCTAAATGAAGTTTATGTATGTGTGAAGCATGATAGTGTGTGAAGTTTGATGAATGTAGGTATGGACATGTCTAGAAGTCAATGTTATGGATTGTTGTGATTACGTGAAAGGTGTGCTTACATGTACACACACACTTTGAATGTATGAATGAAGTTATGAATGAAATGGGGGAATTGTACGGTAGACACTCTTCGTGAGTAGAGATGAAGTGTCTAGACCATCGCAACTATTCCTATAGAATGAAAAGGGGGATTTTAGGGTGAACACTCTTCGTGAGTTGAGATGAAGTGTTTAGTAGCAACCTCACTATTCCCAATGAGCTTTCCAAGATAATTTGGAGGTGGATTCCCTTCGTGAGTAGATATGTGGTATTCAAAAGTAACCTCTAGGGATAAGTACCCTTCGTTAGTTGAGATGTGGTACTAAATAGTTATCCCTTAACCTATAGTCGATGAATGTTTAAGACTACGTGGGGGAGTTATGCTTAGAATCAAGAGGATTTGTAGAAGGGGTGGGTACACTTCGTGAGTAGAGATGTTGTATCCAATGTACCTCTTGAGATGAGTGCTCCTCGTTAGTAGAGAATGAGTTACTTAGTGGCAATCTCCTTATCCCTTAACTATGCGCCCGCGTAGGTGTAGCTATTGGAGATCCATGTAAAGTCTAAAGTCTATGATCCTACCTTAGGCAAGTAGGGATCCCTCATTCGATAGGGGTTAATAACGGGATTCCATGTCTAGCTCTCATGGTCTATGTCGCCTAAAGCTAACCCCCACAAATGAATGTTATGAACTAAGTCTTCTTAGGGGTGTACTACTTAGGGTAGATAGTGGAATGAGATGTTATCTATCCATTACACAAGTAGGCATTTGGAGGGAGTCTTGGTGTGTACTTTTATGAAATGTATGAATGGTTCATTATATGATGAAATGAAGCATGATGACTATATGTCTAAGGTTAAATGAAGTAATGTGACTTTATGTCTAATGTTTATGAATTGTGTTGATTCTATGTCTATGTTCATGAAGCATGCGACTCTTATGTCTAAAATTGATCAAAAGTTATGTAAGTGAAGTTATGGATGTGACGTGCCTAGTCTAGGGTGATTCCTTAGGAGCACTAAGTGCAAGTAGTAGTAGTATGGGGTGCTACTTTCACATTGCACTAAGTGTAACTTGGGGGTTGTCTTGGAGGATGGTTTTATGTGAAGTTCCTAAGTATATGTATGTTCCTCTAGTGTCTTTAGTATTGAATGTTGACTTGTTAAATGAAATGAAGTAAGCTTATATTAATTAGTCTTAAGGATCTCTTAGGTGTGTATTGGAGGGGTTGTATGGACGAACCCTCCATGTCTTACCTAGGTGAGCCTTAAGATAACTTTGGATATGTAAGGACCCTCAAAATAAATTAAGGTGCTTAGAGCTTCACATGTTCCTAAAAAGGTTTCTATGTTAAATAAGTGTTTTACAGTATGCATGCTTGATTTGAAGTCATGTGGAAGTCAAACGTCCAAGAACGTCCGATAACGTTCAAAAGTTAGCCTTGAGACGTTCATGTGTGTCTTGGTGTTTCTTGGCATGTTTTACGTGTTTATTTTGGTTGAAACTTATGTGGAAGGTCCCTAACATGTTAATGAGTGTATTAACGTTGGAAACGTCCGGGTACGACTCTCCAAGGGCCCCGCAAAAGGCTCTCAAGGAAGACCTAAAGGGCTGCCTAGACACTGCCTTGGCATTGTCTACCTTCGCCCAAGAACGACGCCTCGTCAGTCCACCTACGCCCCATCGATGGGGGGGGGGGTAGATCAAAACTTAGCCGTGTGATCATGATCTCCCAAAGTGCAGCCTCAGTCACCATCGACGGAGCCACAGGATGGGCCGTCACTACATCGACGCCTCGGCTTCCGTAGGTGCTGCCTGCAATTGCAGCATGCACGCTGCCATGCAACGGGTGAATTGGGAAATTCAACCCACGTCCCTAAATTACTATAGATGGTTATTTTGTGTATTTGGGTATATTAAGTTGGTTATTATGATCAAAACCCCATACCCAATTAATTATTCAAAATTAGACTTCCCTCTCCAAAAGAAACCTCTCTAGAAACCTCCATTAGAGATGAAGCTCAAGAACAGTGTCACAACCGGGAGAACCCCCTAGAAGTAACATGGTGTAGTTGACCTCTCGGAGGTCTTATACAAGCTCATAGTTATCATTCAACGCATTGACATAGTAAATTTAGCGAAATATTTAAAACTTTTAATAGCAAATCATATGCTAGAAACTTTACTTCATATATATATATATATTACATATGATATTACATACTCAGACCTTAAGTCTTTTTGCCATCTTAGACTCAACAAAATTAGAGTACATTAGGGACACGGCCATTAAGACACATAATACATAAGTATATAATTCATAACACTTTACAATTAACATAAGTAGGAAATCCTTGAACTTAAGGATCCCTTTCATAGAGCTTGGAAAATCATCTATCAAGCTCTTCACCATTCAAGACATCCGTTAAGCATCCATAACCTACACTTTGTGTAAAAAGTAGAGAAGAATGGGATTAGCACAAGAATGTACTAAGTATGGCAACCATGCAAAAACATGCATTTAAAAGGGACATTTTCCTTGAAATCATACTTCATGCCATTTTGAGTAAATCTTCATAAAACCCTTATACAATAACATTTATATCATTCACAAACTTCATAGAAACATAATCAAAGGCCAAACATCATATAAAATAACATATAGAATTTAAGCCATAATTGATGTCACTTTACAGTGAACTCTTTTACCTTAACAGTGAGCTATCGTTCCATTTATTTATTAACCTCCCAAGTAACCCTCTAGTGATACTTGGTGTAATGCATCACCTTAAGGCCAAAAGGAAGCATACATACACTTACTCGATCCAACACATATCACCATAGAAATATAGCCCATTACAAGACACATTCAAGTCTAGAATATAGGACATTACAGTGAACTACATCCATTTACACATATTTTCACTTGTTTTCACATTCATCATTATAAGACCTTGTTCATGACCCCAATCTTAGTCTACTAATGCAATGCACATGTGAAGCCCCATAACCTCACACATACTTAGTAAACTCTTCATGAGACCACAAACCTTAACATACAATTCATACATCCTCATAACAAGTAAAGACAACTTCATTTATGTCAATACATGACCTTCATCATATAGTCATTTAGACCAACATAGTGCATATAAGAGTAAGATCACATCATACATATTCATACCATGCACATCTTCATAACAAGTAGACAATTACTACAATGTCATGCATAAGGACATAATCATAATCATACACATTAGGTCACCTTCCTAGGATTTCCTAAGGAGCCACTTGTGCAATGTCTAGATGGGTTCATTACTTACACCTATACTAAATAACCTCCCTTAAGTCATCCTAGTTAGGATCCTAGTTCTTTACTTCCATTGTCCATTTTACTTTATGGAAACTATAACCTTAACCGACACTAAGACCATGGGTTCTAAACATGGAATTTGGTGTTGTAGAGCCTTACACCAATGGAAGGTGTTCCTACCTATACAAGGTAGAACATTAACATATATCCTTGCATCTTAAGTGAATTCACTTTGTTAGATCCTATGTGGCAAGCATAGTTTATGGAACTAAGAGATAGGTAGTTCCCTCTGCATGCCATTGGGCAATTGGGGTCCATCTCATGAGAAAACATGGGTGAACCCTTACTCAAAGGTAAGTCAACACCTCATGTGGGTCCATAGGTGAGTATTCCTCTAAGGGAAGTCAACACTCTATAAGGGACAAATGGTGAATCTTCCTCCAAGGAAAGTCAACACCTCTCAATGTCAAGTTCACTCGGTGCTAAGCTAAGTTCCCTTTATTTAAAAGCCTTTAATTACATTTTCATAAATCATAGGCTTAAGATATTCATTCTTTATATTCTTATAGAATATTCAATCAGCTATCTAGTTTAGAGTATTATTGGGCACCCCTCTCAAGGACCCTTTATATACTAGATCATCATTCATGTGTGTGTGTGTACATATATGTGAGCAAACCTTTCACATAACACATAAATATCACACATGTTCATACATCAATGCATAAGTCTATAGATATAACCATATGAGCAATCCTTTCATATAAACACACTAAGACTCTATGCACATTCATACTTCATCATACACATAAGCTTAATATGCATAGTAATAGACACTAGTGAATATGAGAACTATCTTTCATTTAGACACCATGAACCTTTACTACTTTTAAGCATGCATGAAGTGTGAGTGTGTGTACATTGGTCAACATGATCACATAATGGCTATCAACAACTCATTGAGTCAGCCACCCTCTTAGACCACAATACTCTTCAAGAATTGACCACACAACACACAATACCATAGAAGACAAGTTAACTTCATAGAACACTTTAAGACTCCTAACATTAGCTATTCACACATTCACATAGGGGTACATGGATAGGCGTCATAAATCATTAACACTTAACCCATGGCAGCACCTACACATGCTCTTACATAACCATTCACATGCTCATAACAATGGTAACACAACCTAGGTTCACAACTATAATGGAAGACTAGGCACAAGTTACACATAAGGTGATCATCATAACCACTCATTTATATAATCATCAATTTGCCTTCAAGGCCATGGTCAACACATTATAATGACAATAAAGTAAACACCGCCACCATAAGTGGACCATACCACACAATGTCATACAAGGCTTCATCAACTACAATACTATAAGGAAAGTAGAAGAGCTAAGCATTCTTACCAATTTCTATCCCTTTGATCCTCATTGATCAATACACTTTGTTCATCAATAATTCATATATAGGGCAGTAGATATATGTATTTTAATCATAAAGAAACCATGTACAAGTCGCTACAAGATCATACTATATCATGATACAAGGCATCACATATATACTAGAAAGTAGAGAGTCATAGATCACTCATTAATATACTTTACTTTGTTTATCATGATTAACATTCATAATATACCAATAATACCAACCTAGGTCAGTAGCTATAGCCATAATAATCAAGACTAAATCATGCTTCATCCACCCTAAATCGATATCACATTATCTTCATAGCATTAGCAACTTTAAGGTTAAAACTTGTAGATTAATCCTTATCAAGGTTCCTTTGATTTGATCATTAAGGATTTATACCCATAATTCATTCATAACATCAACCTAAAACAGCAGCTATAAGAATCTTCACCTAATCGATTTGAACATTAAATCATTAAAAAGGCAACGTTATAGTGAATCATATGTTACTACTTAATAGCTTAGAAGCACATAGATCAATTAGGACCAAGCTTTCTTTAATTTTATCATGCCATATTTATATTCACAATTCAACCAACTGATCATCCTAATGCAGTAGCTAGAAGAACCACAACATAATCGAGATTCACTTTTATTCATTCAAAGGCCAATGTTACAGTGATCATATTGATAGCTAGGCTAGGCATGCTCAAATCTTCATACATTGATCCACATGGATATTCATCATCAATTTATCATTAATTCGCGAAAATAACAGTAGATATAGACAATTCAACGTAAGAGAATCACAATTCAACCATTAACAAACCATGATCACAATGCCCATGCAAGGGCTAAATCAAGTTTGGGAAGGGACATGGGTTCATCATGCAATTGTATTCAAAATCACGTTAAAACCAATATATTAACTTCAATTCATCATGATTTAAACATTAAAAATGTTTTTAGAAAGAACCCATGGCTAGATTGAAGAAGGAGAACTTTGATCATAAAATCTCTTTTGATACTTTGAGATTAACTCTCTAGATGGAAGGATAACTAGAGATGAAGGATGACCATACCTTTTTATTCATGAAAACTTTTAAAAATTGATGATTCATCCATGGAAATCCAAGATCCAAGTTGTTGTTGAGCTTCACCAACAATGGTGGTTTCTAAGGAGAATATTTTTGGAGGGAAATGTTCAATTTGTGTGAGTTGGTTTGGGAATGGGGTGATCACGTTTTTGATCACTTAAATACACCCAAAAATTACCAAATAAATCATGTCAGTTTAGCACGTGGGGTGAATTTCTCATTCACCCCTTTAATGAAACAGTGTACAGGCAGTGGCACCAAGCCACCATCGACGGACCCAATCGACTGGCCGTTGGTAAATCGATTGGCCGTCTTTTGGCTTCCGTCGAATTGTACTTGGACAATTTTTGGGTTGATACCTGCCCAAGATAAGTATCAATCGACTATACCTAACCTATGGGCCATTGGTTGACCAACAAGCCGTTGTTTGGTCCGTCGATTGACACTGCCAAGGCAGTGTCTCGACCAGCCTTGGGTCCTTCTTATGGGACCTTTTGCGGGGACCTTTAGAAGTCTTACCCAGAATTTTCCAACGTAAATACAACCCTTAATAAGTTGTAGACCTTCCAAATAAGTTTCAACCAAAACAAACACCTGCAACTCGTCCAAACATGCAAGGCCCCATCAAGACACACACATTCAAGTCTCTAGGCTATCTTTCGAACGTCTTGGATGTTCTTAGACGTTTGGCCTCCAAACTTCACGAAACTCCATATACTACCATTAAAAATCGTTATAACTCATTTTAATACTTCATAAGCTCGTTTCATACAACTTTAAGCATGCATTGACACATGAGGAACATAGGTGACTAGTCGTCGAACGTTTTGGTCGCCCCTTGATGTTTGACTTCCAAATCACTTCAAACTTTGCACACTGCCTCTAAACCATATTATAAGTCATTTTCGGAACTTATAACATTAATAAAAACATGGTAGGCTCTAGACACCCTATCTCATTTTGGGGGTCTTACAATATCCCCCACATGGGAACATTCGTCCTCGAATCACACTTAGAATATTTTTAATCACAACAAGGACTTCAATGCATCATAGAGAAGATCATCATATTCATATCATCATAACATAGAAGTTAATGCACCAAAATTACGAGAAACACAACTTCACATAATTTAGCACTCAATGCACACAAGCAAGTAAAACTTCAATTCACTCACTCTTTAATGCATCAATCAAAAGGCTCTTATCATGTTCATAGGAGGAACATCCTCCTCCTAATCATAACATGGTCATTACAATCCATTTTATTATGAGTTCATCATACACTCTTCTTTTAATCATACTAAAGCAGATTCCACATCGCTCAAAAGTAAGTAGGCACTCATACTTCAATGCACATAGACTTGAGTTAATTGAATCAACAAGGGCCTTCATTAGTTAGACCTAGTGCCATGAAGGTCATACTCAACCGTACCATGTTTAGTGGTGTTCATGGAGGAATATCCTTCTCCTCAACACACTTACATGTATCATGAGTTCACACCCAAGTAAATGCACAAAGGTCATTTTTACTGTAATATGAGAATTTCTCAACTGTTTACCTAAGGCATGCTCATGTTTTCTTCCTAGTGAAGTCTAAATGGTAAGTCACACCAAATACATCACAATAATTATAAAGTCATTTCGTACAATATCAATTTATAGCATGATACTCACCTTCACAGTAAGCATCGTTTAGGAACAACAATACAAATTATAGGAACATACATGAATACTAAGCTAAACATGCTTTCACTTTCAAGAGTGAGTCTAAAATCATGCTTTCCCAACTTTACAAGTCACATAGTTTTCAAGAGCCTCCACATATTTTATTTTAAAGAGACTCAACTTTTCATTATAAGGCTAAATCTTACATATTGCAAGTGACTAAAACCAAATTTCTTACCTTACCTCATGAAGTCAAATTCACAATTATCATGTTAAGATGCAATTCAACATGAGAAAACCATGAATTTTATCAAAATTTCCATTCATGCACTTTGGAATCTTCCCAATATCTTTAAGTTAATGTAAATCAATACATACCAAACATATAAAGTTCATGCAATTCATACTTTATGCAAAACTCTATTCATGAACAAGCTCATTAAGACTTCATTTAATTCAAGATCAAGCAAAAGTAGAAGGACAAGGTAGAAAATATCTACAACCTTACTATTCCTTCACCATTCCCCACTTAGGTTAAACCCAATTAAGAGCAACTTAACCTAAATTTTAAGAGGATCTTAGTTATCAACGAATAATTGAATTATCATAACTTACCATAAGGGCTTCAAAGGCATTCTAAACTTTATCACCTATGCAATTTATCCCAAATCATCAAGTGATGTCATACCATTCAACCACATAAGGTTTTCATACAATACTATAGACACCAAGGTCATACAACAGTAGGGAAAACAACAAGGAGACTTAGCCATAAAATTTCTTCTTTTCCCTAGAACATTACAGTAAGGTGACTTCTAGGTCACTAAAACCCACATCATCACCCTACCAAGTCATGCATACTACCTATACACCTAGGATCAAGTATATACAAAGGACTCCAATCTATACTAGATAATCATGAATGTTCACACATCCCAACTAAGGCAACTTTTGAAACATCATGCATATATTCAAACGGAAATATTGAACACCTTAAAACATATATTCTTAAGGTAGCATGCTTTCATAGGTAGTCACTAAGCATTTCAACTTAAATCATAGTATTAGACTACCATTATGTAAAACCATATAGTAACACATCACTCCAAAGAACTCATTTTAACCATAATATCTTCTAACATGCTTTAACTATATCATGATATACATTTCTCAACATAACATGCTTATTCACATAAATCTCATACATAGCCATAATTGGCATCACATCATCAAAACATGCCAAAATTCACCTTCACACATACTCATAAAAACATAAAAATAGGATAAGCATTTAAACTCACCTTTTCTCCCTCAAGCATATGGAGACAATCTCATCCAAGCAATCACATCTAAAAGACCATTGGACAGAAAACATAAGAGAGAGATCTTATAGAGTTAAGTTCTATGGCACGATATGATAATGATGAAGAAGGGAAACTCTATCGTCCTATAGCCTCCCGTACCATTTGATGTGTCGCGACTCACCACCAACGCTACGAGACTCTACTAGGCGTGGCAATATGAGACTTTTAGAACCTATAAATACTTTATGAACCTCATGCTCTGATACCACGTTTGTCACAATCGGAAAGCACCCCCTAGAAGTAACATGGCGTACTTGACCTCTCGGAGGTCTTATACAAGCCCATAGTTATCATTCATCGCATTGACATAGTAAATTTAGCGGAAAATTTAAAACTTTTAATTGCACATCATATGCTACAAAACATTACTTCATATATATATATATATAAAACATCATATTACATACTTAGAACTTAAGTATCTTTGCCATTTTAGACACAACGACATTAGAGTACATTAGGGACACAACCCTTAAGACACATAAAACATAAGTATATAATTCATAATACTCTACAGTAAACATAAGTAGGAAATTCTTGAACTTAAGGATTCCTTTCATCGAGCTTGGAAAATCATCTATCAAGCTCTTCACTATTCAAGACATCCTTTAAGCATCCATAACCTACACTTTATGTAAAAAGTAGAGAAGAATGGGATTAACACAAGAATGTACTAAATATGGCAACCATGCAAAAACATGCATTTAAAAGGCACATTTTCCTTGAAATCACACTTCATGCCATTTTGAGTAAATCTTCAGAAAACCCTTATACAATAAATTTTATATCATTCACATACTTCATAGAAACATAATCAAAGGGTAAACATCATATAAAATCACATATAGAATTTAAGCCATAATTGATGTCACTTTACAGTGAACTCTTTTACCTTAACAGTGAGATATCTTTCCTTTTATTTATTAACCTCCCAAGTAACCCTCTAGTGATATTTGGTGCAATGCATCACCTTAAGGCCAAAAGGAAGCATACATACACTTACACGAATCAACACATATCACCATAGAAATATAGCCCATTACAAGACACATTCAAGTCAAGAATATAGGACATTACAGTGAACTACATCCATTTACACATATTTTCACTTATTTTCACATTCATCATTATAAGACCTTGTTCATGACCCCAATCTTAGTCTACTAGTGCAATGCACATGTGAAGCCCCATAACCTCACACATACTTAGTAAACTCTTCATGAGACCACAAACCTTAACATACAATTCATACATCCTCATAACAAGTAAAGACAACTTCATTCATGTCAATACAAGACCTTCATCATATAGTCATTTAGACCAACATAGTGCATATAAGAGTAAGATGACATCATACATATTCATACCATGCACATCTTCATAACAAGTAGACATTTACTACAATGTCATGCATAAGGACATAATCATAATCATACACATTAGGTCACCTTCCTAGGACTTCCTAAGGAGCCACTTGTGCAATGTCTAGATGGGTTCATTACATCCACCTATAATAAATAACCTCCCTTAAGTCATACAAGTTAGGATCCTAGTTATTTACTTCCAATGTCCATTTTACTTTAGGGAAACTATAGCCTTAATCGACACTAAGACCATGGGTGCTAAACATGGAATTTGGTGTTGTAGAGCCTTAAACCAATGGAAGGTGTTCCTACGTATCCAAGGTAGAGCATTAACATATATCCTAGCATCCTAAGTGAATTCACTTTGCTAGATCCTATGTGGCAAACATAGTTTATGGAACTAAGAGATAGGTAGTTCCCTCTACATGACATTGGGAAATTGGTGTCCATCTCATGAGAAAACATAGGTGAACCCTTCCTCAAAGGTAAGTCAACACCTCATGTGGGTCCATAGGTGAGTATTCCTCTAAGGGAAGTCAACACTCTATAAGGGACAAATGGTGAATCTTCCTCCAAGGAAAGTCAACACCTTTTAATGTCAAGTTCACTCGGTGCTAAGCTAAGTTCCCTTTATTGAAAATCCTTTAATTACATTTTTATAAATCATAGGTTTAAGATATTCATTCTTTATATTCTTATAGCATATTCAAGCACCTATCTAGTTTAGAGTATTCTTGGGCACCCCTCTCAAGGACCCTCTATATACTAGATCATCATTCATGTGTGTGTACATATATGTGAGCAAACCTTTCACATAACCCATAAATATCACACATGTTCATACATCAATGCATAAGTCTATAGGTATAACCATATGAGCAAAGCTTTCATATAAACCCACTAAGACTCTATGCACATTCATACTTCATCATACACATAAGCTTAACATGCATAGTAATAGACACTAGTGAATATGAGAACTATCTTTCATTTAGACACCATGAACCTTTACTACTTTTAAGCATGCATGAAGTGTAAGTGTGTGAACATTAGTCAACATGATCACATAACGACTATCAACAACTCATTAAGGCAGCCACCCTCTTAGACCACAATACTCTTAAAGAATAGACCACACAACACACAATACCATAGGAGACAAGTTAACTTCATAGAACACTTTAAGACTCCTAACATTAGATATTCACACATTCACATAGGGGTACATGGATAGGGGTCATAAATAATTAACACTTAACCCATGGCATCACCTACACATGCTCTTACATAACCATTCACATGCTCATAACAATGGTAACACAACCTAGGTTCACAACTATAATGGAAGACTAGGCACAAGTTACACATAAGGTGATCATCATAACCATTCATTCATATAATCATCAATTTGCCTTCAAGGCCATGGTCAACACATTATAATGACAATAAAGTAAACACCTCCACCATAAGTGGACCATACCACACAATATCATACAAGGCTTCATCAACTACAATACTATAAGGAAAGTAGAAGAGCTAAGCATTCTTACCAATTTCTATCCCTTTGATCCTCATTGATAAATACACCTTGTTCATCAACAATTCATATATAGGGCAGTAGCTATATGTATTTTAATCATAAAGAAACCATGTACAAGTCGCTACAAGATCATACTATAACATGATACAAGGCATCACATATATACTAGAAAGTAAAGAGTCATAGATCACTCATTAATATACTTTACTTTGTTTATAATGATTGACATTCATAACATACCAATAATACGAACCTAGGTCAGTAGCTATAGCCATAATAATCAAGACTAAATCAGGCTTCATCCACCCTAAATCGATATCACATTATCTTCATAGCATTAGGAACTTTATGGTTAAAACATGTAGAGTAATCCTTATCAAGGTTCCTTTGATTTGATCATTAAGGATTATACCCATAATTCATTCATAACATCAACCTAAAACAGCAGCTATAAGAATCTTCACCTAATCGATTTCAACATTAAATCATTAAAAAGGCAACATTACATTGAATCATAAGTTACTACGTAATAGCTTAGAAGCACATAGATCAATTAGTACCAAGCTTTCTTTAATTTGATCATACCATATTTATATTCACAATTCAACCAACTGATCATCCTAAGGCAGTAGCTAGAAGAACCACAACATAATCGAGATTCACTTTTATTCATTCAAAGGCCAATGTTACAGTGATCATATTGATAGCTAGTCTAGGCATGCTCAAATCTTCATACATTGATCCACATGGATATTCATCATCAATTTATCATTAATTTGCGAAAATAACAGTAGATATAGACAATTCAACGTAAGAGAATCACAATTCAACCATTAACAAACCATGATCACAATGCCCATGCAAGGGCTAAATCAAGTTTGGGAAGGGACATGGGTTCATCATGCAATTGTATTCAAAATCACATTAAAACCAATATATTAACTTCAATTCATCATGATTTAAACATTAAAAATGTTTTTAGAAAGAACCCATGGCTAGATTGAAGAAGGAGAACTTTGATCATAAAATCTCTTTTGAAACTTTGAGATTAACTCTCTAGATGGAAGGATAACTAGAGATGAAGGATGACCATACCTTTTTATTCATGAAAACTTTTAAAAATTGATGATTCATCCATGGAAATCCAAGATCCAAGTTGTTGTTGAGCTTCACCAACAATGGTGGTTTCTAGGGAGAATATTTTTGGAGGGAAATGTTCAATTTGTGTGAGTTGGTTTGGGAATGGGGTGATCACGTTTTTGATCACTTAAATACACCCAAAAATTACCAAATAAATCATGTCAGTTTAGCACGTGGGATGAATTTCTCATTCACCCCTTTAATGAAACAGTGTACAGGCAGTGGCACCAAGCCACCATCGACGGACCCAATCGACTGGCCGTTGGTCAATCGACTGGCCATCTTTTGGCTTCCGTCGAATTGTACTTGGACAATTTTTGGGTTGATACCTGCCCAAGATAAGTATCAATCGACTATACCTAACCTATGGGCCATTGGTTGACCAACAAGCCGTTGTTTGGTCCGTCGATTGACACTGCCAAGGCAGTGTCTCGACCAGCCTTGGGTCCTTCTTATGGGACCTTTTGCGGGGACCTTTAGAAGTCGTACCCAAAATTTTCCAACGTAAATACAACCCTTAATAAGTTGTAGACCTTCCAAATAAGTTTCAACCAAAACAAAACACCTGCAACTCATCCAAACATGCAAGACCCCATCAAGACACACATATTCATGTCTCTAGGCTATCTTTCGAACGTCTTGGATGTTCTTGGACGTTTGGCCTCCAAACTTCACGAAACTCCATATACTACCATTAAAAATCGTTATAACTCATTTTAATACTTCATAATCTTGTTTCATACAACTTTAAGCATGCATTGACACATGAGGAATATAGGTGACTAGTCGTCGAACGTTTTGGTCGCCCCTTGACGTTTGACTTCCAAATCACTTCAAACTTTGCACACTGCCTCTAAACCATATTATAAGTAATTTTAGGACCATATTATATTAATACAAACATGTTAGGATCTAGACACCCTATCTCATTTTGGGGGTCTTACAATATCCCCCACTTGGGATCATTCGTCCTCGAATCATACTTAGAACATTTTTAATCACAAGGACTTCAATGCATCATAGAGTAGTTCATCATGTTCATATCATCATCACATAGAAGTTAATGCACCAAAATTACGAGGAACACAACTTCACATAATTTAGCACTCAATGCACACAAGCAAGCAAAATTTTAATTCACTCACTCTTTAATGCATCAATCAAAAGGCTCTTATTATGTTCATAGGAGGAACATCCTCCTCCTAATCATAACATGGTCATTACAATCCATTTTATTAAGAGTTCATCACACACCCTTCTTTTAATCATACTAAGGCAGATTCCACATCACTCAAAAGTAAGTAGGCACTCATACTTCAATGCACATAGACTTGAGTTAATTGAATCAACAAGGGCCTTCATTAGTTAGACCTAGTGCCATGAAGGTCATACTCAACCATACCATGTTTAGTGGTGTTCATGGAGGAATATCCTTCTCCTCAACACACTTACATGTATCATGAGTTCACACCCAAGCAAATGCATAAAGGTCATTTTTACTGTAATATGAGAATTTCTCAACTGTTTACCTAAGGCATGCTCATGTTTTCTTCCTAGTGAAGTCTAAATGGTAAGTAACACCAAATACATCACAATAATTAGGAAGCCATTTCATACAATATCAATTTATAACATGGCACTCACCTTCACAGTAAGCATCGTTTAGCAACAATAATACAAATTATAGGCACATACATGAATACTAAGCTAAACATGCTTTCACTTTTCAAGAGTGATTCTAAAATCATGCTTTCCCAACTATATAAGTCACATAGTTTTCAAGAGACTCCACATATTTTATTTTAAAGAGACTCAACTTTTCATTATAAGGCTAAATCTTACATATTGCAAGTGACTAAAACAAAGTTTCTTACCTTACCTCTTGAAGTCAAATTCACAATTATCATGTTAAGATGCAATTCAACATGAGAAAACCATGAATTTTATCAAAATTTCCATTCATACACTTTGGAATCTTCCCAATATCTTTAAGTTAATGTAAATCAATACATACCAAACATATAAAGTTCATGCAATTCTTACTTTATGCAAAACTCTATTCATGAACAAGCTCATCAAGACTTCATTAGATTCAAGATCAAGCAAAAGTAGAAGGACAAGGTAGAAAATATCTACAACCTTACTATTCCTTCACCATTCCCCACTTAGGTTAAACCCAATTAAGAGCAACTTAACCTAAATTTTAAGAGGATCTTAGTTATCAACGAATAATTGAATTATCATAACTTACCATAAGGGCTTCAAAGGCATTCTAAACTTTATCACCTATGCAATTTATCCCAAATCATCAAGTGATGTCATACCATTCAACCACATAAGGTTTTCATACAATACTATAGACACCAAGGTCATACAACAGTAGGGAAAACAACAAGGAGACTTAGCCATAAAATTTCTTCTTTTCCCTAGAACATTACAGTAAGGTGACTTTTAGGTCACTAAAACCCACATCATCACCCTACCAAGTCATGCATACTACCTATACACCTAGGATCAAGTATATACAAAGGACTCCAATCTATACTAGATAATCATGAATGTTCACACATCCCAACTAAGGCAACTTTTGAAACATCATGCATATATTCAAACGGAAATATTGAACACCTTAAAACATATATTCTTAAGGTAGCATGCTTTCATAGGTAGTCACTAAGCATTTCAACTTAAATCATAGTATTAGACTACCATTATGTAAAACCATATAGTAACACATCACTCCAAAGAACTCATTTTAACCATAATATCTTCTAACATGCTTTAACTATATCATGATATACATTTCTCAACATAACATGCTTATTCACATAAATCTCATACATAGCCATAATTGGCATCACATCATCAAAACATGCCAAAATTCACCTTCACACATACTCATAAAAACATAAAAATAGGATAAGCATTTAAACTCACCTTTTCTCCCTCAAGCATATGGAGACAATCTCATCCAAGCAATCACATCTAAAAGACCATTGGACAGAAAACATACGAGAGAGATCTTATAGAGTTAAGTTCTATGGCACGATATGATAATGATGAAGAAGGGAAACTCTATCGTCCTATAGCCTCCCGTACCATTTGATGTGTCGCGACTCACCACCAACGCTACGAGACTCTACTAGGCGTGGCAATATGAGACTTTTAGAACCTATAAATACTTTATGAACCTCATGCTCTGATACCACGTTTGTCACAATCGGAAAGCACCCCCTAGAAGTAACATGGCGTACTTGACCTCTCGGAGGTCTTATACAAGCCCATAGTTATCATTCATCGCATTGACATAGTAAATTTAGCGGAAAATTTAAAACTTTTAATTGCACATCATATGCTACAAAACATTACTTCATATATATATATATAAAACATCATATTACATACTTAGAACTTAAGTATCTTTGCCATTTTAGACACAACAACATTAGAGTACATTAGGGACACAACCCTTAAGACACATAAAACATAAGTATATAATTCATAATACTCTACAGTAAACATAAGTAGGAAATTCTTGAACTTAAGGATTCCTTTCATCGAGCTTGGAAAATCATCTATCAAGCTCTTCACTATTCAAGACATCCTTTAAGCATCCATAACCTACACTTTATGTAAAAAGTAGAGAAGAATGGGATTAACACAAGAATGTACTAAATATGGCAACCATACAAAAACATGCATTTAAAAGGCACATTTTCCTTGAAATCACACTTCATGCCATTTTGAGTAAATCTTCAGAAAACCCTTATACAATAAATTTTATATCATTCACATACTTCATAGAAACATAATCAAAGGGTAAACATCATATAAAATCACATATAGAATTTAAGCCATAATTGATGTCACTTTACAGTGAACTCTTTTACCTTAACAGTGAGATATCTTTCCTTTTATTTATTAACCTCCCAAGTAACCCTCTAGTGATATTTGGTGCAATGCATCACCTTAAGGCCAAAAGGAAGCATACATACACTTACACGAATCAACACATATCACCATAGAAATATAGCCCATTACAAGACACATTCAAGTCAAGAATATAGGACATTACAGTGAACTACATCCATTTACACATATTTTCACTTATTTTCACATTCATCATTATAAGACCTTGTTCATGACCCCAATCTTAGTCTACTAGTGCAATGCACATGTGAAGCCCCATAACCTCACACATACTTAGTAAACTCTTCATGAGACCACAAACCTTAACATACAATTCATACATCCTCATAACAAGTAAAGACAACTTCATTCATGTCAATACAAGACCTTCATCATATAGTCATTTAGACCAACATAGTGCATATAAGAGTAAGATGACATCATACATATTCATACCATGCACATCTTCATAACAAGTAGACATTTACTACAATGTCATGCATAAGGACATAATCATAATCATACACATTAGGTCACCTTCCTAGGACTTCCTAAGGAGCCACTTGTGCAATGTCTAGATGGGTTCATTACATCCACCTATAATAAATAACCTCCCTTAAGTCATACAAGTTAGGATCCTAGTTATTTACTTCCAATGTCCATTTTACTTTAGGGAAACTATAGCCTTAATCGACACTAAGACCATGGGTGCTAAACATGGAATTTGGTGTTGTAGAGCCTTAAACCAATGGAAGGTGTTCCTACGTATCCAAGGTAGAGCATTAACATATATCCTAGCATCCTAAGTGAATTCACTTTGCTAGATCCTATGTGGCAAACATAGTTTATGGAACTAAGAGATAGGTAGTTCCCTCTACATGACATTGGGAAATTGGTGTCCATCTCATGAGAAAACATAGGTGAACCCTTCCTCAAAGGTAAGTCAACACCTCATGTGGGTCCATAGGTGAGTATTCCTCTAAGGGAAGTCAACACTCTATAAGGGACAAATGGTGAATCTTCCTCCAAGGAAAGTCAACACCTTTCAATGTCAAGTTCACTCGGTGCTAAGCTAAGTTCCCTTTATTGAAAATCCTTTAATTACATTTTTATAAATCATAGGTTTAAGATATTCATTCTTTATATTCTTATAGCATATTCAAGCACCTATCTAGTTTAGAGTATTCTTGGGCACCCCTCTCAAGGACCCTCTATATACTAGATCATCATTCATGTGTGTGTACATATATGTGAGCAAACCTTTCACATAACACATAAATATCACACATGTTCATACATCAATGCATAAGTCTATAGGTATAACCATATGAGCAAAGCTTTCATATAAACCCACTAAGACTCTATGCACATTCATACTTCATCATACACATAAGCTTAACATGCATAGTAATAGACACTAGTGAATATGAGAACTATCTTTCATTTAGACACCATGAACCTTTACTACTTTTAAGCATGCATGAAGTGTAAGTGTGTGAACATTAGTCAACATGATCACATAACGACTATCAACAACTCATTAAGGCAGCCACCCTCTTAGACCACAATACTCTTAAAGAATAGACCACACAACACACAATACCATAGGAGACAAGTTAACTTCATAGAACACTTTAAAACTCCTAACATTAGATATTCACACATTCACATAGGGGTACATGGATAGGGGTCATAAATAATTAACACTTAACCCATGGCAGCACCTACACATGCTCTTACATAACCATTCACATGCTCATAACAATGGTAACACAACCTAGGTTCACAACTATAATGGAAGACTAGGCACAAGTTACACATAAGGTGATCATCATAACCATTCATTCATATAATCATCAATTTGCCTTCAAGGCCATGGTCAACACATTATAATGACAATAAAGTAAACACCTCCACCATAAGTGGACCATACCACACAATATCATACAAGGCTTCATCAACTACAATACTATAAGGAAAGTAGAAGAGCTAAGCATTCTTACCAATTTCTATCCCTTTGATCCTCATTGATAAATACACCTTGTTCATCAACAATTCATATATCGGGCAGTAGCTATATGTATTTTAATCATAAAGAAACCATGTACAAGTCGCTACAAGATCATACTATAACATGATACAAGGCATCACATATATACTAGAAAGTAAAGAGTCATAGATCACTCATTAATATACTTTACTTTGTTTATAATGATTGACATTCATAACATACCAATAATACGAACCTAGGTCAGTAGCTATAGCCATAATAATCAAGACTAAATCAGGCTTCATCCACCCTAAATCGATATAACATTATCTTCATAGCATTAGCAACTTTAAGGTTAAAACATGTAGAGTAATCCTTATCAAGGTTCCTTTGATTTGATCATTAAGGATTATACCCATAATTCATTCATAACATCAACCTAAAACAGCAGCTATAAGAATCTTCACCTAATCGATTTCAACATTAAATCATTAAAAAGGCAACATTACATTGAATCATAAGTTACTACGTAATAGCTTAGAAGCACATAGATCAATTAGTACCAAGATTTCTTTAATTTGATCAGACCATATTTATATTCACAATTCAACCAACTGATCATCCTAAGGCAGTAGCTAGAAGAACCACAACATAATCGAGATTCACTTTTATTCATTCAAAGGCCAATGTTACAGTGATCATATTGATAGCTAGTCTAGGCATGCTCAAATCTTCATACATTGATCCACATGGATATTCATCATCAATTTATCATTAATTCGCGAAAATAACAGTAGATATAGACAATTCAACGTAAGAGAATCACAATTCAACCATTAACAAACCATGATCACAATGCCCATGCAAGGGCTAAATCAAGTTTGGGAAGGGACATGGGTTCATCATGCAATTGTATTCAAAATCACATTAAAACCAATATATTAACTTCAATTCATCATGATTTAAACATTAAAAATGTTTTTAGAAAGAACCCATGGCTAGATTAAAGAAGGAGAACTTTGATCATAAAATCTCTTTTGAAACTTTGAGATTAACTCTCTAGATGGAAGGATAACTAGAGATGAAGGATGACCATACCTTTTTATTCATGAAAATTTTTAAAAATTGATGATTCATCCATGGAAATCCAAGATCCAAGTTGTTGTTGAGCTTCACCAACAATGGTGGTTTCTAGGGAGAATATTTTTGGAGGGAAATGTTCAATTTGTGTGAGTTGGTTTGGGAATGGGGTGATCACGTTTTTGATCACTTAAATACACCCAAAAATTACCAAATAAATCATGTCAGTTTAGCACGTGGGATGAATTTCTCATTCACCCCTTTAATGAAACAGTGTACAGGCAGTGGCACCAAGCCACCATCGACGGACCCAATCGACTGGCCGTTGGTCAATCGACTGGCCATCTTTTGGCTTCCGTCGAATTGTACTTGGACAATTTTTGGGTTGATACCTGCCCAAGATAAGTATCAATCGACTATACCTAACCTATGGGCCATTGGTTGACCAACAAGCCGTTGTTTGGTCCGTCGATTGACACTGCCAAGGCAGTGTCTCGACCAGCCTTGGGTCCTTCTTATGGGACCTTTTGCGGGGACCTTTAGAAGTCGTACCCGGACTTTTCCAACGTAAATACAACCCTTAATAAGTTGTAGACCTTCCAAATAAGTTTCAACCAAAACAAAACACCTGCAACTCATCCAAACATGCAAGGCCCCATCAAGACACACATATTCATGTCTCTAGGCTATCTTTCGAACGTCTTGGATGTTCTTGGACGTTTGGCCTCCAAACTTCACGAAACTCCATATACTACCATTAAAAATCGTTATAACTCATTTTAATACTTCATAATCTTGTTTCATACAACTTTAAGCATGCATTGACACATGAGGAATATAGGTGACTAGTCGTCGAACGTTTTGGTCGCCCCTTGACGTTTGACTTCCAAATCACTTCAAACTTTGCACACTGCCTCTAAACCATATTATAAGTAATTTTAGGACCATATTATATTAATACAAACATGTTAGGATCTAGACACCCTATCTCATTTTGGGGGTCTTACAATATCCCCCACTTGGGATCATTCGTCCTCGAATCATACTTAGAACATTTTTAATCACAACAAGGACTTCAATGCATCATAGAGTAGTTCATCATGTTCATATCATCATCACATAGAAGTTAATGCACCAAAATTACGAGGAACACAACTTCACATAATTTAGCACTCAATGCACACAAGCAAGCAAAATTTTAATTCACTCACTCTTTAATGCATCAATCAAAAGGCTCTTATCATGTTCATAGGAGGAACATCCTCCTCCTAATCATAACATGGTCATTACAATCCATTTTATTAAGAGTTCATCACACACCCTTCTTTTAATCATACTAAGGCAGATTCCACATCACTCAAAAGTAAGTAGGCACTCATACTTCAATGCACATAGACTTGAGTTAATTGAATCAACAAGGGCCTTCATTAGTTAGACCTAGTGCCATGAAGGTCATACTCAACCATACCATGTTTAGTGGTGTTCATGGAGGAATATCCTTCTCCTCAACACACTTACATGTATCATGAGTTCACACCCAAGCAAATGCATAAAGGTCATTTTTACTGTAATATGAGAATTTCTCAACTGTTTACCTAAGGCATGCTCATGTTTTCTTCCTAGTGAAGTCTAAATGGTAAGTAACACCAAATACATCACAATAATTAGGAAGCCATTTCATACAATATCAATTTATAACATGGCACTCACCTTCACAGTAAGCATCGTTTAGCAACAATAATACAAATTATAGGCACATACATGAATACTAAGCTAAACATGCTTTCACTTTTCAAGAGTGATTCTAAAATCATGCTTTCCCAACTATATAAGTCACATAGTTTTCAAGAGACTCCACATATTTTATTTTAAAGAGACTCAACTTTTCATTATAAGGCTAAATCTTACATATTGCAAGTGACTAAAACAAAGTTTCTTACCTTACCTCTTGAGTCAAATTCACAATTATCATGTTAAGATGCAATTCAACATGAGAAAACCATGAATTTTATCAAAATTTCCATTCATACACTTTGGAATCTTCCCAATATCTTTAAGTTAATGTAAATCAATACATACCAAACATATAAAGTTCATGCAATTCATACTTTATGCAAAACTCTATTCATTAACAAGCTCATCAAGACTTCATTAGATTCAAGATCAAGCAAAAGTAGAAGGACAAGGTAGAAAATATCTACAACCTTACTATTCCATCACCATCCCCCACTTAGGGTAAACCCAATTAAGAGCAACTTAACCTAAATTTCAAGAGGATCTTAGTTATCAACCAATAATGGAATTACAGTAACTTACCATAAGGGCTTCAAAGGCATTCTAAACTTTATCACCTATGCAATTTATCCCAAATCATCAAGTGATGTCATACCATTCAACCACATAAGGTTTTCATACAATACTATAGACACCAAGGTCATACAATAGTAGGGAAAACAACAAGGAGACTTAGCCATAAAATTTCTTCTTTTCCCTAGAACATTACAGTAAGGTGACTTCTAGGTCACTAAAACCCACATCATCACCCTACCAAGTCATGCATACTACCTATACACCTAGGATCAAGTATATACAAAGGACTCCAATCTATACTAGGTAATCATGAATGTTCACACATCCCAACTAAGGCAACATTTGAAACATCATGCATATATTCAAACGGAAATATTGAACACCTTAAAACACATATTCTTAAGGTAGCATGCTTTCATAGGTAGTCACTAAGCATTTCAACTTAAATCATAGTATTAGACTACCATTATGTAAAACCATATAGTAACACAACACTCCAAAAGAACTCATTTTTACCATAATAACTTCTAACATGCTTTAAATATATCATGATATACATTTCTCAACATAACATGCTTATTCGCATAAATATCATACATAGCTATAATTGGCATCACATCATCAAAACATGCCAAAATTCACCTTCACACATACTCATAAAAACAAGATAAGCATTTAAACTCACCTTTTCTCCCTCAAGCATACAGAGACAATCTCATCCAAGCAATCACATCTAAAAGACCATTGGACAGAAAACATAAGAGAGAGATCTTATAGAGTTAAGTTCTATGATTCTATGGCACGATATGAGAATGATGAAGAAGGGAAACTCTATCGTCCTATAGCCTCCCGTACCATTTGATGTGTCGCAACTCACCACCAACGCTACGAGACTATACTAGACTACGCAATATAAGACTTTTAGAACCTATAAATACCTTATAAACCTCATGCTCTGATACCACGTTTGTCACAACCGGGCATCACCCCCTAGAAGTAACCTGGCGTACTTGACCTCTCGGAGGTCTTATACAAGCCCATAGTTATCATTCATCGCATTGACATAGTAAATTTAGCGGAAAATTTAAAACTTTTAATAGCACATCATATGCTACAAAACTTTACTTCATATATATATATATATATATATATATATATATATATATATATATATAATATCATATTACATACTTAGACCTTAAGTATATTTTCCATCTTAGACTCAACAACATTAGAGTAAATTAGGGACACGGCCCTTAAGACACATAAAACATAAGTGTATAGTTCATAATACTTTACAGTAAACATAAGTAGGAAATCCTTGAACTTAAGGATTCCTTTAATCGAGCTTGGAAAATCATCTATCAAGCTCTTCACCATTCAAGACATCCTTTAAGCATCCATAACCTACACTTTGTATAAAAAGTAGAGAAGAATGGGATTAACACAAGAATGTACTAAGTATGGCAACCATGCAAAAACATGCATTTAAAAGGGACATTTTCCTTGAAATCATACCTCATGCCCTTTTGAGTAAATCTTCATAAAACCCTTATACAATAACATTTATATCATTCACATACTTCATAGAAACATAATCAAAGGACAAACATCATATAAAATCACATATAGAATTTAAGTCATAATTGATATCACTTTACAGTGAACTCTTTTACCTTAACAGTGAGCTATCTTTCCTTTTATTTATTAACCTCTCAAGTAACCCTCTAGTGATATTTGGTGCAATGCATCACCTTAAGGCCAAAAGGAAGCATACATACACTTACACGAGCCAACAAATATCACCATAGAAATATAGCCCATTACAAGACACATTCAAGTCAAGAATATATGACATTACTGTGAACTACATCCATTTACACATATTTTCACTTATTTTCACATTCATCATTATAAGACCTTGTTCATAACCCCAATCTTAGTCTACTAATGCAATGCACATGTGAAGCCCCATAACCTCACACATACTTAGTAAACTCTTCATGAGACCACAAACCTTAACATAGAATTCATACATCCTCATAACAAGTAAAGACAACTTCATTCATGTCAATACAAGACCATCATCATGTAGTCATTTAGACCAACATAGTGCATATAATAGTAAGATCACATCATACATATTCATACCATGCACATCTTCATAACAAGTAGACAATTACTACAATGTCATGCATAAGGACATAATCATAATCATACACATTAGGTCACCTTCCTAGGACTTCCTAAAGAGCCACTTGTGCAATGTCTAGATGGGTTCATTACTTCCATCTATACTAAATAACCTCCCTTAAGTCATCCTAGTTAGGATCCTAGTTCTTTACTTCCATTGTCCATTTTACTTTAGGGAAACTATAGCCTTAACCGACACTAAGACTATGGGTGCTAAACATGGAATTTGGTGTTGTAGAGCCTTACACCAATGGAAGGTGTTCCTACCTATCCAAGGTAGAACATTAACATATATCCTAGCATCCCAAGTGAATTCACTTTGCTAGATCCTATGTGGCAAGCATAGTTTATGGAACTAAGAGATAGGTAGTTCCCTCTACATGCCATTGGGCAATTGGGGCTTCATCTCATGAGAAACCATGGGTGAACCCTTCCTCAAAGGTAAGTCAACACCTCATGTGGGTCAATAGGTGAATATTCCTCTAAGGGAAGTCAACATTCTATAAGGGACAAATGGTGAATCTTCCTCCAAGGGAAGTCAACATATCTCAATATCAAGTTCACTTGGTGCTAAGCTAAGTTCCCTTTATTGAAAAGCCTTTAATTACATTTTCATAAAACATAGGCTTAAGATATTCATTCTTTATATGCTTATAGCATATTCAAGCACATAGAGTATTCTTGGGTACCCCTCTAAAGGACTCTCTATATACTAGATCATCATTCATGTCTGTGTGTACATATATGTGAGCAAACCTTTCACATAACACATAAATATCACACATGCTCATACATCAATGCATAAGTCTATAGGTATAACCATATGAGCAATCCTTTCATATAAACCCACTGAGACTATATGCACATTCATACTTCATCATACACATAAGCTTAACATGCATAGTAATAGACACTAGTGAATATGAGAACTATCCTTCATTTAGACACCATGAACCTTTACTACTTTTAATCATGCACGAAGTGTGAGTGTGTGTACATTGGTCAACATGATCACATAATGGCTATCAACAACTCATTGAGGCATCCACCCTCTTAGACCACAATACTCTTCAAGCATAGACCACACAACACACAATAGCATAGGAGACAAGTTAACTTCATAGAACACTTTAAGACTCCTAACATTAGCTATTCATACATTCACATAGGGGTACATGGATAGGGGTCATCAATCATTAACACTTAACCCATGGCATCACCTACACATACTCTTACCTAACCATTCACATGCTCATAACAATAGTAACACAACCTAGGTTCACAACTATAATGGCAGACTAGGCACAAGTTACACATAAGGTGATCATCATAACCACTCATTAATATAATCATCAATTTGCCTTCAATTCCATGGTCAACACATTATAATGACAATAAAGTAAACACCTCCACCATAAGTGGACCATACCACACAATGCCATACAAGGTTTCATCAACTACAATACTATAAGGAAAGTAGAAGAGATAAGCATTCTTACCAATTTCTTACCCTTTGATCATCATTGATCATTACATCTTGTTCATCAACAATTTACATATAGGTAAGTAGCTATATGTATTTTAATCATAAATAAACCATGTACAAGTCGCTACAAGATCATACTATAACATGATACAAGGCATCACATATATAATAGAAAGTAGAGAGTCATAGATCACTCATTAATATACTTTACTTTGTTTATAATGATTAACATTAATAATATACCAATAATACCAACCTAGGGAAGTAGCTATAGCCATAATAATCAAGACTAAATCAGGCTTCATCCACCCTAAATCGATATCACATTATCTTCATAGCATTAGCAACTTTAAGGTTAAAACATGTAGATTAATCCTTATCAAGGTTCCTTTGATTTGATCATTAAGGGTTTATACCCATAATTCATTCATAACATCAACCTTAAATAGTAGCTATAAGAATTTTCACCTAATCGATTTCAACATTAAATTATTAAAAAGGCAACGTTACAGTGAATCATAAGTTACTACTTAATAGCTTAGAAGCACATAGATCAATTAGTACCAAGCTTTCTTTAATTTTATCATACCATATTTATATTCACAATTCAACCAACTGATCATCCTAAGGCAGTAGCTACAAGAACCACAACATAATCGAAATTCACTTTTATTCATTAAAAGGCCAATGTTACAGTGATCATATTGATAGCTAGGCAGGCATGCTCAAATATTCATACATTGATCCACATGGATCTTCATCATCAATTTATCATTAATTCACTAAAATAACAGTAGATATAGACAATTCAACGTAAGAGAATCGCAATTCAACCATTAACAAGTCATGATCACAATGCCCATGCAAGGGCTAAATCAAGTTTGGGAAGGGACATGGGTTTCATCATGCAATTGGATTCAAAATCACGTTAAAACCAATATATTAACTTCAATCCATCATGATTTAATCATTAAAAATGTTTTTAAAAAGAACACATGTCTAGATTGAAGAAGGAGAACTTTGATCATAAAATCTCTTTTGAAACTTTAAGATTAACTCTCTAGATAGAAGGATAACTAGAGATGAAGGATCACCATACCTTTTTATTAATGAAAACCTTTAAAAATTGATGATTAATCCATGGAAATCAAATCTCCAAGCTTTTCTTGATCTTCCCAACAATGGTGGTTTCTAGGGAAAATATTTTTAGAGGGAAAGGTTCAATTTGTGTGAGTTGATTTGGGAATGGGTTGATCACGTTTTTGATCACTTAAATACACCATAAAATCACCAAAAATATCATATGGGGTCAGTTTAGCATGTTGGGTGAATTTACCATTCACCCCTTTAATGAAACAGTGCACAGGCAGTGGCACCAAGCCACCATCGACGGACCCAATCGACTGGCCGTTGGTCAATCGACTGGCCGTCCTTTGGCTTTCGTCGATTGGTCCTTGACCAATTTTTGGGTTTATACCTGCCCAAGCTAAGTATCAATCAACTAGACCTCACCTACGGGCCGTTGGTTGACCAACTGTCTGTCGTTTGGTCCGTTGATTGACACTGCCAATGCAGTGTCTCGACCAGCTTTGGGTCCTTCTAAGGGGCCCTTTTGCGGGGCCCTTTAGAAGTCGTACCCGGACATTTCCAATATAAATACAAGCCTTAAAAAGTTGTTGACATTCCACATAATCTTAACTTAAAAAAACACCTGCAACTCATCCAAACATGCAAGGCCCCATCAAGACACACACATGCATGTCTCTAGGCTATCTTTTGAACGTGTTGGACGTTCTTGGACGTTTGGCCTCCAAACTTCACGAAACTCCATATACTACCATTAAAAATAATTATAACTCATTTTAAGACTTCTTAATCTCATTTCATACAACTTTAAGCATGTATAGACACATTAGGTACATAGGTGACTAGTCGTCGAACATTTTGGTCGCCCCTTGACGTTTGACTTTCAAATCACTTCAAACTTTGGACACTGACTCTAAACGATATTATAATTCATTTTAGGACCTTATAAAATTAATAAAAATGATCTATACACCCTATATCATTTTGGGGGTCTTACAAACAGCCATGGTGATGGATTACCAAGCTTTCTTCACCAAGTTTTCGTGGTTTCTTCATCTAATAAGGTATGGTGATACTTCATCCTTAGTCAACATTTATTCTAAGGAGTTCCTTCCAATGTTTTCAAAGAGAATTCATGATCAAACTTTCTATCTTTCAATCTAGCCGTGGGTTCCTTCTCAAAATGATTTCAAAAGCATGATTTTGATGAATTAATGATTAGCTACTATTTTTTGTGTTGAATTCAATCTAATTTCATGATGAACCCATGATCCCTTCCAAATCTAGATTTAGCCTATTTGTGGGCATTGTGATCTTGATTCTATGTTAAGTGAATAATGATTCTAGCATGTTTAATTGTCTATTGCTACTGTTTTGTATTCAAATTGATGGTGAATTATTGATGAGTGATCAATGATGATCAAGGCTTGAAAGTTTAGTAAGGTTGACCTATACTCCTATATCGTCTATAGTTTGATGAAGTAGTATACATGATATGGTCTTCATTCCATGATAATTGAGTCATTATTTAGTATATGATTATTGTCCTTTTAGCTACTTCCCTAAATATGAATTGTTGATGAAATATGAGTATTGATCAATGATGATCAAAGCTAAGGTTGGTGAATTGGTAAGATTGCCTATTCTCTCTACTTCTCTATCGAATTGGCCTTGTATGACGTTGTGTTTTATGGTCCACTTATGCTGGCGGTGTTTACTTTATTGTCAATCCTTATATGTGTTGATCATGGTCTTGAAGGAAAGTTGGTGAATTGTGAAGTGTAGATATGATGATCACACCTATGAATTTATATGCGTAGTCTTCTATTTTAGTATCATGATCTAGGTGTTGGTGATGTCTACTCTAATTGGATGAAGTTTTTAGGGTTAGGTGTGTTTTAGGTGCTGCCAATGATGAAATTCTAATGGTGAATGACCCCCACCTATGTACCCCTATATGATTGTGTGATTAGGTAAGGTTAGGAGTCTTGGATGCAATGTGAAGTTATCTTGTCTCCTATGCTAAATTGTGGTGTGTGGTCTATGCATGGATGTGAATTGTGGTCTTAAGAGGGTGGCTGCCTCAATGTGTTGTTGATAGCAATTATGTTATCATGTTGACCAATGTATACACACTCACACCTTATGCATGCTTATAAGTAGTATAGATTAATTGTAATGAAAGGATATTCTCATATGCACTAATGTCTACTACTATGCGTGTAAGGAATATTTCCATGAAGTATATTATGTATCTCTTAACTTGGATGACTTGATAGGTGTTATAGTATGGACAAGTGTATGGGACCATGTCTATGCATTGCACATGTGTGCCTTGGTAGGATAGTTCCTAGTTTTTTGCCTATGTATATGAATATGAATGCATGAGTATGTTATTAATATGTCTTATGTGCTATGATGTCAAGTATATGATATGATGAAGTATGAATATGAATAGTGTCTAAATGTGTTTATATGAAAGGATTTTTCATATAGTTACACCTATACATTTATGCATGAATGAAGTTAAGTATGAACATGTGTGGGTCATGGGTGATTATGTGAAAGGTTTGCTCAAATATATGTACACATACACACACATGAAAGCATGTCTATGATGCATGTTTGATGATCTCGTCAATAGAGGGTCTCTTGAAAGGTTTTCTCAATTGTATCCTAAACTAGATGGTGATTGAATATGCTATGTCCATTTGAAAGGTTTTCTCACATGATATAGGTTGATGAAAGAACTTTCTCATCTATAACCTATGATCTAAGCATATGAAGGGTTAACTCTACTAAAGCCTATATTTTATAAAGTAATGTTAATAAAGGCTTTTCAATAAAGGGAACTTAGCTTAACACCGAGTGAACTTGAAATTGAGGGGTGTCCCTTCCAATGTGGTAAGGTAGGTTCACCATAATTCTCACAAGGTGGATAACTACAATGCATCAATAGGCATAAAGATAGTTTCCATATATGCCTCCAAGTTCCATAAACTATGCTTGACCCATAGGATCTAGCAAGTGATATAACCTAATATGCTAGCATGATGTTAATGTTCTACTTTGGAGAGGTAGAGAACCTTCCTTTGGTGTAAGTTTCTACAACACCAAATACCATTTTTATCATCCATGGTCTTAGTTTCGGTTAAGGCTATAGTTGCCTAAAGTAGAATGGGCAATGAAAGTAAAGTAAATGTAATACCTAAAATGACTTAGGTGAACTAGAGACTAACATAGTTTTAATGAGGGTATAAGGTCATAAAATGATTTATAACGTGGTTATGAGGCAGTGTCTAAGAGTTTGGGTGAATCGGAAGTCAAACATAAAGGGACGACTAAGACGTTCGACGACTAAGTCACCTATGTGCCTCTTATGTGTTTATACGTGTTTATGTGCGATAAATGAGATTATGAGGTCCTTAAATGGGTTATATAGTGTATATAGGCAGTGTGTCAAGTTTCATGAAGTTTGGACGTAAAACGTCCATGACGTTCGAAAGGTTTGCCTTGAAATGACCTTGTGTGTTTAAGCATGTTTCGTCGAGTTTTAATTGGATGAAATTGATGTGGGAGGTTCTTAAATCGTATATGAACATATTCTGGTTGGAAACATCCAGGTGAAAGTCCCCAAGTACCAACCAAGGGTCCTTGAGGAAGGACCCTTCACAAGTGCCCAAGCTGTCAAAACCAGCCCAACCCACGGATGGCAATCAACGACCAGTAGGTCAGTCAATGCCCCGTAGGTGACTGGCGTAGGTTGACACTTAGGCGTGAAAGGAGGCCCTTCCAAAGACAAGTCTCAGTCCCAAACCACGGACCAGCAGGACGGTCCGTTGGTTGGGAAACGTGCTGTCGATAGCCAGTCATGGGTGGACTGTGTCACCTGTGCAGTTCACTGTAAGTTGCAAGGATGAATTGGTAAATTCGCCCAATGTCCAATTAAGGGAAAGGGCAGTTACTTAGGGGTATTTCAGATATCTTAAGTGGGTCTATAAGTCCTAAATACCTAGATGAATTCATTCTTCAAAATCAAAACCCAAACTCCCTAAGAAATTCTCTAGGACTCCATTGAAGCAAAAACTCAAGGAAGAGCTTCGATTGGAGATTTGAGTGGTGATTATTCATAAATTTTGAGGATTAACATTATTGAGGTATGGTTTTTCATCCTTGAAACTCTATTCATCAAGGAGCCCAAAATTCAAAGAGATTTCTAAAGTTTTCTAAAGATGAACTTGTCAATTTTATGATCTATAAATGGGATCTTGCATTAAAGGTTTTGAATCATTATATATTTATTATATTGATTTTAATT
The DNA here is from genome assembly GCA_016801875.1 of Solanum sitiens. Classification (NCBI taxonomy): domain Eukaryota; kingdom Viridiplantae; phylum Streptophyta; class Magnoliopsida; order Solanales; family Solanaceae; genus Solanum; species Solanum sitiens. The sequence goes on from JABWTJ010000071.1 coordinate 121,589, forward strand.
AGATTAATTAACCGATGAACCCATGTAATTCATGAACTCTAGATTTTGACTACTTTGTCGTTGACTTGATATTGTCTTAATGCTTATGAATTCTAGTGTAGTTTTCTATGGGCTATTGAATGATGTAATAATTGTATTCAATTGATGTATAGGATGTCTTAGATTGATAAATGTATATTGAATTGACCTAGATTCGTTGAGTATTATGGTTTTTGTATTGAATTGATGAGTAGGGCCTATTGGTATTGAATTGGATGATTTAGCTAAGGATTGAAGTGGAGAGAATGGATTGGTGGTACGCTGCCCTATTTCTCTTTATTTTATGTAATGTAGCTTTTGAATTATGTTGTGATTTGTATGGTCCACTTATGGTGGTGGTGCTATGTGAATGATTGGCCTTGTCGACGTTACTTTATGTATTAAGATGATCATGACATTGTCGGCACTACTTGAAGTATTATGATGATTTGTGTAGTTGATTATGTGAGTTTTGATCATATCTACCTACATGTTAAGTAATGTGAAAGTATGTGGTTCCTCTATTGAAGTTGTTAGGTGATCATGTTAGACTATGACTATGTTTTTATGTGTGTAGTCTTAGATTTGGTGCATTATTCTTCCCATTTGGTAATTGAGTCTTATGATGACTATATTGATGATTTTATAGTAGTGTATAGGGTGACTTAAAGATGATAATGGTTATTCCTATGTGCTTCTAGTATGATATGCTATATGTGATAAAGTGAAGTCTTGGTGTGTCTTGTGTGGTAGAATTGTGTCCCTTACTTGATGCATGTATGAATGCGAATATGGGATGTCTTCACTTAGGATTCTAAAGCCTCTTATTCTTGTATGTATTAATGACATGAGACCTTGAATGATGTTTCTAAGAGGGTCCTTATGTGAAACCTTAGACCTAGTGGTAAGGTTATGAACCTTGAAGTAGAAAGTCGTAATGGTATCCTTCTTGTAATGAATGATGGACTTAAGGTTGGTTAGCTAGAACAACATCATATCATCCTTAGGAAAGTCATTAATCTATCTTCATAGCCATTGTAAGGCATCCCTAGGGGACCTCTTTGGTAGGGTAAATGTGATTGGGTTATGAACTAGATATGGAACCCCTTTGTATGATCCTTTAATGTAAATTACTCTATGAGAACAAAGGCTAGCACCGAGTGAGTATAGTAAGGGAAGTAGCTCTAGTGAAGAACAAGACTAGAGTACAAAGTACGCCCTTCATAGTCCTTAACCATGTGCCTACACGGGATGTGTCCAAGTTCTGCCACTGGCAAGTAGAACACCCTCCATCGGAGTAGGTTACAACTCCAGATTCCATGCTTTTCTACCATGGTGTATGTCGGTTATTGTCTATTCTCATCTTATAGGATAGCTACTAGTATTTGAGAAGTCTATGAAGTTTAGGTGGTGGTATGGGACGCTACCTAGATATTGCACCCTTAGGCTTTGAAGATGTTAGTGAGAGTCCCTAGGTCTTCTCCAAGACCATTACTTGAATGTCCTCTATGTGATGAATGTATCTTAATGAACTAATGAAATAATGACTTATGTTAGAAAGCATGTAAATGAATGAGTACCTAATCTGGAGTGACTTTAAGGATTTCCTAGTTAAAGTGTGAAAGGGGCATAAGGGATGATCTCTTCATGTCTTATCTGGGGAATTCTTGAGAATGACTCTAGTTAGGGAAGTTGGTTGATACTTTAGGCATGATCTGAACTTAGGAATTCTTAAATATTATTTAGGTAAACTTGAAGAGGGTGTATGGGCGTTCTCTTCTAGGAGTACTTATGTAAGTCTTTTGATAGCCTTGGTAAGGAGAATGTCATATTATACATGTTATGTGTTTTGGTGTGATTTAAATGTATGTGTCTCATTATAAGTAGTCTTGATGATCATTTATGCATGCTTAGAGAGGGTATATGGGCGGTCTCTCTTTGTATTACTTAAGTGAGTCTTAGGATAGCTTTTAGTGGGGGGAATTACATGCTAGAAGGTGTCTAAGGTGAAGTTGAGAAACTTCACTGTTACAGTGAAGGAGTTCACGGTAACAGTGAATTAGTTCACTGTAAGTTTTCTCCAAAATTGTGATAAATTGTCTATGTGATTTCTTATGTGTTTCTAAGGTGTTAAATGTTGTTCTTATGCTATTATTATGATGTATAAAACAAAAGATGCATATTTCTAATAAATATATGTTTTCATAATTGTTATGCATTATGACATACTTAGTATATCTGGTTGTACTAATTCCATATATATTTCTATATATATAGTGGTTGGAATGTGAAGAACATTGAGAAGCAAGGCTTGGATTATAGCATCATTCAAGTGAAGTTGAAGTATGTCCTCTGTTGATTCGAGGGCATAGTTATCTTTAGTTTTTCTTATATTGAAGTATTGTAATAGAGTAAGTATTTCAATATTTTGATGTATGGGCCGTGTCCCAAGTATTTTCGTGTCTAAGCTGTTATGAGATTGAGACTTAGTATTTTCTATGATTTCTAATGAAAGATTTTATTAAAGATATTCTAATGTTTTATGAAATTTTTTTATTCAGCACTACTTTTCATTATGTATATGTGATGAATGATACGAAAGGGCTTGTACAAGACCTCCGAGAGGTCAAGTACGCTGGTTGCGACCTTAGAATACCCAAACTTCTTGGGTATACATGCGGGTAGTTAAAAACGTGGTATCAGAGCATAGGTTATGAAAGTAGTCTTAGGAATCCAAAAGTCTCATCAAGTCACGTCTAGTAGAGTCTTGTTCATTGGTGGGAGTCGCGACACGCCCATGAACAAGAGGATATAGGACGATAGAGTTTCCCTTATTTCTCTACTCTTATGTCGTTCCATAGAGTAAAGGTTATGAGTATCCTTCTTAATGTGTTTCCTTGTGTTGCTAGGAGATGAATACTAGAAGGATGACCGCTAGAATGTTGGAAGAGGGAAGGGTGAATGAGGAAATTCGTCCTCAAGATGAGCAAGTTGAGCAAGTTCATAAAGGTATACAAGGATTACAAGGTGCTCAAGATGCTCAAGTGCCTCCCCAAGGTGATCAAGTACCTATTTTATAAGGAGGTAATGATGTTCCAGTGATTCCCCCGGAATCAACTAATAGAGAGATTAGAGAGGCTTTGCTTGATTTAGCCTGCGCCGTGACTACTCAAGTGAATATGAGTATGGAGCCTAGGGTGAATGTTGTGGAGAGCACTATGACCTCTAGGTTGATAGACTTTGTGAGGATGAACCCTCCTATCTTTCTTCGCTCTAAAGTGGGAGAGGACCCCCAAGAGTTTCTTGATGGTGTGTACAAGGTGTTGAGTGCTATTGGGGTTACCTCTAGGGAGAAGGTGGAGTTAGGTTTGTATCAATTGAGAGATGTTTGTCAAGTGTGTTACACTCAATGGAAAGATAATAGGCGGGTTGAGTCGGGTCCTATAGAGTGGGAAGAGTTTAAGGAAGCTTTTCTAGGAAAGTACTTTCCCCGTGAGAGGAGGGAGATAAAGGTAGAGGAGTTTATCAATCTCAAGCAAGGCAATATGAGTGTTGAGGAGTACTCTCTGAAGTTCTCTATGTTGTCTAGATATGCCCCATCCTTAGTGTCTAACCTTAGGGATGATATGAGTAGTTTTGTGACAGGGGTCGCCGACCTAGTGAGAGAAGAATGGCGTAAGACCATGCTCCATGATGATATGACCCTAGCTAGACTCATGGTTTATGCTCAATCCATTGGGGAGTCTAAACTTGGTAGGATTGCTAGAAACTTGAAGAGGAGTGGGTCTAGTGATCAAAGTTAACCTAAGTCCAAGAAGAAGTTTTCAAGTCAAGATAAACCTAGGAGTTCTAAGGTGAAATTTGAGAAAGGAGGTGGTTCTCAAAATGGCAAGCCTACATGTGCTACTTGTGGGAAGAGGCACTATAAGGAATGCCTATTGGGTATCGGTAATTGCTTTGGTTTTGGTAAAGATGGACACAAGGTGAATGATTGCCCTAATATTGCTTCTAGAGGAAAAGAGAGTAAGCAAGTTGCTCCTAATGTTCCAAAAGATGATGCTCCAACGAAGAGGCGTTTCTACGTACTCCAGACTAGAGGAGAAAATACGGATGAGGGTGATGATGATGATGGTAAGTTCTTGTATTCTCTTTGAGTTATGAGTTCCTTCTAAGTGGGGGAGTATGGTTAGTAGATGTGCTAGATGGTCATAGAAGCATGTTGCATGTGCATGGTGTTTAGGAGTCTTGTTGGACTTGAATTTCATTGATTCCTTGCATTGTGTATTTTATGAAGTTATGATAATGTTAAAAAATGTGTTTATATGGTTTTATCTTGCATATTAGCATGTTTCTATCATCAATTGCCTAAAAGTTGCATTTTTGAATTTTTTTGCTAATTCACTGTAAGGCTGCCTGCTCCCTGTAAGACTTTGCAAAAATTGACTAAATCATTGTTTGATTGAAAATTGTTGTAATGTGTATAGAAATTATGTATATTATCATGTAATATAAAATGATTTTTTGCTATTTGAAAAGAAGGATGTGAGTTTTATAGCATGATGAGTTATAGAATTTATTCTAGTTTCTTGTTGTGTTGTGAATCTCTTAACTATGTGAAATTTATGTTTCTTCTAGATGTTTGTATTTCATAAGGTGTTATTTGGTATGTTTTTGATCTTCTAGTTGAATCTCTATTCTTGGAAGTGTTCGGAGAGTTGCAAGTGTCATTCGAGGACGAATATTGTCCAAGTGGGGGAGATTGTAATACCTCAAAAATGAATTAGGTGAACTAGAGCCTAACATGATTGTCATGAGGGTATAAGGTCCTAAAATGGTTTATAATGTGGTTATGAGTGTCTAAGAGTTTGGGTGAATCGTAAGTCAAACGTGAAGGGACAACTAAGACGTTCGATGACTAAGTCACCTATGTGCCTCTTATGTGTTTATATGTGTTTATGTGTGATTCATGAGCTTATGAGGTCATTAAATAGTTTATTATAGTGTATATAGGCAGTGTGTCAAGTTTCATGAAGTTTGGAGGTCAAACGTCGAAGAACATCCATGACTTTCGAAAGGTTTGCCTTGAAACGAGCTTGTGTGTCAAAGCATGTTTCGTCGAGTTTTACGTGTTTTTTTTTGATGAAATTAATGTGGGAGGTCCTAAACTTGTATACAAACATATTCGGGTTGGAAACGTCTGATTGAAAGTCCCCAAGGACCAACCAAGGGTCCTTGAGGAAGGACCCTTCACAAGAGACCAAGCTATCAAAACCAGCCCAACCCACAGATGGAAATCGACGACCAGTAGGTCAATCGATGCCCCGTAGGTGAGGGGATTAGGTTGACACTTAGGTGTGGGAGGAGGCGCTGCAAAAGACAAGCCTCATTCCCAAACCACGGACCAACAGGATGGTCAGTTTGTTGGGAAACGGGCCATCGCTGACCAGTCGTGGGTAGACTGTGTCACCTGCACAGTTCACTGTAAGTTGCAAGGGTGAATTGGTAAATTCACCCAACGTCCAAATAAGGGAAAGGGCGATTACTTAGGGGTATTTTAGTTATTTTAAGTGGGTCTATAAGTCCTAAATACCTAGATGAATTCATTCTTCAAAATCAAAACCCAAATGCCCTAAGAAATTCTCTAGGACTCCATTGAAGCCAAAACTCAAGGAAGAGCTTGGATTGGAGATTTGATTGGTGATTCTTCATCAATTTCGTGGATTAAAATCATTGAGGCATGATTTTTGATCCTTGAAACTCTATTCATCAAGGAGCCCAAAATTCAAAGAGATTTCTAAAATTTTCTAAAGATGAACTAGTCCAATTTTATGATCTATCCATGGGTTCTTGCAATAAAGGTTTTGAATAATTATATATTGATTATATTGATTCTAATTAGATGAATTAACCTATGAACCCATGTAATTCATGAAATCTACATTTTGACTACTTTGTGATTGACTTGATATTGTCTTAATGCGTATGAAATTCTAGTGTAGTTTTCTATGGGCTATTGAATGATGTAACAATTGTATTCAATTGATGTATAGGCTGTCTTAGATTGATAAATATATATTGAATTGACCTAGATTCGTTGAGTATTATGGTTTTTGTATTGAATTGATGATCATGGCCATGTGTAAGGGCCTATTGGAATTGAATAGGATGATTTACCTAAGGATTGAAGTGGAGAGAAGGGATTGGTGGTACGCTGCCCTAATTCTCTTTATTTTATGTAATGTATATTTTGAATTATGTTGTTATTGGTATGGTCCACTTATGGTTGCGGTGCTATGTGAATGATGTGGTCTTGTCGGCGTTACTTTATGTATTATGATGATCATGGCCTTGTCGGCACTACTTGATGTATTATGATGATTTGTGTAGTTGATTATGTGAAGTTTGATCATATCTACCTACATGTTAATTAATGTGAAAGTATGTGGTTCTTCTATTGAAGTTGTTAGGTGTTCATGTTAGACTATGACTATGTGTTTATGTGTGTAGTCTTAGAGTGGTGCATGATTCTTCCTATTTGGTTATTCAGTCTTATGATGACTATATTGATGATGTTATAGTAGTGTATAGGGTGAATTAAAGATGATAATGGTTATTCCTATGTGCTTCTAGTATGATATGCTATATGTGATAAAGTGAAGTCTTGGTGTATCTTGTGTGATAGATTTGTGTCCCTAACTTGATGCATGTATGAATGTGAATATGAGATGTCTTGACTTAGGATGATAAAGACTCTTAGTATTGTATGTATGAATTACATGATACCTTGAATGATGTTTCTAAGAGAGTCCTTTATGTGAAACCTTAAACCTAGTGGTAAGGTTAAAGTCGTAATAGTATCCTTCTTGTAATGAATGATGGACTTAAGGTTGGTTGAATGGAACGGCATCATATCATCCTTAGGAAAGTCATTAATCTATCTTCATAACCATTGTAAGGCAGCCCTAGGGGACCTCTTTGGTAGGGTAAATGTGATTGGGTTATGAACTAGATATGGAAACCCTTCGTATGATATTTTAATGTAAATTACTCTGTGAGAAAAAAGGCTAGCACCGAGTGAGTATGGTAAGGGAAGTAGCTCTAGTAAAGAACCAGACTAGGGGTACAAAGTTCGCCCTTTATATTTATTAACCATGTGCCTACATGGGATGTGTCCAAGTTCTACCTTTGGCAAGTAGAACACCCTCCATCGGAGTAGGTTACAACTCCGGATTGCATGCTTTGCTACCATGGTCTATGTAGGTTATTGTCTATTATCATCTTATGGGATACCTACTAGTATTTGAGAAGTCTATGAAGTTTAGGTGGTGGTATAAGACGCTACCTAGACATTGCACCCTTAGGCTTTGAAGATGTTAGTGAGAGTCCCTAGGTCTTCTCCAAGACCATTACTTGAATGTCCTCTATGTGATGAATATATCTTAATGAACTAATGAAATAAAGACTTATGTTAGAAAGAATGTAAATGAATGAGTACCTAATCTACAGTGACTTTAAAGATTTCCTACTTAAAGTGTGAAGGGGGCATAAGGGATGATCTCTTCATGTCTTATCTAGGGAAGTCTTGAGAATGACTCTAGTTAGGGAAGTTGGTTGATACTTTAGGCATGATCTAAACTTAGGAATTCTTAAGGATTATTTCGGTAACGTTGAAGAGGGTGTATGGGCGTTCTCTTCTAGGAGTACTTAAGTAAGTCTTTTGATAGCCTTGGTAAGGATAATGTCATATTATACATGTTATGCCTTTTGGTGTAATTTAAATGTATGTGTCTCATTATAAGTAGTCTTGAAGATCATTTACGCATGCTTAGAGAGGGTGTATGGGCGGTCTCTCTTTGTATTACTTAAGTGAGTCTTATTATAGGTTTTAGTGGGGGAATTACATGCTATAAGGTGTCTAAGGTGAAGTTGAGAAACTTCACTGTAACAGTGAATTAGTTCACTGTAAGTTTTCTCCAAAATTGTTATAAATTGTCTATGTGATTTCTTATGTGTTTCTAAGGTGTTAAATGTTGTTCTTATGCTATTATTATTATGTTTAAATCAAAAGATGCATATTTCCAATAAATGTCCATTTTCATGATTTTTATGCATTTCATGCTTAATTGTACTAATTCCATATTTCTATCTCTATAGTGGTTGGTAGGTGAAGAACATTGGGAGGCAAGGCTTGGATTATATCATCATTAAAGTGAAGTTGAAGTATGTCCTATCTTGATTCGAGGGCATAGTTATATTAAGTTTCTTTTATATTGAAGTATCTTAATAGACTAAGTATTTCTATATTTTGATGTATGGCCCGTGTCCCAAGTATTCTCGTGTCTAAGCGTTGATGAGATTGAGACCTAGTATTTCCTATGATTTCTAATGAAATATGTTATTAAAGACAATCTAATGTTTTGTGAAAAAGTTTAATTCTGCACTACTTTTCATTATGTATATGCGATGAACGATACGAAAGGGCTTGTACAAGACCTCCGAGAGGTCAAGTACGCCGGTTGCGACCTAAGAATACCCAAACTTCTAGGGTATACATGCGGGTTGTGACAGTAAAGGAGCCCTAACTAGGATAACCTAAGTGAAGTTGCTTAGTGTAGGTGATGGTATGGGACTTTGCATATGCATTGCACAAGTAGCTCTTGAAGGGAGTTCTAGGAAGGTGTTCTAATGTATATGTATATGCTTATGTTCCTTATGCATGACATTTTAGTATTGTCTACTTGATATGGTAATATGCATGGTATGAGTCTTAATGAGTCTATATGATGTGGTCTTACTGTATATGCATAATGTCGGTCTTATTGACCATATGATGAAGGTCTTGCATGGCATGTATGAAGTTGCCTATTATTTCGGACTCAATTATTTTATTTAGGGTTTCCTTTCTTTATAAATAGTACATAGAAAATAATTATTTAGGGAAGAGGCCAAGAACCAAGATACAAGACATAATATAAATTTTCTTCTAGCTTTGGAGCTTTGTAAGAGCCGCCGTGTAGGCCGGAGAGTTGTGGTTTATTCTTTCTTTTTCTTTATTATTTATGTGTATTCGTGATTAATAAAAGATATTTTAGCTATTGTTCTGAACTTTTTATGATCAACACAAACATGTTTATTTTAATGAATTTTTATTGTGTTTTGAGATAATGAGTACCTAAGATCCACAACTAGGTTTGTGGGAACCATGAGTGATTAACAAAGTATGACTAGTAATTAAGCAATTCTCAAATAGGTTCTTGCATGCATTGATAATTCTTTCGCTTAAAAGTCTTTATAACGAGTGCACGCGTTAGAACTCGCCTTGTTGCTACTTGTCGGACCATGGAGGTAGTTAATAAGAAAAGAATTATCAACATATATTTAGTGGGATACTATCTAATAGGCTAGTGTAGATTGGTGTGAAGTAATAACTATGTCATATCTATTATGATGTCTAATATGAGGTAATGGTAAGGGTTAGTAAATTATACACACGTAGCCGGACCACGGTGAGTGGTGAAATTCTCTAGTTGCCGGACCTAGGAATTAGAGATACCTAACTTATCACTTTGCGTGTATTACACTAGGAAAGAATTGCTATTACTAGGATTACCGCGTTATGAGCTTATGGGGAACACATTCCTAATTAATTTAATAAATTTGGATATAAATAAATACTTGGTTCAAAATTATTTTTTTTATTTCAATTTAAAATCCCCCATTTTTATTTAACGAATATCAATTTAAATATTTTCTATTGATAATATTCTTCCATATTCTCTGTGGGATCAACCCCGACTCATAGTTGGGTAAATATATTACATACGATCGTTTATATTTCTTTTCAAGAAGTATAATTGAACGTTATCAAGAATGGTGTCGCTGCCGGGGGAATATGGCTTAGAAATTGTCTTTAATATTTATTTTAACTTGGAGTTTTTTTTTTACTTAGGATTAGTTTAAATTTTTTATTATTATTATTATCATCGAGTCAACTGAGCCTATAGAAGAGTGTATGGAGGAGGAAAATTGTTTCTACATTCTTGAATTTATTGTTCCAACATCAAAAGATTACATTCATCACGTAGGATCCAAGAAGTGCATAATGTGATATATGTTGTTTGGGACCTTTTTTTTTTGTACCCCCCCCCCTTTGAGCATAATAGAAAAGTTGATTCAAAATTGGTGGTGCAATTCATATCTTCAAAGTGGAAGGAAAAATAGTAAAATTGATAGTGTCGTGCTGCGATGTTAAATTAAGCGCTTATTGGGAGGCAACCCAATAAGTAGTGTAACTTCTTTTTATATTTTATTATTAATTTTTTATTTTATTTTATTAGTATCACGTTTTTTATCTTGTTTTTGCAGATTAGGGGAAGTCTGAGTACCCAACCAAAAAAAAAAAGAAGGAAAGGAGCATGTTTGAGCTTAAGTGTGGGGTGACGACCCTTGATATAAATTTAGAGAACGTGCTACTTGACAGGCCTAAAGGCCTCAGAGAGTTTTCCTAACCCTTGTTTTATATTTTATTTAATGCTTCGTGGACATAACATCTTTTTAAGTGTGGGTGGAGGAATGAATTCCTAGTTTTTACTGTTTTATTGAGTCTTTTTTTAGGATGGGTTCCTTGGCTTTTGTTTTCGGTTCTTTTCCTAATGATATTCCCTTTGAACCGAGTGTATGTTATTTATTTATATTAGGAATAATTTTTTTTTAATTATTATTTTTGGAGAGAAAGGAAAAGACCCTTTTGAATTATGTGATACTTACTATCTGGGCCTAATTTTAAGTAGTACTTTCTTGTGAATGCTTGATTACTAGTGAAATTACAAATCTTTTGACATCTAGGTTCATGGTTGTGACTTTGTATATAGCTTATTTTATTTTATAGTTTGTTAGGATCTTGTCTCTCTTAGAAGTGGAATTGATTCATCTTGATTGATACTTGTGCCGTGTGTGGTGAGATTTTGCTTATTTCATGTTTTGTATCTTAGTCTAGAACTTGTCCTGCATGTTATTGAAGCGGAATAAAAAAGTGTTGCCTTGTTTAGGAGAGGATAATAGGCTTTCTTTTATTTGTCTTATGAATTTTAGCATTTTCAGATATTTTATCACTAGTTAGCCCTTTTGAGCTTGTAGCCTTTTGTTGGTAGCCATATTTTTCCCTTGACTATTTTGTTGAATACCTAATTTTTGCACCTTTCTTCCTTGAGCATAATAGCATAGACTTATTTTAATTATCAATTCTGAGAAAATGGGATGGATGAGTGAAAATGTAATCAATGATAGCTACAAAGTGCTTAAAAGCCCTCTTTGAAAGAATGTGACATCAAAAAATGGAATGTGACATATAAAAAAAAACAAGAAAAAAAAAAGAAAAAAGAAGTTACCTTGATGATGGCCTTGGTCCTTCCAAGGACATCGTGCACCTTAAATCATGTAAAATCGCAAGTTGAGGGTGACTATTATGAAGGAAAATAAAAATAAAAAAAGAAATAGAATAATGACTGAAACATTCTTGTGATGATGAGAATTACTTGTGAAATAATTGTTGAAGAGAGGGCTGAAAATAAAGAGAAAAAAATATGGGTGATGAAGTCTAAAAATTTCAAAGTGCTTAAGGAAGTGGAAGTCACTATTATATAGTTTTCCTACCCGTCCCCTAGCCTACATTACAACCCGTTAAAGTCCTATTTGATTCTATTCAAGCATGCTTAATTAGTGGAGATGTACATAATGGGCAAGCATATGTTCTTTGTGCATACATGTGAATTTTATTTGTGAGTGTGAGAGTTGTTCTTGATATGAAGTCCTTAATTTATATTCAATCTTTTGAATTGAGTGTGTGGACTATTTTTTTTTGTGAGGGCACTTGTTTCATGATAGATAGGTGATGTTATTAACTTTCTTTGATGATAGTAGGTGAGCAAGCATAAATTTTTTTAGTTCAAATTCCTTCATTGAAGTTAGGAGGTTAGAGGTTTTTTGTTTACTTGGATGTCTTGCATAATGATTGAGAAGTCTACTTGATATTTTAAAATAGGTATGTGGCCTAATTGTTTGTATTAATCAAAGTGATGACATTGCTTGTCACATCCGGGTTTACCCCCTAGACGTAATCGGTGTCGTCGCCCTCTTTGAGGACTAAGACAATCCTCTTAGTCTTACATCATTGCATTCATCGATTAAAAATACGGAAAATTAAAACTTTTTCAACTAAATCTAATTGGAGGTTTACATAGACCTCTACATACACATAACCATATTTATATCAAGTATACATAGATTTGTTCGTATAAGAAGATTACATAGTCTTCTACTTTTATTTCACACATTTATATAATAAGAAAATAGAATCATAAATCCGTCTCATCTCATAAAACCATCTAAACGACAACAATAACATTGGGCATAACCCTACATCAATAAAAGAAAGCCGCATATAGGCTTTATACAACTTTGTCTCAAAATAGGAAATAGAGTCAATACAAAAGTTGTAGTACCTAAGTAACTTCATAAGAGAATATTGGCATCGCCCTCGGGAAAATTAGGACCTACCACTTGGATGATAGAATATCCAAGCCTTCCTTCAAATCACCTCAAGTCAAACTTCAACAACCGGAACCTAAAATGTTTGGGAAAGAGGGAGAAAATGGGTTAGTACGCCACATGTACTAAGTATGAGACCATATGCACAAATATCATCAAAGTATGTTAAAAAGGGACATTTAATGAAAACATGTCATTTAAACCAATCCTTTAAACATACTAAACAAGTTAATTATATCATATGCATATCATTATACTTAAACCCAAAATCTCATATAACTCTACCATCATTTAATAACATCACAAACATGAATAAGAGTAAATCATACCAAAACAAACAAACCAACTATAATCCTTATGAAGCCACAAGTACAATGACCAAGTAAAGCCCCATAACCTTACTTAATCAAGTAACCTACGAAAGATCACAATTAGCAATTTCCTTCACTTAACATAGTCTTCAATCTCATATAATGTTCCTTCTTAACAATGATAACCGATTTCATATTAATAAGAATCTTCTTCAACATATAAAGTCATTTACATTATATCATCATTTATATACATAATGTTAACTCCTCAAAGTTCCTATCAAGGCAAACTAGTGCAAGGCATAGGTAGAGTCGCATACCCCTACCTAAGCTAAAGTCAAACCCATCAAGTTACTTCAATTAGTTTATATTTCATTTATTAATTTTAGTTTAGGGAACTCTTGCCTTAACCGACATAGACCACATGAGCTAATGTGGGATCCGGTGTCATGAAACCTTACACCGATGGAAGGTGGTCTACCGGCTAAGGTAGAACCTAACATAAACGTAGCTATCTAGGTGGATCCACTAGCTAGTATCCTATGGTGGCAACATAGTTTAAGGAACTAAGATATAGGTATTCCTTCTACATACCTTTTGGTAATTGGGGCCACACCTCATGGGAATCATTAGATGAGTATCCCTCAAAAGGGAAGTCAACATCCAATATGGAGCTATAGGGTAACACTTCCTCTATGGAAAGCCATCACCTCCCATTGTCAAGTTCACTCGGTGCTAAGCTAGTCCCTTTTATTGAAATGTCTTTAAGCTTTATTAAACATCATATACTTAGTTTAGGTCATAGGGTCTAGCCCTTGTATATTCATCGTCATAGCTCTATAAGAATTGCATGAGAAATAGTCCTTTCATTCACAATTCATATAAGTGAAGTCAACCCCTTGCATATCACATCATAATAGGATACATAATTACATGTTATCATCCTTATGGCATATACACCCTAAGCTACCTCACAACCAAAGCATAAGACATTTCAATTCAATCATCATACCATCCTATCACTCTAAACAAGGTATACTACAACACAACATCTTAACTTGATGACAATTAACCACAATTGAAGTGAGAATTAGGATAGTCAAGACTAACCAACACTCCTCCATAGTTCATCATAAAGGCCTTACCATCAACCCATAGATCCACCCAATTTGGGTCATCACACAAATGTAATCCAATAACCAACATGACAATGAATTTAGAAGAATCACTACACCATAATTCAATACTAGATCCAAGCTTGAAAACATGATATATAAGTCTATCTTCTTAACCTAGATCAATACTCAAGGACTAGCATGAAGGACTTCAATTCAAAACTGTAGATCCATGATCAATGTAATAACAACCATTAAGAATGATTTAAAAAATAATAAAATCAATTGCATCAAACCCAACATAATTCATATCAAGATCATGCCTAGGGTTAAGGGTTAAGGGTCATAATCTACAATCTAGACCAAACCATCTCAATTCATCCCAATTAAGTTTCATAACATGATAATCTACTCATTATACCCTAAAGAAAGTATAAACAACTCAATTCATAACATCAATTTCGTAATTGAATGAAACCCACATGAAAACTCAACTTTTGGAAAACCTTTGAAGGAGCCCTTTGAGGAAAGAAGTCTCAAAGGTGAATTAGATCTCATACCTTAACGTTTTGATAACAATTTGATGATGAATATGTCCCTTTCCAGCCCCCAAAGCCCTTCCTTAGCTATGTCTTCAATGGTGTCTTCCAATCGAGAGAGAAAGTAAAGAGAAGGAAGAGAGTTTATTTTGAGTGTTGTGTTTAGGATAATGAGGGTTGGGGTATTTATATGAGGGGTTAAATTACTTAATTAGTATTCATAACCCCCAACTAACCACCAAATTCATTAATTAAATAATGGAGTCATTTTTAGAAATCTTGGCAGTAAGTTGGGCCCTCACAGACGAGACCTCGACCACGGTCCGTCTGTGAGTCGACGCCCCATCATCCCCCTCCGTCGCCTGGAACAGTAGCTATGGAAGCAAGGTCTTCGTTGAAACTTTCTAAGATGTGGGACGACGATGGCCTCGACGCCCCGTCGAGCCACTCACGCCCCATCGACCCTTCCATCGATGCACACTGCCATGCAGTGAGTCGTACCCGAACGTTTCAACCATGAAACATCTCTAACACGCGTTAAACATATTTTTACCTAATTTTGATCAATTCCAACTCCTAAAAGCTAGTCAAATGGCTAAGACATCCTAGCACTCTTGTGAACCAACTTTTCGGACGTCATGGACGTTCTTGAATATTTTGGTTCTTAAACACCTTAACCAGCCTATAAACATCTAAATCAACTTAGAACAGTTCTTAGACCTCATGAAATCTAGGTTAAGTTTTACAACACGCCTTGAAATTTCGAAATGTTATATTATCCCCCCCCCCTAGGAACATTCGTCCCCGAATGACACTAAACGCTCTTTTAAAGGAAGGAAAAGACTCAAGACTAGCAGCTCAACCAATTCACAATATCAAATTAGCATGGATCACATCATTTCAATAAGGCAAACTTAAAAACTCAATTTATCACACATAGACTCAAAATTTCATCATGAGGTACCTCCTTCTCACAACACATATGAGCTCATTATTCATTACCTAAGTCAATTAGCACCAAGTTCATTTCATCAATACGCTACATATAATTTCCACAAAGACTCACCAAATCAAAATGCATAACTTAACTCAAATAAGCAACAAGCAAAACAAATCTCAAAAAAAATTTAAAGCCAACTTACAGTGAATTCACTGTACCTTTACTGTGAAGACTCAAAAATTTGGATTTTTGCAAGACTTCACGTAAAAATCAAGAAACCACAATTCCTAGTCATAATTATGATATCACAAAGAATGGCTAACCTTAATCATCGAAAATATGAGGATAACGGGTCTTCATGTCGTCCTCGGACTCCCATGTTGCACCCTCAACTAGGTGGTTCTTCCATAACACTTTTACGGAAACCACCTCTTTGTTCCTCAGCATCTTCACTTGTCTATCAAGGATTTGCACCGGAACTTCCTCATAAGAGAGGTTATCCTTGACTCCAAGGCCTTCAATTGGAAGAACAGACTCGGGATCCCCGACACACTTCTTCAACATAGATACATGGAAAACCGGATGAACCAAAGCTAAATCATTTGAGAGTTTCAAGTGATAGGCAACCTAACCAACCCTTTTCAATATCTCATAAGGGACCACATAACGAGAACTCAACTTCCCCTTCTTACCAAATCTAACCACCCCCTTCATAGGTGAAATTTTCAAATACACTTTATCACCTTTTTCAAACTCCAAATCCCTTCTCCTATTGTCGGCATAGGACTTTTGTCGACTATAGGCTGTTTGTAACCGATTCCTTATGATGTGCATATTCTCCAATGTACTATAAATCAAATCGGGACCAAGAATAGATGGCTCACCAACCTCAAACCACCCTATAGGAGACCTACACCTCCTACCATACAAGGCTTCATCGGGAGCCATGGAGATGGATGAATGCAAGTTGTTATTATAAGCAAACTCCACCAAAGGCAAGTTCTTATCCCAATTACCTTTAAAATCAATAATGCATGCTCTAAGCATATCCTCAAGGGTTTGAATAGTGTGTTCCGCTTGACCATCCGTTTGAGGATGAAAAGCGGTACTCAATTTCACCTTAGTACCCAAACCTTCATGGAATGACCTCCAAAATCTAGATGTGAATTGTGCACCCCGACCCGAAATGATGGATAACGGAATAACATGGCGACACACAATCTCATCTATGAAGATCTTTGCATAATCTTCCACCGAATAAGTGGACTTGACGGGAATAAAATGAGCGGACTTAGTCAATCTATCAACAATCACCCATATAGAATCATATGACTTTTGAGTCCGAGGCAACCCTACTACAAAGTCCATATTAATGTCTTCCCACTTCCAAGTAGGAATTTGGATCTCTTGTAGTAAGCCACCCGGATTTTGATGTTCCGACTTCACTTGTTGGCAATTTGGACACTTACCAACGAATTCCGCTATGTCCTTCTTCAAACCTTCCCGCCAATATATCTCCCGAATGTCATGGTACATCTTAGTCGAACCCGGATGAATGGAGTAGTGGGATCCATGGTCTTCTTCAAGGATTCGGTCCCTCAACCCATCAACATCGGGAATACATAATCTCCCTTGGTGCCTCAACACTCCATCCCCCCATAAGGAGAAAGACTCATTCAACTTGCCAAGAACCGATTCATTCAACTCTATCAATAGTTGATCAAGGTGTTGTTTGGACTTCACCTCAACCACCAATGATGACTCGGAGCTATGATGAACCGTAGCACCACCATTTGGAGAATTCTCCAATCACACCCCAATCTAGCCAACCTATGAACATCTTTCACTAGGTCTTTCTTGGCTTCATATATATGCGACACACTACCCATAGTCATACAATTAGGGCATCCGCAACCACATGGGCCTTGCCGGGATGATATAAGACACTCATATCATAATCTTTCAACAATTCTATTGTCACGACCCAGATTCTGGAATCCGGATCGCAATCGGCGTCGTTGACCTCTCAGAGGTCGCAGACAAGCCTCATCTTACATTCATCACATTCATCTAGTTAAATTTACAGAAAATTAAAAACTTTTTAAACGTATAAAGTTTACTTAGACTTCTTATAGTCATTACGTATTAAACATTATATACTAAGCTCAACATAAATAGAACAACCATCTATTATAAAGAATCAGTTCAAAACTGAAGATGAATATATCATAAATAGTTTGCCAAACACGGCCTTATTACAAAGCTTCCAAATGAAAGTATGAATGAAACGCTAGGGACAACATTCACTAACTATGTCTAATACTAAGGCTAGACTAAAACTGTAGCATCCTTGAAATCATGAGGACCTACCAAATGGTTTGGAGAAACGCTGAAGTCCAAACCGCTGCAAGTGTCGTCAACCTGTCCTCTGACCTGCACCTATAAAAATAGTAAATAGTAGGGGGTTAGTACACCACTTGTACTAAGTATGGGTGTATGCACACATACACATAAAGCTATGCATGATGAATGAAAGCTCTTCCTAAGGAACATGCCATTTCTGGAAAGTCTAGTCAGTAGACTTTCCTAATTCATTAGTTGTGAATTGTGGTATGAATATGATGTATTTTAATGCATTCAAAGCACACAACTCATTTTCTATATGATTACAAGACATTAGTATCATCAACATAATCTTAGAACCACTCGGGCGAAGATTTGAATTTTTGATCCTCTAGGCCGAGATCTCCTCTTTTACACTTAGATTATTTTTTAGTCTTTTTCTTCTTCTTGTTGTGTAGTTCAATAACTCCTTTGATCCTATGTTTTACTTACAAGTGCAATGATTCATTATAGTCCCATACACACAACGAATCAAGTAAGTAATTCAAGAGATTAAGGAAATGACTTAACTACAATTTGGGGCATGAATCTATTTATAAGTCAATACTTATTAACTATACTCATTCTATAGTTGATTGCATAATATGCATAGATCTTGGGGAATATAATTAAAGCTTATGATCTTGCTTACTTTTGGCATGAATTCTTTACAAACCAATCTTCAGTGACTATTCCTATTATTGTATTATTGGCCTAATGTAAGAAGTCATTATAAGCCAATCTTATTTGGCTAATATCTTTTGCCAATTATATAAAATCATTATAAGCCAATTTATTTGGTTTTATCATTTTCATAACATGAGGATTCATTATTACTTATTCCCTTTACTTATTGTAAACTTTATTGGACACGATTTGACTATCCTTACAACAAGTTATTCATTACATCCAGTATTCATTATATTTCATAAGCCATTCTCTATTGGTTATGCCATTGATTTCATTACTTTCATGTTTTATATATTATACATTTCATATACACGAGACATTGGAATCGTTGATATAGCATTAAGACATCTCAAGTGAGGACCCAACATATGGGACCTCAACCCGAGGGCCTTCTTTAGCAAACACAGAGTCTGCTTCATTCGTTCATTCGTACTTCACATTATTCATTTCATTCATTCGTAGGTTGATGTAAACACCAGCTATACCTAGGATGAAGTTTAAGACTCTCATCAGGATCATGAAGTGCAATGACCAAGAATGACCTAATGTCATTACTTGAATCTAATTTCACCTCCTAATTGTCTTGCACAGAGACCTTCGGTATCTTTCATTTCATTATCTTTCATACTTTGAGGAACTCCAAACTTAATCGACATAGATCATGTGAGCATCATGAAATCCGGTGTCTTCCCCACACCGCAAAAAGGTGGAGTCACTAGCCAAGGTGAAACCAAAACATGCTAGCGTATATAGGGAATTGAACCCTGCTAGATCCCTATATTGGCAGTATAGGTTCAAAGACTAGGAGATATAACGATACCCATACCCGGCATGCCGGACAGTCTCATCTCATGAGAGTTACATGAACCTCCGCCCTTCCCGAAGGAAGGCATCACCGCTCATAGCTAGCCTATCGGTGCTCAGTATAAAGTTCCATTACATTCAACTTATACATCATGGAAGCTGGCTTCTAGCATGAGGACATCATAGCTCATTAGATGATTTCTCATCTCATCATTAGTATTAAGTGTGAATTGTCCTTACACTTACATATAGAGTATGATTGAGACTTATTTACTCTTTTGATGACTTGTCATCCTTACTTTACATTGATGAAATGTGAATTATCCTTACATATCATCCTTACTTTACATTGATGAATGTGAATTATCCTTACATATCATCATTACTTTACATTGATGAATGTGAATTGTCCTTACATATCATCCTTACTTTACATTGATGAATGTGAATTGTCCTTACATATCATCCTTAGGTGTTAATGAGACTAGTCTCACACATTCTAACACCTTCATTCGTGAGTATTCTTTTAACAAATTAGCTTTGGTGTAAGTAAGACTTGTCTCACTTCCTTTAACACCCCATTCTGGTCACTTACTTAATTTAGACCCCTTTAATTATGTTGTAACTCACGTTACTTCTTTACTTTAGTGTAGTAGCTTCATTACATCGTTTATGGACGATGAGCACTTCTTTCAATGAGTTACATATGTTCATAGTTCATTCTTGTATAGCATGTTGGGAGTTGTCCCAAAGAATGGAATGCCCTTGGTTATGGATTCATTGAATTAGTTACTCGACCTCTCGGAGGTCTTATACAAGCTCTTTCATATCATTCATCGCATATACATAGTGAAAAGTAGCATGGAATTAAAACTTTTCACAAAACATATCATAGTCTTTAAAAACTCTTTCATATAAAAGTAATAGGAAATACTAAGTCTCAATCTCATCAATCTTAAGACACGAGAATACTTTGAAACACGGCCCATATTTCAAAACATAGATAATATAGAAATACTTAGTCTATTACAATACTTCGAAATAAAAGACATAAAAGACATCAATATATGCCCTCGAGTAAATTGAGGACATACTTCAACTTCTCTTGAACGATGCTACAGTCCAAGTCTTGCTTCCCAAATGCTCCCCACCTACCAACAACTATAGAGATAGATAAAAGCATGGATTAGTACAACCACATGTACTAAGTATGGCATAATGCATAAAAATCATGAAAACGGACATTTATTGGAAATATGCATCTTTTCTTTTAAATATCATAATATAATCATAAGAACAACATTTATCAACTTAGAAACACATAAGAAATCGTTTAAATCAAATATCAAAATTTTTAGGAGTCACTTTACAGTAACCCATATTCACTGTACAGTGAATTGCTTCACTGTGACAGTGAAGTGCTTTCCCTCCCTTTTTAACACCTTATAGCATGTAGTCTTCTCACTAAAGTTATCCTAAGATTCACTTAAGTTACACAAAGAGAGATGTGCCTAAACGATCCTCAAGATTACTCATAATGAGACACATACACACTTACAAGAAATCAAATATATAACATATAAGATATGACATTCTCCTTACCAAGGCTATCAAAATGACTTACTTAAGTACTCCTAGAAGAGAATGCCCATACATCCTCTTCAAGGTTACCTAAATAATCCTTAAGACTTCCTAAGTTTAGGTCATGTCAAACATAACAACCAACTTCCCTAACTAGAGTCATTCTCAAGACTTCCATAGATAAGACATGAAGAGATCATCCCATATGCCCTCTTTACACTTTAGCTAAGGAATCCTTAAGTCACTTTAGATTAGCTACTCATGCATTTACATACTTTCTAAAATAAGTCATTAATTCATTAGTTCATTAAGAAACAGTTACCACATAAAGGACATTCAAGTAATGATCTTGGATAAGACCTAGGGACTCTTACTAACACCTTCAAAGCCTATTGTGCAATGTCTAGATAGCGTCCCATACCACCACCTAATCGTCATAGAACTTATCTAATGCTAATAGGCATCCCATATGATGATAATAGGCAATAACCAACATAGACCATGGTAGCACAACATGGAATCCGGAGTTCTATCCTGCTCCGATGAGGTTGTTCTACTTGCCAATGGTAGGACTTGGACACATCCCATGTAGGCACATGGTTAAAGAATATGAAGGGCTTACTTTGTAGTCTAGCCTCATCCTTTAACTAGAACTACTTCCCTTACCATACTCACTCGGTGCTAGCCTTCGTTCTCATAGATTAATTCACATTAAGGTCCATACAAAAGGGTTCCATATCAAGTTCATAACCAAATTACGTTTACCCTCTCAAAGAAAGGTCCACTAGGGATACCTCACAATGGCGACAAGAAGCTCATTATGACTTTACTAAGGATTGATATGATGTCGTTCCAGCCAATCAACCTTAAGTCCATCATTCATTACATGAAGGATACCATTACGCTTTCGACTTCAAGTTTCATAATCTTACCACTTGGGTCAAGGTTTCACATAAAGGACCCTCTTATCATCATTCAAGGTCTCACCTATCATTCATTCATTCAAGAATAAGACACTTTACCTTCCTAAGTCAAGACATCACATATTCATATTCATACATGCATCAAGTAAGGGACTTAAGTCTACCTAAACAAGACACAACATACTTCACTTTAGCACATATTACAAGTCATTCTAGAATCACATAAGGACAAACATTATCATCTTAAAGTCATCATATACACTACTATGTCATCATCAATATAACCATCGTAGACTCATATAGTCAAGTAAGAATAATCATGCATCAACTCTAAGACTACACACACAAACATATTGTCCTAGTCTAACATGATCGCCTAATATCGATAGAAGAACACATACTTTAACATTACTTCACATAGGTAGATATGATCATACTTCACACAATGAACTACCCAAATCAATATAATACTTCAAGTAGTGCCGACAAGGCCATGATCATCATAATACATTAAAATAACACGGACAAGGCCACATGAATTCACATAACACCGACATCATAAGTGGACCAAACCAATCACAACATAATTGAAGTCTAATTAACATTAAATAAAAGGAAATAGGGCAGCGTACCACCACTCTATCCTCAACACTTCAATCCAATGCCAAATCATCCAATTCAATATTATAAGGCCCTTACCCATGGCCAAGAACATCAGTTCAATGCATAAATCATAATACTCAATGAATATAAACCAATTCAATATAGATTTATCAATATAATACCAATTAGATATAAATTTAATACAAATTATTACATCATTAGTAAGCCCATAGAAATCTACATTAGAATTCAAAAGCATTAGACCAATATCAAGTAACCCATAAATTAGTCAAAAACTAAGGTTCATAAATTACATGGGTTCATAGGTTATTTAGGTTAAAATCATCAATACAATAACAATTCAATCTATAATCAACGTTTAAAAACCATTAATGCAAGAACCCATGGTAGATCATGAAAAAGGTCAAGTTCAACTTTGAAAACTTTAGAAAACATCTTATAAAGTTGGGGCTCCTTGATGAAACGAGTTTCAAGGATCAAAAGCCATACTTTAATGAAGCTAATCCTCCAATTTGATGAAGAATCACCACTCAAATATCCAATCCAAGCTCTCCCTTGAGTTTTAGCTTTAATGGAATCTTAAGGAATTTCTAAGTGATTTTGGGGTTTTTATTTTGAAGAATGAAATCTTCTAAGTGTTAAAGGCTTATATACATGTCTAAAATACCCAATAAAACCTTAAGGAACCGTCAAACCATCTATTTGTACGTGGGGTGAATTTACAACATCACCCCTCACTTAACAGTGGGCTGCGCAGGGAATACAGACCAATCGACAGAAGCCAACCTACGGACCGTCCCTTGACCAATGTACCATCCTGTTGGTCTGTGGTCTGGGATTGAGGCTTTTCCTTGGTCCCTCCTTCCCCAGGCTAAGTCCCAAACAATGATACCCAACCAACGCGGCGTTGATTGACCCACCCGGCATCGATTGCCTCCGTGGTTTGGGCTGTCTTGGGCAGCCTTGGCACCAATTTTGGGTCCTTCCTCAAGGACCCTTTGATGGTCCTTGGGGATACTTTCCCGAAAGTTTCCAACCCAAACATGATCGTATACGAGTTTAGCACCTCTCACAAGAATTTCACCTAAATGAACACGTAAAACTCGATGAAACATGCTTAGACACACAAGGTCATTTCAAGGCACATCTTTCGAACGTCATGGACGTTCTTGAGCGTTTGATCTCCAAACTTCTCAAAACTTGACACACTGCCTATGTATACCATATAACTCATTTAAGTACTTCACAACATCATGAATCACTCATAAACACATAGACCACATATGAGGCACATAGGTGACTTAGTCGTTGAACATCTTGGTCGTCCCTTGACGTTTAACTTCCAATGCACCTAATACTCTTAGATACTGCCTCAATATAGCATAATAGACCATTTTAGGACCTTAGACAATCATGTCAACATCGTTAGGATCTAGTTCACCTAAGTCATTTTTTGGATCTTACATGTACTACTTAGGGTAGATGGTGGAATGGGATGCTACATATCTATTGCACAAGTAGACATTTGGAGGGAGTCTTGGTGTGTTATTATATGAAATGTATGAATGGGTCATGATATGATGTAAATGAAAGTAATGTGACTTTATGTTAAATGTTAAGGAAGCATGTTGATGTTAAGACTTGTATGATGAAAGCTTAGTATGTGATGAATGTGATGTGCCTATTCTAAGGTTATTCCTAAGGAGCACTAAGTGGAAGTGGTAGTATGGGATGCTACTTTAACATTTCACCAAGTGTAAATTCGGGGTTTCCTTGGAAGATGGTTCTTAGGTGAAGTTCCTAAGTATACGTATGTTTCTCGATTGTCTTTGGTATTGAATGGTGACCTATATAAATGAAATGAAGTATGATTATACTTGGTAGTCTTAAGGATATCTTGAGTAGGTATTGAGGAGGTTGTATGGGCGAACTCCTTATGTCTTACTTAGGGGAGCCTTTGGACAAATTAGGATAGGAGTAGTTCATTTGTAATTTTGGGTTTTACTGTAAGCATGCTCCTATGTTAGGAAAAATTGAAGTTTTACCTTATTTGTTAAATGATGATACTATATAATGTTTTGTAACTTTATTCATGAAGGTTTTATCGAAATAGCATGACTTGTATGTTTCAACTAAACGGTCCCTTTTTGCCTGATTTTGCACAATGCCACACTTAGTATAATGTTTGTACTAACCCCATAAATTTCAATACTCTATAAGTATAGGTTGAAGGCAAGTGAAGTTTAGGAGGCAAAGCTTGGGAAGTTGACTCTCTCAAGACTCGGTATGTCCTTATATATTCGAGGACATAGTCTATGTTTCATTGGTTTCTTATTTTAAGACTTGTAAAGACATTATGTATTTCTTTCCATGTAAAGGGACGTGTCCCGGAGATATTTATGTCATGTCTTTAAGTTGGCTTGTGACGATGAGTCTATCCTTAGTATTTATAAAAGATGTTGTCCTTATTATTATTTATCATGAAAAGTTTAAATATCCGCACTACTTTTCATGTCTTATGTAATGAATGACAGCTAAGAGGCTTGTGCAAGACCTTTAAAAGGTCGAGTACGCCTTGTGACAACCTAAGGGTTTCCCTAACTTCTAGGGGGTACTTGCGGGTCATTACAAACTTGGTATCAGAGCATAAGGTTTTGGGAAATAATTTAGGGTTCAAAAGTCTAACAAGCCACATCTAGTAGAGTCTTGTTCATCGGTGTGAGTCGCAACACATCTATGGGCGAGAAGCTATAGGACGATAGACGTTTCACTTGTTTTACCACTCTAGTGTCGTGCCATATAGTTGAGTTCTACAAGTTTTTTTTCTCAACCTCTTCTCTTGTGTTTATATGACATGAATACGAGGAGGACACCCGCTAGAAGGGAGGATGGAGGAGTAGCTAATGATAGGATCCCTCTCCGTGGTGAGCAAGTTCCTATAGTTGACCAAGGGGATGTGAATGAGGAGGTTCCCTCTCCAAAATCTCAAGGACCTCAAGTGCCCCAAATTCCTCCAATGCAACAACGTCCTCAAGGTCCCTATGTTGAAGGGGATATGACTAATGCGGAGATAAGGGCTGCCCTTAGGGCTTTGACTCAACTCATGACGACTCAAGCTCATGTCGTCACTAATAATGTGGTTGCCCAAGCTAACCTAAGAGTTGGACCTCAACCCAATGCAAGTACTCCCGCATCTAGAATCCGGGATTTCATGAGGATGAACCCTCCTACTTTCAATGGCACTAAGGTGGATGAAGATCCCAAGTCTTCATAGATGAGGTGTTCAAGGTGGTGGATGCTATGGGTGTGCCTCCTAGATAAAAAGCGTAATTGGCCGCTTACCAACTAAAAGATGTTGCTCAAGTATGGTTTGAGCAATGGAGGGATGAGAGGCCCTTAAGGTAAGGTCCGATAGATTGGAAGTGTTCAAAACAGACTTTCTTGATAGGTTATTTCCCATATAGTTAAGGGAGAGAAAGTTAGTGGAATTCGTGAACCTTCATCAAGGGGGAATGAGTGTGAAGGAGTATTCTCTTAAGTTCACCCAACTCTTTAAGTATGCCCAACTTTGGTAGCCAACTCTAGGGCTAGAATGAATAATTTCGTGATGGGGGTATCTAGTATGGTTGAGAAAGAATGTCGTACGGCTATGCTCCATAATGATATGGATATCTCAAGGCTCATGGTGTGTGCCCAAAAAATTGAAGAGTCCAAGCTTAGGGAGATGACTAGATGTGGAAAGAGGCCTAGGTCGGATAAATAAAGTCAACCTAAGTCTAAGAAGAGGTTCTATAATCAAGACTCTTCCATGGGGAACAAGGATAGGGTTTCCAACCAAAATTCTGAGAGGCCTAGGTATGCTTGTTGTGGGAAGCAACACTTGGGTAGGTTTCTTGCCGGCACATATGGTTGCTTCGGATGTGGTAATAGGGGTCATAAGATGAGATATTGCCCTACTCTTAAGGCAAAAGGGAAAGAGGTCAACCAAGCTCCTCATGGTGGTCCGAATTCCAATGCTTCTAAGAGGAATCGTTTCTATGATCTCGGAGCTAAAGAAGCGACTAATCCGGAGTGAAGGCCCCGGTAAGTCATAATTCCTTATGGTTGTTATGTTGATTTTATGAGATGAGTTTATATGGTCTTGTCTCTTATGTTATCATGACTTCATGTTAGAATTGCTTGAAAGTGAATTCTTGAATTTTGAGCATGTTTCACTGTAAAGGAGTAATGTTCACTGTAAAGAATATCAAATTTTGATTTAGTTGCTTTTTCATGAATGATGGTTTGAATATGTGTATAAATGATGTGTAAGAGCATGAATAATGTTGGATAAGGTAGTTCCTCTATAAATGATGAAATGAGTATGTGGTGTGAATTGTGGAACTTGTTCCAACTTGCTTATGTTGCTTAAATGCTTAATGATGTGAAGTTGGTTCTCCTTGTGAGTTGGCGCATTGAGAATGAATGTATTGACCTTGATGATTTTTGTGGTATGCTGCTATTTGTGTCCTTGAAGTCCTCAGAAGTGTTAGTGTCATTCGCGGACGAATGTTTTTCTAAGTGGGGGAGATTGTAACGACCCTAAGAATGAAATAGGTAACACTAGAGATTCACATGTGTTTCATGAGTTAATAATGTATTAAAATAGTGTATTTAGCATTAGAAGTCAGTTTGTAAAGTTTGGGAGTGTTTGGAAGTCAAACGTCCAAGACGTCCGGAAACTAGTCGAAGTTGAATTAGTGTGTCGTACAATTTTATAGTGAAGTTTTGGGGGATGGTTTGAGGGTGAATTTGAGTTTCAATGGTTCCTATGCATAGAATGACATGTAAAGGGTCGAAACTTCCAAGAATGACGCCCCGGGGACCAGCTTAAGGGTCCCCAAGGAGGACCCAAACATGGGCCATCGAAGCTGCCAGGCAGCCTACAATTAGAAGCTGCTGCGCGATGCTTAGCCAGCACTTGGTGTGCAATTTTGGCCCTGCAACGCGGGGCCAACACGCACCCTACTGTCCCAAATGAATTTCAAGAACCAAGATCAGTAAATGACCTCGCCACGCGCAGCCAAGTCCCAGATTTGGCCGCGTCGTTTTTAACTCAAATTTGAAGTTGGAAAAGGGTCCAAATAGAGTGGGGGTCTTTTGAGAACTTTGGGTATCATTTGTGGACTGATTTAGTTCATTTTAAACCTCATTTCACCCACCAATTCAAACCTTAAAGATCAAATCAAAAATCTCTCCAAAACTCTTTCTCCAAAAACCTCCATTGAAGAAGTTTCAAGATCCAAGTAAGAGGACCAAGTTCTTCACGTTTTCTTCACCAAATTCGTGGGTTTCTTCATATTAAGGTATGGTAGTCATCCTTGAACCTTATTTCATTAAAGGATCCATTTCAAAGAGATTTCAAAAACTATTTCAACTTCAAACTTCTTTATTCCTTGACTCTAAGTATGGGTCTTTGCATGAAAATGTTTTAATGATCAAAATGAGTTATTCTTAGTGTTAAATGATGATTTTAAATGTCAAAACCCCAATGGAATCATGTCTATCTTTTTTATCAATTTTTTTAGCTTATGGAATGGGTTTAATGAGCATGATTGGATAATGTTAAATTTATTGTTTCTTGGTGGTTTTATTGAGTTTTAGCTACTGCCCTAAGGGCTATTTTATGATGGATTATTGAATAAATTGTGAATAGGTGGTAATGGCTTGGATGAAGGGTAAGTTGTTCGATCTTGGTTAATTTATGTTTAAGTAACTCTTGAGTGGTATGGTCCACCTTTGGTGGTGGTGTTTACTTGAAGTTTATGAAGTTATATGTGTATTGTGAAAATGGCCTTGAAGGCATGATATGTGAAGTGAAGCGATAATTTTGATATGTATATGCATGGTATGTGTTAGAAGGTTGAAATGAGTATCTTGAAGGGTTTACGTCTAAATGAAGTATGTGTTTGATATGTGAATTATGATAATGTGTAAATTGTGATAAATGTGGGTATGAGAATGTCTAGAAATAAATGTTATGAATGATGATCATTATGTGAAAGGTGTGCTCACATGTACTCACACACACTTGAATGCATGAATGAAGTCAATGAATGAAAATGGGGGATTGTAGTGTAGACACTATTCATGAGTTGAGATGAAGTGTCTAGACCATCCTTACTATTCCTAAGTATGAAAAGGGGGATTTTGGGGTGAATACTCTTCGTGAGTTGAGATGAAGTGTTTAGTAGAAACCTCACTATAGCTCGACGATCTTTCCAAAGATAGGTTGGAGGTTGGATACCTTTCGTGAGTTGAGAAGGGAGTTCAATAGTTAACTCTTAACCTATAGTCAATGAATGTTAAGACTCCGTGGGGGAGTAATGCTTAGCGACGAGAGGATTTGAAGAAGGGTTGGGTAAACTTTGTGAGTAGAGATGTTGTATCCAACGTACCTCTTGAGATGGGTGCTCCTCGTTAGTAGAGAGTGAGTTAATTAGTAGCAATCTCCTTATCCTTAACTATGCACCCGCATAGGTGTAGCTATTGGAGAATCCATGTAAAGGCTAAAGAATATGACCCAACTTGAGGCAAGTAGGGATCCCTCATCCGGTAAGGGTAGTACCAGAATTCCATGTCCAGACACATGATCTATGTCAGTTAAAGCTAGCCCCCACAAATACATGTAAATGAACTAAGTCTTCTTAAGGGTGTACTACTTAGGTTAGATGGTGGAATGGGACGCTACCTATCTGTTTCACAAGTAGACATTTGGAGGGAGTCTTGGTGTGTCCTTATATGAAATGTATGAATGGGTCATGATATGATGTAAATGAAAGTAATGTGACTTTATGTTAAATGTTAAGGAAGCATGTTGATGTTAAGACTTGTATGATGAAATCTTAGTATGTAATGAATGTGATGTGCCTATTCTAAGCTTATTCCTAAGGAGCACTAAGTGGAAGTGGTAGTATGGGATGCTACTTTCACATTGCACCAAGTGTAAATTGGGGGTTTCCTTGGAAGATGGTTCTTATGTGAAGTTCCTAAGTATATGTATGTTTCTCTATTGTCTTTGGTATTGAATGGTGATTTGTATAAATGAAATGAAGTATGCTTATCCTTAGTAGTCTTAAGGATCTCTTGAGTAGGTATTGAGGAGGTTGTATGGGTGATCTCCTTATGCCTTACTTAGAGGAGCCTTTGGACAACTTAGGATAGGAGTAGTTCATTTGTAATTTTGGCATTTACTGTAAGAATGCTCCTATGTTAGGAAAAATTGAAGTTTTACCTTATGTGCTAAATGATGATACTATATAATGTTTTGTAACTTAATTCATGAAGGTTTTATCAGAATAGTGTGACTTGTATGTTTCAACTAAATTGTCCCTTTTTGCATGAATCTGCATAATGCCATACATAGTACAATGTTTGTACTAACCCCATACTTTTCTATACTCTATAAGTATAGGTTGAAGGCAAGTGGAAGCTTAGGAGGCAAAGCTTGGGAGTTTGACTTTCTAAAGACTCGATATGTCCTCATATATTCAAGGACGTAGTCTATATTTAATTAGTTTCTTCTTTTAAGACTTGTAAAGACTTGTTATGTATTTCTTTCAATGTAAAGGGCCGTGTCCCGAAGATACTTATGTCGTTTCTTTAAGTTGGCTTGTGACGATGAGACTATCCTTAGTATTTATAAAAGATGTTGTCCTTATATTATTTATCGTGAAAAGTTTAAATTTTTGCACTATTTTTCATGTCTTATGTAATGAATGATAGCTAAGAGGCTTATGCACGACCTTCGAAAGGTCGAGTACGCCTTGTGACGACCTAAGGGTTGCCCTAACTTCTAGGGATACTTGCGGGTTGTTACAGGTTGCATGCTTGCTTTGCTTCCATAGATTGTAGAACAAGGGTGGTGAAGTTTAACTTTCCAAATGAGCCCGTTTTAGAGTGGAAGGACGAAAATTCTACTTCTAGAGGTCCTATCAATTCTTGTTTGAGAGCTTGTAAGATGATCTCTAAGGGGTATTTATACCATATTGTAAGAGTCAACGATTTAGACTTCAAAATTCCTCCAATTGAGTCAGTCCCCGTAGTGAGGGAATTTTCGGAGGTCTTTCCTAATGATCTTCTTGGTAATCCTCCTGAACGGGAAATTGATTTTTGTATCGACTTGATACCGGATACAAATCCCATTTCAATTCCTTCTTATCGGATAGCTCCGGCCGAATTGAAAGAGTTGAAGACTAAACTCAAAGATTTACTAGACAAGGGCTTTATTCAGCCTAGTATTTCTCCATGGGGTGCTCCGGTATTGTTCGTGAAAAAAAAGGATGGGTCCCTTATAATATGTATCGATTACCGTCAACTCAACAAAGTCACAATCAAGAACAAGTATCCTCTCCCTCGGATTGATGATTTATTTGATCAACTCCAAGGTGCGAGTTAATTTTCCAAGATTGACTTGAGATCGGGATATCACCAACTTAGGGTGAGAGGTGAAGATATTCCCAAGACGGCATTTTGAACAAGATATTGTCACTATAAGTTCTTAGTAATGTCCTTTGGTTTCACTAATGCGCCGGCGGCGTTTATGGACCTAATGAATAGGGTGTTTCAAAGTTACCTAGATTCATTGGTCATTGTCTTCATTGACTACATCATGGTATATTCGAAAAATGAGGGTGAACACATGGACCATTTGAGAGTGGTGTTACAAGTGCTTAAGGAACACCAATTATTTTTCAAATATAGCAAATGCAAGTTTTGGTTGAGTTCGATAGCGTTAATTTGTCATATCATCTCTAGTTAGGGTGTAGAGGTTGATCCAAGGAAGACTGAAGCGATGAAAAATTTGCCTAGACCTTTGGATACTACGAATATTAGAAGTTTTTTAGGCCTAGCCGGTTATTATAGGAGGTTTGTCGATGGGTTTGCGTCTCTTGCTTCTCCCTTGACAATCTTGACTCAAAAGAATGTGAAATTTGAGTGGTCGGAAACATGTAAAAGAAGCTTCCAAATGTTGAAGGATAGGCTTACTTCCGCTCCGTATTGACCCTACCGGAGGGTAATAAGGGTTATGTGGTATACTGTGATGCATCCCGAGTTGGGTTGAGGTGTGTTCTTATGCAACATGGCAAAGTTATGGCCTATGCTTCTAGTCAACTCAAAGTCCATGAGAAGAATTATCCGACTCATGACCTTGAGTTAGCGGCCGTGGTATTTGCCTTGAAAATATGGATGCATTATATCTATGGGGTTCATGTTGATGTGTATACGGACCATAAAAGTCTTCAATACGTATTCACTCAAAAGGAGTTAAATCTCTAGCATAGAGGTGGTTAGAGTTGTTAAAAGACTATGGCATGAGTGTTCTCTATCACCCCGACAAGGCTAATGTGGTAGCAGACGCTCTAAGCCATTTTTCCATGGGAAGTGTGTCCCATCTGGAAGAAACCAAGAGAAACCTAGGGAGGGATGTTCATAGGTTGGCTCGTTTAGGGGTTTGAACTGAAGATTCTCCTAATGGTGGTGTTGTGGTACATCATAACTCCGAGTCTTCTTTGGTGGTTGAGGTGGAGTCTAACTAACACCTTGATCCATTATTGCTGGAGTTGAAAAATTGGTTCTTGGGAAGATGAATGAGTCATTCTCCCTGGGGGGATGGTATTCTAAGGTACCAAGGGAGATTGTGTGTGCCCAATGTGTATGAGTTGAGGAATAGGGTTCTGGAGGAAGCTCATGGAGCCCGTTACTCTATTCATCCGAGTTCTACGAAGATGTACCATGACCTTAGAGAGGTGTTTTGGTGGGAAGGCTTAAAAGGGGACATTGCGGAGTTTGTTGCAAAGTGTCCCAATTGCCAAAAAGTGAAAGACGAGCACCAAAAGCCAAGTGGTTTACTACAAGAGATTCAAGTTCCTACTTGGAAATGGAAGATGTTAACATGGATTTCGTAGTTGGGTTTCCTCGGACTAGAAAGCAATATGGCTCAATATGGTGGTAGTGGATAGATTGACGAAATCCACTCACTTTATTCCCGTTAAGTCTACTTATTCGGCAGAAGATTATGCAAGAATTTATATTGACAATATAGCGAGTCTTCATGGGGTTCCTTTGTCCATCATATCGGATAGGGGTGCTCAATTTACATCTATGTTTTGGAGGTCATTTCAAAGAGGTTTGGGTACTCAAGTGAAGTTAAACATCGCTTTTCATCCTCAAACGGATGGTCAAGCGGAGCGTACCATTCAAACTCTTGAGGATATGCTTAGATCATGTATAATCGACTTTAAGGAAAATTGGGATGAGCATTTGCCTTTGGTGGAGTTCTCATATAATAATAGTTTTCATTCATCCATATCTATGGCTCCTTATGAAACTTTGTATGGTAGGTGGTGTAGGTCTCCTATTTGGTGGTTTGAGGTTGGCGAGTCTTCGCTTCTTCGTCCCAGTTTGATCTATAAGACCTTAGAGAAAGTTCATATCATAAGGAACCAGTTGCAAACAGCCTATAGTCGGCAAAAGTCTTATGTCGATCATAGGAGAAGAGACCTTGAATTTGAAGAATGTGATAAGGTGTATTTGAAAATTTCGCCCATGAAAGGGGTAGTTAGGTTTGGAAAGAAGGGAAAGTTAAATCCTCATTATGTGGGTCCCTATGAAACTTTGTAAAGGCTTGGCAAGGTCGCATATGAGTTGAAACTCCCTAGTGAACTATCTCCGGTTCATCCGGTTTTCCATGTGTCTATGCTTAAGAAGTGCATTGGTAATCCCGAGTCTATTCTTCCTATCGAAGGTCTTGGTGTGAAAGAGAACCTCTCTTATGAGGAGGTTCCGGTTGAAATCCTTTATCGTCAAGTGAAGAGGTTGAGGAACAAAGAGATGGCCTCCGTAAAAGTGTTATGGAGAAACCACCTAGTTGAGGGAGTAACATGGGAGGCCGAGGCCGACATGAAGTCCCGTTATCCTCATATCTTTCCGAATGAAGGTTAGTTGTTCCTAGTAATAATTAAAATAATGAGTAAATTTGAAGTTGTCTTGATATTTTGTGAAGTTGTGCAAAAGGGGTGCATATTACAGTGAGTTACAGTGAATTTCATGTCTAAAATTGAAATTTTTTCTTTTTACTTGTGTTGAGTTTATGTTGTGCATTTTGGTATGTTGAGTC
This sequence comes from Solanum sitiens, assembly GCA_016801875.1. NCBI lineage: Eukaryota > Viridiplantae > Streptophyta > Magnoliopsida > Solanales > Solanaceae > Solanum > Solanum sitiens. Next base: position 155,220 of record JABWTJ010000071.1, read on the forward strand.
TTCATGAAATGATATTGAGCATGTTGATAGATTGTGTTTTGGAAAAATTTATTCCCTAATTATATGTTTAGCTCATGTTGTTGTGAGAAGGAAATTCTTCATATTGTGCTTTTTGAGCTCTTATGTGTAGTAATTGAAATTATGAATTGCTATGTGTAAATGTCATGGTTGGGTTGTAACTCATGTTATTATTTGTTGTTGTTGGTTGGTCTACTAGTCTTGAGTCTATTCCTTCCTTCCAAAAGATTTTAGTGTCATTCGGGGACGAATGTTCCTAAGAGGGGATAATATAGCACTCCGAAAATCTAAGTCGTGTTCTAGAGCCTAACATGAGTGACTAAAGGTTTTATAACTGTTTTAAGGTCAATAATAGTGTATCAAATACATTTAAGAAGTTTTAGAGTCAAAACGTCAAGGAACGTACATTACGTCCGGAAACTAGTTCAAGAGGTGCTAGTGTGCCTTAGCCTATTTGACTAGGTTTTAGGAGTCGGAATTTGATGAGATTTGGTAGTAAGGTGTATATTATGTATTATAATTGGTTTATAGTCGAAACTTCTGTGTACAAATCCCCAAGTACCAACCAAGGGTCCTTGAGGAGGACCCTTGCAATTTGGCAAAAAGATGCCATGAGGCAATGTCCACCTACGTTTGCAGGAGACAAAGCATGGGTGAATCGACTGGGAGTCGATGCCTACATCAATGAATACTTAGACATTTTGTCCAAAAGTCCATTTTGTCTAGTCTCATTCACTAACGATGATTGCACAGGACGGTGGGGGTCCTGGTCGTCGATTGACCTACGACCCGTAGGTCGGGGTCTCGTAGGTCAGGCCACTGTTTCGCAGGTAAGTTTTAATGATTTCATTTAATTAGTGAGTTTAGTTAGGGGCTTAATTATTGATTAGGGGTTGTTGAATTAGGTTAGTTATTTAACTATCTAACCTACCCTAAGCCTAAAACCTCACTTAACTCTCATAATTCCCAAAACACAATTGCTCTCCCTTCTGTCTTCTTTCTGTCTCTCAAAGAAATTCCATAGAAGACCAAAGTCAAGAAGGGTTATAGGGATGCAAAGATCAAGTTTTTACCATCAATCTTCATCAATTATAATGGTATGGAAACCTTTCACCTTCTTTTCCTCAAAGGGTTCTTCAAAATTGATTTCGAAAAGTTGAGTTTCATGTGGGTTTCCTTCCAATACGAAATTGATCTTGTGAATTTCTTTGTTTATGATTCCTTTTCGTTATTCTGAGTAGATTAACATGTATTATGATGCAATTATTCTATTTCTTGATGAATTGAACTAGTTTGTGGAAGATGAACTTTTCCCCTTAAACCTAGGTTGTGATCTTGAATTGAATTATCTAGTAGTGATACAATTGGCTTGGTTAATGTGTGAATTACTATCCTATGTTGTTATTGTGGCAATTGATGAGTGAATTGGGATTGGTTGATTGTAAGATCACGATGATTTCTTTGGAAGAGGAAGAGGTATGACTTGGTGATATTCAAACCTTAACACTATTGTGGTGACCTATACCTAATGATGGTGATTCAATTGAAGTATATGTGTTGTGATTGAATTGATTAGGATGGTTTGATGTTGGTATTGAAATGTCTTTATCTTATGAATTGTCAGATCATGTTAATGTTGTAATGATTTAAGGATGATGTTGTTCATTTGTGTGCATTACTATGATATGATCTATGGTGTTGATCTCACTATGAGGAATGCATTTAAAGGTGATTCTAATACACTTTCTAAAGAGATAATTATGATGATATACAAGGAGTAGTCTTCTACGACCTAAACTAAGTTATGACTATTAATGAAAGTCATTTCAAAAGGGACTCTATCTTAGCACCGAGTGAACTAGATGTGAGGGGTGAGACATTCCCAAGTAGGGAAGGTAGGGTTCACCAAGGTACTCAAAGATATTGGAGACTATAATTTGATGTACATCAAGAAGGTCCCAACTATATCTCTGACACACCCGGAAAATTTCCATGACCTATACTAGAGCTTAATATGTTGAATAATGATGGTTTTAGACCTAAATAAGTATAAATAACTTGTTTGAGAAGTATCGGAAAAATAGGATTAAAGAAAAGCCTTAACGTCCGGAAACTAGCAAAATTTAACTAGTTTACGTCCCTATGATTGGAGAAGGTTTTGGAGGGTCAAATGAAGTCTAAAACTTGTAAAAAGACTTTGGATAGGTATAGTGTAGTATATAGAGTCTAAACGTTTGATAACGACACCCCAAGGACCACCGGAAAGGCCCTTTGGAAGGACCCCAACATGGGTGGGCAGGCTGCAAAAGTAGCCTGCGAAAGTCAAGAATTGGTGGCTACTGTGCGACGCGCAGCCAACACGGAACTCACTGCCTCAAATTATTTTTGGGAAATAAAGTGCGTGTTGGCCCCGCGACGCGAAGCCACTTCCCAAATTCGTAAAAAGTCATATTTTGGGTGTTTTGACTTCACAAATAAACCCATTTAAGTGAGGGGTCTTTTGGGTAATTTAATGGGTGACTATATAATATATTAGGGTCAGTTTTATGTCAGTTTTATAACTCAAATCAAGTCCCACAAGTTGAACTAAAAATCTCTCTCTCTCTCTCCCAAAATTCTCTCTTCCTCCAAAACTCCATTGAAGACCAAAAGAGCTCCAAGAAGAAGATCAAGACTTCAAGTTTTCCAACTCAATTTCGTGGATTTCTCATCTATAAGGTATGATTTATTTCACTCTTGGGAATCCTTTCCCCAAGAGGTCCTTCAAAAGATGATTTCTAAATCCCCCAAAACAAGGGTTTTTCTCTTCACATGAGTTTTCTTTCTAAAATGAAATTGTGAGTTAATTGTGATGAATTAATGTTGTTTAAGTATGAATTAATGGTTAATTTATGAATTCCTATGAGTTTTCCCTTGAACCATGTCTTTCCCCCAAATCCCTAATTTCTTCGATTGATTAAGGTGAATTGTTGAGGGTGATGAACATGTCACTTGTTTACTTTGATTTTAGTTATGTTAATACTTCATGAATTTCCCTATTTCATATGTTGGTTGTGAGTTATTGGGTATTGAAGTATGAAGTCCCATGAAGGAAAATGAGGTATGATCTTGATTCTCCTTTGATCTCAATTATGCAAGGTGAAATCTACTTATGTGATAATGATGCTATAGCTAATTGTGTTGTTGTGATGTTCGTGACAAGGATCCCTCATCCCTAACCCTAGATATATGAATTGGCTATGAAGTACGTAATTATGTTATGGTATGATAATTATATGATTGAATGTAGTTTCTTATGATTATAATGTTGGGTCTAAAAGTGAAAGGATAGTTCTCACTTATGATTACCTATGAGCTATTATTATAAGACGTTCACCTAAGGGTCTAGAAGAGGCTAATGTGAACTTGTATGATGATATATGATGATTACTAAAGGGAATAATTTCTTAGCACCAAAAGGGCATGAAAATGACATGGAGGTCTCACGTTAGTAAGTCCGGCCTCCCACATGTTAGTAAGTCCGGATTCCCAATATATGTGTTGTCTCATGAGATGGAAACCCTCACGTTAGTAAGTCAAGGTTTCTAGAAGCAATCTCTTTGTCCCTTAACTATATGCCCGCATAGGACTCTAGCTTAGTGGATCCACCTAGATAGGTACGTAAGAATTGTTGCACCTTAGGCAAGTGTTAACCCTCTCTTTTTGGTGTGGGAGTAGAACACCGGATTCCGTGTAGCTCACATGGTCTCATGTCGGTTATGGCACTTCTTTCCCTAAATTAATGATATGAACAAGTTATGTATGTGAACTTCTATTAGGGTTGTCTAAAAGGTCACTACATAGTGTGAGGGAAGGTATGTGACTTCTCTTACTCATTGCACATGTGGGATCCTATAGGATGATTCTAGTAGTGTTCTTTTATGATTATGATTATGTTGATAAGCTATGACTAGTATTGGTATATGAAGCATGTTATATATGAGAATATGTTATAAGTATGAAATGGGTTGCTTAATGTGATACTTAGCTTTGAATAGGGTTATGGGGCTTTATTCTTGGCATTGCACAAGTGTTGCTTGAGTTACTTATATGTTGATAAGATTATAATGTTCCTTATATGTGTATATCGAATTGTTGGTCATTGTGCATAGTTTTGACTAAATTATGCCTTATCTCATGCATTAACAATTTTTATACATAGGGACCATACTTAGTACATGTGGTTTGTACTAACCCATATTTCTTCCCTTTTTCCCAAACATTGTAGGTTCGTGCCGTTGAAGTATCATTAAGGCTAAAGTAAGAAGGCTTGGACTAGACTTTCCAAGTTTTGGTATGCCCTCTAGTTTGAGGATGCTACCACACACTCTATCTTAGTAGTACTTGTATTGTCTAGTAGACATTCATTTATTTCCTATTGTTGAAGATATTGATGTAAGCCCTATGTGGCAATTATTGATTTGTATAAGGGCTTTGCCCGGATTGTTTGACTTCGTTTAGATGGTTGATATGAGACAAAGTATTAGACTAAATTCCTATGTGTTCTTATGATCTATTGCGAGAAGACTATGTATAATTCATATATAGAGGTCTATGTAAACCTCCATGCTATATAAGCAAAAGTTTTAATTTTTCTGTGATATTGACTTCTGATTTGCTATGACGAGTGCTAAGAGGCTTCTCTTAGTCCTCATAGAGGATGACGACCCCGGTTACACCTAGGGGGTACTTTGGGTCGTAACAGTCTCCTAGTTCTTGAACTATGTTGCGTCCATAGGAAAACTAGCTAGTGGATCCACCTAGATGCTTTGTTCATGTTTGGTTCTACTTTGGCCGGTAGACCACCTTCCATTGCTTTAAGGGTTTACAACACCGGATTCCACACTTAGATATTATGGTCTATGTCGGTTAAGGCAAGTGTTCCCGAAAGTAAAATTAAGTAATTAAGTAAACACAAACTAGGGTGACTTGGTTTGACTTAGCCTAGGTAGGGGTATGGGACTCTACCTATGCCTTGCACTAGTTTGCCTTGAGGGAAACCTTAGGAGGTTGTTCTTGTGTTAGATGATGTATATGTTATGTATATGTTGAATTTTCATGTTATTGACTATATATGATGTTAAGTTCCATTTATTAGCATGATGTTGGTCTATGTTGCTAAAGTATGATGATGGTTACTCTTGATGTTATTATTATGTGGGGATTAGGCATTTCTTATGGTTCTTGTTTGTCTTACTTGTCTAAGTGAGGCTATGGGGCTTTGCTTGGGCATTGCACATAGACTTGATAAGAGTCTATGGGTAAGAGTCTTGTCTATGTTCAAATGTTATGAAGTTCTTATACATGCCTTGTGCTTATAATATGATGTAGAAGTTGTTTGGCTATACGTATGTTGACTTGACTTAGTATTGTTTGTAACACCCTAAAACAAACTAAGGTTAACTAGAGCTTCGTGAATGTTTCTTGACTTAATTTTGTGTTAAAATGAGTTATAATGATGTCCTTAGTTAGTGTGTGAAGTTTGGTTAAGTTTGGAGGTCAAACATCCAAGAACGTCCATGACATTCGGAAGGTGAGCCTTAGAAAGTGCTTGTGTGTTCTCATGTGTTAGAGTGAGTTTTACGTGTTCATTTTGTTTGAAATTAGTGTGATATATTCCTAAGACCTAGAATACTATGTTTAGGGGTTTAACATCGAGTACGACCCCACCTAGGACCCACGAGGGGCCCTAGAGAAGGGCCCAAGACTTAGACCCAAACACTGCCTAGGCAGTATCCATCAACGAACCAGTCAACAGACCATTTGTCAATCGATGGATCGTTGACTTGGTACGTCAATTGGACCTGCTAACCTGAAGGTTTTGGAGGTTGCAGACTCAACCAACAAACCCCCACCATCGGGGCGTCGTTTGACAAATGGTCCGTTGGTTGGAAGTCATTGGTGCTGCCTGTGAAAAGCTATCATTTTTCTGTTTTGGCTTGGGGTGTTTGGTAAATTCACCCCAAGTCTTTTAGGAACCTTGGATGATATTTTTAGGGTCTTTTAGGTATATTAAAGTGTTTCAAACCCTAAGACCTAATTTTATACTTCATTTCCTAAAACCCAAAACCCCTCTCTCTTAAAAAACTCTCTAAAACTCCATAGAAGCTAGAAGTCAAGAAGGATCTAGGAGGGCTGTTGGTGGTCGAGTTCTTCATCAAAATCATTGTGGTTTCTTCTACTTAAGGTATGGTAGTCATCCTTTAAATCTCTTCTATTCAAGGAGTCCTTTCTAATATACTTTCAAAAAGGGTTTTCAACCCTAACTTCTTCTATCTTTAACTCTAAATATGGGTCTTGCATGAAAATGTTTTAAATGATTCAAATATGATGTTTATAATGTTAGTTGGTGATTTTAATGCTAAAACTTCAATGAAAACATGTTAAAGCTTTTTATCAAATTTTGGCTTAAGAAATGGTTTAAATGAGCATGATTTTGTAGTCTTTGAGCTTGGGTTCCCTTGTTTTAATATTGTTGTTTAGATACTGCCCTAAGGCCAAATTTATGATGAAATGTTGAGTAAAATATTATAGGTGATGGAAGCTTGGATAAAGGATAAGTTGGTTATGTGTCTTAGCTTTATTTATGAAATGCTCTTGAGTGGTATGGTCCACCTTCTTGGTGGCGGTGTTTACTTGATGAATTTGGATATACTTGGTATGTATTGTAAGTGTGGCTTTGAAGGCCTAATGTGTGAAATGAAGTGATAATGAAGCTGGTTCTTGTAATGTGTATCATGAAACTTGAATTACATGTTTTGCTTAGATTATGCCTAAATGAAGTAACTGTAAATGTTGAGCAAGTTAAAGTGTGTAATGTGATGAATGAAGGACTAAGCGTGTATAGAATTTCATGTAAATGCTTAATGTGATACTTAGCTTTGAATAGGGTTATGGGGATTTATTATTGGCATTGCACAAGTGTTGCTTGAGTTACTTATATGTTGATAAGATTATTATGTTCCTTATATGTGTATATTGAATTGTTGGTCATTGTGAATAGTTTTGACTAAATTATGCCTTTTCTCATGCATTAACGATTTTTATGCATAGGGACCATACTTAGTACATGTGGTTTGTACTAATCCATATTTCTTCCTTTTTTCTCAAACATTGTACGTTCGGACCGTTGAAGTATCATTGAAGGTAAATCAATAAGGCTTGGACTAGACTCTCCAAGTTTTGGTATGCCCTCTAGTTCGAGGATGCTACCACCCACTCTACCTTAATAGTACTTGTATTGTCTAGTAGACATGTAAGACCCCCCAAAAAATGAGTTAGGGTGTATAGATCCTAAAAAGTTTATCTTAAGGTTATAAGGTCCTAAAATGGCTTATAATATGGTTTAGAGGCAGTGTGTAAAGTTTGAAGTGATTTGGAAGTCAAATGTTAAGGGACAACGAAGACGTTCGACCACTAGTCACCTATGTGTCTCATGTGTCTATATGTGCTTATATGTGCATGTCAAGAGCTTATGAAGTCTTAAAATGATTTATAAAGATGTTTATAGTCATTATATGTAATTTTGTGAAGTTTGGAGGTCAAACGTCCAAGAACTTCCAAGATATTCGAAAGTTAGCCCTTGAGACGTCTAAGTATGTCTTGATGGGGCCTAGCCTGTTTGGACGAGTTTTACGTGTGCATTTGTGGTGAAACTTGGATAGAACGTTCTTGACTTTTCAACGTGCATATTTACATTGTAAAAGTCCGGGTACGACTTCTAAAGGGCCCCGCAAAAGGTCCCACAAGAAGGACCTAAGGCTATCGAGACACTGCCTTGGCAGTGTCAATCAACGAGCAAAAATGACGCCCCGTCGATAGGGAGGCATCGATGGTCACTTAGCCTGTGAAATTCTTGACCACATGACAACCTCAGACCCAATCGACGGAGGGCACAGAATGGCCCGTCGATGGACCAACGCCGAGTCGATTGGGTCCGTCGATGGTGTCCTGCAACTGCTACCTTGCGCACTTTTTTATTAAGAGGTGAATGAGAAATTCACCCCACGTGCTAACCTGACCCTACATGATTTATTTAGTGATTTTTGGGTGCATTTAAGGGATCAAACACGTTAACAACCCATTTTCAATCCCTTATACACGAAATAAGCCTTCCCTCAAAAACCAATTCTCTCTAGAAACCTCCATTGTTGTTGAAGCTCAATAACAGCTTGAAGATTGGATTCTCGTGGGTTATTCATAATGTTTTAGAGGTTTTTAACTAGACAAATTTATGGTAATCCTTCATCTCCAAGTAACCTTTCACTTGGAGAGTTAATCTCAAAGTTTCAAAAGAGATTTCATGATCAAAGTTCTTCTTCTTCAATCTAGCCATGGGTTTTTTCTAAAAACATTTTTAATGGTTAATTTGTTAGCGGAAACGTGAAACTAAAGAACAAGGAAGAACAACAATATTTAACGTGATTCAGATCAAAATGATCCTACGTCCACCAAAGAACAACTGCACCAATATTTATTTCACTCTACAAAGAATACAAGTGAAATACTACAAGAGAGAGAACACAAATGCCTTAGAAGGTGAGAAGGCAAGTGAGAGGATGATTTGAAAATGAATTAAGAGCTACCTATTTATAGGAATAAATTCATCCTATTGATGTCATCCATGACATCACTATGTGTCAAAATTGTCAAGGTTAAGATAGCAAACCATTTTATGGTTTGCCTAACTTTCACCTACCAAGATACAATCTTTGACTTGTATTTTGTACTAATTATCTTCCTACCAAATATTCATATTAATTCATCTTCCATTTAGTTTGATTCCACAAGAACCAAAACCAACTCTTTCATAATTCATGATGAATTTATGTTAATGTATTGGTTTTAACGTGATTTTAATCCAATGGCACGATGAACCCATGTCCTTTCCCAAAATCGATTTACCCCTTGCATGGGCATTATGATCATGGCTTGTTAATGGTTGAATTAAGATTCTCTTACGTTGAATTGTCTATATCTACTGTTATTTACGTGATTAATGATGAATTTATGATGAAGGATCCATGTGGATCAATGTATGACGATTTGAACATGCTTAGCTCAGATTTCCATGATTCACTGGAACTTTGCCTTTTTTATGATTAAATGTTGAATTTGAATAGGTGATGATGACTATAGCTACTGTATTAAGTTGATATTATGATTGAATTGTAATTATAAATCATGTTTGATCAAAGTGAAGAATGATTGATATGAATTGATATAGTTTTTTCTAGTCTATCAAGTAGTAACTTGTGATCTTGATGTTGGGATGGTTGCTATATGAATCGATTATGGTCAATTGTCCTTAGCTACTGCCTATATGTATAATGTGATTATAATTAGGTATAATTGATCTAATATGAATAGATAACCATGGAATTGGTAAAGATTGACTTAGATTCTTCTAACCTATAAAGTGAATATTGTAATGTATATAACATGATCTAAATGTTAAGGTAGATAAAACATGATTTCGTTTGAGTAATGATCTCTTTATCTACTTCCCTACATGTGTATTGTTGATAAATTGCCATAGATGACCAATGCAAGCGAATTGGCTTAAATTCTATATTCTTCTACTTTCTAGTATATATGTGATGTATTGTATTAGATTATAATGTGATCTTGTAGCGACTTGTACATGGTTTCTTTTATAATTATGATACTTTAGCTACTACCCTATACTTGAATTATTAATGAAAGAGTAGTAATGGTCAATCATGACCAAAGGTTAAAGAATTGGTAAGAATTGCTCTACTCTTCTACTTCTCTATTTCTCTATAGTAATGTTGATGAAGCCTTGTATGGCATTGTGTGGTATGGTCCACTTATGGTGGCGGTGTTTACTTTATTGTCATTATATATGTTTTGAACATGGCCTTGAAGGCAAATTAATGAATATATGAATGAGTGATTATAATCATCACCTTATGTGTAACTTGTGCCTAGTCTTCTATTATAGTTGTGAATCTAGGTTATGTTATTATTGTTATGAGCATGTAAATGGTTATTCTAGGATGATGTGTAGGTGCTGCCATTAATGAAGTGTTAAGGATTGATTATCCCTACCCATGTACCCTTATGTGAATGTGTAAATAGCTAAAGTTAGGAGTCTTGATTATAATGTGAAGATCGTCTTGCCTCCTATGCTATTGTGTGTTGTATGGTCTATGCTTGGAAGAGTATTGTGTTCTTAAGAGGGTGGCTGCCTCAATGTGTTTTTGATAGCAATTATGTGATCATGTTGACCAATGTATACACACACTCACACATTATGCATGCTTACAATGTAATAAATGTTCACAGTGTCTAATGAAAGGTTGTTCTCATATTCACTAGTGTCTCCAACTATGCATGTAAAGTATAGGTATGTGAAGTATGTTATGTATTCTTTACTAGGATGACTTGATAGCTGTACTAGTATGGGCAAGGGTATGGGACCTTGTCTATGCATTACACATGTGTACCTTGAAAGGATAGTTCCTAGGTTTTGTTTCTATGTGCATGAATATGAATGTATGGTCATGTGTGGTCTTAATGTGTTATGTGAAAGGTTTTGCTCACATATATGTATACGCACACACACATGAATGATGATCTAGTCAATAGAGGAGCCTTGAAAGATGTGCTCAAGTGTATCCTTAACTAGATAGTGCTAATACATATGCTATGTCCATGTGAATGGATTTCTCACATGATTTAGGTTGATTGTCACATCCGGGGAGCACCCCCTAGAAGTAACATGGCGTACTTGACCTCTCGGAGGTCTTATAAAACCCAATAGTTATCATTCATCGCATTGACATGGTAAATTTAGCAGAAAATTTAAAACTTTTCATAGCACATCATATACTAGAACATTACTTCAAATATATAAAACATAAGTCATAATACATATATAGACCTTAAGTCTCTTTGCCATCTTAATTTCAACAACATTAGAGTACATTAGGGACACGGCCCATAAGACACATTACATAACTATACAATATTTAAAGACTTTACAATAAAGACATAAGTAGGAGATCCTTGAACTTAAGGATTCCTTTCATTGAGCTTGGGAATCATTTATCAATATTCCTTTCATTGAGCTTGGGAATCATTTATCAATCTCTTCACCATTCAAGACATCCTTTAAGCATCCATAACCTACACACTGTGTAAAAAGTAGAGAAGAATGGGATTAGCACAAGAATGTACTAAGTATGGCAACCATGAAAAAACATGCATTTAAAGGGGACATTTTCCTTGAAATCATACTTCATGCCATTTTGAGTAAATCATCATAAAACCTTAATTCAATAACATTTATATCATTCATATACTTCATATAAACATATTCAAATGCCAAACATTACATAAGATCACATATAGAATTTATGACATTTTTGAGTCACATTACAGTGAGCTCTCTTTCCCTTAACATGGAGCTTTATTTCCTTTTATTCATTAGCTTCCCAAGTAACGCTCTAGTGATACTTGGTGCAATGTATCACCATAAGATCACAAGGAAAGCATACATACAACCTACATAAACCAACACATATCCTCATATAAGCATAATACATCAAAAACACATTTAAGTCAAAACCTTAGGACATTACAGTAAACTACTTTTAACTTGCACATATACCAACTCCACTTCACATCAATGCATTAGAAGACCTTACTCATAATCCTACTCTAAATCTACTAGTGCAATGTATATGTGAAGCCCCATAACCTCACACATACTTAGTAAACCTATCATAAGACCACAAGCCTTACCATCCAATTCATACATCAACAAGTAAGTGAATATAACTTCATTCATGTCAATACAAGACCTTTACCATGTAGTCAATAATATCAACATCATACATATAGACTCATACCATGCACATATTCATAACAAGTAGACCAAAACTACAATGCTATGAATAAAGACATAATCATAATCATATATATTAGGTCACCTCTCTAGGACTTCCTATGGAGCTACTTGTGCAATGTCTAGATGGTTTCATTACTTCCACCTATCCTAATTAACCTCCCTTAAGTCATCCTAGTTAGAATCCTAGTCATTTACTTCCATTGTCCATTTTACTTTAGGGGAAACTATAGCCTTAGTCGACACTAAGACCATGAGTGCTAAACATAGAATTTGGTGTTGTAGAGCCTTAAACCAAAGGGAAGGTGTTCCTACCTAGACAAGGTAGAACATTAACATATATCCTAGCATATTAGGTGATATCACTTGCTAGATCCTATGTGGCAAGCATAGTTTATGGAACTAAGAGATAGGTATTCCCTGTTCGTACCATTTGGTAATTGGGCCTCTTCTCATGGGAATCCATTGTATGAGTGTCCCTCAAAGGGGAGTCAACATCAGATGTAGAACCTATAGGGTAAATCTTTCCTCTATATGGAAAGTCATCACCTCCCATTGTCAAGTTCACTCGGTGCTAAGCAAAGTCCCCTTTATTGAAAAACCTTTATTACATTTATTTATAAAACATAGGCTTAGGAGAGTCATCCCCTCATATGCTTAGCTCATAGGTCATAGATGAGAGTTCATCAACCTAATTCATGTGAGAAATCCTTTCACATGGACATAGCATATGCATTAGCACTATCTAGTTAAGGATACACTTGAGCACATCTTTCAAGGTTCCATTATTTACTAGATCATCATTCATGTGTGTGTGTATACATATATGTGAGCAACCTTTCACATAACACATTAAGACCACACATGACCATACATTCATTTCATGCACATAAAAACCAAAACTAGAACTATCCTATCATGGTACACATGTGCAATGCATAGGCAAAGTCCCATACCCTTGCCCATACTAGTACACCTATCAAGTCATCCTAGCTAAGGAAATACATATCATACTTTCATAAACATCAACTTAACATACATAGTAGTAGACACTAGTGAATATGAGAACTACTTTTTATTTAGACACCATGACCTATACTACTTATAACATGCATGTAAAGTTAGTGTGTGTGTACATTGGTCTACATGATCACATAATGGCTATCAACAACACATTGAGGCAGCCACCCTCTTAGATCATAATACTCTTTCAAGCATATACAACACAACACACAATAGCATAGGAGACAAGTCAACTTCATATTACACTTAAGACTCTTAACTTATACTATTCATGCATTCACATAGGGGTACATAGGTAAGGGATTATTAACCATTTTAACACATCAATAGCAGCACATGTACTTTACCATAACATGGATATACACATGCTTATACGATAGCCATACAACCTAGATCACAACTAGAATAGGAAAGTAGGCATAAACTTCTTATAGTATCATCATGAACACAAGTTCATATGTTCATCAATTTACCTTAAAGGACATGGTCAACACATATATAATGACAATAAAGTAAACACCGCAACCATAAGTGGATCATACCACACAATGCCATACAAGGCTTTATCAACTATAATACTATAAGAAAAGTAGAGCAGATAACATTCTTACCAATTTCTCACCCTTTGATCATCATTGATCAATACAACTTTTTATAAACAATTAATATGGATATGGAAGTAGCTATATGTACTTTAATCATCAAAGAAACCATGTACAAGTCGTCACAAGAGCATGATTCAACTAGTGCACTATATCACATATATTGTAGAAAGTAGATAGTGATAGATCACTCATTAGTATACTTTACTTTGTTTATCATGATTAACATTCATAATATACCAATAATACCAACCTAGGGCAGTACCTATAACCATAGAAATCAAGACTAAATCATGCTTCATCTACTCTAAATCGATATCACATTATTTTCATAGCATTAGCAATATTAAGGTTAAAACATGTAGATCAATCCTTATCAAGGTTCCTTTGATTTGATCATTAAAGGTTTATACCCATAATTCATTTATAACATCAACCTAAAATAGTAGCTATAAGAACCACAACATAATTGAAATTCACTTGTATTCATTAAAAGGTTAATGTTACAGTGAATCATAGAAACCTAAGCTAAACATGTTCAAATCTTCATACATGGATCCACATGGATCCTTCATCCTCAATTCAACATTAATCCACGTAAATAACAGTAGATATAACCATTTCAACGTAATAGAATCACAATTCAATATTTAACAAGTCAAGATCACAAAGCCCATGCAAAGACTAAATCAAGTTTGGAAGAAATGTGGGTTCATCATGCAATTGGAGTCAAATTCACGTTAACACCACTGTATTAACTTCAATTCATCATGATTTAATCATTCAAAACATTTTTAGGAAGAACCCATGGATAGATTGAAGAAGGAGAAGTTTGATCATATTTTCTCTTTGAAATGTTTGAGATTAACTCTCTAGATGGAAGGATAACTAGAGATGAAGATCACCATACCTTTATATACATGAAGACCTCTGAAACTTGGTGAAGAAATCATGCAATTCCAAGCTCCAAGCTGTTCTTGAGCTTCAACAACAATGGAGGTTTCTAGGGAAAAGATTTTTGGAGGGAAAGGTTTCTTACGTGTGTATGGGATTGGGAATGGGAGGTTCACGTGTTTGATGACTTATATACACCCAAATTAGGTACATAAATCAATTAGAGTCAGTTTAGGACGTGGGATGAATTTCCCATTCACCCATTTAATAAAACAGTACGCAGCCAACAGGTTGCAGGCCACCATCGATGGAACCATCTACTGGCCGTTGGTCAGTCGACGGGCCGTTCATTGGCTTCCGTAGATTGGTGCTTGGCCAAATTTTGGCTTGAGACCTACCCAAGATTACGACGAGACCTCACTTACGGGCCGTTGGTTGACCAACTGGCCGTCGTTTGGTCCGTCGATTGACACTGCCAAGGCAGTGTCTCGACCAGCCTTGGGTCCTTCTTGTGGGCCCTTTCGTGGAGCCATTTAGAAGTCGTACCAGGATGTTTCCAAAGTATATACAATCCTTAAAAATTTGTAGACATTCCACATAAGTTTCACCCAAAACAAACACTTGCAAAACGTCCAAACATGCAAGGCCCCATCAAGACACACACATACATGTCTCGAGGCTCTTTCAAACGTCTTGGACGTTCTTGGACGTTGGACCTCCAAAATTCTCTAAACTTCATATAATACTATTTAACATCATTATAACTCATTTTAAGACTTCATAAGCTCATTTCATACAATTTTAAACATGCATAGACACATGAGGCACATAGGTGACTAATCGTCGAACGTTTTGGTCGACCCTTGACGTTTGACTTCCAAATCACCTCAAACTCTATAAACTGCCTCTAAACAATATTATAAGACATTTTAGGACATTATAAGCTTAAGAAAAACATGTTAGGCTCTAGACACCCTACATCATTTTGGGGTCTTACAATATCCCCCACTTGGGAACATTCGTCGTCGAATGACACTTAGAACATTTCAATCACAATAAGGACTTCAATGCATCATAGAGAAGTTCATAACATTTACAACATCATCAAATCATTTTAGCACCAAATTCACATAAGCAAGCAAAACTTCAATTCACTCACTCTCTAATGCATCAATCAAAAGGCTCTTATCATGTTCATAGGAGGAACATCCTTCTCCTAATCATAACATGGTCATCAAACTCCATTTTATTAAGAGTTCATCTTACAACCATTTCTAAGTAGCACTTAGGCAGATTTCAACAATACTCAAAAGCAAGTAGGCACTCATACTTCCGTGCACATAGTCTCAAGTTAATTGAATCAACAAGGATGCTTATCAGTTAGACCTAGTGCCATGAAGGTCATACTCAACCATACCATGCTTAGTTGTGTCCATGGAGGAATGTCCCTTTCCTCAACACACTTACATGTATAATGAGTTCACACTTTAGCAAAGTACAAGGTCGATTTCCTTTTAAAATGAGAGATCCTCAACTTTTAAACCAAGACATGCTCATGATTTCTTACCTAGTGAAGTCAAAATGGTAAGTTACACCAAATACATCACAACAAATAGGAAGCCATTTCACAAAATTTCAAATTCTAACATAGTACTCACCTTCACAGTAAGCCTCATTTGGGAAAAACAATACAAATTATAGGCACACACATGAACACTTTGCTAAACATGCTTTCACTTTTCAAGAGTGAGCCTAAAATCATGCTTTCCAAACCATACAAGTTGCAAAATTTTCAAGAGACTCAACATATTTCATTTTAAAGAGAATAAACTATTCATTATAAGGCTAAACATTACACCTCACAAGTGACTAAAACCAAGTTTCTTACCTTATCTGATGAAGTCAAATTCACAATTAGCATATTAACATGCACCATACACATGAGGAAACATGGACTTTATCAAAATTTCCTTTCATGCACCTTCGAATCTTAAAAATACCCTTAAGGTAATGTCAATCAATACATACCAACCGTATAAAGTTCATACTTTATGCAAGACTATATTCATGGACAAGTTCATCAAGACTTCATTAGATTCAAGTTCAAGCAAAATAGATGGACAAAGTAGAAATATCTACAACCTTACCATTTCATCACCATCCCCCACTTAGGGTAAACCCAATTAAGAGCAACTTAACCCAACCTTAAGAGGATCTTAACTTAACAACATTCATATTTCAACAATTACAAGTGATTACCATTTAAAAGGATTTTACAGTAAGTCAACATAGTAACACCAAGGTATTCTAAACCTTATCATTTTAGGCAAATCATCCTCAATCATAAAGTTAGATCATACCATTCAACCACATAAGGTTTTCATACCATATAATAGACACCAATGGTCATACAATATTAGGGGAAGACAACAAGGGGACTTAGCCATAAGGAATCTTTCTTTTATTTCAACATTAAAGTAAGGTAACTTCTAGGTCAATCAAACCCACATCATCACCCTACAAATATAAGAATACTACCCTCAATTCTAGGAAAAACATCAATTCCACAACACCAAGGGGCTCACAACACAATAAGAAGTTAGAAACAACTCTACGACTCATCATGTCATAAGACTCTCATTCTTCATCCCAAATAGCAAATCTCCCTTTTACATTCTTTATCATGCTCATATGCATCAATTCTATACACATTTCAACAACTTCCAATTAAAGAACAATTTAGTTGATTTCCCAAAAATCTTACAGTAAGCTGCCTAACATTACAGTGAGCATGCTTCCAAATTCCAAAAATGCAACATTAGGCAATCGATGGGAAAAGCATGACAATATGAGATACCAAACTTTACCAAGACAAGCATACTATCATCACACCTAAGATCAAGTTTATACAAAAAAAACTCCAATCCATACTAGGCAACTTATCACGGACCACCTATATACAAAGGGAAACATTGAACACTTTTAAGCACATATTCTTAGGGTAGCATGCTTCCATAGGTAGTCACTAAGCATTTCAAGTTCAAATCATAGTATTAGGCTACCATCATGTAAAATCATATAGTAACACATCATTCCAAAAGAACTCATGTCAACCGTAACAACTTCTAGCATGCTTTAACCATATTATGACACACATTATTCAACATAACATGCTATTTCATATAGACTTCATTTATAGCCCCAAAAGGGCATCATATCATCAAAACATGCCAAAATTCACCTTCACACATACTCAAACAATCATAAAACCAAGATAAGCATTTAAACTCACCTTTTCTCCCTCAAGCGTAGAGATACAATCTCATCCAAGCAATCACATCTAAAAGATCACCGAACAAGAAAACATCAGAGAGAGATCTTATAGAGTTAAGTTCTATAGCACGATATGAGAATGATGAAGAAGGGAAACTCTATCGTCCTATAGCCTCTCATACCATTTGATGTGTCGTGACTCACCACCAATGCTACGAGACTCTACTAGACGTGGCAATATGAGACTTTTAGAACATAAAACCATTTTATAAATCTCATCCTCTGATACCACGTTTGTCATGTCCGGGGAGCACCCCCTAGAAGTAACATGGCGTACTTGAACTCTCGGAGGTCTTATACAAGCCCATAGTTATCATTCATCACATTGACATGGTAAATTTAGCAGAAAATTTAAAACTTTTCATAACACATCATATGCTAGAACATTACTTCATATATATATAACATAAGTCATAATACATATATAGACCTTAAGTATCTTTGTCATCTTAGACTCAACAACAAGAGTACATTAGGGACACGGCCCATAAGACACATTACATAACTATACAATATTTAAAGACTTTACAATAAATACATAAGTAGGAGATCCTTGAACTTAAGGATTCCTTTCATTGAGCTTGGGAATCATTTATCAAGCTCTTCACCATTCAAGACATCCTTTAAGCATCCATAACCTACACTTTGTGTAAAAAGTAGAGAAGAATGGGATTAGCACAAGAATGTACTAAGTATGGCAACCATGAAAAAACATGCATTTAAAGGGGACATTTTCCTTGAAATCACACTTCATGCCATTTTGAGTAAATCATCATAAAACCTTAATTCAATAACATTTATATCATTCACATACTTCATATAAACATATTCAAACGTCAAACATTACATAAGATCATATATAGAATTTATGACATTTTTTAGTACATTACAGTGAGCTCTCAATCCCTTAACAGTGAGCTTTATTTGCTTTTATTCATTAACTTCCCAAGTAACCCTCTAGTGATAATTGGTGCAATGTATCACATTAATATCACAAAGAAAGCATACATACAACCTACATAAACCAACACATATACTCATATAAGCATAATACATCAAAAACACATTTAAGTCAAAACCTTAGGACATTACAGTAAACTACTTTTAACTTGCACATATACCAACTCCACTTCACATCAATGCATTAGAAGACCTTACTCATCCTATTCTAAATCTACTAGTGCAATGTATATGTGAAGCCCCTGTAACATTCCAGAAAAATGTACATGTCTAATAAAGAACCAAATAGGTTTTATAAATGTGTATTGGGGTACATAGGCGTCCCAATGCCCAATATTAATATTGGGCATATTAGAAAATATTGGCTAAGGGTGTTAGCTAATTTTCTAAGTATGAATAAGCATTGTTTGAGAAATGTACCTGCAATGAAGACCCTAAGCTAAAATATTAATTTCTTAGTTGTGCACATTGGGTATGAGGCATCCAACTGTCAAGCCTAGATATCATAGCACATGATCAATGAAAATGATCATGTAGATTAAGCAGTGTCCAAGGACATAGTGAGGATCCTTGGACAAGGAGTGAACTTTCCAAATGCAACCATAGGAGTGCGCGGTTGGGATAAATGGGCAGCAACACATGTGCAAGCACATGTGTAACCGCCGAAGGGGACCACGCGACAGGCCCAACCGAATTCGGTTAGGCGATTAAGGGCAGGCGCGCACGGGTCCAGCCATGTGTGGTCTAGCTTCCTAACCAACTCTATGCTCTAACTAACCTAACCAACTAGCTAGCTAACCTAGGACCAACCAAGATCGACCAGCCAAGGGACCCGACAACCTAGAACCTTGTCGGGTGACACCTAACTAACCTAACTAACTTAGGGACAACCTAGTACCTAACCTAGGATGGTCCAAAGGGGTTAGTTGTGGTACTAGTGAGTTAAGGGTATTTTAGTAATTTCCCTAGGTCCTTTAATTAATTAATTTAGCAATCAAATTAATTAATCTAAAGCCTTGGTCAAGCCGAGACCCTTAGCCAATTTTCAGATTTGGCTACGTCAAATGTCCTCCTATGTCTAGTCAACTTAGGAGGGGCATTTTAGTAATTAGCTAATTAATTTATTAATTAAGTTAATTAGTCTAAAGTTGAATCATTCAATATTAGTTCCTAAAACCTAAAAACCACGATCATTCACAAGAAACTCACGACGCAAAGCAGTAAGCAAAGAACGTAGAACGACAAAGTCCTCTTAGGCGATTTCAAGGTTCTCTTCAAGGTTTTCGTGCTAAGTGATCATCGTAGATTCAATTCTGCATAAGGTATGAGTTTCTCTTCTGGAATGCTTTCTCCAAGAGGACTTTCGATTGTTTTGAATCCATGAGTCTCAAAACTAGGGTTGTTTCCAATGATATTGTTGAACGTCCATTTCCCTAGTGATCCTTGTTTTCGATTCTCATAAGTATATAGATGTAATCTCAAGCATGTTGTTGGTATGTGGTGCTAACTGATCCTAATGTGTAGATCTATTGAATTGTAAATGTCAAATGAAGCCTATAGATTTGATTCGTATGATTTAAGTGTTATCTACACGAACTAAAGAATGTTGTAAGACTTAATTGTGTACGAGATGAGGAAGTTTGGTTATGGTTCAGTTATGAAGTATAGTTACTGTTAAATGTGGACTTGCTTGAGATTATGAGTTCACTAAAGTATTTACATGAAGTTAATCGACTTGTCTAATAATGTTTTGCCCAAACTATGATATAAAATTGGCTAATGATAATCTAATGAAAAATGTTGAATGAATGGTTAGCTTGTGCCAATAAATTGTCTAGTAAAGTTATGTCCAAATTGTTTAGGCCAATACTAATTCATACTAATCTTATATGGCCAATGTATTGTAATGCCAAAAGAAAACGCACACCTAAGGTAATTCAATGAATCCATAATCAAGGGTATGCCAATAATTGGGACAAGTCCCAACACACCCTATCCAAATGAACTATGAATATAGTAGTACATTGAATGAAGTTCATAACGTTCATAAAGAATGGTATAAAACTAACAGATGACATTGAACATGATGAAGTGAGTAATAACATAACTAAAGGCTTAAAAGTTATGAAAGTGACCAGAATGGGGTGTTAAAGGAAGTGAGATAAGTCTCACTTACACCTAAGACAACTATTAAAGATACTCACATAAGAGGGTGTTAGAAAGTGTCAGACAAGTCTCATTAACACCAAGATGATAATGTAAGGTTAAATTCACATTTTTATTAAGTAACGAAAGGGATGCCAATTTATCCATAGAGTAAATAAAACTCAATCTAGAAGCAAGCTTCCATAATGTTTGAGTTAACTCTAAAAGTTATGAAGTAAAAGAAATTGAGCAAAGCACCGATAGACTAGCAATGAACTTGTGCTAGCACATGTAAGTCTCATGAGATGAGGCTCCACCACAGTGGATAAGAGCCTTCGAAAATCCCCTAGTTTTCGAACTATATTGCCAGCATGGGAACTAGCTTGTGGATTCCACCTAAGAGAGATAGGTAGATTCGGTTTCACTTTGGCCGGTGAAACTACCCCTTTACAGTGTTGGGCAGACACAGGATTTCATGTTAGCTCACATGATCTATGTCGGTTAATGCTCAAAAAGAAAGTTCTTGGTTTCACTATAGTCATGAACCACCCCTTTTCGGTGTGGGAAAGACACTGGACTTGGGTTCACTTTAGCTGGTGAATCACCCCTTTTTGGTGTGGGGCAGACACTGGATTTCATGTTAACTCACATGATCTAGGTTCAGTTTGATTGGTGAACCACCTCTTTTCGGTGTGGTGAAGACACTAGATTTCATCTCATTTCACATGATCTCAATACTAAAGACTTCTTTAAGAAAGTAAGAAGGAAGAAGAGATGTAAGTTCAAAGTGAACTAAGAAAGAAAGAGTTTAAGAATATCTATGTTTCATAAGAATGAAGTTTTCAATAAGAAAAGGGCATAGCAAATAATGACTTCTCATATTATGAAAATGATTAAAGCCAAATGAGGTTGGCTTATAATGACTTCTTATATTATGCAAATGATCATAGCCACATAAGATTGGCTTATAATGACTTGTTATATTAGGCAAATGACCCAATAATAGGCATAACCAATAAAGATTGGCTTATAAAGATTTCATGCCCAAATTGTAATTAAATCATTTCCTTAATCTCTTGGATTACTTACCGCATTCATTGTAGGTGTGGGACTACAATGAATTATTGCACTTGTAAGTAAAATATAGGATCAAAGGAGATTATTGAACTAGACAACAAAAAGAAGATAGACTAAAAGTATTCTAAGTCTGGAAACTAGAGCTCTCGGCCTAAGGGGGAGCAAATTTATAATTTTTCGTTTGTGATGTTCTAAAATTATGTTCATCATTCCAAGGTCTTACGTTCATATTGAAAATGAGTTTTGTGTTTTGAATGCATTAAAATACGTCATATTCACACCATGAATTGCAAATAACGAATTAAGAAAGTCTAGTGACTTCACTTTCCTGAAATGGCATGTTGTGATAGGAAGAGCTTTTCTTGATCATGCATAGTCCTTATGTGTATGTGTGCATACACCCATACTTAGTACAAGTGTGTACTAACCCTATTCTATTACTATTTTTATAGGTGCAGGTCAGAGAGAAGGTTGAAGACTCATTGAAGCGGTTTGGACTTAACGATCTCCAGACCTTTGGTAGGTCCTCTTGAGTTCGAGGATGCTACGATTTACTTCTAGCATTAGTACTTTAGACATAGATAGTGGATGTTGTCCCTAGCGTTTCATTTTAATACATTTATTCAAATCTTTGTATTAAGCCCATTTTTGGTAGACTATTATGATATATTGATTCTTTCATTTGAATTGCTTAATCGATTGTAGATGGTTGTTTAGTTTGAGCTTATTAGCATATTAATCTATGTAGTATTTATATGAAGTCTATGTATACTTCATTATGCTTTAAAAGTTTTAAATTTTCCAAAAATTTAGCTATATGATTGTGATGAAAGCTAAGAAGAGGCTTGTCTGCGACCTCTGAGAGGTTAACAACGCTGGTCGCGCTCCGGATTCCAGAATCCGGGTCGTGACAAACTTGGTATCAGAGCATGAGGTTAAATTACCTAGGAACTATAGCTCAAAAGAACCACATTACATAGTTTCTAACTTATGGTTGTGAAGTGCACCACAATCATTACTTAGAGACTATGTGATGTTAGGAAATTTTCCCTTCTTCTACTCTTTATCGTGCTATGTAGAGTTATGACATTTTGTGTCATTTTAGTATCTAACTTCCTTCTTGTGTATGCATGTAGAACAATGAACACGAGGAGAAATGCCTCCAGAAGAGTTGAAGAAGCAGCTGCTGGAGAAAACCAAGCTCCTCCTCAAGCCCCAGCTGCTGCAGTTCAAGTGTCTATCAACCCAGTTGCGTTGACAGATGGACAAGTAAGAGAAGCATTGGTTCAGATGGCCCAGGCCATCACTACTCAGGCGCAGGCTATAACCGCCCTAGACACTAGAGAGGGTGCTCCCAGAGAGAACCCGGATGTTAGCACCATGGCTAGCAGACTGAGGGACTTCACTAGAATGAATCCTCCAGTCTACTACGGGTCCAATACTAATGAGGATCCCCAGGAGTTTGTGGATGAGACCTACAAAATTCTCTCTGCCATGGGTGTTGATGAAAAGGCAAAGGCTAAGTTGACTGCATATCAACTCAAAGATGTGGCTCAGGTGTGGTACAAAATATGAGAAGAAAGCCGACCACCAGGAGAAGTCCACATCACTTGGGACATTCTCAATATTGCATTTCTGGAGAGAATATTTCCCAGAGAGCAACGAGAAGCTAAAGTTGAAGAGTTCATCAATCTACGATAGGGAGGTATGTCAGTCAAGGAGTATTCCTTGAAATTTGTTAAGCTCTCAAAATATGCTTCTTCTCTGGTGTCCAATAGCAGGGATGAGATGAGCAGGTTTGTGACTGGTGTGTCAGAGAATCTAGAGGAGGATTGTCAGGCAGCCATGTTGCATGATAACATGGACCTTGGTAGGTTGATGTTACATGCATAGCAAGTGGAGGAGAGTCATTGAAGAAAGAGAGGCCAAGAAGGCAAGAAGCCAAGGCCCGCGGATCAGACTGGTTCTAGCTCTGGTAGGGGTACATTTGGAGTCCAGAACATGCCCAAGTTAAAGAAGGGGCACCAACACTCAGGTAATCCTACTCCTTCTAGGAACTCGAATGCCAAATTGGATAAGTCTAGCCCCAAAAAGGGCAATGATAGAAATATCCAGCGTAACAGCAAGTCGTGTGGTAAATGTGGGCGTTTGCAAGGAGGTGAGTGCTTGGTAGGTACTAATGCCTGCTATGGTTGTGGCAAGAGTGCACATATAGTCAGGGACTGCCCACATGTGAGGAATCAAGCCAGGACAGATGCTCAACCTCGGCCGAATCCAAATGCTGCAGCCGAACCTCCCAAGAGGAACAGATTTTATGCTCTGAAAGGTAGGGAGGAGCAAGAGAAGTCAGTTGATGTGGTCACTGGTATGTTGCATGTCTTTTCTTTTCCTGTGTATGCATTGTTAGATCCAGGATCCACTTTGTCATTTGTTACTCCTTTGCTAGCTAGTAGATTTGACTTGCTTCCTGAGATCTTGCATGAGCCTTTTCTAGTTAGTATTCCCATAGGAGACGGCATTAGAGCAGAAAGAGTTTATAAATATTTCCCAATTAATGTCCTTGATAGAATAACTCATGATGACCTAGTAGAATTAGCCATGCTCGATTTTGTATAATCTTGGGTATGGATTGGCTCCATAAGTGTTATGCTACTATAGACTGTCGAAACATGTTAGTGAGGTTCCAGTTTTCAAATGAGTTAGAGCTGGAATGGGAAGGGCGTGGTTCAAATACAACATGCCAAATCATTTCCCATCAAAAAGCCAATAAGGTGATATCAAAGGGGTATTTATACCACTTAGTTAGAGTCAATGACTTAGAACAAGAAGTTCCTTCCATAGACTCTGTGTCCATAGTGAATGAGTTTCAAGATGTCTTTCCGGAGGATTTTCTAGGAATTCCTCCTCAACGGGAGATTGATTTTGGTGTTGACTTAGATCCCAACACCAAACCAATTTCTATTCCCCCATATAGGATGGCACCAGCCGAACTCAAAAAGTTGAAGTTGTAATTAAAAGATTTACTTGACAAGGGCTTCATCCAGCCGAGCATATCTCCATAGGGTGCTCTAGTGTTGTCCATTAAGAAAAAGGATGGAACCCTTAGAATGTGTATCGATTATCGGCAACTCAACAAAGTCACTATAAAGAACAAGCATCTTCTTCCCAGAATCGATGAACTCTTTGATGAACTTCAAGGTTCAAGTTTATTTTCTAAAATAGATCTTTGGTCAGGGTATCATGAGCTTAGAGTGAGACAAGAAGACGTACCTAAGACTGTTTTCCAAACTATATATGGCCATATGAGTTTTTTGTCATGTCATTTGGTCTCACTAACGCACCAGCCGCGGTTATGGACCTTATGAATAGAGTCTTTCGTGAATATCTTGATTCTTTTGTCATAGTATTCATAGATGACATCCTCATATACTCTATGACTAGATAAGAGCATGAAGAACACTTGATAAAGACATTCCAAGTATTGATGTACCGTGGTTTCACAGTACTTTCAATGTTTTTTTCTTAAGTTTAGGGTGTGTCTAAGGCCTTTTTGTATTAGTTTTAATGTATTTTTCTCTTTGTTTGCAGGAAATCTGCCCAGAATAAAAACGCGGAAGAAGTGTGCTGAAATTGCAGAAGTGACGACCTAAGGAGGTCCGTCGACCCCTCGACGGTCCGTAGGTGGCCACCGTCGTATGAAGGAAATGCTGCTAAAGGAAGATCGTGGAATTCTGACTAAGTGTGGGGCAATGGAGGCTCTCAATGGACCGTCATCTCTACGACGAATTGTCCTGCACATCCATCATCGTTAACAGAAAGTAGCTCTAGTACCCAACTTGAAAAGATTCTAAGTGTGGCAAAACGGAAGCCATCGACGGACCGTCGTGCACTCAACGGACCGTCATCCTTGTCCGTCGATGGTAATAGTGAGTTGGAGAAGAAAGCACCTGAAAAAAAAGCTAAGTGTGGAACGACGGGGGGCCTCGATGGTCTGTCGTGGCCTCGACGGTCCGTTATCCAGGTCATCAACTCAGACGCGGTTTTTGGGCAGATTTTCCTTAAATAGATTTCTCTTTTATGTTAGGACTCTATTATTATAAATACTTGTAAAAACCTAGTTTTTGAGGTTAGACTCTTTGGTATTTTTCAGTTTTATTGTTCTAGTTGTTGAACTTGTGATTTGGAAATTAATCTATTTTCCGGAATCGTTTATTGCAAGATTATTGATTAATTCAAGTAATTTTCTGGGTTTTCTTCAATCTCATCAAAGTAAGTACATGAATTCTTATCAAACTAATATGAATTGTGTGATTATTAACATGGGTAACTAAATCCATAACTAGGGTTGTGGGAACCATGGGTAATTAACAAGGTAAAAACTAGCTAAAATAACAATTCTAGAATAGTGTCTTGCATGTATTGATAATTCTTTCGTTTAGAAGTCTTTTTAACGAGTGCATGCATTAGAACTCGCTTGTTGCTACTTGTCGGACCAAGGAGGTAGATAATAAGAAAAGAATTATCAACGTAGATTTATTATACACTATCTAAAAGGCTAGTGTCAATTGGTGCGAAGTAACAACTAAGCCAAACATCGATGATGATGCTTAATATGAGGTAAAGGTAAGGTTTAGTAAAGCATACACACGTAGCCGGACCAAGGTGCGGAGTGAAATTTCCTAGTTGCCGGACCAAGGAATTAGGGATACATAACTTACCATTATGCATGCAAGATATTAGGAAAGGATTGTTATAGCTAGAATTACCGAGTTATGAACCTGTGGGGAACACTTAAGCCCTAGTTACTCTCATTACTTGATAAAAATCAAATCTTTGAACTTGTCTATTCAGAAATAGCTAATTATATTCGTTACTTAAAAAACCCCTTTTTGTTATTTATTTTCAGAAAGGACTTGACTAAATAGAAGTAATAGTAGGTTAAAGTTAAGTCTAAATCATTTTCCTCGTAGGATCGACCCCAATCTCATAGTTGGGTTCTTCACTTGATACGATCGCTTATACTTCTTTTCGAGAAGTAAATTTGAGCGTATCGAATTTTGGCACCGCTGCCGGGGAAAGTGGCTTTTAGATTAACTTTAAGCTTATTACCGAAGTTTAGTCAATATTTTCCTAATTTTACTTTTTCTTTTTCTTTTTGTCTCTTATAGATCTAACTTTTGTGTATGCCAAGTACGGAGTAGAGGAGAACCCATACTTCACCCGACCCCGAAATGGAGCGTACACTGTGCAGAATGAACCGAAATCTGAGTATTCTCGATGATGGGCTCAACCCGGAAATTCCACCACAGATTGAAGCTCATGATCCATTATTACCTAAAAATTATGGGGAAGGTGAAATACGGAGGCAATCTCCCGCTCCACGCCCTCAAGAGTATTATAGGGGATATGATAATATTACTGACTCTAACGGTCCACTTGTCTTGCATCCTCTACCACATGGCCATACTTTCGTGGTAACTAGTAGTCTGATGCAAATGATCACCGCGAGAGGTTTGTTTTCGGGACTACCTTCTAAGGATCCACATGCTCACATCGCCAAAGTGAGGTTGGTGTGTAAGAGTTGTGTAGGGAGGCCTGATTTGAACATGGACGTAATTGGGTTAAGACTGTTCCCTCTCTCACTGATGAGAGAGGCTTCTATATGGTTTACCGAACTCCCTTATAACTCAATCTACACCTGGAATCAATTGAGGGATGTGTTCTTAGCACGTTACTACCCGGTGTCTAAGAAGCTAAACCACAAAGATAGGGTGAACAACTCTATGGCACTATCGGGAGAATCAGTCAGCAGCTCTTGGAATAGGTTCATTTCGTTCTTGAGAAGTGTCCCCAATCACCACATCGATGATGAGTCATTGAAAGAGTACTTCTATTGGGGACAAGATGATAATAATAAAGCAGTATTGGATACGATAGCGGGTGGTTCTTATGGGGAGTGTCCTTATGCTGAGATTGCTGAGAAGTTAGAGAAAATCTCCCGAAATAATTAAGCTTGGAGCACTAGGAAGTCAGATACTGGGAGAAACACTTTTGCAGTGCAATCCGCACACAACCTAGCCACAGATTTGATTCGTGAGGAAAATGAGAACTAAGCTTGGGTTGGTGTTGAAATATGTCACTGGGGGTGCAGAAAAGGTAAATACGGTGAACTACTTGTCTAAACCACCACCGCCGACTGATGAGTATTACTATGAGAAGGACTCTTATGCGGTAAATGAGCAGATGGGGGGTTTCCGACCAAACGCCCAAGGCTCCAATTAGGAGAATTGGCGCAAAGGTCAAGGAAAACAAGGTCGGAACTATGGTAATTACAACCGAGAGGGTCATTATGTCCAAGATGGGAATTACAACCGCGACAACAACTTCAACCGGGGTAACTATGGTAACAGAAATGATAGGAGTGGGCCCTATGTTCCACCTCAAAATTGTGAAGTTACTCCTAGGGACGGTGGAGGTAGTATGGCGGGAGTTGAGGATATGTTGCAGAAAATGAAGAGGAGGTTCGATGCTAGTGATAAGCACACTAAAGAGTTGAGGAGTTACTTAGCGAGTATTGGGCAGAAAGTTGATACACATGCAATCTCGATCAAGCATCTTGAGTCGCAATTGGCCCAATTGTCTTTGACAGTGAACCTACGCCAACCGGGCACTCTTTCTAGCATTACTGTCTAAAATCTGAAAAATGATGGACATTGTATGGTAGTCACAACTCGAGGTGATAAGCAAACCATTGACCCACCGATGTCGTCTGGTGTAGAAAAGGTGATAAGAGGTGATGATGAGGTAGTGGAGGTTAGTGGTGAGTTAGGACACAAAACGGAGAAAGAAACTGAGGTACCCCAAAAGGTGACCCCCATGCCTAGACCACCACCTCCATTCCCACAAAGGTTAGTGAAAAAGACCGAGGATGGTAAATATTGGCGTTTTATCACCATATTGAAACAGCTTTCCATCAATGTCCCTTTGATAGAAGCTCTTGAACAAATGCCCGGTTATGCCAAGTTCATGAAAGATATGGTTACTAAGAAAAGATCGGTCAGTTTTGAGGATGATGATAGAATGTAACATTGTAGTGCTATTGCTACAAGGTCTCTAGTGCAAAAGAAAGAAGATCCGGGTGACTTCACTATTCCATGTACAATCGGGTTATTACACTTTGCGAAAGCATTATGTGATCTTGGGGCAAGCATAAATCTCATGCCTCTCTCTATTTACAAGAAGTTGGGTTTGGGTGACCCAAATCCCACTGCGATGCGGCTACTGATGGCCGATCGAACGGTGAAGAGGCCTATTGGGATACTCCACGATGTGTTAGTAAAGGTGGAGTCATTCATATTTCTGGCCGATTTTGTGTTTCTTGATTGTGAGGTCAATTTTGAGGTGCCTATTATTCTTGGGAGGCCATTCCTTGCTACGGGTAGAGCCTTGGTTGATATGGAGAAAGGGCAAATGAATTTTCGGTTGAACAATGAAGAAGTGACTTTCAATATTTGTAGGTCTATGAGGCAGAGTGGTGAGATCCAATCGGTATCTGCCATATCTTACAGGGTTGAAAAGTCATCTGAGGTACAAATAGAAGAACGTCTGGGTGTAGAAGCACTAGCGACAGTGATCATGAATTTTGATAGTGATTGCAATGAAGAGTATGGGTCATTGGTCGCGGCACTTGATCGAGGTGATGTTCGGTTTAAGCCAAAGAAGTTTGAGTTAGATATGATGCATCATGAGTCTCCACCCGCAAAACCATCTGTAGAGGAGGCTCCAAAATTAGAACTTAAGGCTCTACCACCTCATCTGAGGTATGTATTCTTGGGAAATGGTGACACTTTGCCGGTAATTATTGCATCAGATTTGAATGTGCATTAAGTTGCGAGTTTGGTGAAAGTGTTAAAAAGGTTTAAAAGAGCTATTGGTGGACTATTGCGGATATTATTGGGATCCCTCCCGGTATTTGTTTGCATAAAATCCAACTCATGCCCGATCATAAGCCAAGTATTGAGCACCAGAGATGTTTAAATCCACCTATGCAAGAGGTGGTGAAGAAGGAAATCGTTAAGTGGTTGGATGCTGGAGTGATATATCCAATCGCCGATAGTAGTTGGGTATGTCATGTTCAGTGTGTACCTAAGAAAGTGGGAATGACTGTGGTCCCCAATGAGAAAAATGAGCTTGTTCCGATGAGGCAGGTGACTGGATGGAGGGTGTGTATGGATTATCGGAAATTAAATGCATGGACCGAGAAGGACCATTTTCCTATGCCCTTCATGGATCAGATGTTAGATAGACTTGCAGAAAAGGGGTGGTACTGTTTTCTTGATGGTTATTCGGGTTATAATCCGATTTCTATTGCACTGGAAGATCAAGAGAAAACCATCTTTACTTGTCCTTATGGGACCTTCGCGTTCAAGAGAATGTCGTTTGGGTTATGTAATGCACCGGCCACCCTTCAGAGATGTATGATGTCAATATTCTCCGATATGGTGGAGGACACTATTAAGGTGTTTATGGATGATTTTTCAGTGGTTGGTGACTCCTTTGAGCGGTGTTTGAGTCATTTGTCTGAGGTTCTTAAAAGGTGTGAATACTGCAACCTTGTGCTAAATTGGGAAAAATGTTACTTCATGGTGAAAGAAGGTATTGTATTGGGTCATCGCATTTCAGATAAGGGTATAGGGTTGATCGAGCTAAAGTTGAGGTGATAGAGAGACTTCCTCCACCCATCTCTGTAAAAGGTGTGAGAAGCTTTCTTGGCATGCGGGCTTTTACTGGAGGTTCATCAAGGATTTTTCAAAGATTGCACATCCCTTGTGCAAGTTGCTTGAGAAAGAGTGTAAGTTTTATTTTGATGAATCCTGTCTTAAGGCATTTGGTGAGCTAAAGGAAAAATTAGTGTCTGAATCTATCATCATTTCACCGGATTAGAGTAAGTCATTTGAGGTTATGTGTGATGCGAGCGGGGTTGATCTTGGTGTGGTTTTGGACAACGAAGGGATAAAATCCTTCACCCCATTTACTATGCTAGTAAAGCCCTCAATGAAGCCCAAACGAACTACACCGTGACTGAGCAAGAGCTCCTTGCAGTAGTCTTTGCTTTCGAAAAATTTTGCTCCTATTTGCTTGGCACTAGAGTTATAGTGCATACTGATCATTCTGCTTTGAGATATTTGATGGCAAAGAAGGATGCAAAACCGAGGTTAATTCGTTGGGTATTACTATTGCAAGAATTTGACTTTGAGGTGAAAGATAGAAAAGGGACTGAAAATCAAGTTGCTAATCACTTGTCTCGATTAGAAGATGAAGCAATGAGGGAGTTAGGTGAAAAGGATGAAATTGATTATACTTTCCCTGATGAGCATGTATTGGCTGCCTCCCAAGACTTGATTCCATGGTTCACAAATTTTGCGAATTATCTGGCTAGTGATATCGTCCCACCGGACTTTTCCCTTTATCAAAGGAAAAAGTTCATGCATTATGTGAAAAAGTTCTTTTGGGATGAGCCATACTTATATAGAAGTTGTGCCGATAGGCTTATTCGGCATTGTGTGCCGGAAGTTGAGATGTTGAGTGTTTTGGAGGCATGCCATTCTTCGCCTGTAGGTGGGCATCATAGTGATATCTGGAGTGCCCACAAGATCTTGCAATGTGGCTACTATTGGCCAACTATCCACCAAGATGCTCATGAGTTCGCCAAGGCATGTGATAGATGCCAAAGAGATGGTGGCATTTTGAGAAAGCAAGAGATCCCTTTAAATCCCATTTTTGTGATTGAATTATTTATGTGTGGGGCATTGACTTTATGGGCCCTTTTGTGAGTTCTCATAGGATGAAGTACATTCTTGTGGCAGTCGATTATGTGTCTAAATGGGTGGAGGCTATCGTACTTGCAAATAATGAAGGGAAGAGTGTCACCGCGTTCTTGAAAAAGAACATATTTTCCAAATTTGGCACCCGTGCTATTATCAGTGATGGGGGATCCTACTTTTGCAACAAGTTATTTAAGGGTTATCGGAAAAATATGGGGTTCGCCATAATGTGGCCACTCCGTACCATCCTCAAACTACTGGGCAAGTTGAGGTGTCAAATAGGGAGATTAAGCAGATTTTGGCAAAAATGGTGAATGCTAGTAGAACGGATTGGTCAAGGAGGCTTGATGATGCTCTTTGGGCCTACCAGACAGCATACAAGACTCCTATAGGTATGTACCCATACCAACTTGTATATGGGAAGGCTTGTCACTTACCGGTTGAATTAGAGCATAAAGCCATGTGGACAATGAAGAAGTTGAAAATGGATTGGAATGAGGCTGCGGAATAGAGGTTAAACGGGTTGAATGAGCTTGATGAATTTCGCTTGAAGGTATATGAAAGTACAGCCCTCTACAAAGAAAAGATGAAGAAGTACCATGACCAAAAGATTGAGAAGCGCGATTTTTTGGTTGGGGATTTGGTGCTTTTATTCAATTCTAGGTTGTGCTTGTTTTCGGGCAAACTCAAGTCCAAATGGGCTGGTCCCTACTTGATCACCCAACTATTCCCTCAAGGTGCGGTGAGTTGGATAACAAGGAGGGTGTGAGGTTCAAGGTCAACGGGCAGAGCATTAAAATCTATCTAGGGCATGCTGAAACGGCGAATGAAGTGATCGAGGCATACCATCTTGATGAAGTCTGAGTAATCAAGATTCCTCCATCGTGCCGCGATGTTAAATAAGGCGCTGATTGGGAGGCAACCCAATATTTATCCTCTAGCCAACTATAGGTCTTTCGTGGTTTTCTAGGAATAGTTACATTATTTTTGCTTTTATTACTTAATGTCCCGTTTGAATGTTCTTTTATTTTTCTTTAGAAGTGTTGGCTAGAGCGTAGTTTAGGGTCCGTGTCTAAAAAGTGTCCAGAAAATACAAAAAATATTAGCTTAATGGGTGATAAATGTACAGGGACCATATCACCAGAAATCTGCAGAAAACTGGTCTGGTGCACCCATCGACGGAACCATCGACGGACCGTCGTCTCTGCGATGGACCGTCGGTAGTATCCGTCGTGTCCAGGTATGTTCTTTCAATTTGTCTAAGTTAGGGCACAGACGACGGAGGCCTCGATGGACCGTCGACCCACTTACGGTCCGTCGACGAGGAATCGTCGATCCCTCACCCAACAACCCGACCCGACCCGTCCGGCTATATATTAAAAGTTTTTAAACTTTTCAGCTACCCACCTCTTCACATACCCCCCAAAAACGGTTTCCCTTCTTATTTCCTCTCATTTTCCCCCACTTCATCACCCATTAACTCCCAATTACTCCTCAGATTCCCACACTTCCCCAAAACCACAAGAACTCCATTCTCTCCCAAATCTCCCATTTTCTTCAGTTCCTTTGCCGGTAGGTGTTCGTGGTGGTGGTGGTTGTTGTTCAACTACTAGTGTTCATACTCTTATTCCTCTACTACAGTTTTCAGGTACAAATGGCACCTAAACAAGATCGGGTCTACTCACGAGGGCGTTCCAAGTCTGTCGCCCCGTCGAACCGACTGGACATAGGCTCAGACGATGAGCGTGACCTGGAGTATGTGCCACCAGGCACCCGCACTGCTACCCCTCCTGCCCACCCCACCATATCCACGCCCACGAGGGTGGTGCCCGGCGTAGTCACTGCCTCCCAGTCTGACGAGGAGCGCATACTGACCGGCACACCTTCTGGGTCGGCTGCACATTCAGAGGGAGCGTCTGGCTCCGTGGAGGCATCCGGTTCTTAGGAAACTTCCGGCTCTATGGAGGCTTTCCGATCTGAGGAGGCTTTTGCTTCTGCCTCGTCTGATGAGGCTGACAGTGCTGACTCTACTCCAGCACCCCAGACTGGCGTTCCCGCTTTAGTTACTGATCAGCCCAACCGGTGGTGTGTCGAGGGGCAATACCAAGTCTATGCTGATGCCAAGGTGCCCAATGACAAGGGGGTCATGACCCGGACCCTGACACTCGAGCGGCGGGTTATCACGGGGAGTCTTCCCACAATGCCGGCCATTCATGAGTTATTCACCAGACATCGGCTGGAGTGGACGGCTCGAGATGTAGGCCGCTATAGCGAGGAGATGGTCCGAGAGTTCTATGCCTCTTATGTGGTGACTCTCCGATCTCAGCTGGACAGGCGAGCAGCCCCCGCCAAACATGCACCGTTGGAGTACGTACAAGTCCGCGGGAAGCGGGTTGATATTTCCATGCAGGCCATTCGCAGGTTTCTCTATGGAGCGGATATCGATACCACCCGGACCCCTCTCACCGCCGAGTTTGACTACCGGTGGAAGTTAATCAAAGATGGCCGATTCCAGCGTGAGCCAGAGGTGAGAGAGACCACCAAGCGGTGGATTGCACAGAACCTCTCTGTAGATGGTGAGGCTGTCGATTGGGTGCGGGAGCCCAAATGGAGTATCAATAAGGCCAACCTCACCTTTAAAGCCAAGTTCTTATGGCTATTTGTCCGACACTGCCTTTCCCCCACTGCTGTTGATAACATTGTCACCTGGGATCGTGTAGTGCTGATGGCTGCCATGATTGCGGGGTTCGAGATGGACTTCGCATGGCTATTGCAGGCGATAATGCATGAGAGGGCCTTTAAGGCCACTACTACTTACCCCTTCCCGTGCATGGTTTTTGCATTGTGCAGGTCTGCAGGAGTGCCCGTGTGGCACATTGATGTGATCAAGACCCTGCCTGGCCAGGTTGATATCGGTCTCATTCGGGATGAGGCAAATGAGTTGGTCCCCAATAGAGAGCCCTGTGTAGAGGTGCAGCCGCTAGGTGAGAACCTGGCAGCCACGGTAGAGCAGTCCCAAGGGGCTAATCCGTCTACATCTGAGCCTACCGACACCACTCCGGTCGAGTCTATCCTGGGTGGTAGAACCGCTCCGAGCTCCTCCCGCTCTATCCGATCTGCTACACTGGTCCCGCTTGCTAGGGTCCAGAAACTAGAGGCCCAAATGGCCACACTTCTGCATCACATCCAACCTTGGATGTAGAGGTCCATCGCTGAGGCAGAGGAGCGTATAGAGTGGAAGATAGCCCAGCATACTGAGCGGAAGATCATGGAGGTTCACCAGTGCTTGGATGCGTTTGAGTTACGAGTTCTCGCTCGGCCAGCCCCTACAGTAGATGTGACGACTCTCCAGGCTGCTGTGGAGAGTCTGAGAGCAGACTTGGATATTATACTGGAGGCTCGGGTGCATGAGTCTGAGGCCCCTTCTGCAGAGCCTGCTGAGGACACGGTGATGGCTTCCCTATTCGCGACTACTGATGTGGCACCACCTCCACCACGAGATCGTGCCAAGAGGCATCGGACTAGAGATGAAGATGAGTACCGGGCACGGAAGAAGGAGCGCCATGAGTTGGAGGATGCGAGGAGAGCCTCGCTGATTGATGAGGAGGCCCGCCAGTTGAGGGTTATAGAGGTGGATGCTGGGGCATCTAGTTCCAGAGTTGCAGAGGCTGATAGGAGCACTACTAATGGTGCTGTCATTACTGAGGTCACTATTGATGGTGTCCCTACTACAGAGGGAGTGGGTTTTGGGAAACCGGACCCGCCAGCTTGTTGATCGCCGGCGTTTTGCGCCTCAGGTTTGCTTCACCTACCACTCTATTTTATATACTTTTATGCATTGGGGAAAATTGCATGTATTTTTTGTTGGGGGTGGGGTACATGGAAAGTGAGTGCTAGGGTGAAGTCTGAGTAGCCCAACTCACGATCCTCTCTTGGGGTTTTCTTGCCTGTGTTCTTTTTCCCCAAGAGACTGGTTATTTTATTGTTGAACCGGCATGTTGGTATCTATTGTACATAGTATAGGAATGGAATCTGAAGCATGATGGCTAAACAAAATGATATCCTGATTTAAAGAAAATATTGCATGACTAGGCACAGTAATTGATAAATGTGTGTCTCTAAGCATGACATAGAGATACACCACTGCATGACCCTAAATCTAAGACTCGAACTAGGTTTCTGATAATTTAGTAGAGTAATGAGATGTCAAGTGAGTGTGAGGAAAATTTGAACATTCCACCATTGGTACTGAGCTAGAACTTGCCTGGTTAGTCCTGCTAAAAGTAAGTCGTGATAGACAATTAGGAAAGGATCATATGCCCTTATTCAAGATAGCCAATCTTTAGCCTAGATAACAGAAAACCGAACGAACTTAATCCCTTCTTTATCCAAATGATTTGAGCTTATAATAGACCTTTCTTTTTCACCCCAACTGATCTTTTCTGGGAACAATGTGTTAGCCCTGGTCCCTCCTTGGACATGTGCACCTCAGCTTATGCCAAAAGCATAAGTTAAGGGTGGCTAATGCAGAAAAACAACCTTGTCGTGGCCCTGACCCAACTTTGGGTATTGTGTACCTTGACTCATGGCAAAGCCATGAGTTGAGGGTGGCTATTATGAGGAATGCTCCGGAAAGTGGGGTTGAAAGAATTAAGAGAGAGAAAGAACAAAAGAGTGACTCAAGAAAAGTGGAAAGAAAAGTGAAAAATTTGAAAATACAAGTAAGAAAAGAAAAGAGTCACTTACACAAAAGGAGAAAGAAGGGAGAATAGCAAGGTGAATAAATACAAGAAAATCAACAAATAGGGCGGAATAAAATGATGAAAAGGTAGGACGCTTAGCCGTTATGTCAAGGAGGGCAACAAGTCACTAAAATACATCTAAATGTATCCTACCTTACTCCGAGCCTAAGTTACAAGCTAAGAAAGTGCTATCGTGATCTTAAGAGTCTATTATGGTGAACTTAAAGAAGTGAAAATAAGGGCAAGCCTATGGCAATAATTATAAATGAGGTGTGAAGTTGTTCTGAGAGAGAGTGTTGAAAAATAATGCTTATACTCAAATTGAAATCATTGTGTGAAAAATGAAGATGTTGTTTTGAAGTGAGGACACTAGTTGCAATACTGGAAAATTGGTACCTTGGTGAGAGATCAAAGACGATAAGTGTTGGTGTGTGGTGAGTCTGTGTCATGGTATGATCCACATGAACGAGCCTAATAGTGATAGCATGCATAAACATAATGAAAATAATCGCGATTGATAGCCAGATGATTGCGAAAGTTAAAATAAGGATACTCTTGTACAAAGATTTTATGGTGAGTCAAAGTGCGTCGCTTGAGGACGAACAATGAATTTTAGTTAAGGGTGTTGATGTACCGTGGTTTCACGGTACTTTCAATGCTTTTTCCTTAAATTTAAGGTGTGTCTAAGGCCTTTTTGTATTAGTTTTAATGTATTTTTCTCTTTGTTTGCAGGAAATTTATCTAGAATGAAAACGCGGAAGAAGTGTGCTGAAATTGCAGAAATGATGACCTACGGAGTCATCGACGGTCCGTCGACCCCTCGACTGTCCGTAGGTGGCCACCGTCGTATGAAAGAAATGCTGCTAAAGAAAGATTAGGGAATTCTGACTAAGTGTGGGGCTACGGAGGCTCTCGACGGACTGTCATCTCTACGACGGACCGTCCTGCACTGTCACAACCCAAAAGCATACCCTAGAAGATAGGGTACAATCTTGGATTGTAACCGGCGTCGTCGACCTCTCGGAGGTCTAAGACAAGCCTCTCATATCATTCATTGCATTGGCATAGTAAATTTAGCGGAAAATTTAAAACTTTTCATAGCACATCATATGCTAGAAACATCACATCGCATATATATAAAACATAAGTCATAATACATATTTAGACTCTAAGTCTCTTTGCCATCTTAGACTCAATAACTTTAGAATACATTAGAGACACGGCCCATACGATACCTTACATAACTATACAATATTTAAAGACTTCATATTAAAGACATAAGTAGGACATCCTTGAACTTAAGGATTCCTTTCCTTGAGCTTGAGAAAACACCTATCAAGCTCCTCAATCATAGATCTCCTTTAAGCATTCCATAACCTACACTTTGTGTAAAAAGTAAAGAAGAATGGGATTAGCACAAGAATGTACTAAGTATGGCAACCATGCAAAAACATGAATTTAAAAGGGACATTTCCTTGAAATCATACTTCATGCCATTTTGAGTAAATCATCATAAAACCTTTGTTAACATCATTTATATCATCCACATACGTCATAGAAACACAATCAAAGGCCAATCATCACATGAAAGCACATATAGAATATAAGTGCACATAAAGGTCACTTTATAGTGAACTCACCCTTCTTAGCATTTAACTCTTTCTTTCAATTCATTAATCTCCTAAGTAATCCTTTAGGGATACTTGGTGCAATGCATCACCTTAGGAACATAAGAGAATACCATATATAGTATCTACACAAGACAACACATGCCATCATAGAAGTATAGTACAACATAAACATAGTCAAACCAAGACTACAACATCATACATAAAGGACACATACATGATCATATGCATTAGAGAACCTTCCTAAGACTTCCTAAGGAGTCACTTGTGCAATGTCTAGATGGGTTCATTACTTCCATCTATCCTAAGTAACTTACCTTAAGTCCTCCTAGTTAGGATCCTATTCAATTACTTCCATTGTCCATTTTACCTTTAGGGAAACCATAACCTTAACCGACATAGACCATGGGTGCTAATCATGGAATCCGGTGTCATAAAACCTTACACCGATGGAAGGTGGTCTACCGGCCAAAGTAGAACCTAACATGACATAGCTGTTTATGTGGAAATCCACTAGCTAGTATCCTATGGTGGCAACATAGTTTATGGAACTTGGGGAAATCATGGAAATATCAACTCTACACCCTAGATTGGGTCATGAGGCTATCCACCCCGTGAGGACCGTAATGAACCCTGCCTTTCTTATGTAAGAAAGTGTCACCCCTCACATGAGGACCGTAGTGAACCCTGCCTTTCCTATGTTGGAAAGTGTCACTCCCTCATATACAAGTTCGCTCGGTGCTAGGCTAAGTTCCCTTTATTGAAAAGCTTTTATTACGTTTGTTCATAAAACATAAGCTTTAGAATATTCATCATTCATATGCTTATAGCATCTTCAAGCACCTATCTAGTTTTGGAGTATTCTTGGGCACCCCTAGCAAGGCCCCTCTCACTAACTAGATCATCCATGTGTGAGTGTTTACTTAGATGTGAGCAAACCTTTCACATAATCACATAATGTCACACATGTTCATATATCAATGCATAAGTCTATAGGCATAACTATATGAGAAATCCTTTCATATAAACCTACTAAGACACTATGCACATTCATACTTCATCATATCATATACATCGTATTCATAACATGTTCATACATTCATCCTTCATGTTCATAGAAACCAAATCTAGGAACTATCCTATCAAGATACACATGTGCAATGTATAGACAAGGTTCCATACCCTTGACCAT
The DNA here is from genome assembly GCA_016801875.1 of Solanum sitiens. NCBI lineage: Eukaryota > Viridiplantae > Streptophyta > Magnoliopsida > Solanales > Solanaceae > Solanum > Solanum sitiens. The sequence goes on from JABWTJ010000071.1 coordinate 194,569, forward strand.
ACTAGTACACCTATCAAGTCATCCTAGTAAGGGAAATACAAATCATACTTCCATAAACATCACCTTAATATGCATAGTAGTAGACACTAGTGAATATGAGAACTACCTTTCATTTAGACACAATGACTTATACTACTTATAACATGCATGTAAGTGGGAGTGTGTGTACATTGACCAACATGATCACATAATGGCTATCAATAACTTATTTAGTCAGCCACCCTATTAGACCACATTGCACTTCAAGCACATCGCACACAACACATAATAGCATAGGAGACAAGACTATACATACGATGTAACCAAGACTCCTAACTTTAGCCATTTACACTTTCATATAAGGATACATAGGTAAGGGGTTATTAACCATCTTAACACATCCATGGCAGCACCTATACTTTACCCTAACATAGGTATACACATGCTCATACAATAGCCACACAACCTAATTCACATCTAGAATAGGAAGGTAGGCATAATCTTCTCATAGTATCATTTTAAGGATATGTTCATAAGTTCATCAATTTGCCTTCATGGCCATGGTCAACACATATATAATGACAATAAAGTAAACACCGCCACCATAAGTGGACCATACCACACAATGCCATACAAGGCTTCATCAACATTTCTATAAAGAATAGAGAAGTAGAAGAGTAGAGGAATTAAGCATTCTTACCAATTTCTCACCCTTTGATCATCATTGATCAATACACTTTATTCATCAATAAAACACATATATGGCAGTAGCTATATGTACTTTAAACATATAAGAAACCATGTACAAGTCGCTACAAGATTATGCCATAACTTAATGAAACATATCAACATACTAGGAAAGTAGAATAACATAGGTCATTAGCTAACTTCCCTTACATTGATTTTAGATCATAGTTCATACATATGTAAGTCTAAGGCAGTAGATAAACCTACATTTAACCATATTGAAATCATGATTACATACATTCAAGATTAGGGTTACAACATAGGCATTTAGGCTTATCGATTTGCTAGAGTATAGGAGACTTTATCAATACTATGAACTATCTAAGGGTATGATCATCATTCATATTTCATCAATAATATACTCATTAGGCAGTAGCTAATTAGATAAGAAGTCAAGACTAAATCATACTTTATCTAATCACAATTCGAGATACATCACAACTTAGCTTCTTGACTTCATAACCTAAAGGAATCTATACCAATTCATGCAAGCCCTTCTTAATTTGAACATTAAGGATTTATACTTACAAAATTCATCCATTACATCACCCTAAAAGTGTAGCTACAGCAGTTCATACATAATCAAGAGCCTACACAACCGATCTCACAATCGTCTTCAAGACAACATATAGAAACATAGGTTATTCATGCTCAAAACTTCATATATTTATCATCATGGACTTATCATAATCAATTCAACATCATTTAGTGTCAATAACAATAACCACAAGCAATTCAACATAAGAGAATCACCAATTCATCAAGAACAAGCCATAATCACAAAACCCTTTCAAGAGCTAAACCATTTTTGGAAGGAACATGGGTTCATCATGCAATTGAAGTGAAATCATATTCAAATCATCATATTAATACTAATTCATCATGATTGAATCTTTAGAAACGTTTTGAGAAAGAACCCATGGCTAGATTGGAAAATTGGAAACTTGTTCATAAGATTTCTTTGAAAAACATTGAGAAGAACTCTCCAAGTGAAAGGTTACTTAGAGATGAAGGATCACCATACCTTAATCTTCATGAAGACCCATAAAACTTGATGAAGAACCCATGAGAATCCCATCTACAAGCTGTTCTTGAGCTTCAAAAACCATGGGGGTTTCTAGAGAGAATATTTTGGGAAGGGAAGGGTTCAATTTGAGTGAGGGGATTTGAGAATGGGTTGGTCACGTTTTTGGACCCTTAAATACACCCAAAAATAATCAAATAAACCTATTATAGTCAGGTTAGGACGTGGGGTGAATTTACCATTCACCCCTTTAAGTGGCAGCACGCAGGCAGCCAACTCGCAGGCAGCCGCGACGAGGGCCATGACGGGGCGTCATGGCCATGACAGGCCGTGGCAGCCATCCGTCGCAGGGGACTTAGCCAATTCTTGGCTTAAGACCTGCCCAAGTCAAGTCTCCTTCGACGAGACCTGCTTGACGGTCCGTTGGTGGCCCAACGGTCCGTCATTGGGTCCGTCAAGGACACTGCCCAGGCAGTGTATAGGCAGCCTTGGGGTCCTTCTTTTGGGGCCTCTTGTGGGGCCCTTTAGAAGTCGTACCCGGACGTTTCCAACGCGATTACAAACCTTAACATGTTATAGACCTACCACATAAGTTTCATCCAAAACAAACACCTACAAGACGTCCAAACAACCTTGACCCCAACATGACATACGATGAACGTCTTAGGGGCTATCTTTCGAACGCCTTGGACGTTCTTGGGCGTTTGACCTCCAAACTTTACGAAACTTCATACAATAACACTAAACATCATTTAACACCATTTCAATACTTATTTGACTCATTTCACACAACTTAGGCATGCATACACACATGAGGTACATAAGCGACTATTCGTCGAACGTCTTGGACGTTCCTTGACGTTCGACTTCCAAATCACTTCGAACTTTGCACACTGACTCTATATGACATAATAAGGCATTTTAGGACCTTATAACGATAAGACGAACATGTTAGGATCTAGACACCTTATCTCATTTTCGAGGTCTTACAATATCCCCCACTTGGGAACATTCGTCCTCGAATGACACTTAGGACTCTTTAATCACATCAAGGACTTCAATGCACATAAGAGCAGTTCATCACCTTTAAAATATCATCAAATCATTTTAGCACTCAATGCACACAAGTAAGCAAAACTTCGATTCACTCACCCTTAATGCATTAATCAAAGAGGCTCTTATCATGTTCATAGGAGGAACATACTTCTAATCATAACATGGTCATTGCACCTTAATTCATCAAGATATCATCTTGCAAGGCCACATATAGGCAGATTTCAACAATACTCAAAACAAGTAGGCATTCATACTTCAATGCACATAGACTTGAGTTAATTGCATTTAACAAAAATCTTCATTAGTTAGACCTAGTACCATGAAGGTCATACTCAACCATACCATGCTTAGTGGTGTCAATGGAGGAATGTCTTGCTCCTCAACACATTACATGTATCATGAGTTCACACCTTAGCAAAGCACAAGGTCAATTTCCTTAAAAATGAGAAATTTCGACTTTCAAGCCAAGACATGCATATATTTTTCTTCCTAGTGAAGTCTAAATGGCAAGTCACACCAAGTGCATCACAACAAATTAGGAAGTCATTCCACAAATCTCTTTTCTTAACATATTACTCACCCTTAAAGTAAGCCTCATTTTGGAAAAATAGCACAAACCATAGGCACACACGTATACACTTAGCAAAACATGCTTTCACCTTTCAAGAATGAGCCTACAATTTTATATTACAAATCATCAAGTCACTAAATTTTCAAGAGAGTCAACATATTTCATGGTAAAAGAGACTCAACTTCTATTGCAAGGCTAAACAATTAACCCTACAAGTGACTATTTCCAAGTTCCTTGTCTTACCTCATGAAGTCAACTTCACAATTAGCACATTAAAATGCAAGTCAACAAGAGAAAACATGGATTTTATCAAAAATTTCTTTTCATGCCCTTTGGAAAATTCGCCATGCCTCTAAGATGATGTCAATCAATTCATACCAATCATATAAATATCATGCAATTCATACTTTATGCAAGACTATTTTCATGAACAAGCATACTAAGAATTCATATTTTCCAATTCAAGTAAGAATAGAAGGACAATATAGACAATTTCTACAAATCTCACCACTCAAACACCATCCCCCACTTAGGGTAAACCCAATTAAGAGCAACTTAACCCAACATGTAGAGGATCTCAAATACAAAACCTTCATATTCATCACTTAGAGTGATTACTACTTTAGAGAGAATTTTCATTAATTCAATTTAACAACACTAAGGCATTCTAAACCTTATCATTTTAGGCAAATCATCCTCAACCATCAACTTTGGTCATACTATTCGATTCACATAAGGTCTTCCTACAATGCAATAGACACTAAGGTCATACATCATTAGCGGAAAACAACAAGGAAGTTCATAGACAACAAGAAGTTTAGAAATAACTCTACAACCCATCATGTCATAAGATACTCATCCTTCAATCTAAAAAGCAAAGATTCTTTTCCACATTCCTTATCATGTTCATATTCATAAATTCTACACGTTTTTCAATAACGTCCAATCAAATGACAATTTAGTAGGTTCTCCAAATATATTACAATACGTTGCCTAGTCTTTACAGTGAGCATGCTTCCAAATATCCAAAAATGCAACATTTAGACATCTAATGGAACAAGCATGGAATTATAAGATACAAAGCTCTACTAACTCATTCTTCATAAGCATGCATACTATATTTACAACTCAAGTCTCCATAAAAGACTCCAATTTATGCTAGCAACTCATCAAGTATCATTTATATGCAAAGGAAAACAATACACACTTTTAATCACATATACCCATAGGATAACATACCTCCATAGGTAGTTATTAAACAATCCAAGTTCAAATCCAAATATTTGGATACTATCATACAAAATCATATAGGAATACACGATTTAAGAGAAATCACTTTAACCACTATAACTTCTAGCATGCTTCAACTATATCATGACATACATCATCGACATAACATGCTATTTCACATAGATTTCATATATTGCCATAAATGGCATCATATCGTCAAATAAGAGATATTTCATGCATAGCAAGGTAAGATAACCAATCATAATCCCCATAGAGTTAACATGTGCAATGATCAAGTAAAGCTCCATAACTTCACTAAACCAAGTAACCCAACAAGAACTACAATTAGCATCATACTCCACTCATCTATAACCTTCATGCATGGATAACTCCATATCTTTAGCACATTAGGCTATTTACATGTTTATAAGCATAGAGATCATGTCATAAGGACATTCATATCTATCATCATACACATACATAATATTAACCTCCTAAGGTCTCCATCAAGGAAAACTAGTGCAAGACATAGGTAGAGTCCCATACCCCTACCTAAGTCTAGTTAACCCTTCAAGTCCCCTTAGTTAGTATATACATCATCAAATAAGGACAAGTGTCACCTTCACACATACTCATTCAAACCATAAAACAAAGATAAGCATTTTAAACTCACCTTTTCTCCCTCAAGCATAGAGAATCTCATCCAAGCAATCATATCTAAAAGACCACCGGACAAGAAAACATAAGAGAGAGATCTTATAGAATTAAGTTCTATGGCACGATATGAGATTGATGAAGAAGGGAAACTCTATCGTCCTATAGCCTCTCGTACCATTGAATGTGTCACGACTCACCACCAATGATACGAGACTCTACTAGACGTGGCGATATGAGACTTCTTAGAACTTAAAACCGCTATATAAACCTCATGCTCTGATACCAAGTTTGTCACAATGCAAAAGTATACCCTAAAAGATAGGGTACAATCTTGGATTGTAACCGGCGTCGTCGACCTCTCGGAGGTCTAAGACAAGCCTCTCATATCATTCATTGCATTGACATAGTAAATTTAGCGGAAAATTTAAAACTTTTCATAGCACATCATATGCTAGAAACATCACATCGTATATATATAAAACATAAGTCATACATAATCAAGAGCCTACACAACCGATCTCACAATCGTCTTCAAGACAACATATAGCAACATAGGTTATTCATGCTCAAAACTTCATATATTTATCATCATGGACTTATCATCATCAATTCAACATCATTTAGTGTCAATAACAATAACCACAAGCAATTCAACATAAGAGAATCACCAAATTCATCAAGAACAAGCCATAATCACAAAACCCTTTCAAGAGCTAAACCATTTTTGGAAGGAACATGGATTCATCATGCAATTGAAGTGAAGTCACATTCAAATCATCATATTAATACTAATTCATCATGATTTAATCTTTATAAACGTTTTGAGAAAGAACCCATGGCTAGATTGGAAGATTGGAAACTTGTTCATAAGATTTCTTTGAAAAACATTGAGAAGAACTCTCCAAGTGAAAGGTTACTTAGAGATGAAGGCTCACCATACCTTAATCTTCATGAAGACCCATAAAACTTGATGAAGAACCCATGAGAATCCCATCTACAAGCTGTTCTTGACCTTCAAAAACCATGGGGGTTTCTAGAGAGAATATTTTGGGAAGGGAAGGGTTCAATTTGAGTGAGGGGATTTGAGAATGGGTTGGTCACGTTTTGGATGGCTTATATACACCTAAAATTACTTAATTAAACCTATTATAGTCAGGTTATGACGTGGGGTGAATTTACCATTCACCCCTTTAAGTGGCAGCACGCAGGCAGCCAACTCACAGGCAGCCGCGACGATGTCCATGACGGGGCGTCATGGCCATGACGGGCCGTGGCAGCCTTCCTTCGCAGGACACTTGGACAATTTCTTGGCTCACAACCTGACCAAGGCAAGTCTCCTTCGACGAGACTTGCTTGACGGTCCGTTGGGGGCCCAACGGTCCGTCATTGGGTCCGTCAAGAGACACTGCCCAGGCAGTGTTTAGGTAGCCTTGAGGTTCTTCTTTTGGGGCCTCTTGTGGGGCCCTTTAGAAGTCGTACCCGGACGTTTCCAACGCTATTTCAAACTTTAACATGTTATAGACTTACCACATAAGTTTCATCCAAAACAAACACCTACAAGACGTCCAAACAGCCTTGACCCCAACATGACATACGATGAACGTCTTAGGGGCTATCTTTCGAACGCCTTGGACGTTCTTGGGCGTTTGACCTCCAAACTTCACGAAATTTCATATAGTAACATTAAACATCATTTAAAACCATTTCAAGACTTATTTGACTCATTTCACACAACTTAGGCATGCATACACACATGAGGCACATAAGCGACTATTCGTCGAACGTCTTGGACGTCCCTTGACGTTCGACTTCCAAATCATTTCAAACTTTGCACACTGTCTCTATATGACAAAATAAGGCATTTTAGGACCTTATAACAATAAGAAGAACATGTTAGGATCTAGACACCTTATCTCATTTTAGAGGTCTTACAATTAACATCTTGTCTTTAAGACTAAGCAACATCCAATGGTAGAAAGTTTCACTGTCCTTGAAGTGTTCATGACCTACCCAACTTGGAGAATGAGGATCCAAGTCTTCTTCAAAATTGTCACGAACCCTTCAACTACCGGAACCTAAAGTTTATGGGGGAAAGGGAGAAACGGGTTAGCACATTACTTGTACTAAGTATAGGACCATATGTATATACAACATAGAAAATCATGCTAAAAAGGGACATTTCATTAATGAATGCTAATTTACTTTGAAAAGACTTATGCACAATCAAGAACCAATACAAGCCAATAGCACCTCTTCGTTGAGTCAAGACCATGTACATTACAAAACAAACAATACTAAGTCTAGTCATGTTAACATGCATCTTAACATAATTGAGTGCATAATCAAGACAACTCTATCATCAATTCATAATATCAACAAGCATGTATAAGACTTCATAACATCATAACCAAAACAAGATCCTTACTCATGAACCCCCTTTAAGTCCACTTGTGCAATGACTAAGTAAGGGCCCATAACCTCACTCAACCAAGTAAACTCAAGAATAACCATAAGTAATGTCCAAATATACTATATTACTAAGAGTAAACATCATCATACTTCAGCAACACAGACCAATCACATGTTCATAAGTGAAACCAACATCACATAGTGTCATTAACATGCAAGATCAACATATATATATCATTTACATTTATAAGCATAAAAGCATACAAGAACATCCTTCTAAGACTCCCTTCAAGGATAACTAGTGCAATGTATAGGTAGAGTCCCATACCCCTACCTAGACTAAGTCAAACCCCTCAAGTTATCTTAGTTAAAGTCCACTTTATTTATTCATTTTACTTTCGGGAACATCTTTCCTTAATCGACATAGACTACATGAGACATTGTAGAATTCGGTGTCATGGAACCCTACACCGAAGGAATGTGGAGTACATGCCAAGGTAGTACCAAAACATGAACATAGCATCTACGTGGATCCACTAGCTAGTATTCCTATTGGGGCAAAATAGATCAAGAACTAGTAGATATTGTTAGGACCCTCTTTATGTTTCATGCATTATAGTCTCCAATATCATGAGTACTTTAGTCATCCTACCTCCCCTATGTGGGAAGGGACACTCCTAACTACTAGTTCACTCGATTCTAAGATAGAGTCCCTTTTGAAATGTCTTTCATTAATAATCATAACTTAGTATAGGTCATAGAGTCTACCCCTTATATAGTCGTAGTCATAGATCAATAGGAATTGCATGCGAAAACCTTCTTTACAACCCTCATATGTGATATTAGCATATTAACATCATTATGTCATAGTAAGGCACATAGGTACTTCATCACCAACCATATATCAATACATCTTAAGCATAATCTCACAATCACATAGTCAAAACATTTCAATTAAACGTCATACCAACCCTAATCAACATTATAAAAATGTATACTTCAATATAACTCCATCACTATACACAAGTAATCATAATTGAAGTAACGGTTTGATATCACAACATTACACCAATCTTCTTTACAAGCCCCCATCATAGTCTTGCAATCAATCATCCAATTAAACTCAACAATGGTTGTAATATCATCACTTAATAGTATTAACACAATAATGAAGTCAATTTAGTCACTACAAAACAATTCATCACTAGTTCATAGCCTAGGGTTAGAGACTTAGGTCAAATTCATGATCTACTTCACAACCTAGGTTAATTAATCAAGAATTAGTATAATTGGATTACAATACATCATAATATACTCATATTTATCTAAAGGAATCATAAACAAAGTCTATTAGATAATCAATTATGTAATAGAAGAAAACCCACATGAAAACTCTTCTTTTTGAAATCAATTTGAATGAACCCTTTGGGGAAAGAATCCAAAAGGTGAAAGGAATCCCATACCTTACTAATTGATGAAGTTAGATGGATAAAACTTGATCCTTTTCCGCCCTATAACCAACATTTTCTTGGTCTTCGATGGAGTTTCTTTGCGAGAGAGAAAGAAGAGAGAAGCAAGAGCAATTGGGTTTGGGGAAATTATTAGAGTTAGGTATGGTTTAGTTAGGCTACGTCTTTATATAGTGGTTCTTAATTAACTGAATTGAACTCCCCTTAACAGTTAGTTACTATTTAACCTCATTACTAATTAAATGAATTAATTAAAACACCACAACCAACACAGACCAGACCTACGAGACCATGAATGACGGGCTGTATGTCAGTCTACGGGCAGTGTTGCCTCCGTACTGCACATCCGTGGTTTTGGTCAGAGACCTTGCCAAAAGACCCCTTCACGCATTTGGACAATGCCTCGGCGCCAGCACTCCGTTGATGGACAATGCCTCATGGCAGCTTTTTGCAAAATTGCAATGGTCCTCCTCAATGGCCCTTGGTTAGTCAGATAGGCTAAGGCACACTAAAACCTCTATGAAATAGTTTTTGGACGACGGTCCTTTACGTATTGATTCTAAAACTTCCTAAATGACGTATGTACATTATAATTGATTCTAAGACAATGTTAGAACTCTTAGAATCTCATGTTAGGCTCTAGATTAGGATTTAGACTTTTAGAGTATTACAATATACCCCCTTAGGAACATTTTAGGAACATTCATCCCCGAATGACACTAAATGTCTTCGAAAGAATGGAATAGACACAGTACTAGTAGCCCAATCAACAACAACATACTAAAACATAAGTTACAATCAAAATCAACGTAACACGTGACTTTTTTCACAATGCAACTCAAAGCATCAATTTTTGACTCCTAAGAGTTCAACATTCCTTATATGATCTTTTACTATACCAATGTTTTCTTCAACACATATCAACAAGCTCAATACAATTCATGAACACACAATATACCAAAATGGACAACCTAAACTCAAAACAAGTAAAAAGCAACATTTTTTGTTTTAGGTATAAAGTACAAATAAACTCATTAGTTTCACTACAATTAGGAATAATAACCTTAGTCATCAAATAGATAATTGTATCAGGACTTTATGTCGACTTCGGCCTCCCATATATCACCCTCAACTAGGTGGTTCTTTGATAAAACTTTTACCGAGACCACATCCTTGTTTCTTAACTTATTTACTTGTCTATCAAGAATTTCAACAGGAACCTCCTCATAAGAGAGGTTCTCTTGAACACCTAGACCTTTAATAGGAAGAATGGACTCGGGATTACCGATACACTTCTTAAGCATGGAAACATGTAACATCAGATAAACAAAATCAAATTCACCAAGTAACTTCAATTCGTACGGAACCTTAAAAACCCTTTGAAATATTTCATAAGGATCCACACAATGAGGAATCAATTTCCCTTTCTTGCCAAATCTCACCACCCTGTCATTGGTGAAATTTTTAGATACACTTCATCCCTCTCTTCAAATTCCTTATCCCTTCCCCTATGGTCGGCATAAGACTTTTGCTGACTATAGGCCGTTTCTAAGTGAATCCTTATCATGTGAACTTTCTCCAAAGTCTTATAAATCAAGTCGGGACCCAAAAGTGAAGACTAACCTACTTCAAACCATACAATTGGAGATCTACATCTCCTTCCATACAAGGCCTCAAAAGGAGCCATTGATATAGATGAATGGTAACTATTGTTATAGGAAAACTCAACCAAAGGCAAGTGTTTGTCCTGATTCCCCTTGAAGTCAATTATACATGCTCCAAGCATATCCTCAAGGGTCTGAACAGTACGCTGCGATTGACCATCCGATAATATGGATAACGGATTACCATGGCGACAAAGAATCGCATCTATGAAGATCTTTGCATAATGCTCCGCGGAGTATGTGGACTTGACGTGAATAAAATGAACAGATTTGGTAAACTTATTCACAACCACACATAGGGAATCATGTTGCTTTTGTGTCTGAGCCAACCCTACAACAAAATCCATATTTATGTCTTCCATATTCCAAGTTCGAACTTGGATTTCTTTGAGTAAACCACCCAGCTTTTGCTGTTCACTTTCACTTGTTGGCAATTTGGACATTGTGTAAAAATTTTCACTATGTCTACTTTTATTCCTTCACAACAAAACAATTCTCTAAGATCATGATACATCTTTGTAGAACTCAGATGAATGGAATAACGTGAAGCATGAACTTCTTCAAGAATCCGGTTCCTCAAGTCGTTAACCTTGGGCACACACAACCTTGCTTGATACCTCAAGACACCATCCCTCCCAAGGATAATAACCCATTAAGCTTATGAAGAACTGATTTCTTCAAATCCATCAATGATTGATCAAAGTGTTGTTTAGACTTCACCTCAACCACCGAACATGATTTGGAGTAACGATTGACCATGAAACCACCATTTGGAAAATCTTCCAATGTAACACCCAATCTAGAAAACTCATGAATATCTTTGAGTAGAACTTCTTGGCTTCATGTACATGTTACACACTACCCAAGGTCATACGACTTAGTGCATCTGCAAACTCATTGCCCTTGCTGGTGTGGTAGAGAGCACTGATATCCTAATCCTTTAATAATTCCAACGACCTTCTTTGTCGGAGATTTAACTCCTTTTGAGTAAACACATATTGAAGACTATTGTGCTTGGTATACACATTAACATGGATACCATACAAATAATGCCTCCATATTTTCAAGGCAAATACCATGGCCGCTAACTCAAGATCATGAGTTGGATAATTCTTCTCATGCACCTTAATGTGTCTAGAAGATTTGGCTATAACTTTTCCGTGTTGCATAAGTACACACCCCAAGACCACTCAGGATGCATCAAAATATACCATTAAGCCCTTAGTAACCTCTTGTAATGTCAACACCGAAGCTGAGGTAGGCCGCTCTTTCAAGATTTTGAAGCTCCTTTCAAATGCCTCCGACCACTCAAATTTCACATTCTTTTGGGTTCGTTTCACTTGGAGATTAGCTCTAAGGTGATATAAAGCCTTAGATAAACAACTCCTATACCTTATTAGAAGATATCCAAGGATAATTGAAAAATAAATCAATTGAAATCCATCATCCAAGCTCGATATTAACCTTGAGCCCTCATGGAGGTTTTTGGAGAGAATTTTGTAGGGAAAGTGCTTATATTTAGGTGTTAGGGTATTAATGATAGTTAAATAAATTTAATATTCATAAAATATAAAAATACACCTAAACCAACCGTCATTACCATTTTAAAGTCTTGGGGTGAATTTCGCATAACACCACAAGCTTGCAAAAATTGTAGGCAGTGTGCAAGCCCAAAGGACACCCTACCAACGACGGACCGTCGATTGGTCAACGTACCGTCATTGGGGATTTGTGGTTTTGTTATGAGGATCAATTATTAGCAGTCCAGCAGTTCAGATCGACAGAGCTAGTGGACGAGTCATCTTCTGATCGATAGGCCATCATTTTGGTTGTTGATTAACACTGTCCAAGCAGATTCTACCTTATAGATGGGGTCGTTTCCTAGATCCCCTTGTGGGTACTAGGTTGAGTCGTACACATACATTAAATCCCTAGACATGCTCATATAGGTCTTACAAACCTCTCCTATGAATTTGAACTCAAACGATCACGTAAAACATACAATGACACACTAGAATTAAAATCTAGTCACCACCAACTAAACTTTGTAGTAAATAAATGTAGAAATTGTGTTAGTACCAAGACGCACTGAGTACGATGACTATGAAAATTCATGAAAAAGAGACATTTATTATAGATATGCTTTTCATGCTATTTTTGAAGTCAATATTCACATATAAGATAAGACCACAATATATGATATGACCATATTCATTTGACAATCTATTATATAATATTATATCCTCCATCTAAGGTTATCATAAGACCAACCTAACTAAGACATGATGTTACACGGTCAAAATGAGCTCGATTAAAATAGAGCCTAACACGTGTGTCATGAAATTATAAAGTCTTAAAATGGTTAATATTAGTGTTTATAGGCAGTGTCTAAAGTTTTGTGACTTTTTGATGTCAAACGTCCATGACGTTCAAATGTTATCCCTTGAGACATGCCAGTACGCTTAGGTGTACCTTTGCATGTTTTACGTGTTTGTTGATGTGAGGAGTTCCTTACATGTGTATGTGTATATTTGGGTTGGAAAATGTCCGGGAAAAACTCCCCTACTACCAACCAAAGGGTTCTTGAGGAGGACTTGACTTCTAGCGAAAAGCTATCAAAGACTATTCCAATCGACGGAAGGAAAAAGATGTCTCGTTCGTCAGTCTACACCCCGTAGATGGAGGACATTTGTAAGGAATTATCATAGGGAGCTTAAAATCCCAGTTGGAATCCTCTGACCAAATCAACGGTTGCCAGCATTGCCCGTCTATTGGTCTACATTGCATCGATGATGGTCGCTGATGAGATTTGCAGTTTTCTGCAGAGTCTCGGCCAAGGTTGGGCGTGTAACAACCCTAAAAATGGATAAAATAAGAAATACTTAATGTGTCAAGAATGCCGATGATTAGACTATTGTTCACACGGATTGATGCGCGTAGAACCAGACCTCGAAACCCTTTGTACAGCCAAGCCAACTAACTTGGGGAGTTAGTTGAGCTTGGAAAGGTTGCGTCCAACCATGTAGGGCTCTCGAATACGAATATTTACTCGAAGGAGTCTTTACCAGACTTAAAAAGGGTAAATCTTAGGTTTGAAGGGTCTAGGGGTAAAATGGTCTTTTTCCTGGCTAAGGGTAGTATAGTAATTACCCTAAATATGCAATTAATTATTTAATTAATAAGGTGGAAGGGAAATTTGGGGAGAGAGGGTCGAAATTGGGCTCTTGAAGTGAAGTCTTGCTCCACCCGGGTTCGAACCTAGGTGGAAGCAATGAATTAAAGTGATTTTTTATTTAAGCTATTGAATTAATGTAATTAATAAATAATTATTATTCATTAGATGATTTAAAATAAAATAAAAATCACATTTTTGTTAAATAAACAAAACCCTATTGACTAAGTCCTAAAGCTAGACTCCTAAGCCTCCTACAACTCCCACTCTCTCACGTTTATCTCTCCACTCTCACGCTCAATATATGTTATTCTTTCTCACGTATTTTATCTGCCAACATAAGATACAAAATCATAAAAATAAATCAAGTTCTTCACACTTGAAGAACTCACACGAAATCACAAGAAAACAAACGTTAATCGCACACTAGGCTAAGGGAGGTTGTCATTTGAGTGGAGTTGACATTGAGGAGTCTTAGACGTGTTCTTGGGTGAAGTTTGTGGGCAGAAAGTCAAGGGTTCAACGTCAAAAAGGTATGGGTTTTATTCTCTCTTGGTCCCTTTTCCAATAGACCCCTTAAGGTTCATATTATTCATCCAAAAACTAGGATTTGTTTCCCCTTTTGCATGCCCCTGTCACTAGCTCCCAATGAATCGTAGGTTGGGTATGATTGCTGGTAGATTTAGGTGTATGTTATGTTCTCGTGATGAATATGATTATGTTTGTGTACTTGAAATCGTATGAAAGACAACCATGTATTCAAAATTATGCGCAAGTGTGTGCGTGTGCAAGTATGTTATAGTGAATGAGGTTCTCGGGTTAAGGCTCCAAATTTGATAATGTTTTGGTTGTCATTTTACGTGCATAAACCTATGTAAATAGTGATGTTCATTTAAATGAATGTGTGGCTGATTTGAGTACAAATCTTTTGGCTAAACGAATCTATGAAAAATGCACCCCAAAAAGTGTTAAATTATCTATGAATTTCCCTAAGATTTCAAGTGAAAATGTTGGTGAAAATAAGATTAAAAAATAAATAAATTTCCAGCAAACTTACAAATTTAGTTTAGGCTAAATGTAGAGGAATAAATGTGGAAATTATTTGAGTGTAAAGGGATGAGGCCACCAGGATTCGAACCTGTGACCTCATCCGTGAATTTGCCTTAAAAATGTGAAAAGGGAAATGGGGTCAAGGGGAATCGATCTTGGGTGTGCTGGCTGAAAAGTAAGGTACAAGAAAATTAATAAAATAAAATGGGAGGCGTGGGAATCGAACCCACGACCTCCAGGCAGCGAGTGGAAGCAAAGGAAAAATAAAAGAAAAGGAATGTGAGGCGCGGGAATCGAACCCACGACCTCAAAGCTGTGAAGGAGAGTAAGGAGAAAGGGAAAAGAAAAAGAAAAGAAAGGTGAGGCGTGGGAATCGAACCCATGACCTCAAGGCAGTGAAGGGAGTTAAGGAGAAAAATGAAGATAAAAGAATTGTGTGGCGTGGGAATTGAACCCAGGACCTCTAGGTAGGCTGCGAAATAAAATAAAAATAAAGAGAGGCTGTGGGGGTTTGATCTCACAACCTCAAGGTCTATGCGAATTGTACAAGGAGAATTAAATTTAAAAAATAATAAAAGGGGTTGTGGGGGTTCGATCCCACAACCCCTCGGCCTAATAAGAGGAGATTCCAAGGATAAAAATAAAGAGGGAATGTTGATGTTGGCGCTCGATCTAGGGTCCCAATGTCATGTGGACTAAAAATAAAATCAAGGAAAAATTTAAGTATTGTCCAAGGGATTCGAACTTGGGTTCCCTTGCCCAGATTCCGTATTCATACATAAGTCATACGTGAATTAAATGTTCAAGAATAATGCCACCTACTTAGATCGAAATTGAGATCTTGGCATACATACAAGATGCATAAGTCTTGTACTACATAATCTTAGGAAGATATGAGTCACTTAACGAACTATTAATGAAGCCTCATGGCTTGTATGTATAGACCCATAAGTCTAGCATACGTTTAAAAATAAGTGAACCTAAAATGTATGTAATGAAATAATGTAACCCTAGAAGAGTTAAGTACAAGTGTTAAATACACTAAATTGCCAAGAGCATTGGCATAAGATGAAATAATTATTATGTAATGAAACGATGGAACCCTAGAAGGGTTAAGTAAGAGTGTGAAACACACAAATGGCAAAGTGCATTGGAATATGATGAAGTCAACATTCACGTAAAAATAGGTGAGTAATTATGAAGAGCAAATGTGCTAATGTTAATGAATGTGGTCAAAACATTATATGAGGCTAATGTAAAAGATGAGAATAATCTCAAATAAGCCTAAGTAAATGTTACCAAAACGTACTCACCTATGAGAGTGTAAGTTAATGAACAGACCAGTCTCTATGAACAGTCTAATGAAAGTATTGAGATTAACAAACTTAATACTAATGATGAGATGAGAAATCATCTAATGATCTATGATGTCCTCATACTAGAAGCTAACTTCCATGACGTATGAGTTGAATGTAATGGAACTTTATACTGAGCACCGCTAGACTAGCTATGAGCGGTGATGCCTTCTTTTGGAAAGGGCGGAGGTTCACGTAACTCTCATGAGATGAGACTTTCCGGCATGCCGGGTATGGGTCTCCTTATGTCTCCTAGTCTTCGAACCAATACTGACAATATAGGGATCTGGCGGGGTTAAATTCCTATGTACACTAACATGTTTTGTGTCACTTTGGCCGGTGATTCCACCTCTTTTCGGTGTGGGGGAGACACTGGATATCATGATGCTCACATGATCTACGTCGGTTAAAGTTAAAGTTCCCAATGAATGAATGAGGCCAGCCTCAAATGATGCACATAATGAAATGAACGATACCAAAGGTGTTAGGATAGGATAATCAAGAGGTGAGCTAGACTCAGGTAATGACACTGGATTATTCTTGATCATTGCACAGCAAACCCGATGAAAGTCTTAAACTACATCCTAGGTATAGCTGGTGTTCACACTAGACTATGAACGAAATGAAATGAAGTACGTATGAATGAATGAAGCGGACTCTGTGTTTGCTAATGAAGACTCCCTAGTTGAGGTCCCATATGTTGAGCCCTCATTTTGGAAAGTCTTAATGTCAAGTCCATGATTCAAAGGTATCATGGCATATGAATGAATGTTATAAAAGATGTTATGTGCTATATGCAATATGATATGTGCTATGTGTAAGATGTTATGTGCTGTGTGCAATATGATAAGTATGATGACGCATGTTACTCTCATGGCATGACTTTCATAATCCAAATTTGGAAAGCTCACTGACTTTCATAATTCAAATTTGGAAAGCTCACTGACTTTCCTAATCCAAATTTGGAAAGTTCACTAACTTACCTAATCCCGATTTGGCAAGTCCACTGACTTGACTTTCCATAATAATGTTGTTAGGAAAGAGCTATTCTTACTCATGCATGTCCTTGATGTGTGCTTGCATATACCCATACTTAGTACAAGTGTGTACTAATCCCATACAACTCTATATTTTTAGGTGCAAGTACAGGTGGACGCTAGGGCTTACATGTTGACGTTGCAGCTATCCGGACATGAAGATTTCATCCGGACTTGGTAGGCCCTGATGCTTTCGAGGATGTCTACCGTTATTATCTAGCTTAGATGTAGGCTTTAGCTAGTGGAGCATGTTCCACTAGTGTTTCTTTCCACTTTTATTTCATACTTTGTATTGGTGCCGATTTTGCAAAAATACGTTTAATGCAATTATGAACTGTTTCTTTCATTTGATTATCTCAATATTAGATAGTTGATTTGTGAACGCCCATGATGTTAAGTTTAAAATGTTTAGCATGAAATAAGAAAACAAAAAGTTCAAATTTTCCGCTAAAATTAACCTAGATGAAATAAGAATGACGTATGTAGGCTTGTCTGCGACCTCTGAGAGGTCCACGACGCCGGTGTCTTCTGGGGTATAGATTTTGGTCGTGACAGGGGGTATTTAGGTAATTAACCTAGATTTCCTAAAATTAAGTAGGCGGTTTCTTAAAGGTATATTGGGTATTTTAAGTAGGTTTATAAGTCTAGAACCCCTATTCAAGTCATTATTAAAAATCAAAATCCCAAACCGCAAGGAAGAACTTTCTAGACCACCAGTGAAGATTGAAGGGCTATTAGAGCTTTGAGCTTGATTTCTCCATAAAAACCTTCTCAAATTATGTGATTTAGCATAAATTAAGCTATGGTTTTCTTACTTGAACATCTTTTCTTCAAGGAGCCAAAATTCAAAGTGATTTTCCAAGACTTTTTAAAAAGATGAACTTTTAAATTTAAATCTAGCAATGGGTCATTCCATAAAACGTTTTGAATCATTGTAGTATGATCGAATTGATGTGAGTTTTATGATTTTATACTAAAAACTCTTTGAATTCATGAAAATCATGAAATCCTTATTTTGATTATATTATGGGTGATTTGATCATGTGTCTATACTATTGAATTCTTTCTTTGTTTGATTAGGGCTATTGAATTAGTATTGGATTGAATTGGTGATCATGGCTATTCGAAACAACCTTTGTATATTGAGTTTGTTGAGCTGACTATGGATTGGAGTTGCGAAATTTGAATGGTGCTATGTTTACCTAACCTTCTCAATATTGTATTATATAGGTCTTGAATTATGATGATGGTTTGTATGTTCCACTTATGGTTGCGGTGCTTATGCGCTATACTTGTGAATGATGTGACCTCGTCGTCATTACTTCATGAATTGTTAAACAATGTGTCCTCTTTGGCATTGCTTTATGAATTATGATATTATCATGTTATAAATTTAATATGTGCATATTGTGAAGCTCCTGATTACTTATGTGTATAGGTGAAGTCAAAGTATGTGTTCTTCTAAGTGATTATATGTGATCATGATAGGCTATAGTGATGCCTTGTGTTTCTATACCTAATTTTTAAAGGTTAATCTTCCTAGTTGAGTATATGATCATTATGATAAGGTGTGTTGATGATTCTTTAGAAGTGTGTAGGGTGACTTTCAAGAATACTAAGTTGTCTCTATGTGATTCTTGAATGATATGCTATATGTGATAATGGAATGTATATGTGCCTTGTTTTGGTAGGCTTGTGTCCCTTACTCTATATATGAAGAGTATTAATTTGAATCCTTGAGTTAGTAGGCTAAAGCAACTTCGTCATGAATGTAGATGTATGAATAGAATATGATCTTGAATATATTAAAGAAGGTCATTTATGTGGAACCTTTTTGAAAGAAGGTTATGATATCATTGAAGTTGAAAGACGTTATGGTATCTTTCTTGTGTGAATGGTGTACTTAGGGTTGATTGGCTGGAACGACATGAAATCATCCTTAGGAAATTCATTGAGCTATCCTCTTAACCATTGTAAGGCATCCGTAGGTACCACGTTCGTAAGGTCTATTATGATTTGGTGATGAACAAGATATGGTACCTCTTCATATGCTCTATCATTGAATTACTCTACGAGAACAAAGGCTAGCACTGAGTGAGTATGTTTAGGGAGTAGGTCTAGTTGTATGATGAGGCTAGAGTACAAACAAATCGTCCATATTCCTTAAGCATATGTCTACGTGGGTTGTGTCCTAGTTCTACCATTGGAAAGTACAACACCTTTTATCAGAGTAGGGTTGACTCCAGATTCGATACCAAGCTAGTATGGTTTATGTCGGTTATTTCACATTCTCAAAGGTGGGATACATGATAGTGTTGGATAAGTAATATGAATTTTTGTATTGGAATGGGACTCTATCTAGACATTGCATGACTAGTCTTTTAAGATATTAGTGTGTGAGTTCTCTAGGTCTTCTCCAACACTATTATGTGAAAATACTTAAGTGTTGAATTTCTCTTAAATGGTCTAATGAACATGATGACTTAAGTAAAGGTATATTAATGAAAAAGTATCTATGTAGAGTAGCTTTGAGGATTGCTTAGGTAGGCTTGGAGAGGGTGTATGTGTGTTCTCTTCATGTCATACTTAGGTGAGTCTTAGAGTAATTTTAGGAAGGGAGTCAAATTAATTAGATGTGAATAATCTTATCTTAGGTAGTCTAAAAGATCTATTTGGTGTGTGTGAAGGGATTGTATGGGTAGTCGCTTAATAACTCACTCAAGTGAGACTTAGAATCACTTTTAGTAGGAGGGTCTCATGTTTATGTGTTTTGAGGCATTCTTGATGTTATATTGTGCAATGTGACTTATATGTGAAGTTTGTGTTATATGTGGTTCTTATACTTATGATATGAAGTTTTACTAAAAAATAGTATATTTTATATAAATGTCCCTTTTATCATGATTTTCTGCAATATGCCATACTAAGTACATACAATGTACTAATTTCATACATTTTGTTTATCTCTTAAGGTGTAGGTGGCATTTGAGAGGAGTAAGTTAAGTGAAGCTTGGATCGTAACCTTTCATTCAAACATAACCTTTCATTCAAACAAAGTGTTGGTATGTCCTCACTAGATTCGAGGACATTATTATTTTTAGTTTGCTTATTAAAAGAATAGTAATAGACTTAGTATTTCTATGTTGTATTGTATTAGCCATGTCCCAAAAGATTCGTGTGTCTAAGATGGTGACATTGAGACTTAACTTTATTCTTTATTGTTTCTATGAAAGATGTTTTGAAATATTATTCTTGAAAAAGTTTTAATTCCGCACTACTTTTCATACATGTATGCAATGAATGATGTCTAAGGGCTTGTACAAGACCTCCGAGAGGTCAACTATGCAGTTTTACGATTCAAGGGAATGCCATATATTATAGGGTGTACCTCGATTTGTGACAAACTTGGTATCAGAGCATAGGTTATCGAAGTAGTCTTAGGAGTCCAAAACTATCAATAAGCCACGTCTAGTATTGTCTTGTTCATTGGTGTGAATTGCGACACATCTATGAGCGAGAGGCTATATGACGATAAAATTTCCCTTCTTCTCTACTCTTGTGTCGTGATGTCGAGTTAAAAGTTATGAGTGTCCTTCTTAATATTTTTCCTTGTGTTTATAGGATATGAATACTAGAAGTATGGCCGCTATAATGTTTGAAGAGGAAGGGGTGCAAGAGGAAGTTCCCCAAGGTGTAATAGCTTCACATGGAGTTCCAGTTTCTAAAGATGCTCAAGTTCCTCAACAAGGTGATTAAGTCCCTATTGGAGGTGAAGGTAATGAGGTTCCGGTGGTTCCACCAAACAAGACTAATGGGAAGATTAGAGAGGCTCTACTTTCTTTAGCCCTAGCCATGAATACAAATGTGACTACAGACATTGAGCCTAGGGTGAATGCTTGGGAGAGTACAATGTTCTCTAGGTTGAGAGACTTTGTGAGATTGAATCCTCCAACCTTTCGAGGCTCTAAGGTGGGAGAGGATCCCTAAGATTTTCTTGATGGAGTGTACAAGGTGTTGAGTTCCATTGCAGTGACTTCTAGGGAGAAGGCGGAGTTAGTTTCGTATCAATTGCGGGATATTGCTTTAGTATGGTACACGAAATGGAAAGATTTTAGGACGGTTGAGTTGGGTCCAATAGAATGGGAAGAGTTTAAGGAGACTTTCTTAGTAAAGGATTATCCCCGTGATAGGATGGAGGTGAAGGTTGAAGAGTTCATTAACCTCAAGCAAGGTAATATGAGTGTTGAAGAGTATTCCTTGCAGTTTACCATGTTGTTTAGTTATGCTCCATCCTTGGTGTCTAATCCTGGGTATGAGATTAGTAGGTATGTGACCGCTTTTGCCTACATTGTGAAAGAAGAGTGTCGCACGGCCATGCTCCCCAATGACATGAACTTTTCTAGGATTATGGTGTATGCTAAATCCAATTAGCAGTCCAAACTAAGTAGGATCTCTTGAAATTTTAAGAGGAGTGGATACAATGAGCAAAAACAACCTAGGTTTAAGAAGAGGGCTCCAAAATATGATGGACCTAGTTCTCCTAATGTCAAGGGTGAAGTGGGAGTAGTTCTCAAGGTGTGAAGCCTACTTGCTCTACTTGTGGGAAGAAGCACTTTGGGAAATGTATAGTTGGTACCGGAAATTGCTTTGGTTGTGGTAAGGATGGTCATAAGGTGAGGGATTGTCCTAATATTGCAGCTAGAGTAAGTTAGACAATGAAAGATACTCCTAGTGTTCCGGATAGTGGTTCTCCAAAGAGAAATCTCTTCTATGCTCTCCGAGCCAACGGAACAAAGACGGATGAGGATGATCATGTCGGTAACTTATAGTTTCTCTCTTGTGTTGTGATAGGTTCCTTGTAAGTGAGGGAGTATGGTGAGTAGTCACGATTTATTGTCTCTTCTCTTCTATTCAACTCAAGATTGAGAGTTAGAAAGTCATAAAAGCATGTTGTATGTTGCATTGTGTTTAGGAGTCTTGTTGAAATTGAATTTCATTGATTCCTTGCATTGTGCTTTTTGTGAAGTTATCTTTATGTTGTAAAATGAGGTTATAAGGTTTTGTCTTTCATATTATCATGCTATCATCCTAGGTCACTTAAAGTTGTATTAGTGATCTAGTGAGCATGTCCATTGTGAATTACATGAAATGTTCTTTAATGGTGTTCTCATAGGAGAGGACTATAATGAAGCATAAAAATGATGTTGAGCATGATAATGTGTGGATAAAGAAGTTCTCACTATAGGAAATGAAAGAATGTGAGTCTTATTGCATGACGAGTTGTAGAAGTAGTTTATACCTTCTTGTTGTGTTTTGAGTCTCTTATTTATGTGAAATCGGTGTTCCTTCCATATAGGTGTATTGTGTATTGTGTTGAATGGTGATGTGCTGGTAGTCTTGAGTTATTATCTCTTAAAAGTGCCTAAAATAAAGCAAGTGTTATTCGAGGACAAATGTTTCCAAGTGGGGGACTATTGTTACAACCTCAAATTGAGCTAGGTTAAACTAGATCCTAACACGTGTTTCTAATGTCCTAAAATGGTTAATAATAGTTTTTATAGGCAGTGTCTAAATTTTGGTAAACGTCCATGACGTTCGAAAGTTATGCCTTGAGACGTGCTTGTATATTTATGCGTTCCTTTGAATGTTTTACGTGTTCAGTTTGGTTGAAATTTATGTGAGGGGTTCCTAACATGTGTACGAGTATATTTGGGTTAACATATGGTCAAAACTCAAAAAAGACCAACCAAAGGGTCTTTGAGGAGGACCCAGCTTGTAGCAAAAAGCTGTCAAAAAACAGTCCCATCTACGGAAGGCAATCGACGCCTCGTTCGTCACTCGACGCCCCGTAGATTGAGGGCGTTGGTGAGTACTTTGACTAGGGAGCTTAAACTCTCTTTTGGCAACTTCTTACCAAATTGTTGGTTGCCAGAACGGCCCGTCGTTTGGTCTACGTGGATCGATCCTTGCCATCGATGAGATGTTCACTTTTTTGCATAGTCTCGACCAAGTCTGGGGTATTTAGGTAATTTACCTAGCTTTACTAAAATTATGTGGGCCATTTATCAAGGGTATATTGTGCATTTTAAGTACGTTTAAAAGTCTATAACCCCTATAAAAGTCATTATTCAAAATCAAAACCCCAAACCCCAATGAACAACTCTCTAGAACACCATTGAAGCTTGAAGACATATTGGAGCTTTGACCTTGATTTCTCCATCAAATTTTCTCAAATTTCGTGTTTTAGCATCAATTAATGTATGGTTTTCATCCTTGAATCTCTTTTCTTCAAGGATCCAAACGTCAAAGTTATTTTCAAAGACTTTCTCAAAAGATGTACTTCTAAATTAAAATCCAGCCATGAGTCCTTGCATAAAACATTTAGAATCATTGTATTATGATTGAAAATATGTTAGTTTGATGATCTTAGACTAAAAACTCTATGAACCCATGAAAATAATGAACTCAATATTTTGACTATATTATGATTGTTGATCATGTTCCTATACTATTGAATTCTTGCGTAGTTTGATTAGCGATATTGAATTAAGAACAAATTATGCTATAATTTTAAGTTGGCTGTCCTAAATTGATAAATTCATGTTGTATTATTTGGAAGTAATGGTATATTGTGATTATTAGGTTTGATTGTTGATCACGGCTATTGGTAAGAGCATTTGTATATTGAATTGGTTGAATTTGCTATGGATTGGAGTTGTGAGATTTGAATTGTGGTATGTTTACCAAACCTTCTCCATATTGTATGGTATAGGTCTTTAATTTTGATTATGGTTGGTATGGTCCACTTATGGTGGCGGTGCTTATGTGCCGTACTTGTGAATAATGTGACCTCATAGCCATTACTTTATGAATTGTGAAACAACGTGGCCTCATCGGTATTACATTGTGAATTATGATATTATCATATTATAACTTGAATATGTGAGTATTCTGAAGGTCTTGATAACTTATATATATAAGTGAAGTCAAAGTATGTGTTCTTCTAAGTGATTATATATGATCATGATAGGCTATAGTGATGCCTTGTATTTCTATACTTGATGTTGAAATGTTTATCGTCCTAGTTGACTATATGATCGTTAGGATAAGTTATGTTGATGATTCTATAGAAGTGTGTATGGTGACTTTCAAGAATACTTGTCTCTATGTGCTTCTTGAATGATATGCTATATGTGATAATGGAAAGTATACATGCCTTGTTTTGGTAGGCTTGTGTCACTTACTCTATATATGAAGAGTATGAATATGAATCCTTATGTTAGTAGGCTAAAGCATCTTTTTCATGAATGTATATATATGAATAGAATATGATCTTGAATATATTAAATAAGGTCATTTATGTGGAACCTTTTTGAAAGAAGGTTAAGATATCCTTGAAGTTGAAAGCCGTTATGGTATCCTTCTTGTGTGAATGGTGGACTTAGGGTTGGTTGGCTGGAACGGCATGAAATCATCCTTAGGAAAGTAATTGAGCTATCCTCTTAACCATTGTAAGGCATCCCTAAGGACCTCGTTGGTAAGGTGTATTATGATTTTTTTATGAACAAGATATGGTACCTCTTCATATGTTTCTTCATCGAATTACTCTACGAGAAAAAATGCTAGCACCAAGTTAGTATGCTTGGGGAGTAACTCTATTTGTATGATTAGGTTGGAGTACAAACAAATGCTCGATATTATTTAACCATGTGCGTACATGGGTTGTGTCCTACTTCTACCATTCGCAAGTAGAATACCCTTTATCGGAGTAGGGTTGACTTTGGATTCCATTTCTATCTAGTGTGGTCCATGTCGATTATTACCTATTCTCATCATGTGGGATACATACTAGTGTTTAATAAGTACTATTAATTTTAGGTAGTTGAATGGGACGATATCTAGACATTGCACGACTAGGATTTGAAGATATTAGTGTGTGAATTCCCTGGGTATTCTCCAAGACCATTTTATGAAAGTCCTAACTGTTGAATGTCTCTTAAATGAATTGATGAACATGATGACTTATGTAAAGGTATGTTAATCAAAATGCCTATCTATAGTAGCTTTGAGGATTGCTTAGGTAGGCGTGGAGTATGGGCGTTTTCTTCATGTCTTACTTAGGTGAGTCTTAGATTAATTGTAGGTAGGAATTCTACTTCATGAAATGGGAATAATCTATTCTTAGGTGTTCTAAACGATCTCTTTGGTTTGTGTAAGGGATTGTATGGGCGGTCGTTTCACAACTCACTCAAGTGATCCTTAGAATTAACTTTGGTAGGAGGGTCTCATGTTTATATGTTTTGAAGTGTTCTTGATGTTATATTGTGGAATGTGACTTATATGTGAAGTTGGTGTTATATGTGGTTCTTATGCTTATGATATGAAGTTTAACTCACAAAGAGCATATTTTATACAAGTGTACCTTTTATCATGATTTTATGCATTATGCCATACTTAGTACATGCAATGTACTAATATCATACATTTTGTCTATCTCTGAAGGTGTAGGTGGCATTTGAGAGGAGTACGTGAAGTGAAGCTTGGATCCTAGCCTTTTATTCTAGCAAAGTGTTGGTATGTCCTCACTAGATCCGAGGACATCATTATCATTAGTTTTCTCATTAAAAGAATTGTAATACATTTAGTATTTCTCTATCGTATTGTATGGTCCGTGTCCCAAGATATTCGTGTGTCTACGATGGTGACATTGAGACTTAGCCTTATTTCTTATGTTTTCTATGAAAGATATTTTGAAATATTATTAGTGTCAAGTACGCCGTGTTACAATTCGAGGGAATGCCATATCTTATATGGTGTACTCTCATGTCGTGACACATGAAGAGGCTGCCCATACAACCTCTTTAACACAAACCTAAGTGTTACTCAAGACGAAAAAAGA
Source organism: Solanum sitiens (assembly GCA_016801875.1). Classification (NCBI taxonomy): domain Eukaryota; kingdom Viridiplantae; phylum Streptophyta; class Magnoliopsida; order Solanales; family Solanaceae; genus Solanum; species Solanum sitiens. The sequence continues at coordinate 220,888 of JABWTJ010000071.1, forward strand.
TAAGGACCCTTCGTTTTAAACATAATCCAATGAAGTAATATTCATTATTAGATAAATTAGCTGAGACATTTATGCATTTAGGTGACTTCACATTACGGTCATTAAGACATAGAGAACTCACTTTAGCACCTTCTAAGCTTACTCATTCTATGTGCACATAACATCCCATACTACTATTGTCACATCCAGTGAGCACCCCTTAGAAGTAACCGGTGTCGTCGTCCTCGAAGAGGACTAGGACTAACCTCATAGCATTTGTCATTTGCATTCATAGGTCAAAACACGAAAAATTTAATAATTTTTAACTAGTTCTACTTTGAGGTTTACTTAGACCTCTCGCTTACACATAATATATTATAGCGAGTATATATAGACCCTTCGTATAGTAAGAATACATAGTCTTCTACTTTTAGGGCACAAATATATAAGATACATAACATAGTCTTAAAATGGATGTGTCATATTAAACAATTCAAGAAAGGCTATAACAATTGGGGATAACCAATACATCAATACCAATAAATCCACATATATGCTATACAATCATATTACTCAAATGAAAAAGAATGAACATAGTGTCTTTAAGAATAAGCAACATCCAATGTTAGAAAATGGCATTGTTCTTGAAGTGGTGATGACCTACCCAACTATGAGATTGAGGATCCAATTCTTCTTCAAAAGTCATCACGAACCCTTTAAGGAATGGAACCTAAAATGTAGGGGGGAAAGGGAGAAACAGGGTTAGCGCATCACTTATACTAAGTATAGGACCATATGCACATACAACATTGAAATCATGCCAAAAAGGGATATTTCATTAAAGCATGGTAATTTGCTTTCAAAAGCCTTAAGCACATTCAATAAACAATACAAGTCAATAGCACATCTTCATTATGTCATGACCATGTACAATACATGACTAACAATATCAAGTTTAGTCAAGTCAACATGTATAGCATCATAATTGATCATATAAATAAAAAAACTCCACCATCATGTTATCATATCACCAAGCATGTATAAGAGTTGAATACATCATAAAAAAATCAAGATCCTTACACATGAACCTCCATTAAGTCCACTAGTCCAATGACTAAGTAAAGTCCCATAACCTCACTCAACCAAGTAAACTCAACAAGATCCATAAGAAATGTCCAACTTCATATACTATATCATTAAGAGTAAACATAATCATTCTTTTGCAATAAAGACCAACCACATGTTCATAAGTGACATTAACGTCACATAATATCATTAACATGTAAGATCAACATATACATATCATTTACATTTATAAACGTATAATCATATAGGAACATCCTTCTAAGACTTCCCTCAAGCTAACTAGTGCAATGTATAGTTAGATTCCCATACCCCTACCTAGAATAAGTCAACCACATCAAGTTATCCTAGTTAGACTCCACTTTATTACTTCATTTTACTTTTGGGAACATCTTGCCTTAACCTACAAAGACCACATGAGCCAATGTGAAATCCGGTGTCATGGAACCTTACAGGGAAGGAAGGTGGAATACTTTCCAAGGTAGTACCGAAACATAAAAATAGCATCTACGTGGATCCACTAGCCAGTATTATTATAGGGGAAACATAGTTCAAGAGCTATGAGATATAGTTGGGACCCTCTTTATTCTACATACATTATGTCTCCAATCTCATGAGTACATTAGTGATCCTATCTTCCCTATGTGGGAAGGGACATTACTCACTACTAGTTCACTCGGTGCAAGGCTCAAGTCCCTTTGGAATGTCTTTCATTAATAATTATATCTTAGATTCGGTCATAGGTTCTACCCCTTATAAAGTCTTAGTCATAGATCAACAGGAATTGCATGAGAACACCTTTCATTACAACCCTCACATGTGATATTATCACATCAACATCATTATGTCATAGTAAGGCAAATAAGTACTTTATCACCAACCTTATATCATTACATCTTGAGCATAATCTCACAATCACATAGTTCAAGACATTTCAATTCAACATCATACAAACCCTAATCAATATTATCATAAGGTATACTTCAATACAACTTCATCACTAAACACAAGTAATCATAATTTAAAGTAAAAGTTTGAGATCACAAGACTTACCCCAATCTCCTTCACAAGTCAACATCATAGTCTTACAGTCAATCATCCAATTCAAATCAAGAATGGTTCTAATATCATTACTCAATAGTAATTAATGCAATAGTGAAGTTAATCAAATCCCTACAGAACAATCCATCAATAGTTAATAGTCTATGGTTCGAAACTTATGTCAAATTCATGATCTACTTCACAACCTAGGTTAATTAATCAAGCACTTAATGTAACTTGGGGGTGATCTTGGAGGATTGTATTTATGTGAAGTTCCGAAATGTATGTAGGTTTCTTCTAAGCGTCTTAAGTAATGAATGTTTACTTATTGAGTTTGAATGATGTATGCTATCTTTCGTTGTCTTAAGAATCACTAAGGTGTGCATTGAAGAGTTTGTATGGTCTGTCTCTTCATGTCTTACCTCGGTGAGCCATATGATAACTTTTGATAGGAGGAGTTTATATGATAATGGGTTTAGTGTAAGTATGAATGTATGCTAAGAAAATTGGAAGTTTTACCTTATGTGATAAATGATGCTTTATATGATATTTTGTAACTTGATTCATGAAGGTTATACAAAAATAGCATGACTAGTATGTTTCAACTAAACTGTCCCCTTTTGTATGATTTTGCATAATTCCATAGATAGTACAATGTTTGTAGTAACCCCATACAATATTATATTTTCTGTAAGTATAGGTGGAAGGCCATTTAAGGTTTTCATAGAAGGAAAAGCTTGGAAAGTCGATTCTCTAAACATTGGTATGTTCTCATATGTTTGAGGAAAAAGTCTATGTTTATTTTAGTATTTTCTTTCATGTTAATAATTGGTATTTTTCATTCAATGTAAAGGGTCGTGACCCAAAGTCTACCTCTACCTTCTCTCTCTATTTCCCCAAGACTCCATTGAAGATCAATTCAAGGTCACTAGGGCTCCAAGATTTAAATTTCTTTCCATAAATCTTCAATGATTGTTAAAGTATGGGAACTCTTAACCTTTGGGACTTTACTCACCAAAAGGGTTCGTTCAAATTGATTTCAAAATTTGCAAAAACATAGGTTTCCTTCTTATTCCGAAATTGATCTTTCAAATGGAATTCTTATTGGTGTCCTTTGATTATTAATGATATAATATGAGTTTTTATGGGTTAATTATTGTAGTTCTTGATTATTGACTTAGTTTATGATGAATTAAATCCTTTACCCTAACACTAGTTATGAATTGCACTTATAGATGATCAGGGTTATTCGAATTGAACTTAATTCATTATATTATGATGATGATGAGTGAGTTGTTGGATAATTGTGATGAATTGATGTTGTGGTCCTTGATGAAGGATATGGAGACTAATTGGCAAGACATTGTGCAATTGAAGTATTGAATGTGATTAGATTTAGGAAGATATGATGTGATGAATATGAAATTGGAATGATATAATTATGATGAATGTGAGATCATGTTGAGTCTATGTTAATGAATGTTTGAAGATGATTTCTCTTGTGTGCCTTAGATGATAAGATGATGATATGTTCATCTCACTAATGATGGTTGTGTGATGAATGAATGTCCGCATCCTATGCCTAATGAGCTAAATGATATGCTATACAAGGGGGTTAGTCTCTTATGAAATAAATTAAGCTTTGACTGCTAAAGAATGACTTAATGGCATTTCAAAAAGGGATTTTAGCTTAGCACCGATTGAACTTCAAAATGAGAGGTGTTGACACCCCCATAGAAAGTAGATTCACCAAGGATTCTCATGAGATAGCGACTATAATGCATTTGTAAATAAAGAGAGTCCAACACTTATGTCCTAGTTCTTGAACTATGTTGCCACTATAGGAAAACTAGCTAGTGGATCCACCTAGAATTCTATGTTGTTGTTTTGGTCCTACCTTGGCAAGTAGACCACCTTCTATCAGTGGGTTTCGCGACACCAGATTCAATGTTTAGCTCACATGGTCTATTGTCGGTTAATGCAATTGTTCCCAAACGTTAATTGAATTTAATAAAGTTGAATCTAACTAGGATGACTTAAGGGGTTCTTCTTAGTGTAGGTAGGAGTAACACCCCTAAAATGACTAGGGCAAGATAGAGCCTAACATGTGTTTCATGATATTCTAAGGTCTTAAAATGACTAATAATAATGTTTTAAGGCATTGTGTAAAGTTTGGAAGTGTTTAGAGGTCATGCTCCTAAGGACGTCCAAGGCGTCCGAAAACTAGTCAAAGTTGAACTAGTGTGTCGTAGTGTTTTGTAATGGATTATTGGAGGATGGTATGAGGGTGAAATTGAGTATCAATGGCTCTATTCTTATACTGACATGTAAGGGGTCGAAATGTCTGAGAAGTACTCCCCGGGGACCAGCCTAACCTTTCCCGGGGAGGACCCAAACATAGGCCAGTGAAGCTTCCGAGCAGCCTAGATGTGGAGGATGCTGCGAAACCCGGAGCAATCACTTAAAGGGAAGTTTCTCCTTGTGAAGCGGGGACATCGTTAACCATTCTATCTCATATTAATTTCCAGAACAAAGATTCAAAAATGCCTCCGCGGCGTGCAGTAAACTCCCATATTTGGTCGTGTCGATTTTAAGTCAAATTAGAATTGGTTAAATGGTCCAATGGTTGCAGGGGTCTTTTGGGCACTTTAGTACAATAGCCATATAGACCCTAGACTTCAAATCAACACCTTTCTCTGACAAAATTATCCCAAAACCACCATTAAAGAGGAAAAGAAATTGGAAGCAGCTTTTAGGACGAATTGATCAAGGTTTCAAGATGGGTTTAAGGCTCTAATCTAAGGTATGTGAAGCTTATTAATTCATGGATTCTTCCATCTATTAAGCCCCCTTAATTTCCCTTCAATTGTGAATCAAAATAACCCCATGATAGAAAGGGTTGTGAGCATTGTGGGTTAGGCTTTATTATGATCCTAATCTAGTGGGTAACATTAAATGATGTTTATACGATGATTATATATTGTTTTGTGGTAAATTATAGGAAGTTAATTCTAAGGTCATCATGGCGATCTTAGGCCATTAGAGACTAGATGAAGGTTTTGTGTTGATTCTTCTTATCTTGATTGTATTCTATCCTAATTGATCATTATTGAATCACCTAGGTATGAGTTGAACTAGACTTGATTGATTAAGATTGTTCTTGATGGAATTGAACCTTAAAAATGAATTATGGCTATTTTAACCTAGTAATCAAGAATGTCAGAAGAAAGCTAAGACTAGAACATCCTTAATCTGCCTATGTAGGAATATAGAATGAATTGATGGATAATGAACCTCAAGATGGTTCTTTGGTTGTAGATTTAGGATGATTTAATGAATGTGATAGATTCACTTAAGCATGGAGAAATTGTCAAGGACATCCCTCCATGAGAGAAAAGGTTGAGCAAGGCTTGACTAGAAAACCTTAGAGTATATGCTTGACTACATGTGGATATGCAAAGTGAGACGGATAGTCTAGCAAGGGTCCGGACTCCAAGTAGAAAGAAGAGCAACACCTAGTAGTTTTGATGACTATCCACTTAGGTCTAATGATGCGGTAGTCCTCACGTAGTAGAGTTAAGGTATCCCAGTAAAGATATTCATATCCTAAGAACTTAGACGTGCTTGAAAAGTATCTTGTAGTGTTCAAAGTAAAGAATGAACAAAGAAATGCCCAAGGGGTATATCGTAGTGTTCAAAATATGTGAATGAACATCGACATGCCAAAGGGGTATCTCATAGTGTTCACGATTAAAGATCAATACATACCTTAAAAAGTATATCGTAGGATCCACATGATTAAGGAAATTAGACATACTTAAAGAAGTATCTCATAGAGTTCATAAGATAAAGATAGGGGCTAGGCTCCATGGTAAGAAGTAATAAAGAAAGGATAAAAAAGTAGTACCTTTCATGAATGGTGTTATGGGGCATCATGAGTGCATTGCTTAAGGTATAACCTAGAGTCACTAGTGAAGAAGAGATTGAAGATAGGATTGGACTAGTGTTGCCTTTCCTATTATAGTAGACTAAAGATGAGAGAATCTTAATAAATGATGTTAAGTAAAGAGGTTATGGAGGGGTAATGTATTAAGTATGGTTTTAAAGATAGGCTTAGTATGTAGGGTAGTATGGGCTACCTTATGTACATTGCACAAGCATGTTTTCAGATGACCATAACATTATAATACTCTTTAACATAGGTCTTGATTATGATAACGGATTATGATCAAGAATGACCAAACAGAGGTACTTAGCTTTGGTAGTAGTATGGGATGCTACCTTAGCCTTGCACAAGTATACTTAGAGGTAGCATGTGGTGTAGTTCACTTGACTATGAAGGTCAAGTAAGTAAGTATGAACTATTATATGATTTATGATACTTTATTATGTTATGATATACATGATAAGATTTTGATTTTATCTCTTATGATTATGTTTATTGTTAACTAACCCTTTGAGATATCTTATTTTTGGTATGATAGTTTCAATACTTAGTAGATATGGTACTAACACATATTTCCTACATGTTGTCCACGTAAGGTCTTGAAAAGATTGAGTTGCTTGAAGGGTAGAGTTACAAGGTTTCCAAAAAGAGAAGAAGTGGTGAGTCCTCATAGCTTCGAGGACGAACCCTTATATTCCTTTATATGTTTGTTTATGTTTTAGACTTTATGTGGGCTGCGTCCCAAGATTTTTATTCATGTCAAAGTTAGGTGGTTTTTGAGACAATGTTGTTAGAGATGCTTTCGCTTTTATGAAATACCTTTCCACTTATGTCCAAAACAAAATTTTACTTACCTGCACTTATGCATGATGTTATTAAATGAAGTCAAGTGGCTTGGACAAGACCTACGAGAGCTCAAGTACGCCTTGTCGCGACACAAAAGGATGCCCTATCTTCTAGTGTGTACTTGCAGGTCGTGACAGTAGGGGTATGGGAATCTATCTATGCATTGAACTAGTAGGCCATGGGGAATTACTTGGAGGATATTGTTATGATATTATGTCTTTAATGATATGAATATGATGTTGATGATTTTGCGTCCATAACGGGTACTTGAGGGAAGAGTCTTTAGAAATTGTCCTATATCTTGGGTTTAGGCAAGTACTATATGTAAGACACCCAAAATGAGTTAGGGTGTATAGAGCCTAAAATGTTTGTATTAAGGTTATAAGGTCCTGAAAAGACTTATAATATTGTTTAGAGGCAGTGTATAAACTTTGAGGTGAATTGGAAGTCAAACGTCAAGGGTCGACCAAAACGTTCGACGACTAGTAACCTATGTGCCTCATGTGTCTATGCATGCTTAAAATTGTATTAAATGATCTTATGAAGTCTTAAAATGAGTTATAATGATTTTTAATGGTATTATATGAAGTTTCATGAAGTTTGGAGGTCAAACATCCAAGAATATCCAAGACTTTCGAAAGTTAGTCCTTGAGACATTCATATACGTCTTGATGGGGCCTTGCATGTTTGGCCGAGTTGCGAGTATTTGTTTTGGGTAAAAATCATCTGGGAGGTCTATAACTTGTTAAGGGTTGTATTTACATTGAAAATGTCTGGGTATGACTTCTAATGGGCCCCGCAAAAGTCCCCACAAGAAGGATACAAGGCTGGTCGAGGCACTGCCTTGGCAATATCAATCTACGGACCAAACGACGTCCAGTTGGTCAACCAACGGCCCGTAGGTGAGGTCTCATCGATTGGTACTTATATTGGGCAGGTATCAACCCAAAAATTTGCCAAGGACCAATTGACAGAAGCCAAAGGACAGCCAGTCAATTGGTCCGTCATTGGTGGCCTGTGATCTGCTGCATTGTGACTGTTTTAATTAAGGGGTGAATGGGAAATTGACCCCACGTCCTAAACTTATTATAATTGATTATTTTACCTATATTTGGGTGTATATAAGGGATCAAACACGTGAAGAACCCATTCCCAATCCCCTCTCACGAAATTGAACCTTTCCTTCAAAAACATCTTCTCCCTAGAAACCTCCATTGTTATTGAAGCTCAAGAACAACTTGGAGCTTGGATTTTCATGATTTCTTCACAATGTTTTAGATGTATTTCTTTAGATAAAGGTATGGTGACCCTTCATCTCTAAGTAACCTTGCACTTGGAGAGTTCTTCTCAATGTTCAAAGAAAGTTTCATGATCAAAGTTCTTCTTCTTAAATCTATCCATGGGTTCCTTCTCAAAACATTTTTAATAATTAAATCATGATGAATTGATGTTAATGTATTGTTTTGAACGTGATTTTACTCCAATTTCATTATTAAACCATGTTCGCTCCCTAAATCGATTTAGTACTTGCATGGGATTTGTGATCATGGTTTGTTATCAATTTAATTGTGATTCTATTACATTGAAGTTGTTATATCTACTGTTATTTATGTGAATTGACGTTGAATTTATGTTAAATAGTCCATGAGGATCAATGTATGAAGAATTGAGCATGCATAGTCTAGTCAATAATGAGATCACTGTAACCTTGCCTCTATAAAGCGTGAATGTGGAATTCGATTGTCTAGGGGTGGTTGTATATACTGTATTACTTGGATATTATTCATGAATTTTAAATAGAATGCTCACTGTGATCTAAAGGTTATAGCTATTGTAGTAGGATTTCGTGTAGATTTCATTGTCCTGTTACTGCCTTATATCGATGGTATTAATGTATTGTGGGTATGAATTCTTGATGATCAAAGAAAAGGAGTCTTGTCATGAATTGATCTATGTTCTTCTAGCCTACAATTTGAATGTTGTAATGAACATTACGTGATCTTAATTCTAGGTTAGACGAAGCATGATTTAGTCTTGATTATTATGGATATATATACTGCCCTAGGTTGGTATTATTGGTATATTATGAATATTAATCATGATAAGCAAAGTAAAGTATACTAACGAGTGATCTATGACTCTCTACTTTCGAATATATATGTGATGCCTTGTATCATGTTATAGTATGATCTTGTAGATACTTGTACATTGTGTCTTTTATGATTAAACTACATATAGCTACTGCCATATATATATATATGAATTGTTCATTAACAAGGTGTATTGACCAAAGATGATCAAAGGGTAAGAAATTGGTTAGAATGCTTATCTCTTCTACTTTTCTTATAGTATTGTAGTTGATGAAGCTTTGTATAGAATTGTGTGGTATGGTCCACTTATTGTGGCGGTGTTTACTTTATTGTCATTATATATGTGTTGACCATGGCCTTGAAGGCAAATTGATGAACATATGAACATTTGCTAATGAGGATACGATGAGAAGTTTATGCCTACTTTCCTATTCTAGTTGTGATCTACGTTGTATGACTATTGTTAGGGTAAAGTATAGGTGTTATCATTGATGTGTTAAAATGGTTAATAATACCTTATCTATGTACCCCTATGTGAATGCATGAATAGTACAAGTTAGGAGTCATAAATGTAATATGAAGTTGACTTGTCTCCTATGCTATTGTGTGTTGTGTGGTCTATGCTTGAAAGAGTATTTTGTCTAAGAGGGTGGCTTCCTCAATGAGTTTTTTATAGCCAATATGTGATCATATTGACCAATGTACACATTCTCACTCTACATGTATGCTTACAAGTAGTATAGGACATGGTGTCTAAATGAAAGGTAATTATCATATTCCCTAATGTCTACTATTATGAATGCTAAGCTTGAGTCCATGAAAGTGTATTATAGACATGTCGTATATGATATAATGTGAAGTATGTGTTATGATAAAGTATGATTATACCTAGTGTCTAATTATGTTTATATGAAAGCATGGTTCATGTAGTTACACTTGTACACTTATGCATGAATAAAATGATGTATGTCCATGTGTGGAAATTATGTGTTATGTGAAAGGTTTGCTCACATATAAGTATTCACACACACATGTATGAATATCTAGTCAAGAGAGGGGCCTTGAAAGGTGTGTTCATGTGTACCCTAAACTAGATGGTGCTTTACATATGCTATGTTCATGCGAAGGGATTCCTCACATGATTTATGGTGATGAAATTTCATCTATGACCTATGAGCTAAACCTATGAGGGGATGACTCTCCTAAACCTGTGTTTTATAAAGAAATGATAATAAAGGCTTTTTCAGTAAAGGGAACTTCGCTTAGCACCGAGTTAACTTGTATATGAGTGTGTGTCCATTTCCAATGTGGAAAGGTAGCTCTACCATAAATCTCATGAGGTGGAAAGCCTCATATCCCAAGGGCATAGAGGGATGTTTCCAATATATCCTCTAAGTTCCATAACTATGCTGCCACCATAGGATACTAGCTAGTGGATCCACCTAGAAAGCTATGTCAAGTTTGGTTCTACTTTGGCCGGTAGACTACCTTCTTTTGGTGGGGGTTTCATGATACCGGATTCCATGTTTAGCATCACATGGTCTATGCGGTTAAGGCTATAGTTTATCTAAAGAAAAATGGACAATGGAAGTAAATGACTAGGACCCTAACTTGAATGACTTAAGGGATGTTATTTAGGATAAGTGGAAGTAATGAACCCATCTAGACATTGCACAAGTATCTCCTTAGGAAGTACTAGGAAGGTGTTCTAATGCATGTGCTATGTATATGTTCTTTATGCATGACTTTGTAGCATTATTCTACTTGTTATGAAGATGTGCATTATATGAGTCTATATGCATGATGTTCATATTATTGACTATATGATGAAAGTCTTGTATTGACATGAATGAAGTTGTCTTCACTTACTTATTGATGTATGAATTGGATGGTAAGACTTGTGTTCTTATGATAGGTTTACTAAGTATGTGTGAGGTTATTGGGCTTCACATATACATTGCACTAGTAGGCTTAGAAAAGGATTGTGAGTAAGGTCTTATAATGCATTAATGTGAAGTGAAGTTGGTATATCTGCAAGTTAAAGGTAGTTTATAGTCTTGGATTAACAATGCCTATGTTGTACTATACTTCTATGATGGTATGTGTTGTCTTGTGTAGATGATATGTATGCTTCCTTGTGGCCAGAGTGTAGGTTATGGATGCTTAAAGGATGTTTTGAATGGTTAAGAGCTTGATAGATGATTCCCAAGCTCAATGAAAGGAATCCTTAAGTTCATGGATCTTCTACTTATGTGTTTACTGTAAAGTCTTTTAATATTGTATAGTTATGTAATGTGTCTTATGGTCCGTGTCCCTAATGTTCTCTAATGTTGTTGAGTCTAATATGGCAACGAGACTTAAGTTCTATATATGTATTATGACATATGTTTTATAGAATGTCGGTTTCAAGATCAGTTACTCTTAGGATATGGTAAAGACACTCTTTAGAGATCATTTTAAAAGCATTCAAACAATAGATTATAGGAACTCTAGGAATTGAATTACCCCGTTTCAACTCTATGACGGGTTCATTAGGAAATTTTAACTTGACTACACTAGTTCGACAATCACTGGAAGCAAAACAACCATGCAACCAATCCATTCCAAAAAGAATATCAAAATGAAACATGTCATGTTCTACCAAATAAAGACATGTAACTCTATTGGGTAATGACATACGACAACTCCTAAAGAATCTTCTAGCCACAACGGAGTCACCCATCGGGTTGTAACCGATAATTGTTCAATCAAAACATCGGGTAGAACATTAAAACTTATAGCTACTAGAGGAGTTACAAACGATAAGGTAGCAGCGATATCAAGTAACGCATAAACATCAATAGAAAAGACTTGTAAAATACTGGTGACCATATCATGAGACTCCTCTTGCTCACTCTAGAGAGGAAAGAATAAAAGCGATTTCTTTTTGGAGTTTTGGAACTATTAGCACTAGATTGAACTTGGACACTTCCCTTCTCTTTACTCTTTATATTAGGGCAATCTCTAAACTTGTGGCCACTCTTGACACACCCAAAGAAATTCTCCATCTCAACTAGACACTCATTCCAATTCATTTTTCCACACATGGAACAAGTTGGTTTCTTGCTATGTGAACTTCCACTTCTTCCCTTTTGAGACTTAGGGTTAGACACCCTATCCTTGTTAGACTTGTAAAAGTTGGAAGGAACTTTGTTAGAAACCCTCTTATTGAACCTAGGCTTGTCCTTAATCTCTGGCCTGCACTTAGAAGTACCTTATTCGTAAGACTTTGCCCTCTTAAACTCCTTACTCATAATCTTGAGTCTGGTCTCTTCAACTTTTTGTGCATTAACAATCAACATAGATATATCAATGTTGTTATGGCGCATCGCAAAACGACACTCTTCAACCAAGTCATCGGACACTCCCATGATAAAGCGACTCATTTCATTTCTTGGGTTAGACACCAAGGAAGGAGCATATTTCGACTACTTAGTAAACTTCAAGTAGTATTCTTGCACAATCATAAATCCTTGACGAAGGTAGATGAATTCTTCCACTTTTGCCTATGTATTCTACCTAGGAAAGAAACGATCAGGGAAAGTCCTTCTAAACACCTCCCAAGTAATAGGACCCGCTCTCAAGGCCATATTATCTCTCCGTTGGATGTACCATGCTTGAGCTACATCCTTGAGGTTGTAGGAAGCATGCTCGGCCTTTTTTGAAGTCAACCCCATAGCATAAATAATCTTGTAAACTTCATCAATGAAGTCTTGGGGATCTTCATTGACTTTCGACTTATAGAATATAGGAGTGTTCATCCTCATGAAGTCTATCAAGCGGGAATCCATAGTACTAGCATTTGGTTGAATATGAGGTCTAACGTCCCAATTATCTTTGTTCGTCATGGATTTGGCTTGAGAGGCTACCACTTGAGCTTGGGTCGTCATTGCTTGTGCCAAAGTCAAGAATGCCGACCTTATCTCTCCAGCTATCATAGGTGGAAGATTGACCGGAGATTGGACTTGTGGAGGAACTTGGTTGTCTTGGGGATGAACTCCCACATTAGCCAACCCTATATCAACAAGAAAAGGATTAGAATAAAGAAGGACACATAGTGTTACCACTCATGAAGAACGACTTTCAAGATTACCAATAAGAGAGAATTCTTAAGCGTCACATTGCCTCTCATTGGTAAGTGTGGCGCGTTTCACACCATTAACAAGACTCTAGGTAGACGTGGTTCAATGAGACATCAATCCTAATATTTCCTTTAACCTCATACTCTAATGCCAAGTTTGTCACGACCAAGGAGCACCCCCTAGCCTTAACCGGCGTCGTCATCTTCAGGATAGGACTAAGACTAGCCTCTTAGTATTCTCATGACATATAATAGTCTAAAAATGCAGAAAAATTAAAACTTTTCATATACATCAATATAGTGAGGTTTACCTAGACCTCTCACATACTACTTAGGGACTTAATATAGACTTGTAACATAAGAAGCTTATATAGGCTTCTATATTTAGATAACATAATTGATACATAGGAATTATGCTAATACTTCGTCTCATATTGAACCATCTAAGCAAACACAAACCTTTGACATAGCCAATATAAAGTCCACATGACAACATGGGCTTACATCAATATCCAAATGAAATAGGAAAGAACAATGTCTTTATGACAATACAACTTTAAATCTAGAATATGGAACAAGGTAACATCCCCGAACATGAGGACCAACCAACAGTTGGGGAATAGGATCCAAGTCTTTTTCAATCGGACTTCTAAGAACTCAATGACCGGAACCTACATAATTGTTGAATGATAATAGAAATGAATTAGTAAATTCACTTTTACGAAGTATGGAAACATATGCACATATAATGTTTGAAATCATGCTTAAAGGGACATTTGTTCAAAACCATGATAAGTTACTTTGAAAAGCCTTATGCACAACCAAGAACACATAGAAGTCAATATTCATATAACCCATAAGACATACTATATTCAACGCAAGACGAACATCTTTAAGTAAAGTCAAGTAAACATATATAATAGCATATTATAGCAAATGAACAAATCAACTTCAATATCATGTTATAACAACAAGGCATGTACAAGAGTTCATAATAATACAACATAGTCAAGACCATTACTCATAACCCCTTACCAAGCTTACAAGTGCAATGACCAAGCAAAGTCCCATAACCTCATTCAACCAAACAAACCAACGAAGGGATCACAAATAATGTCTAACTTTATGTAGCATAGCATTAAGAGTAGTAATCATCATATATAGCGACATAAACCAATAGCATGTTCATAAGTGAAACCAACATCATATAGGATTATCAACATGTAAGTAAACATGTGCATAACATTTAATTTATAAGAACATAAGAAGATAAGATCATACGAACATCCTCATAGGACTTCTCTCAAGGACAACTAGTGCAACATATAGCTAGAGTCCCGTACCCCTACCCAAACTAAGTCAAACCCCATAAGTCACCCTAGTTAGAGTTAACTTTATAACTTCATTTTACTTTCGGGAATCATGCCTTAACCGACACAAACCACATGAGCTAATGTAGAATCCGGTGTCAAGAAACCCTACACAAAAAAAAGTTTGTGTACTTGCCAATGTAGTAACAAAACATGAACATAGCATCTAGGTGGATCAACTAGCTAGTATTCCTATGGGGGCAATACAGTTCAAGAACTAGGAGACATGCTTGAGACCCTCTTTATGCCATTGGCATTATAATCTCTATCTCATGAGTACAATAGTGAACCAAAATTCCCTACTTGGTAAGGGACACTTCTCACTACTAGTTCACTCGGTACTAAGCTAGAATTCATTTCGAAATGTCTTTAAGCCTTTATTAGTCATCAAAGCCTAGTATTGGTCATAGAGGACTACATTTTGTATATCATCATCCTTAGCTCGATTTCATGAGAATCTCTATTCATGGCAACCCTTCATTTGTGATATTAACACATTATCATCATCATTTCATAATAAGGCACATAGGTAGTTCATAACCAACCTTATATCAATACATCTTAATCATAATCTCACAATCCATATAGTCACGATATTTCCAGTCATCATATCATCACCTATATATTCTAATCACAATTAACACTTTCATTGAAAATCATCATTATGTATAAGTCATCAGTATTGAAGTAAGGATTCAAGATCATAGGTCTTACCAATTAACCTTCACAATCCTTCTTCTATGGTCTTACCATAAGCCAATCATATTCATCCATTAATAGTCTTAATAACATCATTAAATAGTATTTAACACAAGAACTAAGTCAATTGTGTCAACACTAGTCAATTAAAAATCAATTCATAACCTGGGGTTAGGGAAATAGGGTCAATTCATGATCACTTCTATACAACTAGGTCTAATATCAAGAACTACCCTAATTAACCAATAATATATCATAATACAACCATAATAATCTAAAGAAATCAAGAAAAATACAATTTTTAAAGAACAGTTTCGGATTAGGGATGAAACCTATATTTTCTCAGTTTTTTGGAAATCAATTTTGCAGAACCCCTATCCCAAAGGTGAAGAGTCCCCATACCTTGTTAATCCATGAAGATTGATTGAGAGGAAGTGAAGTTCTTTCAGCCCTGGACTCTTTTACCTTGGTGTCCAATGGTTCTTTGGGGGAGAGAGAAAGTAGAGAGAAGGAAGAGAATTTGAGTTTGGGAATTGTGGGTGTTAGGTTAGTTAAATTAGGCTTAGGTGTTTATTTAGCTGATTAATTAACTTAATTATGCCTCCCTTATCCCCCAATTAGAACCCCTAACTAATGAACTAATTAGATTAACTTACCTAAATTTGGACAACCTTTAACATACCTAACCTATGAAACCCCGACCTACGGTCCGTAGGTCAATCTACGCCCACTTGGCCCTCCGTGCTGCACATCCACCATTAAGTTCAGAGACTGATATTTTGGCCACTTTTGGAAAAGTGGTTAAGTTTGGGACTACGTAGCCATCGACACCCCGTCACTAGGACGACACCCCATTGATTGGCTTCATAGGTTGCTACTGTCAACACTGCCTAAATTTGCAGATTTAAGGGTCCTCTCCAAGGACCCTTAGGGTTGTCCTTGGGTATTCATACCTAGATGTTTCTACAGTAAACATACTCTAACACTAGTTTGACACCTTTCCTCCAATTTTCATCAATTTCTATCAATTTCCGTCTCTTAAAACCCCGTGAAATAGGCTAAGACGCACTAGCACTTCTTTCACTAGTCTCCGGACATCTTGGACGTTTCTAGAAGTATTGACTCTAAAACTTCCTATATGACTTATAAACATTAGTTTAGGTGTTAGAGAAATGTTTCACTCCTTCGATCCTCATGTGAGGCTCTAGATTAGGTCTTGGTCTTTCGGAGTGTTACATTAGAATTGGTTAGGTTATTACTTAATTCACTATATTATGATGATGATGATGAGAGAGTTATTGGATACATGCGATAAATTAAGAGTGTGGTTCTTGATGAAGGCTATGGAGACTAATTGGTAATACATTGTAATTCTCTACTCTTTACTTCAATTATGATTGATTGTACTTAGTGATAATGTTATTCAATTGATGAATTGATTGTGATTAGATTTAGGAAGATATGATAGGATGAATATGATACTTGAATGATATGATTATGATGAATGTGAGATCATGTTGAGGATATGTTAATGCAATTTGGAAGAATATTTCTCTTTGTGCCTTAGATGATAAGATGATGATATGTTTATCTCACTAATGATGGTTGTGTGATGAATGAAAGTTCTCATCCTATGCCTATTGAGCTAAATCATATGTTATACAAGGGGGTTAGTCTCCTATGACCTAAATTAATCTATGATTGTTAAAGAATGACTTAATGGCATTTCAAAAAGGAAATTTATCTTATAACAGATTAAACTTGACAATAAGAAGTTTTCACTCCCCCATAGAAGGGATATTCACAAAGGGTTCTCTTTAGATAGTCACTATAATCAATTGAACACATAGAGTGTCCCACACATGTCTCCTAGATCTTGAACTATGTTTCCCCCATAGGAAAACTAGCTAGTGGATCCACCTAGAATTCTATATTCATGTTTTTGTGCTACCTTGGAAAGTAGACAGCCTTCTTTCGATGTAGGGTTTCATGACAACAATGTTTAGCTCACATGGTCTATTGTTGGTTAAGGAGATTGTTCCCGAAAGTAAAATGAAAGTTATAAAGTGGACTCTAACAAGGATGACCTAAGGGGTTCTTCTAAGCGTAGGTAGGGGTATGTGACTCTACCTATGCATTGCACTATTTTTCCTTGAGGTAAGTCCTTGGAGGATGTTCTTATGCTTTTTTGACTTTAATGATATGCATATGTTGGCTTTTCATGTTGATGATACTATATGATGTTGGTTTCACTTATGAACATGTTATTCTATATATGATGATGACTACTCACAATACTGATGATGACTACTCACAATTCTATGTTTTGTAAAGTTAGGAATTACTTATGATCTCTTTCCTTGTTTACTTTAATATCTAGGGTTATGGGAATTCACATGACCATTGCACTTGTAGGCTAGGGATGGGATTGTTTGTAAGGCTCTTACATGTTATGGTGATTTGAACTTTTGAACATGTTTTGTTTTAATTACATTATATTGGAGTCACTTTTCTTATATGATCTTGATATGCTACTATACATGTTGGTATGACCTTACGTTGATAATGTTCATGTTGACTTGACTTTATGTTGATATTGGTCTTGTGTTGAATGTGTACTTGTCTTGATGAAAAGGTGATTTTTGGCTCGTATCTGTTCTTATTTGTCATTTAGGCTTTGAAAAATGATTTAGCTAGACTTTTAAGAAAATGTCCCTTTAAGCATGATTTCGAACATTAAATGTGCATATATTTCCATACATCGTACAAGTGGATGTACTAACACATTTCCTTTATATTTCTAACACAATATAGGTTCAGGTCATTGAATTTTGAAGGCCATTTTCAAGACTACTTGGATATTCCACAAGTGTTTGGTAGGTACTCACCTTGCGAGGATGATGCCATGATCTAGCAACTTGATGTTGTTATAGTCTAAATACCTTTAGTTCCTTCTCTTTCATTTGAAGATTATTATTGTATAAGCCTATATGTGGCTTTTGTTGTAATGAAGTATGGGCTATGGCTGAATGCTCTACTCCTTTTAGAAGATTTAATGTGAGACGGTATTATAGACCAGATTCTTATATGTTATGTATATGGTTTAAGCGACAAGCCTATGTAATCTTTCTATGCGAGGAGTCTAAGTAAACTCCATATGTATATATATGTTTAGTAAGTGATAGGTCAATGTATGTAACACCTCTAAAACGACTTAGGTGAAACAAGAGAAAAACACGAGTGTCATGAGTTTCTAAAGTCCTAAAATGATTTATAATTATGTTTATAGGAAGCGTTTAAAGTTTAGTGAAGATTGGTGGTCAAACGTCCAAGAACGTCCATGACTTTCGAAAGGATTGCCTTTTGCTTGTGTGTCTTAGTTGTTTTCGTCAAGTTTTACGTGTTCATTTTGGATGAAATTGATGTGAGAGGTCCTTAACATGTGTACGTGTATATTCATATTGGAAACGTCCAGGAAAAAATCCCAAAGTACCAACCAAAGAGTCCTTTAGGAGGGCCCAACTTGTAATTAAAACTGTCCAAAACCAGCCCAACCAATGAGGGGCAATCAATAGACCGTAGATCCATCGACGCCCCGTCGTTTGGGGCGTAGGTTCGAACTTATTTTTTGGAGCTCAACCTCCAATGTGAGAGCCTCTAATCCTATCAACGGATTTCAAGGGTGGCCCATCGATGGACCAACAAAGCATTTGGGTCATTCACCTAGAATTCCTAAAATTAGTTGGACGAATTCCTAAGGGTACTATAGGTATTTTAAGTGGGTTTATAAGTCTTAAACACTTAGATGAATTCATTATTTCATAATCAAAACATAAACCCCTAAAGAACTCTCAAAATAACCATTGAAGCTTGAAGGGAGCTTGGAGCTTGGAGGGTGATTTAATTTCTCCATCAAATCTTCTCCAATTTCGTGGTTAGCATCCATTAAGGTATGACTTTCATCAATGAATCTCTATTATTAAAGGATCCAAACATGAAGTGTTTTTCAAGGACTTCTCAAAAGATGAACTTCTAAATTGTAATTTGGCCATGGGTTCTTGTATAAAATGTTTGAATCAATGTATTATGATTGAATTGGTGTTAATTCAATGATTTTACAATAAAAACTCTATGAACCCATGAAAATAATGAAACCCTAGTTTTGACTATTTTATGGGTGATTTGATTATGTCTATATACTATTGAATTCTAGTGTAGTTTTATTAGGGCTATTGAATTATGAAAGAATCATACTAGAATTGTAAGTAGGTTGTCCTAATTTGATAAAATCATATTGTATTGTCTTTGATTCATTGTATATTGTGATTATTGGATTTAATTGGTGATCATGGATATTGGTAAGAGCCTTTCAATATTGAGTTGTTTGAATTTGCTATGGATTGGAGTTGTGAGGTCTGATTGGTGGTATGATGACCTAACCTTCTCTAAATTGTGTAGTATAGGTCTTGAACTAGGATGATAATTGATATAGTCCACTTATGGTGGCTGTGTTTATGTGTTTTACTTGTGTAATGTGTCCTTGTCGGCATTACTTAATGAATAATGGATTTATCAAGTTATAACTTGAATATATGAGTATTGTGAGGGTCTTGATGACTTATGTTTATATGTAAAGTCAAAGTACGATTTCTTCTAGTTTATGATGTTTGTGTCTAGAAGGCTATAGTGAAGTCATTATGTGTATTACTTTATGTTGAAGTATGATGATTCTTCATGGATTATATGAGACTTGTGATAACTTAGATTGATCATACTATAGTACTGAATAGGATGACTTATAGTTGACATTGGTTTTTCCTATGATCTTCTTGAATGATATGATATATGTGATATGGTGAAGTATGTGTGTGTCTTGTTTTGGTAGACTTGTGTCCCTTACTTTACATATGTAAGATGTGAATATGGAATCTTGACATAGTATGCTAAAACTTCATAGTCTTGTATGTATGATTGACATGTGACCTTGAACATAGTTAATAAGGTCCTTTATGTGGAACCTTCAACCTAGATGGAAGGTTATGATATCCTTCAAGTTGAAAGTCGTAATGGTATTTTTCTTGTGTGAATTTTGGACTTAGGGTTGGTTGGTTAGGACGTCATGAAATCATCCTTAGGAAAGTCTTTGAGATATCCTCTTAACCGTTGTAGGTAGCCTTAGTGGACCCTCTTTGGTAATGTGTAATGTGATTGGGTTATGAAGAAGTTATGGTACCTCTTCATATTCTTTTTGATTGAAATACTCTATAAGAACAAAGGATAGCACCGAGTAAGTATGCTCGGGAAGTTTCTCTAACTAAGATGAAAGTAGAGAACAAAGAAATCGTAGATATTCCTTAACGATGTGCCTACATGGGATGTGTCCTAGTTCTACAATTGGAAAGTAGAACACCCTTATCAGAGTAGGTTATGACATCGGATTCCATGCCTAGCTAGTATGGTCTATGTCGATTATTTCCTATTCTCATCACATGGCATACATATCAGTGTTTGATAAGTACTATGATGTTTAGATAGTGGAATAAGATGCTATCTAGACATTGCACAAATAGTCTTTGAAGATGTTAGTGTGTGAGTAGCCTATTTCTTCTCCAAGACCATTATGTTAATGTAATTGATTTTTGAATGTCTCTTAAATGGACTAATGAAGATAATGTGCATGTTAATGAATAAGTACTTATCTAGAGTAACTTTAAGGATAGCCTAGTTAAGCTGTGGAGGGGGCATATGAATGGTCTGTTGATGTCTTACTTAGGGGCGTCTTAAGAGCTACTCTAGATAGGCAAGTTTATTAATGATATGGGAATAATATTATCTTAGGTAGTCGGTTATAAACTATTTCGTGAACTATTTAACCCTTTTCCCATGTCAAAACCCCAAAACCCAATACGAATTCAAAATACCAAAACTCTCTTTTCTTCAGAATGCTCTCAAACCTCCATTGGAGGGAAAACTCAAGGTTCAAACTAGGGGCTGGATTTTCATGGTTTCTTCTCCAATTTTTCGTGGGCTTTTATTGTAGTAAGGAATGTTTATCTTTCATCCTTAGTTAATCTTCCATCTAAGGAGTTCCTTCAAAGGTTTTTAAAGAGATATCAGGATCAAAATTCCTATCTTTCAGTCTAGCCATGGGTTCATTGTCAAATTGATTTCAAAAGCATTCTAATGGTGAATTTATGATTAATCAATGATTTTAAAATTAATTTCATTCCAATTTCATGAAGAACACATGAACCTCTTAATTTAAAAAAATTGGCCTATAATGTGGGTCGTGTGATCTTGATTAGATACTGATTGGATTATGTTTAGATTATAATGAATTGCTTAATTCCATGTTTATCTTTGTTAATTGGTTATTAATTGTTAATAATTGATCAATGGTGATCATATCGTGTAGAACTTCGTGAGTTGATCTAAAATCCTCTACTTAGTATAGAATTGGCTTTGAATGGCATTGATTCATATGGTTAACATATGGTGGCATTGTTTACCTTCTTGTATATGTATCTACATGTTGTTATCATGGCCTTGAAGTCAAGTTATAAATTATGAAGTGTGGTTATGATGATTATACAATGTGAAGTTTTATGCCTAGTCTATTAATCTAGTATCATGGGCTAGGTGCTAATGGTGTCTTCAACGTTTGAATAAAGTTATTAGGGTCAGGTTTGGTCTATGTTCTTCCAATGATGAAGTTATAATGGTGAATGACCCCCTACATATATACCCTATATTAATGTGTGATTGTAGCCAATTTTAGGAGTCTTTGATGAAATATTGAAGTTGTCTTGTCTCCTATGCTATAATGTGGTGTGTGCTCTATGCATGAATGTGGATTGTGGTCTTTAGAGGATGGCTGCCTCATTATTGAGCCATTATGTGATAATGTCGTCAAATGTACAAACACACCTCATGAATGCTTATGTGTAGTATAGGTTCATGGTGTTTAATGAAAGGATAATTCTCATATGCACTAATGCCTACTACTATGCATGTAAAGTATTTGTCCGTGAAGAATCAAATGTATCTTAACTAGGATAACTTGATAGGTGAACTAGTATAGGTAAGGGTGCGGGCCTTTGACTATACATTGCACATGTCTACCTTGATAGAAAAGTTCCTAGGGTGATTACTCTATATACATGAATATGAATGCATGATTTAAGCTATGAACATGAAAGTATATGATATGATGAAGTATGCTTATGTGTAGTATCTAAATGTGTTTATAAGAAATGTTTTTTCATGTAAGAATACATACACACATGAATGAATATAATGAAGTATGTATGATAATATAGTAAAGAGGGTGTCTTTGTTAAGGTATTCTCAATTGTACTCTAAACTAGATATTGCTTGGATATGCTATGTCCATGTGAAAGTTTTTCATACATGATTTAGGTTGATGAAAGGATATTCTCATTTATAACCTATGAGCTAAGCATATCAGTAGTTAAACCTCCTAAATCTATTTTTATGAAGCAAAGTTAATAAAAAAAATTCAATAATAGGATTCTAGCTTAGCAATAAGTGAACTTAATGATGAGGGGTGACCCTTACCAAAGGGAAGGCTTGTTCACCATAGTCCTCACGAGGTGGATAACTATAATGCCCAAATTGGCATGAAGAAGGTTTCCATATAGGCCTCCAACTTTCTATAACTATGTTTCCCCATAAGATTTAGCAAGTGTTATCGTCTAATATGCTAGAATGATACTCATTTCTTACCTTGGCAAATAAGATACCCTTTTTTGGTGTGAGGAGATGACACCGGATTACATGTTTGTCTGACATGTCTCCTAGTTCTTGAACTATGTTGCCACCATAGGAAAACACTAGTCGATCCACCTAGAATGCAATGTTCATGTTTTTGTCGTACCTTGGAAAGTACACCACATTTTTATGGTGTAGGGTTTCATGACACCATATTCCATGTTTAGATCACATGGTCTATTGTTGGTTAAGGCGATCATTCCCGAAAGTAAAATGAATGTTATAATGTGGACTCTAATAAGGATGACTTAAGGGGTTCTTCTTAGTGTAGGTAGGGATATGTGACTCTACCTATGCATTGCAGTAGTTTTCCTTGAGGGAAGTCCTTGGATGATGTTCTTATGCTTTTATGAATTTAATGATATGCATATGTTGGCTTTTCATGTTGATGATCCTATATATGTTGGTTTAACATATGAACATGTTATTGGTCTATATTGCTATATATGACGATGAATACACACGATGTTATGTTATGTGAAGTTAGGCATTAGTTATGATCTCTTTCCTTGTCTACTTTATTATGTGGGGTTATGGGACTTCACATGACCATTGCACTTTTAGGCTTGGGATGGAATTGTTGGTAAGGGTCTTATATGATATGGTGATATGAACACTTGTACATGTTTTTTTGTAATGACATTATATTGGAGTTACTTTGGTTTTATGATCTTGATATGCCACTATACATGTTGGTATGACCTTATGTTGATAATGTTCATGTTGACTTGATTTTATGTTGATATTGGTCTTGTTTTAAATGTGAACTTGTCTTGATGAATAAGGGATCATTGGCAT
Organism: Solanum sitiens; assembly: GCA_016801875.1. NCBI lineage: Eukaryota > Viridiplantae > Streptophyta > Magnoliopsida > Solanales > Solanaceae > Solanum > Solanum sitiens. The sequence goes on from JABWTJ010000071.1 coordinate 244,651, forward strand.
CTATGTGTTCTTATTTGTGCATTAAGGCTTTCAAAAGAGACTTTGCATGACTTTGATGAAAATGTCCCTTTAAGCATGGTTTCAATCATTCTATGTGCATATGTTTCCATACATAGTACAAGTGGATGTACTAACCCATTTCTTTTATATTTCTACAACAACGTAGGTTCAAGCCGTTGAAGTTAGAAGATCATATTCAAGACTACTTGGATATTCCACAAGTGTTTGGTAGGTCCTTACCATGTGATATGATAACACTATATATCTACTTGATGTTGTTATTGTCTAAAGACATTTAGTTCTGTCTCTTTCATTTGAAGACTATATTGTATAAGCCTATATGTAGCTTTTGTTGTAATGAAGTATGGGCTATGCCCGAATGCTTTACTCCTTTAGAATATTAAACGTTAGACGGTATTATGGACAAAATTTTTATATGTTATGTATATGGTCTAAACGAGAAGCCTATGTAAGCTTCCGATGCGAGGAGTATAAGTAAACTCCATATGTATATATATGTGAATGGTCAATGTATATAACACCTCTAAAACCACTTAGATTACACTAGAGACAAACACGTGTTTCATGTGGTTCTAAAATCCTAAATTGGTTTATAATGATGTTTATAGGCAGTGTTTAGAGTTTAGTAAAGTTTGGGGGTCAAACGTCCAAGTTCGTCCATGACGTTCTAAGCGATTGCCTTGAAACGTGCTTGTGTGTCTTACTGTGTTTCGTCATGTTTTACGTGTTCATTTTGGATGAAATTGATGTGAGAGTTCGTTAACATGTGTATGTGTATATTTGGATTTTAAATGTCCAGGTAAAACTCCCAAGAACCAACCAAAGGGTCCTTGAGGAGGGCCCAACTTGAAACCAAAACTTTGCAAAACCAGTTCAACCAATGAGGGGCAATCAACGGACAGTAGGTCCATCGACGCCCCATCGTTTGGGGCGTAGCTTAGGACTTAGTTTTCGGAGGTCAAGCTTCCATGTTAGAGCCTATGATCCCATCAACTTCTTGCTAGGGTGGCCCGTCGATGGAACAACGAGGCTTCGACTCGGAACCGTCGATAGAACCTCCAAAATCTGTGCAGGTGTCTCGGCCAAGGCTAGGGGGATTTGGGTCATTTACCTACCATTCCTAAAATTAGTTGGACAAATTCCTAAGGGTACTATAGGTATTTTATGTTAGTTTATAAGGCTTAAACACTTAGATGAATTCATTATTTCAAAATCAAAACTCAAAACCCCTAAAGAACTCTCTAAACAAACATTGAAGCTTGAAGGGAGATTGGAGATTAGAGGGTGATTCTCCATCAAATCTTCTCAAATTTCGTGGTTCGCATTAATTAAGCTATGCATTTCATCCTTGAATCTATTTTATTCAAGAAGACAAACTTCAAGTGTTTTTTAAAGACTTCTCAAAATATGAACTTCTAAATTGTAATCTAGCAATGTTATCTTGCATAAAACGTTTTAAATCAATGTATTATGATTGAATTGCTGTTCATTCGATTATTCTAAACTAAAAACTCTATGAACCCATGAAAATCATGAAACCCTAATTTTGACTATTTTATGGGTGATTTAATTATGTCTCTATACTATTGAATTATTGTGTAGTTTGATTAGGGCTATTGAAATATGAAAGAATCATGCTATAATTGTAAGTAGGCTGTCCTAATTTGATAAATTTATATTGTATTATCTTTGATTCATTGTATATTGTGATTATTTGATTAAATTGGTGATCATGGCTATCAGTAAGAGACTTAGTATATTGAGTTGGGTGAATTGGCTGTGGATTGGAGTTGTGAGGTCTGATTGGTGGCATGTTGACCTAACCTTCTCTATATTGTGTAGTATAGGTCTTGAACTATCATGATGATTGGTATGGTACACTTATGATGGAGGTGTTTGTGTGTTATACTTATGTATAATGTGGCTTTGTCGGCATAACTTTATTAATTATGGTTTTATCATGTTTTAATTTTAATATGTGAGTATTGTGATGGTCTTGATGACTTATTTGTATATGTGAAGTTAACTTATGAGTTCTTCTAATGTGTCTCTAGTAGGCTATAGTGAATAATTATGTGTATTACTTGATGTTGAAGATGATGATTCTTGATGGATTATATGAGACTTGTGATAACTTAGATTGATGATACTATAGTACTGAATAGGGTGACCAATAGTGGACATTGGTTGTTCCTTTGTACTTACTGAATGATATGCTATATGTCACATCCCGAAACCACCCTATAAGTTAGGGCACAATCTCGGATTCTGACGTGCGTACTCAACCTCTCGAAGGTATCATACAAGACTTTCATATGCTTCATCGAATATACATAATGAAAAGTAGTGCGGAATTAAAACTTTTCATAAACAATATCATATTCTTTAAAAACTCTTTCATATAAAAGTAATTGTATATACTAAGTCTCAATCTCATTATCTTAAGACACAAGAGTACTTGGGACACATCCCATACGAAATAGAAAACATACTACTATATAGTCTATTACAATACTTCAATAGAAACATAAAATACATATATGCCCTCGAGTCAAGTGAGGACATACTTCAAATTCTCTTGAATGATCTTCTAAATCCAAGTCTTCTTCCCAAAAGCTCTTCACCTACCAAAAACTGTATAGATAGATAAAAGCATGGAATTAGTACAACTGCATGTACTAAGTATGACTTATGCATAAAATCATGAAAATGGACATTTATTGGAAATATGCATATTTTAAGCCATATATACATCATATTAACTCATTTAAGGACTTCATAACATCATGAATCAGACATAAATAAATAGAACCACATATGAGGCACTTAGGTAACTTAGTCGTCGAACGTCTTGGTCATCCCTTGACGTTTGAGTTCCAATGCACCTAATACTTTAGCTACTGCCTCAATACCAATTAATAGACCTATTTAGGACCTTAGACCATATTGACTGCAATGTTAGTCTCTAGTTCACCTATGTCATTTTTGGGATCTTACATTCTCCCACACTTGGACAACATTCGTCCTCGAATGACACTTGTCACTCTCCGAACACTTCCAAGAATATATAATCTACTAGCAGCACATAACCAAACCAAATAACTCACAATCAAGGATAAAATATCGATTTCACATAGTCAAGAGATTCACAACACAACAAGAACTAGAATACAATGCTATAACTCATTATGCTACAAAACTCACATGCTTCATTCCAAATAGTAAAAACTCATCTTATATTCATTATTATACTGATAAACATCAGTCATAACCACATTACAAAAATTTTAGACCAAATAAACAATTAGTCAATTTCCCAAAAATATTACAGTGAGCAGTTTTCCAATGCTACAATGATTTTAGGCGAACGTTTCAAAAAAATGCAAGTTTAAGCAATTCATGATATAGACATGCTAATATGCAAGGTAACATCATATAAGCACCTTTTACAACATTCTCATATCTCAATAAAACACTAATGCAAGAAGTTAATGAAATTCAATTTCAACCAAACTCTTAAACATCATGCACATGCAACAACTAGCACACCTATCTATCCATACTCCCCCACTTAGACAAGCACTTACCAACATCATCATCACTCTCATCCGGCTTCTCCCCTCTAGTCCGGAGTGCATAGAAACGTCACCTTGTTGGAGTATCTTCCTTTGGAACACTAGGATCAACTTTTTTACCCTCTTTTCCTCTAGAAACAATGTTCGGACAATCTCTCACTTTGTGTCCATCTTTTACACATCCAAAGCAACTACCGGTACCCAATAGACACTCACCATATTGTTTCTTACCACAAGTGGCACATGAGGTTTTTCATCTTTGGAACTACCTACTTTCTCAACCTTTAACTTGGCACCCCTAGATTCTTCTTAAGTTTGATCCCTCTTTTTGAACCTAGGTTGCACTTGATCATTAGCAACACTCCTTTTCAAATTCCTTGACATCCTCCTAAGTTTAGACTCTTCAATTGATTATGCATACACCATGAGTCTATCCAAAGTCATATCATCATGTAGCATAGCCGTACGACATTCTTCCCTCACTAAGTCGTCTACACCCGTCACAAAGCGACTCATTTCATCCCTTGAATTAGACACTAGGGATGGTGCATATCTTGACAAAGTTGAGTACTTCAAAGAGTATTCCTCAACAATCATATTGCCTTGCTTGAGATTGATAAACTCTTCTACTTTTACCTCCATCCTCTCACGGGGAAAGTACTTACCAAGAAAAGCTTCCTTAAATTCTTCCCACTCAATAGGATCCGACTCGACCGGCCTATTATCCTTCCATTGAGTGTACCAAATTTGAGACACATCTCTCAATTGATACGAAGCCAACTCCACCTTCTCCCTAGATTCAACCCCCATAGCAGTCAATACCTTGTACACACCATCAAGGAACTCTTGGGGATACTCATCTACCTTAGAGCCAAGAAAGATTTGAGGATTTATCCTCACAAAGTCTCTTAACATAGAGGTCATAGTGCTCTCCACAACCCTAGGAAACATACTCAAATTCACTTGAGTAGTCACGGCATGGGCTAAAGAAACCAAAGGCCTCTCTAATCTCTTGATTAGTCAATTCCGGGGGAACCACTGGAACCTCCTTACCTCCTCCCATTAGGGGCATGATCACCTTGAGGAGGCACTTGACCACCTTGAGCACCTTGGACACCTTGCCCATCTTGAAGAACTTGCTCAACTTGCTCAACTTGAGGAGGAGCTTCCTCATTCACCCTTCCCTCTTCCAACCTTCTGGCAGCCATCCTTCTAGTATTCATCTCCTAGAAACAGAAGAAAACACATTTAGAAGGATACTCATAACATTACTCTACCGCACGACATAGGAGTAGAAAAGAAGGGAAATTCTATCGTCCTATAGCCTCTCGCCTATAGGTGTGTCCCGACTCACACCTATGGTTAAGACTCTACTAGACGTAACTTGATGAGACTTTTTGATTCCTAAGACTACTTTCACCAACCTATGCTCTGATACCAAGCTTTGTCACATCCCGACACCACACCCTAGAAGTTAGGGCACAATATCGGATTGTGGCACGGCATACTCGATCTCTCGGAGGTCTCATACAATCCCTTCATATCATTCATTGCATATACATAATGAAAAGTAGTGCAGAATTAAAACTTTTCGTAAAACAATATCATAGTCATTAAAAACTCTTTCATATAAATGTAATAGGAAATACTAAGTCTCAATCTCACCATCTTAAAACACAAGAGTACTTCGGAGACGGCCCATACGAAATTGTAAACATCATACTATTAAGCCTATTACAATACTTCAATACGAAACATTAAAGACATATGCTCTCGAGTCAAGTGAGGACTTACTTCAACTTCTTCTTGAACGATCTTCAAAATCCAAGTATTCTTCCCAAAAGCTCTTCACCAACCATGAACTATATAGATAGATAAAAGCATCGAATTAGTACACCCACATGTACTAAGTATGGCTTATGAATAAAAATCATGAAAACGGACATTTATTGGAAATATGCATCTTTTCATTTAAATTTCATATTATAATCATAAGAACAACATTTAGCAACTTAGAGTCACATAAGAAAAAATTTAACTAAAAATCATAATTTTTGAACTCACTTTACAATGAACTCAATTTACTGTACGGTGAAGTACCTCACTGTTACAGTGAATTCTCCTAATTTCATTTTAAACATATTCTAGCATGTAGTCTTCTCACTAAAGATATCCGAAGATTCACTTAAGGCACACAATTAGAGACCGCCCTAGACCCTCTATAAATGTGCCTAAATGATCCTTAAGATTACTTATAATGAGTCACATACATACTTACAAAGCATCATAAACATCAATATAAAATTCTTCTACCAAAGGTGATTCTAAGTCTCACTTGAGTGAGTTGTGAAGCAACCGCCCATACAATCCCTTACACACACACTCAAGAGATCCTATAGACTCCCTAGGATAGAATCATTCTCACTAAGCACACCAACACATAGATGATATTACATTCTCCTTCCAAAGGCTATCAAAAAAACCTACTTAAGTAAATCAAGAAGATAACGTCCGTGATTGACCTCTTCAAGATTACCTAAATAGTCCTTAAGACTACCTAAGGCTTAGAACATGTATTAAACACCAAACATCTTTCCTAACTAGAGTCATTCGACATACTTCCCTAGGTAAGACATGAAAAGATCATCCTTTATGCCCTCTTCACACTTTAACGAAGGAATCCTTAAGTCACTTTAGATTAGGTACTTATTCATTTACATACTTTATATCATTAAGTCATATGTTCATTAGTTCATTAAGAGACTCATACATTAAATAAGGACATTCAAATAATGGTCTAGGACAAGACCTAGGCACTCTTACTAACACCTTCAAAGCCTATTGTGAAATGTCTAGATAGCGTCCCATACCACCACCTAAACCTCATAGAACTTCTCTAATCATGATATGTATCTCATATGATGAGAATAGGGAATAATCTACATAGACCATGGTAGCAAAACATGGAATCCGAAGTTCTATCCTACTCTAATGAGGTTGTTCTACTTGCCAATGGTAGAACATAGACACATCCCATGTAGCCACATTGTTAAGGAAATATGGAGGGCATGATTTATGATCTAGTCTCATTCTTTAACTAGAATACTTCCCTTACCATACTCTCTCGGTGCTAGCCTTAGTTCTAATAGATTTAATCACCTTAAGGTTCATAGAAAAGGGTTCCATATCAAGTTCATAACCCAATTACATTTACCCTACAAAAGCAAGGTACACTAGGGCTATCTTACTATAGAGACAAGAAGCTCATCATGACTTTCCTAAGGACTGATATGATTCTGTTCAAGCCAATCAGCCTTAAGTCCATCATTCATTACATGAAGGATACCACTACGGCTTTCGACTTCAAGTTTCATAACCTTACCACTTGCTTCAAGGTTTCACACAAAGGACCCTCTTATCATCATTCAAGGTCTCACCGAACATTATTTAATTCATCGTTATCTTAACATCGTAAACACCTAGGAATAATTCCTATCAACATTATGTCAACTTATTAATTATCTTAACATCGTAAACATAACCATAATAGACTCATATAACCAAATTAGGAAAAACCATGTAAAACTCTAAGACTACACACTTAACATATAGCCATAGCATAACATGATTTCCTAGATAGTATCAATATTCTAATACATACTTTCACATATAGGTAGGTATGAGCTAACATCACCAAATCTACTCACAAATATCCATATAACTTCAAGTAGTGCCGACAAGGCCATGATCATCAATATACTTAAAATAACACTGACAAGGCCACATCAATTCACATAACACCGCCACCATAAGTGGACCAAACAAATCACAACATAATTGAAATCTAAAATAACATTAAATAAGAAGACATAGGGCAGAATACCACCTATTCATCCTCAACACTTCAAGCCAATACCAAATCATCCAATTCAACCTCATAAGGCCCTTACCCATGGCCATGAACATCAATTCAATAGATAAACTAAAACACTCAATGAAATCTAAGCCAATTCAATATAGATTCAACAATCAAAGACCAACTAGACATCAATTGAATACAATTATTATATCATTAGAAAGCTCATAAGAAACTACACATTAATTCATAAACATTAGACCAATATTAAGTAACACATAAATTAGTAAAAAACTAAGTTTCATCAATTACATGGGTTCATAGGTAGATTGAGTTAAAACCATCTAACTAACAACAATTCAATCACTATTCAATGATTAAAAACCTTTAGTGCAAGAACCCATGGTAGAATCATGAAATATGTCAATTCATCTTTTGAAAACTTTAAAAAAATCTTTGAAAGTTGGGCTCCTTGATGAAACGAGTTTCAAGGATAAAAATTCATACCTCAATGAAGTTAATTCTTCAATATGATGAAGAATCTCCACTAAATTCGTCACACCAAGCTCTTCCTTGTCATTGGACTTCAATGTAGTCTTTGGGAATTCTTAAGAGATTTTGGTGTTTTGATTTATTAAGAATAAAATCTTTTAAGTGTTTTAGACTTATAAGCACATTAAAAAAACCAAAAATACCCTTAGGTAACAGCCAATACTCCTATTTGGAAGTGGGGTGAAATTACAGCTTCACCTCTCAACTTACAGTAAAGCTGCGTGCAGGCCACAGTGACCATCGATGGTTGCCCATTGACGGGGCGTAGGTCCACTTACGGCCCGTCCTGCCCTCCGTCGATGGGTTTAGAGACTTGTGAATGGGAGATTATCTAGCAAGGATAAGTCCCAAACGACGCCCATAACCTACGGGGCGTCGACCAGGACATTGGCCGTCGATTGCCATCCGTAGGTGGACTACCTTGGGAAGTTTTGGCCACTAGTTTGGGTCCTTCTTAAAGGACCCTTGGATGGTCCTTGGGGATGTTTGCCCGGATGTTTCCAACCCAAACACGCTTTTATATGAGTTTAAGACATCTCACATAAATTTCACTTAAAACAAGCACGTAAAACTCGACGAAACATGCCTAGACACACAACGTCATTTCAAGGCACATATTTCTAATGTCATGGACGTTCTTGAGTGTTTGACCTCCAAGCTTTACACATTACCTATATACATCATATTAACTCATTTAAGGACTTCATAACATCATGAATCACACATAAACACATAGAACCACATATGAGGCACTTAGGTAACTTAGTCGTCGAACGTCTTGATCATCTCTTGACGTTTGACTTCCAATGCACCTAATACTTTAGCTACTGCCTTAATAACATTTAAAAGACCTATATAGGAACTTAGACCATCTTGACCTCAATGTTAGGCTCTAGTTCATCTATGTCATTTTTGGGATCTTACAATGAATGCATGATTTGAGCTATGAACATCAAATTATATGATATGATGAATTATGCATATGTTTAGTATCTAAATGTGTTTATAAGAATGGTATTTTAATGTAAGTACACATACATACACGAATGCATATAATGAAGCATGTATGAAAATCTAGTAAACAGGGAGTCGTTTGAAAGGTATTCTCAATTATACTCTAAACTAAATATTGCTTGAATATTCTATGTCAATGTGAATTTTTTTCTAACATTATTTAGGTTGATGAAAGGACATTCTCATCTATAACCTATAAGCTAAGCATATGATAAGTTAAACCTCCTAAAGCCATTTTTATGAAGTAATGTTCATAAATACTTCTCAATAAATGGAATCTTTCTTAGCACCGAGTGAAATTGATGATGAGCGGTGCCCCTTCCCAAAGGGAAGACTTGTTCACCATAGTCCTCACGAGGTAGATAACTATAATGCTCCAATTGGCATAACAAGGGTTTCAATATACGCCTCCAACTTTCCATAATTATGTTGCCCCATAGGATCTACCAAGTGGTATCACCTAATATGTTAGAATGATACTCATGTCTTACCTTGGAAAGTAAGATACCCTCTTTTGGTTTGAGGGATGACACCAGATTACATGTTTAGCTTAAATATCTCATAGTTCTTGAACTATGTTGCCCCCATAGGAAAAATAGCTAGTGGATCCACCTAGAATGTTATTTTCATATTTTGTTCCTATCTTGGCAAGTTGACAACCTACTTTTGGTGTAGGGTTTCATGACACCGTATTACATTTTTAGATCACATGGTCTATTGTTGGTTAAGGTGATTGTTCCTGAAAGAAAAATTAATGTTATAAAGTGGACTCTAACAAGGATGAATTATGGGGTTCTTCTTAGTGTACCTAGGGGTATGCAACTCTAGCTATGCATTGCACTTGTATGCCTTGAGGTAAGTCCTTGGAGGATGTTCTTATGCTCTTATTACTTTAATGATAAGCATATGTCTTATTGATGATCATATATGATGTTGGTTTCATTTATAAAAATGTTATTAGTCTATATTGCTATATATGATCATGACTACCCACGATGCTATGTTTTATGAAGTTAGGCATTACTTATGATCTCTTTCTTTTTTTGCTTGATAATGTGGGGTTATGGGACTTCACATGACCATTGAGATTGTAGGCTTGGGATGGGATTGTTGGTAAGGGTCTCATATTTTAGGGTGATATGAACTATTGTACATGTTTTGTTGTAATGACATTATATTTGAGTTACTTTGGCTATATGTCCCTTTAATCAGGATTTCAAACATTATATGTGCATTTATTTCCATACTTAGTAAAAGTGGACGTACTAACCCGTTTGCGTTATATTTCTAAAACAATGTAGGTTTAGGCCGTTGAAGTTAGAAGGCCATTTGCAAGACTATTTTGATATTCCCCAAGTTTTTGGTAGGTCCTCACCATCTGAGGATGATGCCAATATCTATCTACTTAATGTTGTTATTTTCTAATGACATTTAGTTCCTTCTCTTTCATTTGAAGACTATTATTCTATAAACCTATATGTGGCTTTTGTTGTAATGAAGTATAGGCTATGCCAAAATGCTCTACTCCTTTAAGATGATTTAATCTGAGACGGTATTATAGACTAAATTCTTAAATGTTATGTATAAGGTCTAAACGAGAATCCTATGTGAGTTTACTATGCGAGGAGTCTAAGAAAACTCCATATGTTTATATATGTTTAGTAACATAGAGGTCAATGTATCTAACAAATATATAATGACTTAGGTGAAATTAGATCCAAACACGTGTCGCATGTGGTTCTAAAGTCCTAAAATGGTTTATAATGATATTTATAGGCATTTTTTAAAGGTTAGTGAAGTTTGGAGGTTAATGTCCAAGAACTTCCATGATGTTCGAAAGGATTGCCTTGAAACGTGCATGTGTGCCTTAGTGTGTTTCGTCAAGTTTTACGTGTTCGTCTTGGATGATATTGATGTGAGAGGTCCTTAACATGTGTACGTGTATATTCGTACTGTAAACGATCGGGAAAAACTCCCCAAGGACAAATAAAAGGGTCTTGAGGAGGGCCTAACTTGTAGCCAAAACTGTCTAAATAGCCCAACCAATAAGGGGCAATCAACGGAGCGTAGGTCAATCGATGCCCCGTCGTTTGGGGCGTAGGTTGGGACTTAGTTTTTGGAGCTCAAGATCCCATATGAAAGCGTGTGATCCCATCGACGGCTTTCCAGGGTGGCCCGTCGATGTACCAATGAGTCATCGACTGGGAACCGTCGATGGCACCTGCTAAAATTCTGCAAGTGTCTCGGCCAAGGCTAGGGGCATTTGCATCATTCACCTAGCGTTCCTAAAATTATTTGGACGACTTCCTAAGGGTATTATAGGTATTTTAAGTGGGTATAAGTCTTAAACACTTAGAGTAATTCATTATTTCAAAATGAAAACTCAAAATTCCTAAAGACCTCTCTAAACCACCATTGAAGCTAGAAGGGAGCTTGGAGCTTGGAGGGTGATTTCTCCATTAAATATTCTCAAATTTCGTGTTTAGCATCAAATAAGGTATGACTTTCATCCTTGAATCTCTTTTATTCTTGGATCCAAACTTCAAGTGTTTTTCAAAGACATCTCAAAATATGAACTTCTAAACTGTAATCGAGCCATCGGTTCTTGCATAAAACATTTTGAAATAATGTATTATGATTGAATTGGTGTTAATTTGATGATTTTAGAATATAAACTCAATGAACCCATGAAAATCATGAAACCCTAGTTTTGACTAATTTATGGGTGATTTGATTATGTATACTATTGAATTCTTGTGTAGTTTGATTAGGGATATTGAATTATGAAAGAATCTTGTTAGAATTGTAAGTATGATGTCCTTATTTCATAAATTCATATTGTATTATCTTTGATCCATTTTATATTGTGATTATTGGATTGAATTGGTGGTCATGGCAATTGGTAAAAGCCTTTGTTTATTGAGTTTGTTGAATTGGCTATGGATTGGAGTTGTGAGGTTGGATTGGTGGTATGTTGACCTAACCTTCTCTATATTGTGTAGTATAGGTCTTGAACTATGATGTTGATTTTTATGGTCCACTTATGGTGTCGGTGTTTATGTGTTATACTTGTATATAATGTGTCCTCGTTGGCAATACTTTATGAATTATGGTTTTATCATGTTATAACTTGAATATGTTAGTATTGTGAAGGTCTTGATGAGTTAAATGTATATGTGAAGACAAAGTGTGAGTTCTTCTAGTTGATGATGTGTATCTCTAGTAGGCTATAGGAAATTATTACTTGATGTTGAAGTATGATGATTCTTCATGGATTATATGAGACTTGTGATAACTTGGATTGATAATACTATAGTAATGAATAGGGTTACCTATAGTTGACATTGGTTGTTCCTATGTGCTTCTTGAGTGATATTCTATATCTGATATGGTGAAGTATGTATGTGTCTTGTTTAGGTAGACTTGTGTCCCTTACTTGACAAATGTAAGATGTGAATATGGATTCTTGACATAGTATGTTAAAACATCATAGTCTTGTATGTGTGATTGACATGTGACCTTGAACATAGTTATGAAGGTCCTTTAAGTGGAACCTTCAACCTAGATGGAAGGTTATGATATTCTTGAAGTTGAAAGTCATAATGCTATCTTTCTTGTGTGAATGGTGGATTTTGGGTTGGTTGGTAGGGACGTCATGAAATCATCTTTAGGTAAGTCATTGAGCGATCCTCTTAACTAGTGTAAGTACCCTTAGTGGACCCTCTTTGGTAAGGTGTAATGTGATTGGGTTATGAAACAGTTATGGAACCTCTTGATATGATCCTTTATTGAAATACTCTATGAGAACAACCTCTAGCACCAAGTGAATATGCTTTGGAAGTTTCTATAATTAAGATGACATTAGAGAAGAATGAAACTAACGATATTCCTTAGCCATGTGCCTACATGGGATGTGTCCTAGTTCTACCATTGAAAAGTAGAACACCCTTATCGGAGTAGGTTATGACTTTAGATTCCATGCCTAGATAATATGGCCTATGTCTGTTATTGCCTATTCACATCATATGGGAAACATGCTAGTGTTGGATAAATACTATGAAGTTTAGGTAGTGGAATGTGACGCTATCTAGACATTGCACAATTTGGTTTTGAAAATGTTAGTGTGTGAGTACTCTTGGTATTCTCCAAGACCATTATGTGAATGTTCTTGATTGTTGAACGTCTCTTAAATGGACTAATGAAGATAATGACTTAAGTTAGAATGTATGTTAATGAATAAGTACTTATCAAGATTAGCTTTAAGGATTTCCTACTTTAGGTGTGGTGGGGGCATATGAATGGTCTTTTAATGTCTTACTCAGGGCAGTCCTAAGAGTAACTCAAGATTGGAAAGTTTATTAATAAAATGGGAAAAATCGTATCTTAGGTCGTCGGAATAACCTATTTTTGTGACATATTTAACCCCTTTCCCATTTCAAAACCCCAACACCCAATAAGAAATAAAAATCCCAAAACTCTCTTTTCTTCCAAATTCTCTCAAACCTCCATTTGAGGGAAAACTCAAGGTTCAAACTAGAGGCTGGATTTTCATGGTTTCTTCTCATATTTTTCATGGGCTTTTCATGTAGTAAGGTATGGTATCCTTACTACATGATGTGATTAAGCTTACCCCATGTAATGATCCGCAAGTACTCCCTATAAGTTAGGGCAACCCTAGGAACGTCACAAGGCGTACATGACCCTTTGGGTCTTGTACAAGCCTTTTAACTATCGTTCATTACATAAGACATGAAAAGTAGTGCGGAATTATAAATTTTCATGAATAATTTAATAAAGGAAACATCTTTCATAAAATAATATGGATGTCTAATCCTCACAAACCAACATAAACAAACAACATAATATCTTAGCGACGTAGCCCTTTACATTAAAAGATATACATAATAACTCTTAATCACAAAAACTAAGAAACATAGACTATGTCCTCAAATATATGAGGACATAACAAGTCTTGAGAGAGTAGATTTCCAAGCTTTGCCTTCTAAACTTAGCTTTGCTTCCAAACCTATACTTATAGAGTATAGAAATGTATGGGGTTACTACAAATAATGTACTAAGTATGACATATGCAAAAATATGCAAAAAGAGACATTTTAGTATAAATACATTTTCATGCAAAATAAGTAAAACATTGATGAATATAGGAGTAAGACAACATATAGACCATCATTTATCACTTAGATAAGGATTTCCATAAATTTAGCAAAAAGAACCACTTTACAGTGAAGTACCCAAATATTAGAGTGAACCCCTCAGAATTACAGTGAATTCATTTTAGAATTACAGTGAACTATTTTTAATTCCCAAAACAGTAAACTCCCAAAGTTAGGCCAAGAGGAAGTGAACTTATTTCCATAGGAGTGTTCGTAGCTAAGGTTATCCTAAGACTCACCAAGGTAAAACATGAAGGAAACGCCCATACACCTCCTTCAATACAAACCTAGGTGATCCCCACGAATACCCATTCTAGTCTTACTCGGCCCGGGAGAAAAAGTTCCCACTCAATGACAAGACATTAGAAGTACACTAAAAAAAACACCAAGACTTCCCTTTCGGAATGCCTACTTAGTGCAATGAGTAGATGTTGTCCCATTACACAACCTACCCTAAGTAATGCACTCTTTTAGAAGACTTAGCTCATTAAATTAATATAAGACACACCAAGACTCCCCTTTAGGAAGGTCTACTTATTGCAATGCATAGATATCGCCCCATAGAACCACCTACCTTAAGTAGTACGTTCTTTTAGGAGACTTAGTTTATACACTTCATATAAAACTCTCCAAGACTCCCCTTTCGAAAGGTCTACTTAGTGCAATGGATGGATAGCATCCCATACAACCACGTACCCTAAGTAGTATGTTATTTTAGGAGACATAGTTCATTCATTCTTTTGTTGGGGTTGGATTTACCGACATAGACCACGAGAACTAGACATGAAATCCCGATATTAACCCTTATCAGATGAGGGATCCTCACATGCCTAGAGTAAAGTCATTCTCTTAGCTTTTACATGGCTTTACCAATAGCTACACCTATGCGGGCGTATAGTTAAGGGATAAGGAGATTGCTACTAAGTCACTCATTTTCTACTAACGAGGAGTACTCATATCAAGAGGTACATTGGAATACAACAACTCAACTCACGAAGTGTAACCACCCTTTCTTCATATCCTCTCGGTTTTAAGCATAACTCACCACAGATTCTCAACATTATATGCTATAGGTTAAGGATAACTAGTGAACACCACATCTCAACTCACGAAGGGTATTCATCCTCCGACCTAGCTTAGAAATCTGTTAGGATGTAGTGAGTTTGCTACTAAACACTTCATCTCAACTCACGAAGAGTGTTTACCCCAAAACTCCCCTTTTGACTTAACTTAGCTTCATTCATTCATTCATGTGTGTGTGTGTACAGGTGAACACACCTTGCATATAAGCATCATTTCGTTTACATTAACTTCAATACATGCTTAGACCTTCATTCATCACATTACACACTTTATCATGCTCAACATATACACTTACTTCATTTAGGCATAATCTAAGCAAAATATGCAAATCAAGCTTCATAATACACATTACAAGAACCACCTTCATTATCACTTCTTTTCACCCATTAGGCTTTCAAAGGCACACTTACAATACATACCAAGTATATCCATATTCATCAACTAAACACCGCCACAAAGAAGGTGGACCATACCACTCAAGAGCATTTGATAAAGAGAGTTAACAATGAAACCAACTTACCATTCTTCCAAAGCTTTCACACCTATTTACAATTTACTCAGAAATTTAGCATAAACTAGCCGTTATGAAAGTAGCTAAACAACAATATCAACACAAGGAAACGAAAGCTCAAAGACTACCAAACAATGCTCATTTAATCCATTCCTTAAACCAAAATTTGATAAAAAGCGTTAAAAAGTTTTCATTGAAGTTATAGCATTAAAATAACCAACTAATATTAGAAACCACATATTTGAATCATTTAGAACATTTTCATGCAAAACCCATATTTAGAGTTATAGATAGAAGATGTTAGGGTTGAAAACCCTTTCTGAAAATCATTTAAAAATGACTCCTTAGATAGAAGAGAATTCAATGATGACTACCATACCTCAATGAGAAGAAAACCCACTAACTGTTTGATGAAGAAACGTTCCCAACCAGCCTTCGTAGCTCTTCCTTGAGTCTTAGCTCCAATGGTGACTTGAGAGAGGTTTTCATTAGATAGAGAGTTTGAATATTTGAAATGATGGGGTATTTCTAGGTGTAGGACATAAAACTAATTTAATATAGCTTAAAAACCCTAAAAATATTATCCTAGGGTCATAAAATACTTGGGGTGAATTTACAGAACACCCCAAGCCAAGCCAGCCATGTCCAGCAGGTTTTGCAGTATCACCATTGAAGCCCATGAACGACGGACCATCGATGCATCGACGTTCCATTGATGAGGGCTCGTGGTTTGGTACTGCAGATCCAAAAATGTTCAGGCTTCACTTCCAATCAATGGATGTCGAAGAGCCGTCGATTGATCGTCTGGTCGTCGACTGGTTGGTTGGTTAACATTGTTTTGGCAATTTTGGGTGCAAGTTTAGGGTCATACTATATGGCCCCTCATGGGTCCTAGGTGGCGTCGTACTCAGACGTTAAAACTCTATAGATATTCTTCTAGGTCTTAGGAAAATCCCACAAAAATTTCGATTAAAACGAACACGTAAAACTCACTAAAACACTTTGAGACGCACAAGTACTTTCTAAGACACACCTTTCGAACGTCATGGACGTTCTTGGACGTTTGACATCCAAACGTCACCAAAACATCACACACTGCCTAAGAACATCAATATAACTCATTTTAACACAAAACAAATTCATGAAACATTCACGAAGCTCTAGTTCACCTTAGTTCATTTTAGGGTGTTACATTTTCCCCCGCTTGGAATAACATTCGCCCTCGAATGAAACTGAACACTTTAAGACCATAAAGGACTCAATTAGAGGCACATAAAAAATTAATATCTTGATCAAAACATTCATAGTCAAGTCAACAACTAATAAGGAGCACAATTTCACATTTTTAAACACTTTGCAACACAGGCAACTTTGTATCAACTTTCATAGTTCAAAATTCACCCTTATTCTTCATTTATGGAGGAAATGCCTTCTCCAACATTAATCATGCTCATATACATTAATTTTTAAACACATTAAAACCCCAATTAATGTTAATATAATTTTTTTTCAAATAATGAAATTCTTACAATGAGCATCATTCTCAACACAGTGAAGTCTAGAAACTCCAAAAATCCACCTTTTAAGCAATTCATCTAGAAAGCATGATAATATGAAATATAAAACCATATAAACTCATATCATAAAATAAAAACAATAACCAAAAAGGGTATAGACTTACCGGGACTTACAAATCCGGATTAGTTCTCTTTCCTAGCCCCCATCCAATAGGGATGATTCTTCTTTGAGCATTGGGATCTAGACCACCTTTAGGAGATTTATTTACCTCTTTCACCTTTGTCTTGATGCTAGAGCAGTCCCTCATCTTGTGGACCTTACTACCACACCCAGAAAAATCATCTGTTCCGTGAAGACACGTACCCAAATGTTGTTTCCCACAAGAAGCACACCTAGTCCTCTCAAATTTATGGCCACCTTCTTGGGAATGTTTGTTTGGAGACCTATCCTTGTTCCCCATGGAAGACTCTTGGTGAAAGAACATCTTCTTAGGCTTTTGGTGACTAGAATCATCCAACCTAAGCCTCTTACCCTCTTGCCTTATCTCCCTAATTTTGGACTCCTCAATTTGATGAGCATACACCATGAGCCTAGAGATATACATGTCATTAAGAAACATTGTCGTCCAACTCTCTTTCTCCACCAATCTAGACACTCCCATCACAAATTTGTTCATCCTAAACCTAGGGTTGGCTACCATGGTTGTGGCACACTCAGAGAGTTCGATGAATTTGAGAGAGTCTTGCACACTCATTCCCCCCTTGATGAAGGTTCGTGAATTCAACCATCTTCTTCTCCCTACACTTTAAGCGAAAGAACCTATCTAGGAAAGCCTCTTTGAATACTTCCCAATCTACCAGACCATCTCTCATGGGTCTCTCATCCTTACATTGCTTAAAACACACTTCAGCCACATCCTTGAGTTGGTAAGCAGCTAGCTCCACTTTCTCCCTAGGAGTCACACCCATGGATTCCACCACTTTGAACACCTAATATATGAAACTTTGTGGATCTTCATCAACCTTAGAACCAGGAAAAGTAGGAGGGTTCTGTAACAACCCTAAAAATGAATAAGATAAGAAATGCTTAAGGTGTGAAGATTGCTTGCGATTAGGCCAAGGTTCACACGAATTGATGCGCGTAGAACCAGACCTCATAACCCTTACTACGGCCAAGCCAACTAACTTGGGTAGCTAGTTGAGCTTGGAAAGGTTGGAACCAACCATGTAAGGCTCTCAAAAATGAAGATTTAATCGAAGAAGTCTTTACCGGACTTAAAAAGAAGAAATCTTAAGTTTTGAGGGTCCAGGGGTAAAATGGTCTTTTCTAGGCCAAGGGTAATATTGTAATTACCCTAAGGAATTATTTAATTTAATTAAAGAACCGGTTAGGGTCGGGTCGACCCGAAATGATCCATTTCACAAAGGTCACTCCACCCGAGTTTGAGCCCAAATGGAAGCGACAAATTGGTGATTTAATTATTGTTTAAAATCTGATTTTGTAAGGGCAAAAATGGTTCTTTGAAGTATTAGTTAAAAATAAATCAGATTTTATTAATTTAATTAAACCCTGTTTGACTAAGTCTTGAATTAGACTCCTAAACCTATGGTAACACTCTCCTATCACGTTTATCTCTCACTCACACGTTCAAACTTCACCATTTTCTCTCTGCCAAAAAACATCAAGAACAGAACAAATATTGAAATTCTTCACACTTGAAAAAAAAAAAAAACTAAAAAAAAACTTTAAGAAAACAAGATAACCAAAAACGTTAAGGCAAAGGGGAGATTTTCTGTCCAGTGGAGGTGAAACTTTCGGTGAGTTGGATGTGGTTTTGGAGAAACGTTTGGGCAGAAACTTCAACGTTAGAACAATCAAATAAGGTATGGGTTTCTTCTCTCTTGGTCCCTTTCCAAAGAGACCCCTTAAGGTTCAACATATTCATTCCGAAAACTAGGGTTGTTCCCCGTTGCATGTCCCTGTCACTAGCTCCCATTGAATCATAGGTTGGGTATGTTTGCCGGTACAAAGTAGGGATGTAATGTGTTTTCGTGATGTTTATGTTTAAGTATGCATGTTTGGAATTATGTGAATATTGAATATGTTGTCCGAAATTTTGTGAAAAAGTGATGTGTGTGTACAACGTGTGGCAGTGAATGTACTCACTGTTGGAGGTGTGAAATGGCATGTTTAATCCTTGTATTTGATGTGCAAAAGTATCACACAACGTGATGTTCATATGGGGTGTGAAGTTACTGATTTTGAGTGAAAAACTCTTGGCTAATGTAACTACTAAACTACACCTAATAATGCACTAAATGTTTCATGAAATGCCCTAAGAACTAACGTGAAAAGGTTGATGAAAGGAAGCTAAAAATTATAATCAAATTTCCAGCTTGGTGTACTTTAGTTTCGGTAAAAAATAAGGTTAAGAATCTGGGTTTTTAAATGAAAATAACATAGGTGAGGTCACTGGGGATTGAACCCAAGACCTCACATGTAAAGGATGCTAAAAAGGTAAAGGGGGAAATGGGGTTAAGGGGAATCGAACCCGAGTGACCATAGTAATTCGCGAAAAGAGAAGAAAATGAGGCTAGGGGGAATTCAAATCGGGCCTACTGGTTGAGGAGAAGAGAACAAAAATTAAATAAATAAATGGGAGGCGTGGGAATCGAACCCACGACCTCCAAGCTGCGAATGAGAGAAGAGAAATTAAAGAAAAAGAAAATGTGAGGCGTGGGAATCGAACCCAGGACCTCAGGGCTAGAAAGGAGAATGGCGGAATTAATTAAAGAAATAAAGTGAGGTTGTGGGGGCTCAATCCCACAACCTCACTGCCCGACGCCTAACTTAGTGGATTTTTTTAATTAAAAATAAAAATAGGTGGATGTGGGGGTTCGAACCCACAACCTCACAGCCCCTAGCGAATTTAAAATTAAAATAAGAAGGTTGTGGGGGTTCCCAGCGAATATAAAGAACAAAAATAAAAGAGGTTGTGGGGTTTGATCCCACAACCTCTTGATCTAGGCGAAATGGAACAATAAAGCTTTAATGAAAAATAAAAAGGGGTTTTAGGGGGTCGAACCCACAACCCTTCGGCCAAATTAAGAGGAAACCCAAGGAGAAAAATAAAGATAGAATGTTGATCTTGGGGTTCGATCTAGAGTCCCAATGTCATGAAGATTAAAAATAAAAATCAATGAAAATTGTAACTGTTGTCTAAGTAATTCGAACTTGGGTTCCCTTTCCCAATTTTCCGTATTGATACATAAGTCATACATGAATTAAATGTTCAAGAATAATGCCACCTACTTAGATTGAAATCAAAATATTGGCATATATACAAGATACATAAGTCTTGTAATACATAATCTTAGAAAGATATGAATCACTTAACGAACTATGAATGAAGCCTCATGGCTTGTATGTATAGACCCATAAGTCCAGCATACGTTTAAAAGAAGTGAACCTAAGATGTATGTAATGAAATGATGTAACACTAGAAGGGTTAAGTACGAGTGTAAAACACACTAAATGGCCAAGTGAATTGGAATACAATGAAATGATTATTATGTAATGAAATGATGAAACCCTAGAAGGGTTAAGTAAGAGTGTGAAACACACAAATGGCCAAGTGCATTCGCTTATGATGAAATGAACATTCACGTAAAAAGGGGTGAGTAATTATGAAGAGCAAATGTGCTAATGTTAATGAATGTGGTGACAACATGATATGATGCTAATGTAAAAGATGAGAACAATCTCAAATGAGCCTAAGTAAATGTTACCAAAACGTACTCACCTATGAGAGTGTAAGTTAAAGAAGAGACCAGTCTCTATGAACACTCTAATGAAAGTATTGAGATTAACACACTTAATACTAATGATGAGATGAGAAATCATCTAATGAGCTATGATGTCCTCATACTAGAAGTTAGCTTCCATGACGTATGAGTTGAATATAATGGAACTTTATACTGAGCACCGATAGACTAGCTATGAGCGGTGATGCCTTCTTTTAGGAAAGGCGGAGGTTCACGTAACTCTCATGAGATGAGACTGTCCGGCTTGCCGGGTATGGGTCTCCTTATATCTCCTAGTCTTCGAACCTATACTGCCAGTATAGGGATCTGGCGGGGTTAAATTCCCATGTACGCTAGAATGTTTTGGGTCACTTTGGTCGGTGATTCCACCTCTTTTCGGTGTGGGGGAGACACTGGATTTCATGATGCTCACATGATCTATGTCAGTTAAAGTTAAAGTTCCCAATGAATGAATGAGGCCAGCCTCAAATGAAGTACATAATGAAATGAATGATACCAAAGGTGTTAGGATAGGATAATCAAGAGGTAAGCTAGACTCAAGTAATGACACTAGGTTATTCTTGATCATTCCACAGCAAACCCGATGAAAGTCTTAAACTATATCCTAGGTATAGCTGGTGTTCACACTAGCCTGTGAACGAAATGAAATGAAGTACGTATGAATGAATGAAGCAGACTCTGTGTTTGCTAATGAAGACTCCCTAGTTGAGGTCCCACAAATTGAGCCCTCATTTTGGAAAGTCTTAAAGTCAAGTCCATGATTCCAAGGTCTCATGGCATATGAATGAATGTTATAAAAGATGTTATGTGTTGTATGCTATGTGATATGTGCTATGTGTGAGATGTTATGTGTTGTGTGCAATATGATAAGTATGATGATGCATGTTACTCTCATGGCATGACTTTCCTAATCCAATTTGGAAAGTTCACTAACTTTCCTAATCCCAACTTGGCAAGTCCACTGACTTGACTTTCCATAATCATGTTGTTAGGAAAGAGCTATTCTTTCTCATGCATGTCCTTGGTGTGTGCTTGCATATACCCATACTTAGTACAAGTGTGTACTAACCCTATACAACTCTACAATTTTAGGTGCTGGCACAGGTGGACGCTAGAGCTACAGGTTGACGCTGAAGCTATCCGGACGTCAAGTATTCATCCGGACTTCGTAGGCCCTCATGCTTTCGAGGATGCTGCCATTTATATTCTAGATTAGTTTTTAGAGTTGATTTAGTGGAGCATGTTCAACTAGCATTTCTTTCCTTTTTTATTCAGACATTGTATTGGTACCATTTTGGCAAGTACATATTTATTATTATATTATACTATTTCTTTCATTTGATGATCTTAATATTAGATGGTTGATGGTGAACAATTATGTATTTTAATGAGAATTTTTAATAAGTATGTTTAGAAACAAAAAGTTTCAAATTTTCCGCTAAAATTAGCCTAGATGAAGTAAGAATGACGTAAGTAGGCTTGTCTGCGACCTCTGAGAGGTCAACAATGCCGGTCTCGTCTGGGGTCTAGATCCCAGTCGGGACAAAGTTGGTATCAGAGCACTAGGTTATTTTTCGAGAATAATGAGTTCACATCAACCACATTGAGTAGTTTCTAAGTCATGGTAGTGAAGTGCACCACTATCCTGAATTAGAGACTGCATGATGCGTAGGAAAATTTCCCTTCTTCTAATCTTATCGTGCATTTCCTAATGTCTAATTTCTTGGTGTTATGAGCGTGTATAACATCAATTCTTATTGCTTTTAGAGAATGAATACTAGGAGGAACGTTGGTCAGAGGAGAGGAGGAGCAGCTGCTGGAAAGAATTATTTTCCACCCCAGGCTCCAGCTGAAGGAGTGGATATGCCAGTTAACCCAACTGGGTTGACTGATGCTGAGGTGAGGGCATCTCTGGCCTAGATGGCACATGCCATTACTATGCAGGCCTAGTCTATCAATGCCCAGGTCAACCGGAAGGATATTCAGAGGGAGAACCCACTGGTTCGTAGCATGGCTGACAGGCTGAGAGACTTCACGAGGATGAAACCTCCTATTTTCACAGGGTCCAAGACTTCAGAGGATCCCCAGGAGTTTGTGGACGAAATGCATAAGATTTTAGTGGCTATGGGGCTCAAAGATACTGAGAAGGCTGAGCTGGCTTCCTATCAGCTCAAGGATGTTGCACAGACTTGGTGCAAGATGTGGCAGGATAGCCAAGCTTTGGGCGGAGTTCCAGTCACTTGGGAGCTGTTTAAGACAGCCTTTCTGGAGAGATTCTTTCCTAGAGAGATGAGGGAAGCCAAGGTTGAGGAGTTCATCAACCTTAAGCAGGGATCTATGACAGTCAGGGAGTATTCCCTGAAATTTGTTAAACTATCCAGGTATGCTACTTTAACATCTAACAGCAAGGATGAGATGAGTACTGAAGTTTGTTAAATTATCCAGGTATGCTACTTCCCTTGTATCTAACAACAGGAATGAGATGAGCAGGTTCCTCATAGGAATCAATGGAGATATGGAGGAGGAGTGTCGGTCTGCAATTCTCCATGATAATATGGACCTCTCCAGGTTGATGGTGCATGTCCAGCAGGTAGAGGACAGCCGCAAAAAGAGGGCTATTCGTGATGCTAGAAGGCCTAAGCCTCAAGATCAGGCAGGTCCCATCAATGGAGGCCACAGAAACAATTTTGGCGTCCGTGAGCATCCCAGGTTCAAGAAGGGGCAACAAAGTTCTGGTAACTCTAATTTTCAGAGGAGTACAACACCTAGAGGAGGCAGACCTGAGCCCAAGAAGGGCAATGGAGGTGAGATGCAGCATCCCAAAAAGAATTGTGCTAAGTGTGGCCGTGCTCACAGTGGAGAGTGCAGACATGGCACTAATGCCTGCTTCGCTTGTGGTAAGAGTGGGCACATGGTTATAGACTGCCCACAGAACAGAGGTCACGCTGGAGGTAATGCTCACCCTAGGCCTAACCCACAGGGTGCAGTAGCAGCTGAGCCTCCTAAGAGGAACAGGTTCTATGCCCTGAAGGGCAGGGAGGAGCAGGAGAAGTCCGCTGATGTGGTCACAGGTATGCTGCAAGTATTCTCAACTTCTGTTTATACTTTACTTGATCCAGGGTCTACGCTTTCTTTTGTAACTCCTTTGCTTGCTCTCACTTTTGAGATTTTGCCTGAAGTTCTGTATGATCCTATAGTTGTTAGTACACCTTTAGGAGAGAATGTAAGAACTGATAGAGTATACAAGGATTTCCCAATAGTTGTAAGTGGTAAGACTATGTGTGCAGACTTGGTTGAGTTACCCATGCATGATTTTGATGTTATTCTTGGCATGGACTGGCTTCACAGTTGTTATGCTTGTTTGGACTGTCGTAGTAGAGTGGTGAGATTTCGTTTACCTGGTGAAGAGGAGCTAGTTTGGGAGGGGTACAACTCAAGTCGTCCTAACCCCTTGATTTCGAACCTTAAGGCCAATAAAATGATGTCCAAGGGGTTATTGTGTCATCTTGTGAGTGTTAACAATTTAGATCATGACATTCCTTCCATAGACTCAGTACGTGTAGTGAATGACTTCCTAGATGTATTTCGTGATGATTTGCCTGGAGTCCCTCCCCCTCGAGAGATTGATTTTGGTAACGACTTAGAACCCGATACTAAACCAATTTCAATTCCTCGTTTCAGAATGGCTCTATATGAACTCAAAGAGTTGAAGTTGCAGTTAAAAGATCTCACTGATAAGGGTTTCATTCAGCCGAGCATATCCCCTTGGGGCGCTCCAGGGTTGTTTGTGAAAAAGAAAGATGGAACCCTTAGAATGTGTATTGATTATCGGCAGCTCAACAAAGTCACTATAAAGAATACGTATCCATTTCCCAGAATAGATGATTTGTTCGTTCAGCTCCAAGGGTCTAGTTTCTTCTCCAAGATTGATCTTCGTTCAGGGTATCGTCAGCTTAGGGTTAGGGATGGAGATATCCCAAAGACAGCCTTTCGTACCCGTTATGGTCATTATGAGTTCTTAGTCATGTCATTTGGTCTTACGAATGCACCTACTGCATTTATGGACCTCATGAACCGAGTCTTCCGTGACTACCTTGACTCTTTCGTCATAGTATTAATTGATGACATTCTCATCTACTCTAAGACCAAGGAAGAGCATGAACAGCATTTGAGACTAACCTTGCAGGTACTTAGACAACATCAGTTGTACGCCAAATTCAGCAAGTGTGAATTTTGGCTTAGATCAGTGACCTTCCTGGGTCATGTTGTGTCTGATCAGGGCGTGGAGGTGGATCCCAAGAAGATTGAGGATGTTAAGAATTGGCCAAAGCCTCTTACTCCCACTGACATCCGTAGCTTTTTGGGATTGGCTGGTTATTACCGCAGGTTTGTGGAGGGCTTTTCTTCCATTGCTTCCCCCTTGATAGCCTTGACTAAGAAGAAAGCCAAGTTTGAATGGACGGATACTTGTGAGAAGAGTTTCCAGGAGCTCAAGGACAGACTCACTTCAGCCCCGGTGCTTACTTTGCCTAAGTGTGGTGAGAATTACATTGTTTACTGTGATGCATCTAGGGTTAGTTTGGGTTGTGTTCTTATACATTTTGTATAAGGTGATAGCCTATTCGTCCAGACAACTCAAGGTTCATTAGAAGAATTATCACACTCATGACCTGGAGTTGGCAGCTTTGGTGTTTGCACTGAAGATGTGGAGGCATTACTTGTATGGAGTGCATGTGGATGTATTCACAGACTACAAGAGTCTCCAGTACGTGTTCACACAGAGGGAGTTGAATCTACATCAGCGGAGATGGTTGGAGCTGTTGAAGGATTATGACATGAATGTTCAGTCCCATCCAGGTAAGGCTAATGTTGTGGATGATGCTTTGAGCAGGATGAGCATGGGAAGTACAGCCCACGTTGAGGATGAGAAGAAGAAGTTGGTGAAAGATGTACACAGACTGGCCAGACTGGGTGTGCGTTTGGTTGACTCTACTAGTGGGGATGTTTCAGTTCATCCTAGTTTTGAATCATCCTTGGTAGTTGAAGTCAAGCAGGGTCAGCATCTAGATCCTGTGTTGATGGAGCTGAAGGACTCAGTACTGATGAAGATGAATGAGTCTTTCGCTTTCGAAGGTGATGGCATACTTAGGTATTAGGACAGGTTGTGTGTACCAGATGTGGATGATTTGCGGACCAGGATTGTTGCAGAGGCCCATGGTTCTAGATATTCCATACATCCAGGTTCCACCAAGATGTATCATGATCTTAAGCAAATTTATTGGTGGGATGGCATGAAGGACATTGCAGAATATGTGGACAAGTGTCCTAATTGTCAATAGGTTAAGGCAGAGCATCTTAAGCCTGGCGGTCTGACTCAGATTATTGAGGTTCCGATTTGGAAGTGGGAGGCCATTAATATGGACTTCGTGCTTGGTCTTCCGAGGACTAGGAGGCAGCATGACTCCATATGGGTTATTGTGGACAGATTAACTAAGTCTGCCCACTTTATCCCTGTGAAGTCTACTTACACAGCCGAGGATTACGTGAGACTCTATATTGATGAGATTGTCAGATGGCATGGGATTCGTTTGTCTATCATTTCAGATAGAGGAGCTCAGTTTACTTCACATTTCTGGAGA
The DNA here is from genome assembly GCA_016801875.1 of Solanum sitiens. Lineage (NCBI taxonomy): Eukaryota > Viridiplantae > Streptophyta > Magnoliopsida > Solanales > Solanaceae > Solanum > Solanum sitiens. The sequence continues at coordinate 271,418 of JABWTJ010000071.1, forward strand.
TCTTTCCAGAAGATCTTGGGCACGCAGGTAAATCTTAGTACTGTATTTCATCCTCAGACTGATGGGCAGGCAGAGTGCACCATTCAGACATTGGAGGATATTTTGAGAGCGTGTGTGATTGACTTCAGAGGTAGCTGGGATGACCATATGCCATTGACAGAGTTCTCGTATTATAATAGCTATCACTCCAGGATTGGGATGGCACCGTTTGAGGCACTGTATGGTAGGAGGTGTAGATCTCCAGTTTTGGTGGTTCGAGGTTGGAGAGTCATCCATTTTGGGTCCAGAGATCATTCATGAGGCCTTAGAGAAGGTCAGAGTGATTAGGGACAGGTTGGCTACTGCTTACAGTCGGCAGAAGTCATATGCAGATAATAGAAAACGGCCCCTAGAGTTTGATGTTGGTGACCAGGTCTATCTGAAGATATCACCTACAAAGGGGGTGATGAGGTTTGGCAGGAAGGGGAAGTTGAGTCCGAGGTATGTTGGGCCATATGAGATCCTACAGCGTGTGGGTGTGGTGGCCTATGAGTTGGCATTGCATGATGAGCTAGCTTCTGTCCATCCAGTCTTTCATGTATCCATGCTAAAGAAGTGCCTAGGTGATCCAACATCGATTCTACCTGTGGATGGTTTGGGGGTCGAGGAAGACTTGTCCTATAAGGAGGTACCTGTTGAGATCTTAGACAGACAGATCAAGCGGCTGAGGAACAAGGAGATTGCCACACTGAAGGTATTGTGGAGAAATCATCTTGTTGAGGGTGCTACATGGGAGGCTGAGGCCGACATGAGATCCTGCTACCCTCATCTTTTCAGCTCTTGAGGTTAGACTTCCTACTCTTAAGTCTATGTTTCCTTATCTCTCCATATTTTATTGCTATTGCTTGACTGTGCATAGTAATTATGTTATGATCTGACTGGCATTACGATATATAGTGGTAGTGTCATTCGGGGACGTATGTTCCTAAGGGGGGGATAATGTAACAACCCTAAAAATGAATAAGATAAGAAATGCTTAAGGTGTCAAGAATGCTTGCGATTAGGCCAAGGTTCACACGAATTGATGCGCGTAGAACCAGAACTCAGAACCCTTACTACATCCAAGACAACTAACTTGGGGAGTTAGTTGAGCTTGGAAAGGTTGGAACCAACCATGTAAGGCTCTCGAAAATGAAGATTTAATCGAAGGAGTCTTTACCGGACTTAAAAAGAAGAAATCTTAAGTTTTGATGGTCCAGGGGTAAAATGGTCTTTTCTAGGCCAAGGGTAATATCGTATTTACCATAAGGAATTAATTAACTAAATAAGTAATTTAATTAAAGAACCATTTAGGGTCGGGTCGACCCGAAATGATCCATTTCGCAAAGGTCACTCCACCCGAGTTTGAGCCCCAATGGAAGCGACAAATTGGTGATTTAATTATTGTTTAAAATCAGATTTCGTAAGGGCAAAATGGTCCTTTCAAGTATTAGTTAAAAATAAATCAGATTTTATTAATTTTATAAAACCCTATTTGACTAAGTCTTGAATTAGACTCCTAAACCTATGGTAACACTCTCCTATAAAGTTTATCTCTGACTCCTACGTTCAAACTTCACCATTTTCTCTCTGCCAAAAACAACATCAAGAACAGAACAAATATTGAAGTTCTTCACACTTGAAGAAAAAAAAATAAAAAAAAATAAGAAAATAAGATAACCAAAAACGTTAAGGAAAAGGGGAGATTTTCCGTCGAGTGGAGGTGAAACTTTCGGTGAGTTTGACGTGGTTTTGGGGAAAAGTTTGGGCAGTAACTTTAACGTTTGAATAATCAAATAAGGTATGGGTTTCTTCTCTCTTGGTCCCTTTCCCAAGATACCCCTTAAGGTTCAAGATATTCATTCTGAAAACTAGGGTTGTTCCCCGTTGCATGTCCCTGTCACTAGCTCCCATTGAATCATAGGTTGGGTATGTTTGCTGGTACAAAGTAGGGATGTAATGTGTTTTCGTGATGTTTATGTTTAAGTATGCATGTTCGGAATTATGTAAATATTGAATATGTTGTCCGAAATTTTGTGAAAAAGTGATGTGTGTGTGCAACGTGTGGCAGTGAATGTACTCACTGTTGGAGGTGTGAAATAGCATGTTTAATCCTTGTATTTTATGTGCAAAAGGTACACACAACGTGATGTTCATATGGGGTGTGAAGTTACTGATTTCGAGTGAAAAACTCTTGGCTAATCTAATTACTAAACTACACCTAATAATGCACTAAATGTTTCATGAAATGCCCTAAGAACTAACATGAAAAGGTTGATGAAAGGAAGCTAAAAATTATAATCAAATTTCCAGCTTGGTGTACCTTAGTTTCGGTCAAAAACAAGGTTAAGAATCTGGGTTTTCAAAATAAAATAAAATAGGCGAGTTCAATGGGGATTGAACCCAAGACCTCACATGTAAATGATGCTAAAAAGGTAAAGGGGGATATGGGGTTAAGGGAATCGAACCCGAGTGACCATGGTAATTCACGAAAAGAGAAGAAAATGGGGCTGGGGGGAATTGAAATCGGGCCTACTGGTTGAGGGAGAAGAGAACAAGAATTAAATAAATAAATGGGAGGCGTGGGAATCGAACCCACGACCTCCAAGCTGCGAATGAGAGAAGAGAAATTAAAGAAAAAGAAAATGTGAGGCGTGGGAATCGAACCCACGACCTCAGGGCTATAAAGGAGAATGACGGAATTAATTAAAGAAATAAAGTGAGGCTGTGGGGGATCGATCCCACAATATCACTGCCAAACGCCTAACTTAGTGGATTTTTTTAAATTAAAAATAAAAATAGGAGGCTGTGGGGGTTCGAACCCACAACCTCACAGCCCCTAGCGAATTTAAAATTAAAATAAGGAGGCTGTGGGGGTTCGAACCCACAACCTCCCAATTCCCAGTGAATATAAAGAATAAAAATAAAAGAGGCTGTGGGGGTTTGATCCCACAACCTCTTGATCTAGGCGAAATGGAACAATAAAGTTTTGATGAAAAATAAAAAGGGGTTGTGGGGGTTCTAACCCACAACCCTTCGGCCAAATTAAGAGGAAACCCAAGGAGAAAAATAAAGATAGAATGTTGATCTTGGGGTTCGATCTAGATTCCCAATGTCATTAAGATTAAAAATAATAATAAATGAAAATTGTAAATGTTGTCCAAGTGATTCGAACTTGGGTTCCCTTGCCCGATTTATCGTATTGATACATAAGTCATACGTGAATTAAATGTTCAACAATAATGTCACCTACTTAGATTGAAATCAAAATCTTGGCATATATACAAGATACATAAGTCTTGTACTACATAATCTTAGAAAGATATGAGTCACTTAACGAACTATGAATGAAGCCTCATGGCTTGTATGTATAGACCCATAAGTCTAGTATACGTTTAAAAGAAGTGAGATGTATGTAATGAAATGATGTAACCCTAGAAGGGTTAAGTACGAGTGTAAAACACACTAAATGGCCAAGTGCATTGGCATACGATGAAATGATTAATATGTAATGAAATGATGAAACCCTAGAAGGGTTAAGTAAGAGTGTGGCACACACAAATGGCCAAGTGCATTGGCATATGATGAAATGAACATTCACGTAAAAGGGGTGAGTAATTATGAAGAGCAAATGTGCTAATGTTAATGAATGTGGTGACAACATGATATGAGGCTAATGTAAAAGATGAGAACAATCTCAAATGACCCTAAGTAAATGTTACCAAAACGTACTCACCTATAAGAGTGTAATTTAATGATGAGACTAGTCTCTATGAACACTCTAATGAAAGTATTCAGATTAACACACTTAATACTAATGATGAGATGAGAAATCATCTAATGAGCTATTATGTCCTCATACTAGAAGCCAGCTTCCATGATGTATGAGTTGAATATAATGGAACTTTATACTGAGCACCGATAGACAAGCTATGAGTGGTGATGCCTTCTTTCGGGAAGGGCGGAGGTTCACGTAACTCTCATGAGATGAGACTTTCCAGCTTGCCGGGTATGGGTCTCCTTATATCTCCTGGTCTTTGAACCTATACTGCCAATATAGGGATCTGGCGGGGTTAAATTCCCATGTACGCTAGCATGTTTTGGGTCACTTTGTCCAGTGATTCCACCTCTTTTTGGTGTGGCGGAGACAGTGGATTTCATGATGCTCACATGATCTATGTCGGTTAAAGTTAAAGTTACCAATGAATGAATGAGGCCAGCCTCAAATGAAGTACATAATGAAATGAATGATACCAAAGGTGTTAGGATAGGATAATCAAAAGGTGTTAGGATAGGATACATTCTTGAGTTTAATAAGTACTATGAAGTTTAGGTAGTGCAATGAGAAGCTATCTAGACGTTGCCCTATTAGGCTTTGAAGATGTTAGTGTGTGACTACCCTAGGTCTTCTCCAAGACCATTATGTGAATGTCCTTGATTGTTGAATGTCTCTTAAACGGACTAATGAAGATAATGAATTAAGTTAGAATGTATGTTAATGAATTACTTATCTAGAGTAGCTTTAAGGATTGTCTAGTTAAGTTGTAGAGGGGGTATATGAATGGTCTGTTGATGCCTTGCTTAGGGGAGTCTTAAGAGTAACTGTAGATAGGAAAGTTGATTAATGAAATGGGAATAATATTATCTTAGGTAGTCTGTTATAAACTATTTTTTGACCTATTTGACCTCTTTACCATGTCAAAACCCCAACACCCAATAAGAAATCAAAATCCCAAAACTCTCTTCTCTTCCAAATTCTCTCAAAGCTCCATTGGAGGGAAAACTCAAGGTTCAACCTAGGGGCTGGTTTTTCATGGTTTCTTCTACAATTTTTCGTGGGCTTATCATGTATTAAGGTATGGTAATCCTTCATCCTTTGTTAATCTTCAATCTAAGGAGTTTTTTCAAACGTCTTCAAAGAGATTTCATGATAAAAATTCCTATCTTCCAATCTAGCCATAGGTTCATTGTCAAATTGATTTCAAAAGCATTCTAATGGTGAATTTATGATTAATCAATTATTTTAAGATGTATTTGATTCGAATTTCATGAAGAACTCATGAACCTCTTAATTTCTAAAATTGGCCTATAATGTGGTTCTTGTGATCTTGATCAGATGATGATTGGATTATGTTTAGTTTGTGATCAATTGCTTAATTTTATGTTTATCTATGTCAATTGATTATTAATTTTTAAGAATTGACCAATGGTGATCATATCGTGGAGAACTTGGTGAGTTGATCTAAAATACTCTACTTAGTATAGAATTAACCTTGAATGACATTGATTGGTATAGTTCACTTATGGTGGCAGTTTTTACCTTCTTGTATATCTATATATATGTTGTTATCATGGCCTTGAAGTCAAGTTATAAATTATGAAGTGTGGTTATTATGATCATACAATGTGAAGTTCTAAGTCTAGTCTCTTAATCTATTTTCATGTGCTAGGTGCTAATGGTGTCTTCAACGTTTGAATGAAGTTGTTAGTGTTAGGTTTGGTGTATGTGCTTTGAATGATGAAGTTATAATAGTGAATGATACCCTACCTATGTACCCTATATTAATGTGTGATCTTAGCTAATGTCAGGAGTCTTTGATTCAATGTTGAAGTTCTCTTGTCTGCTATGCTATAATGTGGTGTGTGCTCTATCTATGAATGTGGATTGTGGTCTTAAGACGGTGGATGCCTCATTATTTTGTTTATAGCAATTATGTGATCATGTTTTCCAATGTACAGACACACACCTCATGCATGTTTATGAGTAGTATAGGTTCATCGTGTCTAATGAAAGGATAATTCTCATACGCACTAATGTATAATACTATGCATGTAAAGTATATGTTCATGAAGCATGAAATGTATCTTAACTAGGATAACTTGATAGGTGAACTAGTATAGGTAAGAGTATGAGCATTTGACTATACATTGCACATGTCTACCTTGATAGAAAAGTTCCTACAGTGATTACTCTATGTATATGAATATGATAGTCACATCTCGAGACCACACCCTAGAAGTTAGGGCACAATCTCAGATTGTGGCACGGTGTACTCGACCTCTCGGAGGTCTCATACAAGCCCTTCATATTATTTATCGCATATACATAATGAAAAGTAGTGTGGAATTAAAACTTTTGAGAAAACAATATCATAGACTTTAAAAACTCTTTCATATAAAAGTAATAGGAAATACTAACTCTCAATCTCATCATCTTAAGACACAAGAGTACTTGGGACACGGCCCATACGAAATAGTAAACATAGTACTATTAAGCCTATTACAATACTTCAATACGAAATATAAAAGACATATATGCCCTCGAGTCAAGTAAGGACATACTTCAACTTCTTCTTGAACGATCTTCTAAATCCAAGTCTTCTTCCTAAAATATCTTCACCTACCAAGAACTATATAGATTGATAAAAGCATAGAATTAGTACAACCGCATGTACTAAGTATGGCTTATGCATAAAAATCATGAAAACGGACATTTATTGGAAATATGCATCTTTTTATTTAAATTTCATATTATAATCATAAGAACAACATTTAGCAGCTTAGAGTCACATAAGAAAACATTTAACTAAGAATCATAATTTTTTAACTCACTTTACAATGAACTCAATTCACTGTACGGTGAAGTACCTCGCTGTTACAATGAATTCTCCTAATTTCATTTTAAACATCTTCTAGCATGTAGTTTTTTCACTAAATCTATCCTAAGATTCACTTAAGTCACACAAAGAGAGAACTCCCATACACCCTCTCTAAATGTGCCTAAATGATCCTTAAGATCACTTATCATGAGTCAGATACACACTTACAAACCATCCTAAACATCAATGTAAGATTATTCTACCAAAGGTGATTCTAAGTCTCACTTGAGTGAGTTGTGAAGCAACCGCCCATACAATCCCTTACACACACACTCAAGAGATCCAATAGACTCCCTAGGATAGAATCATTATCACTAAGCACTCCAACGCATGTATGATATGACATTCTCCTTCCAAAGGCTATCAAAAAAACCTACTTAAGTAAATCAAGAAGATAACGTCCACGATTGACCTCTTCAAGATTACCTAAATAGTCCTTAAGACTACCTAAGGCTTAGATCATGTCTACAACACCAAATATCTTTCCTAACTAGAGTCATTCTCAAGACTTCCCTAGGTAAGACATGAAGAGATCATCCTTTATGCCCTCTTCACACTTTAACTAAGGAATCCTTAAGTCACTTTAGATTAGGTACTTATTCATTTACATATTTTATATCATTAAGTCATTAGTTCATTAGTTCATTAAGACACTTATACATTACATAAGTACATTCAAGTAATGGTCTTGGACAAGACCTAGGGACTCTTACTAACACTTTCAAAGCCTAATGTGCAATGTCTAGATAGCATCCCATACCACCACCTAAACATCATAGAACTTCTCTAATCCTAATATGTATCCCATTTGATGAGAATAGGCAATAATCGACATAGACCGTGGTAGCAAAACATGGAATCCGAAGTTCTATCCTACTCCGATAAGGTTGTTCTACTTGCCAATGGCAGAACATAGACACATCCCATGTAGGCACATGGTTAAGGAAATATGAAGGGCATGCTTTGTAATCTAGTCTCATTCTTTAACTAGAACTACTTCCCTTACCATACTCACTCGGTGCTAGCCTTAGTTCTCATAGATTTAATCACATTAAGGTTCACACAAAAGGGTTCCATATCAAGTTTATAACCCAATTAAATTTACCCTACAAAAGCAAGGTCCACTAGGGCTATCTCACTATGGAGACAAGAAGCTCATCATGACTTTCATAAGGATTGATATGATGCCGTTCCATCCAATCAGCCTTAAGTCCATCATTCATTACATGAAGGATACCATTACGACTTTCGACTTCAAGTTTCATAACCTTACCACTTCGTTCAAGGTTTCACATAAAGGACCCTATTATCATCATTCAAGGTCTCACCTAACATTCTTTCATTAAAGACTAAGACTCTTTAAGTTCCTAAGTCAAGACATCACATATTCATATTAATACAAGCATCAAGTAAGAGACCCAAATCTACCTAAACAAGACACAACATACTCTAATTTACTCATATATCATGCATTCTTTAGACACCTAGGAATAACGCTTATCAAAATTATGTCAACCTATTCATTATCTTAACATCATCAACATAACCATTATAGACTCATATAACCAAATTAGGAACAACCATGTACAACTCCAAGACTACACACTTAACATATAGCCATAGCATAACATGATTTCCTAGATAATATCAATAGTCTAACACATACTTTCACATATAGTTAGGTATAAGCATACATCACCAAATCAACTACACAAATAGCCATATAACTTCAAGTAGTGACGACAAGGTCATGATCGTCAATATACTTAAAATAACGCCGACAAGGCCATATCAATTCACATAACACCGCCACCATAAGTTTACCAAACCAATCACAACATAATTGAAATCTAAAATAACATTAGATAAGAAGAAATAGAGCAAAATACCACCTCTTCATCCTCAACACTTCAAGACAATACCAAATCATCCAATTAAACCTCAGAAGGCCCTTACCCATGGCCATGAACATCAATTCAATACATAAACTACAATACTCAATGAAATCTAAGCCCTTCAATATAGATTGCACAATCTAAGATCAATTAGACATCAATTGAATACAATTATTGTATCATTAGAAAGCTCATAAGAAACTACACATTAATTCATAAATATTAGACCAATATCAACTAACGCATAAATTAGTCAAAAACTAGGGTTCATCAATTACATGGGTTCATAGGTAAATTGAGTTAAAACCATCTAACTAACAATAATTCAATCACTATTCAATGATTAAAAACCTTTAATGCAAGAACCCATGGTCGAATCATGAAATATGTCAATTCATCTTTTGAAAACCTTAGAAAACATCTTTGAAAGTTGGGCTCCTCGATGAAATGAGTTTCAAGGATCAAAAACCATACCTCAATGAAATTAATTCTTCAAGTTGATGAAGAATCTCCACTCAATTCGTCATACAAAGATCTTCCTTTACTTTAGACTTCAATGGAGTCTTTGGGAATTCTTAAGGGATTTGGGGGTTTTGATTTTTGAAGAATGAAATCTTCTAGGTGTTTTAGACTTATAAACACATTTAAAATACCCAAATGACCCTTAGGGAACCGCCAATACTCCTATTTGTTTCCCCCATCAACTTACAGTAATGCTGCGTGCAGGCCACAGTGACCATCGACGGTTGCCCATCGATGGGGCGTAGGTCCACTTACGGGCCATCCTGGTCTACGTCGATGGGTTCAGAGACTTGCGAATGGGAGCTTATGGCCCCAGTCTATGTCCCAAACGATGCTTAACACCTACAGGGCGTCGACCAGGACACTGGCCGTCGATTGCCATCCGTAGGTGGACTGCCTTGGGCAGTTTTGGCCACCAGTTTGGGTCCTTCCTCAAGGACCCTTGGATGGTCCTTGGGGATGTTTTCCTCGATGTTTCCAAGCCAAACACGCTTGTATATGATTTTAAGACCTCTCACATGAATTTCACTTAAAACGAACACGTAAAACTCAGCGAAACATGCCTAGACACACAAGGTCATTTCAAGGCACATCTTTTGAATGCTATGGACGTTCTTGAGTGTTTGACCTCTATACTTCTCAAAACTTGACACACTACCTATATACATCATATTAACTCATTTAAGGACTTCAGAACTTCATGAATCACACATAAATAAATTGAACCACATATGAGGCACTTAGGTAACTTAGTCGTCGAACGTCTTGGTCATCCCTTGACGTTTGAGTTCCAATGCACCTAATACTTTAGCTACTGCCTCAATACCAATCAATGACCTATTTAGGACCTTAGACCATATTGACTACAATGTTAGTCTCTAATTCACCTATGTCATTTTTGGGATCTTACATTTTCCCCCACTTGGACAACATTCGTCCTCGAATGACACTTGTCACTCTCCGAACACTTCCAAGAATATAGAATCTACGAGCAGCACATAAACAAACCAAATAACTCACAATCAAGGAGAAAATATCAATTTAACATAGTCAAGAGATTCACAACACAACAAGAACTAGAATACAATGCTATAACTCATTATGCTACAAAACTCACATGCTTCATTCCAAATAGTAAAAACTCATCTTATATTCATTATTATACTGATAAACATCAGTCATAACCACATTACAAAAAATTTAGACCAAATAAACAATTAGTCAATTTCCCAAAAATATTACAGTGAGTAGTTTTCCAATGCTACAATGATTTTAGGCGAATGTTTCAAAAAAATGTAAGTTTAAGCAATTCATGATATAGACATGCTAATATGCAAGGTAACATCATATAAACACCTTTTACAATATAATCATATCTCAATAAAACACTAATCCAAGAAGTTAATGAAATTCAATTTCAACCAAACTCTTAAACATCATGCACATGCAACAACTAGCACACCTATCATCCGGCTTCTCCCCTCTAGTCCGGAAGGCATAGAAACGTCACCTTGTTGGAGTATCTTCCTTTGGAACACTAGGATCAACTTTCTTACCCTCTTTTCCTCTAGAAACAATGTTCGGACAATCTCTCACTTTGTGTCCATCTTTTACACATCCAAAGCAACTACCGGTACCCAATAGAAACTCACCATATTGTTTCTTACCACAAGTGGCACATGAAGTTTGTCATCTTTGGAACTACCTACTTTCTCAACCTTGAACTTGGCACCCCTAGATTCTTCTTGAGTTTGAGCCCTCTTTTTGAACCTAGGTTGCACTTGATCATTAGCAACACTCCTTTTCAAATTCCTTGACATACTCCTACGTTTAGATTCTTCAATTGATTGTGTATACACCATGAGTCTATCCAAAGTCATATCATCATGTAGCATAGCCGTACGACATTCTTCCCTCACTAAGTCGTCTACACCCGTCACAAAGCGACTCATTTCATCCCTTGAATTAGACACTAGGGATGGTGCATATCTTGACAAAGTTGAGGACTTCAAAGTGTATTCCTCAACACTCATATTGCCTTGCTTGAGATTGATAAACTCTTTTACTTTTACCTCCCTCCTCTCACGGGGAAAGTACTTACCAAGAAAAGCTTCCTTAAATTCTTCCCACTCAATAGGATCCGACTCCACCGGCCTATTATCCTTCCATTGAGTGTACCAAATTTGAGACACATCTCTCAATTGATACGAAGCCAACTCCACCTTCTCCCTAGATGCAACCCCCATAACAGTCAATACCTTGTACACACCATCAAGGAACTCTTGGGGATACTCATCTACCTTAGAGCCAAGAAAGATTTGAGGATTCATCCTCACAAAGTCTCTTAACATAGAGGTCATAGTGCTCTCCACAACCCTAGGCAACATACTCAAATTCACTTGAGTAGTTACGGCTTGGGCTAAAGAAATCAAAGCCTCTCTAATCTCTTGATTAGTCAATTCCGAGTGAACCACCGGAACCTCCTTACCTCCTCCCATTAGGGGCATGATCACCTTGAGGAGGCACTTGACCACCTTGAGCACCTTGGACACCTTGCCCATCTTGAAGATCTTGCTCAACTTGCTCAACTTGAGGAGGAGCTTCCTCATTCACCCTTCCCTCTTCCAACCTTCTAGCGGTCATCCTTCTAGTATTCATCTCCTAGAAACAGAAGAAAACACATTTAGAAGGATACTCATAACATTACTCTACCGCACGACATAGGAGTAGAAAAGAAGGGAAATTCTATTGTCCTGTAGCCTCTCGCCTATAGGTGTGTCCCGACTCACATCGATGGTCAAGACTCTACTAGACGTAACTTGATGAGACTTTTTGATTCCTAAGACTACTTTCACCAACCTATGCTCTGATACCAAGCTTTGTCACATCCCGACACCACACCCTAGAAGTTAGGGCACAATATCGGATTGTGGCACGGCATACTCGATCTCTCGGAGGTCTCATACAATCCCTTCATATCATTCATCGCATATACATAATGAAAAGTAGTGCAGAATTAAAACTTTTCATAAAACAATATCATAGTCATTAAAAACTCTTTCATATAAAAGTAATAGGAAATACTAAGTCTCAATATCATCATCTTAAAACACAAGAGTACTTCGGAAACGGCCCATACGAAATTGAAAACATAGTACTATTAAGCCTATTACAATACTTTAATACGAAACATTAAAGACATATATGCTCTCGAGTCAAGTGAGGACTTACTTCAACTTCTTCTTGAACGATCTTCAAAATCCAAGTATTCTTCCCAAAAGCTCTTCACCAACCATGAACTATATAGATAGATAAAAGCATCGAATAAGTACACCCACATGTACTAAGTATGGCTTATGCATAAAAATCATGAGAACGGACATTTATTTGAAATATGCATGTTTTCATTTAAATTTCATATTATAATCATAAGAACAACATTTAGCAACTTAGAGTCACATAAGAAAACATTTAACTAAAAATCATAATTTTTGAACTCACTTTACAATGAACTCAATTCACTGTACGGTGAAGTACCTCACTGTTACAGTGAATTCTCCTAATTTCATTTTAAACATATTCTAGCATGTAGTCTTCTCACTAAAGCTATCCGAAGATTCACTTAAGGCACACAATTAGAGACCGCCCTAGACCCTCTATAAATGTGCCTAAATGATCCTTAAGATTACTTATAATGAGTCACATACACATTTACAAAGCATCATAAACATCAATATAAAATTCTTCTACCAAAGGTGATTCTAAGTCTCACTTGAGTGAGTTGTGAAGCAACCGCCCATACAATCCCGTACACACACACTCAAGAGATCCTATAGACTCCCTAGGATAGAATCATTCTCACTAAGCACAGCAACACATAGATGATATTACATTCTCCTTCCAAAGGCTATCAAAAAAACCTACTTAAGTAAATCAAGAAGATAACGTCCGTGATTGACCTCTTAAAGATTACCTAAATAGTCCTTAAGACTACCTAAGGCTTAGAACATGTATTCAACACCAAACATCTTTCCTAACTAGAGTCATTCGACATACTTCCCTAGGTAAGACATGAAGAGATCATCCTTTATGCCCTCTTCACACTTTAACGAAGGAATCCTTAAGTCACTTTAGATTAGGTACTTATTCATTTACATACTTTATATCATTAAGTCATATGTTCTTTAGTTCATTAAGAGACTCATACATTAAATAAGGACATTCAAATAATGGTCTAGGACAAGACCTAGGCACTCTTACTAACACCTTCAAAGCCTATTGTGAAATGTCTAGATAGCGTCCCATACCACCACCTAAACCTCACAGAACTTCTCTAATCATGATATGTATCTCATATGATGAGAATAGGCAATAATCTACATAGACCATGGTAGCAAAACATGGACTCCGAAGTTCTATCCTACTCTAATGAGGTTGTTCTACTTGCCAATGGTAGAACATAGACACATCCCATGTAGCCACATGGTTAAGGAAATATGGAGGGCATGATTTGTAATCTAGTCTCATTCTTTAACTAGAACTACTTCCCTTACCATACGCTCTCGGTGCTAGCCTTAGTTCTAATAGATTTAATCACCTTAAGGTTCATACAAAAGGGTTCCATATCAAGTTCATAACCCAATTACATTTACCCTACAAAAGCAAGGTACACTAGGGCTATCTTACTATGGAGACAAGAAGCTCATCATGAATTTCCTTAGGACTTATATGATTCTGTTCAAGCCAATCATCCTTAAGTCCATCATTCATTACATGAAGGATACCACTACGGCTTTCGACTTCAAGTTTCATAACCTTACCACTTGGTTCAAGGTTTCACACAAAGGACCCTCTTATCATCACTCAAGGTCTCACCAAACATTATTTCATTCAAGACTAAGACTCTTTAAGTTCCTAAGTCAAGACATCACATATTCATATTCATACAAGCATCAAGTAAGAGACACAAGTCTACCTAAACAAGACACAACATACTCTACTTTACTCATATAGCATACATTCTTTAGACACCTAGGAATAATTCCTATCAACATTATGTCAACTTATTAATTATTTTAACATCGTAAACATAACCATAATAGACTCATATAACCAAATTAGGAAAAACCATGTAAAACTCTAAGGCTACACACTTAACATATAGCCATAGCATAACATGATTTCCTAGATAGTATCAATATTCTAATACATACTTTCACATATAGGTAGGTATAAGCTAACATCACCAAATCTACTCACAAATATCCATATAACTTCAAGTAGTGCCGACAAGGCCATGATCATCAATATACTTAAAATAACGCTGACAAGGCCACATCAATTCACATAACACCGCCACCATAAGTGGACCAAACCAATCACAACATAATTAAAATCTAAAATAACATTAAATAAGAAGAAATAGGGCAGCATACCACCTATTCATCCTTAACACTTCAAGCCAATACCAAATCATCCAATTCAACCTCATAAGGCCCTTACCCATGGCCATGAACTTCAATTCAATAGATAAACTACAACACTCAATGAAATCTAAGCCAATTCAATATAGATTAAACAATCAAAGACCAATCAGACATCAATTGAATACAATCATTATATCATTAGAAAGCTCATAAGAAACTACACATTAATTCATAAACATTAGACAAATATCAAGTAACACATAAATTAGTAAAAAACTAAGCTTCATCATTTACATGGGTTCATAGGTAGATTTAGTTAAAACCATCTAACTAACAACAATTCAATTACTATTCAATGATTAAAAACCTTTAGTGCAAGAACCCATTGTAGAATCATGAAATAGGTCAATTCATCTTTTGAAAACATTAAAAAACATCTTCGAAAGTTGGGCTCCTTGATGAAACGAGTTTCAAGGATCAAAATTCATACCTCAATGAAGTTAATTCTTCAATTTGATGAATAATCTCCACTAAATTCGTCACACCAAGCTCTTCCTTGTCATTGGACTTCAATGTAGTCTTTGGGAATTCTTAAGAGATTTTGGTGTTTTGATTTTTGAAGAATGAAATCTTTTAAGTGTTTTAGACTTATAAGCACATTAAAAAAAATACCCTTAGGGAACCGCCAATACTCCTATTTGGAAGTGGGGTGAAATTACAGCTTCACCCCTCACAGTAAAGCTGCGTGCAGGCCACAGTGACCATCGACGGTTGCCCATTGACGGGGCGTAGGTCCACTTACGGCCTGTCCTGGCCTCCGTCGATGGGTTCAGAGACTTGGGAATGGGAGCTTATCTAGCCAGGATAAGTCCCAAACGACGCCCACAACCTACGGGGCGTCGACCAGGACATTGGCCGTCGATTGCCATCCGTAGGTGGACTACCTTGGGCAGTTTTGGCCGCTAGTTTGGGTCCTTCTTAAAGGACCCTTGGATGGTCCTTGGGGATGTTTACCCGGATGTTTCCAACCCAAACACTCTTTTATATGAGTTTAAGACCTCTCACATAAATTTCACTTAAAACAAACACATTAAACTCGACGAAACATGCCTAGACACACAACGTCATTTCAAGGCACATATTTCTAATGTCATGGACGTTCTTGAGTGTTCGACCTCCAATCTTTACACATTACCTATATACATCATATTAACTCATTTAAGAACTTCATAATATCATGAATCACACATAAACACATAGAACCACATATGAGGCACTTAGGTAACTTAGTCGTCGTACGTCTTGATCATCTCTTGACGTTTGACTTCCAATGCACCTAATACTTTAGCTACTGCCTCAATTATATTTAAAAGACCTATATTTGAACTTAGACCATCTTGACCACAATGTTAGGCTCTAGTTCATCTATGTCATTTTTGGGATCTTACAATGAATGCATGATTTGAGCTATGAACATCAAATTATATGATATGATGAATTATGCATATGTTTAGTATCTAAATGTGTTTATAAGAATGGTCTTTTAATGTAAGTACACATACATACACGAATGCATATAATGAAGCATGTATGAAAATCTAGTAAACAGGGAGTCTTTTGTAAGGTATTCTCAATTGTACTCTAAACTAAATATTGCTTGAATATTCTATGTCAATGTGAAATTTTTTCTAACATTATTTAGGTTGATGAAAGGACATTCTCATCTATAACCTATGAGCTAAGCATATGATAAGTTAAACCTCCTAAAGCCATTTTTATGAAGTAATGTTCATAAAGACTTCTCAATAAAGGGAATCTTACTTAGCACCGAGTGAAATTGATGATGAGCGGTGCCCCTTCCCGAAGGGAAGACTTGTTCACCATAGTCCTCACGAGGTAGATAACTATAATGCCCCAATTGGCATAACAAGGGTTTCAATATATGCCTCCAACTTTCCATAACTATGTTTCCCCATAGGATCTACCAAGTGGTATCACCTTATATGTTAGAATGATACTCATGTCTTACCTTGGAAAGTAAGATACCCTCTTTTGGTTTGAGGGATGACACCAGATTACATGTTTAGCTTAAATATCTCATAGTTCTTGAACTATGTTGCCCCCATAGGAAAAATAGCTAGTGGATCCACCTAGAATGTTATTTTCATATTTTGTTCCTACCTTGGCAAGTTGACAACCTACTTTTGGTGTAGGGCTTCATGACACCGTATTACATTTTCAGCTCACATGGTCTATTGTCTGTTAAGGTGATTGTTCCTGAAAGAAACATTAATGTTATAAAGTGGACTCTAACAAGGATGACTTATGGGGTTCTTCTTAGTGTACCTAGGGGTATGTAACTCTAGCTATGCATTGCACTTGTATGCCTTGAGGTAAGTCCTTGGAGGATGTTCTTATGCTCTATGACTTTAATAATAAGCATATGTTGGATTTTCTTATTGATGATCATATATGATGTTGGTTTCATTTATAAACATGTTATTAGTCTATATTGCTATATATGATCATGAATACCCACGATGCTATGTTTTATGAAGTTAGGCATTACTTATGATCTCTTTCTTTTTTTGCTTGATAATGTGGGGTTATGGAACTTCACATGACCATTGAGATTGTAGGCTTGGGATGGGATTGTTGGTAAGGGTCTTATATTTTAGGGTGATATGAACTATTGTACATGTTTTGTTGTAATGACATTATATTTGAGTTACTTTGGCTATATGTCCCTTTAGTCATGATTTCAAACATTATATGTGCATTTATTGCCATACTTAGTAAAAGTGGACGTACTAACCCGTTTCCATTATATTTCTAAAAAAATGTAGGTTCAGGCCGTTGAAGTTAGAAGGCCATTTTCAAGACTATTTTGATATTCCCCAAGTTTTTGGTAGGTCCTCACCATCCGAGGATGATGCCAATATCTATCTACTTAATGTTGTTATTTTCTAATGACATTTAGTTCCTTCTCTTTCATTTGAAGACTATTATTCTATAAACCTATATGTGGCTTTTGTTGTAATGAAGTATAGGCTATGACAAAATGCTCTACTCCTTTAAGATGATTTAATCTGAGACGGTATTATAGACTAAATTCTTAAATGTTATGTATATGGTCTAAAAGAGAATCCTATGAAAGTTTCCTATGCGAGGAGTCTAAGCAAACTCCATATGTTTATATATGTTTAGTAACATAGAGGTCAATGTATCTAACAAATATATAATGACTTAGGTGAAATTAGATCCAAACACGTGTGGCATGTGGTTCTAAAGTCCTAAAATGGTTTATAATGATATTTATAGGCATTTTTTAGGGTTAGTGAAGTTTGGAGGTTAATGTCAAAGAACTTCCATGATGTTCGAAAGGATTGCCTTGGAACGTGCATGTGTGCCTTAGTGTGTTTCGTCAAGTTTTACGTGTTCGTCTTGGATGATATTGATGTGAGAGGGCCTTAACATATGTACGTGTATATTCGTATAGGAAATGATCGGTAAAAACTCCCCAAGGACAAATAAAAGGGTCCTTGAGGAGGGCCCAACTTGTAGCCAAAACTGTCTAAATAGCCCAACCAATAAGGGGCAATCAACGGAGCGTAGGTCAATCGATGCCCCGTCATTTGGGGCGTAGGTTGGGACTTAGTTTTTGGAGATCAAGATCCCATGTGAAAGCGTGTGATCCCATCGACGGCTTGCTAGGGTGGCCCATCGATGTACCATTGAGTCATCGACTGGGAACCGTCGATGGCACCTGCTAAAATTCTGCAAGTGTCTCGGCCAAGGCTAGGGGCATTTGCATCATTCACCTAGCGTTCCTAAAATTAGTTGGACGACTTCCTAAGGGTATTATAGGTATTTTAAGTGGGTATAAGTCTTAAACACTTAGAGGAATTCATCAAAATCAAAACTCAAAACCCCTAAAGACCTCTCTAAACCACCATTGAAGCTAGAAGGGAGATTGGAGCTTGGAGGGTGATTTCTCCATTAAATATTCTCAAATTTCGTGGTTAGCATAAATTAAGGTATGACTTTCATCCTTGAATCTCTTTTATTCTTGAATCTGAACTTCAAGTGTTTTTCAAAGACATCTCAAAATATGAACTTCTAAATTGTAATCGAGCCATCGGTTCTTGCATAAACATTTTGAAATAATTATTATGATTGAATTGGTGTTAATTTGATGATTTTATAATATAAACTCAATGAACCCATGAAAATCATGAAACCCTAGTTTTGACTATTTTATGGGTGATTTGATTATGTCTCTATACTATTGAATTCTTGTGTAGTTTGATTAGGGATATTGAATTATGAAAGAATCTTGTTAGAATTGTAAGTATGATGTCCTAATTTCATAAATTCATATTGTATTATCTTTGATCCATTATATATTGTGATTATTGGATTGAATTGGTGATCATGTCAATTGGTAAAAGCCTTTGTTTATTGAGTTTGTTGAATTGGCTATGGATTGGAGTTGTGAGGTTGGATTGGTGGTATGTTGACCTAACCTTCTCTATATTGTGTAGTATAGGTCTTGAACTATGATATTGATTTTTATGGTCCACTTATGGTGTCGGTGTTTATGTGTTATACTTGTATATAATGTGTCCTCGTTGGCAATACTTTATGAATTATGGTTTTATCATGTTATAACTTGAATATGTGAGTATTATGAAGGTCTTGATGACTTAAATGTATATGTGAAGACAAAGTATGAGTTCTTCTAGTTGATGATGTGTATCTCTAGTAGGCTATAGGAAAGTATTACTTGATGTTGAAGTATGATGATTCTTCATGGATTATATGAGACTTGTGATAACTTTGATTGATGATACTATAGTAATGAATAGGGTTACCTATAGTTGACATTGGTTGTTCCTATGTGCTTCTTGAGTGATATTCTATATCTGATATGGTGAAGTATGTGTGTGTCTTGTTTAGGTAGACTTGTGTCCCTTACTTGACATATGTAAGATGTGAATATGGATTCTTGACATAGTATGTTAAAACATCTTAGTCTTGTATGTGTGATTGACATGTGACCTTGAACATAGTTATGAAGGTCCTTTATGTGGAACCTTCAACCTAGATAGAAGGTTATGATATTCTTGAAGTTGAAAGTCGTAATGTTATCTTTCTTGTGTGAATGGTGGATTTTGGGTTGGTTGGTAGGGACGTCATGAAATCATCTTTAGGTAAGTCATTGAGCGATCCTCTTAACTAGTGTAGGTACCCTTAGTGGACCCTCTTTGGTAAGGTGTAATGTGATTGGGTTATGAAACAGTTATGGAACCTCTTGATATGATTCTTTATTGAAATACTCTATGAGAACAACCTCTAGCACCGAGTGAGTACGCTTTGGAAGTTTCTATAATTAAGATGACATTAGAGAAGAATGAAACTAACGATATTCCTTAGCCATGTGCCTACATGGGATGTGTCCTAGTTCTACCATTGAAAAGTAGGACACCCTTATCGGAGTAGGTTATGACTTCAGATTCCATGCCTAGATAGTATGGCCTATGTCTGTTATTGCCTATTCACATCATATGGGAAACATGCTAGTGTTGGATAAATACGATGAAGTTTAGGTAGTGGAATGTGACGCTATCTAGACATTGCACAATTTGGTTTTGAAAATGTTAGTGTGTGAGTACTCTTGGTATTATCCAAGACCATTATGTGAATGTCCTTGATTGTTGAACGTCTCTTAAATGGACTAATGAAGATAATGACTTAAGTTAGAATGTATGTTAATGAATAAGTACTTATCAAGATTAGCTTTAAGGAATTCCTGCTTTAGGTGTGGTGGGGGCATATGAATGGTCTGTTAATGTCTTACTCAGGGCAGTATTAAGAGTAACTCAAGATTGGAAAGTTTATTAATAAAATGGGAAAAATCGTATCTTAGGTCGTCGGTATAACCTGTTTTTGTGACCTATTTAACCCCTTTCCATTTAAAAACCCCAACACCCAATAAGAAATAAAAATCCCAAAACTCTCTTTTCTTCCAAATTCTCTCAAACCTCCATTTGAGGGAAAACTCAAGGTTCAAACTAGAGGCTGGATTTTCATGGTTTCTTCTCATATTTTTCATGGGCTTCTCATGTAGTAAGGTATGGTATCCTTACTACATGATGTGATTAAGCTTACCCCATGTAATGATCCACAAGTACTCCCTATAAGTTAGGGCAACGCTAGGAACTTCACAAGGCGTACATGACCCTTTGGGGTCTTGTACAAGCCTTTTAACTTTCGTTCATTACATAAGACATGAAAAGTAGTGCGGAATTATAAATTTTCATGAATAATTTAATAAAGGAAACATATTTCATAAAATAATATGGATGTCTAATCCTCACAAGCCAACATAAAGAAACAACATAATATCTTAGCGACGTGGCCCTTTACATTAAAAGATATACATAATAACTCTTAATCACAAAAACTAAGAAACATAGACTATGTCCTCAAATATATGAGGACATAACAAGTCTTGAGAGAGTAGATTTCCAAGCTTTGCCTTCTAAACTTAACTTTGCTTCCAAACCTATACTTATAGAGTATAGAAATGTATGGGGTTACTACAAATAATGTACTAAGTATGACATATGCAAAAAGATGCAAAAAGAGACATTTTAGTATAAATACATTTTCATGCAAAATAAGTAAAACATTCATGAATATAGGAGTAAGACAACATATAGACCATCATTTATCACTTAGAGAAGGATTTCCATAAATTTAGCAAAAAGAACCATTTTACAGTGAAGTACCCAAATATTAGAGTGAACCCCTTAGAATTACAGTGAATTCATTTTAGAATTACAGTGAACTATTTTTAATTCCAAAAACAGTAAACTCCCAAAGTGAAGCCAAGAGGAAGTGAATTTATTTCCATAGGAGTGTTCGTATCTAAGGTTATCCTAAGACTCACCAAGGTAAGACATGAAGGAAACGCCCATACACCTCCTTCAATACAAACCTAGGTGATCCCCACGAATACCCATTCTAGTCTTACTCGGCCCGGGAGAAAAAGTCCCCACTCAATGAAAAAACATTAGAAGTACACTAAAAAAAACACCAAGACTTCCCTTTCGGAATGCCTACTTAGTGCAATGAGTAGATGTCGTCCCATTACACAACCTACCCTAAGTAATGCACTCTTTTAGAAGACTTAGCTCATTAAATTCATATAAGACACACCAAGACTCCCCTTTCGGAAGGTCTACTTATTGCAATGCATAGATATCGCCCCATAGAACCACCTTCCTTAAGTAGTACGTTCTTTTAGGAGACTTAGTTAATACACTCCCCTTTCGAAAGGTCTACTTAGTGCAATGGATGGATAGCATCCCATACAACCACGTACCCTAAGTAGTATGTTATTTTAGGAGACATAGTTCATTCATTCTTTTGTGGGGGTTGGCTTTACCGACATAGACCACGAGAACTAGACATGAAATCCCGATATTAACCCTTATCAGATGAGGGATCCTCACATGCCAAGAGTAAAGTCATTCTCTTAGCTTTTACATGGCTTTCCCAATAGCTACACCTATGCGGGCGCATAGTTAAGGGATAAGGAGATTGCTACTAAGTCACTCATTTTCTACTAACGAGGAGTACTCATATCAAGAGGTACATTGGAATACAACAACTCAACTCACGAAGTGTAACCACCCTTTCTTCATATCCTCTCGGTTCTAAGCATAACTCACCACGGATTCTCAACATTATATGCTATAGGTTAAGGATAACTAGTGAACACCACATCTCAACTCACGAAGGGTATTCATCCTCCGACCTATCTTAGAAATCCCTTAGGATGTAGTGAGGTTGCTACTAAACACTTCATCTCAACTCACGAAGAGTGTTCACCCCAAAACTCCCATTTTGACTTAACTTAGCTTCATTCATTCATTCATGTGTGTGTGTACAAGTGAACACACCTTGCATATAAGCATCATTTCGTTTACATAGACTTCAATACATGCTTAGACCTTCATTAATCACATTACACACTTTATCATGCTCAACATATACACTTACTTCATTTAGGCATAATCTAAGCAAAATATGCAAATCAAGCTTCATAATACACATTACAAGAACCACCTTCATTATAACTTCTTTTCACCCATTAGGCTTTCAAAGGCACACTTACAATACATACAAAGTATATCCATATTCATCAACTAAACACTACCACAAAGAAGGTGAACCATACCACTCAAGAGCATTTGATAAAGAGAGTTAACAATGAAACCAACTTACCATTCTTCCAAAGCTTTCACACCTATTTACAATTTACTCAGAAATTTAGCATAAACTAGCCCTTATGAAAGTAGCTAAACAACAATATCAACACAAGGAAACGAAAGCTCAAAGACCACCAAACAATGCTCATTCAATCCATTCCTTAAACCAAAATTTGATAAAAAGCGTTAAAAAGTTTTCATTGAAGTTTTAGCATTAAAATAACCAACTAACATTAGAAACCACATATTTGAATCATTTAGAACATTTTCATGCAAAACCCATATTTAGAGTTATAGATAGAAGAAGTTAGGGTTGAATACCCTTTCTGAAAATCATTTAGAAATGACTCCTTAAATAGAAGAGAATTCAAGGATGACTACCATACCTCAATGAGAAGAAAACCCACTAACTGTTTGATGAAGAAACGTTCCCAACCATCCCTCGTAGCTCTTCCTTGAGTCTTAGCTACAATGGTGACTTGAGAGAGGTTTTCATTAGATAGAGAGTTTGAATATTTGAAATGATGGGGTATTTTCTAGGTGTAGGACATAAAACTTATTTAATATAGCTTAAAAACCCTAAAAATATTATCCTAGGGTCATAAAATACTTGGGGTGAATTTACAGAACACCCCAAGCCAAGCCAGCCATGTACAACAGGTTTTGCAGGATCACCATTGAAGCCCATGAACGACGGACAGTCGATGCATCGACGTTCCATTGATGAGGGCTCGTGGTTTGGTACTGCAGATCCAAAAATGTTCAGGCTTCACTTCCAGTCGACGGATGTCGAAGATCCGTCTATTGGTCGTCTGGTCGTCGACTGGTTCGTTGGTTAACATTGTTTTGGCAGTTTTGGGTCCAAGTTTAGGGTCATACTATACGGCCCCTCGTGGGTCCTAGGTGGTGTCGTACCCAGACGTTAAACCTCTATAGATATTCTTCTAGGTCTTAGTAAAATTCCACAAAAATTTCGATTAAAACGAACACGTAAAACTCACTAAAACACTTTGAGACGCACAAGTACTTTCTAAGACACACCTTTCGAACGTCATGGACGTTCTTGGATGTTTGACATCCAAACGTAACCAAAACATCACACACTGCCTAAGAACATCAATATAACTCATTTTAACACAAGACAAATTCATGAAACATTCACGAAGCTCTAGTTCACCTTAGTTCATTTTAGGGTGTTACATTCTCCCCCGCTTGGAATAACATTCGCCCTCGAATGAAACTGAACACTTTAAGACCATAAAGGACTCAATTAGAAGCACATAAAAAATTAATATCTTTATCAAAAAATTCATAGTCAAGTCAACAACTAATAAGGAGCACAATTTCACATTTTTAAACACTTTGCAACACAGGCAACTTTGTATCAACTTTCACAATTCAAAATTCACCCTTATTCTTCATTTATGGAGGAAATGCCTTCTCCAACATTAAACATGCTCATATACATTAATTTTTAAACACATTAAAACACCAATTAATGACAATACAATTTTGTTTCAGATAATGAAATTCTTACAATGAGCATCATTCTCAACACAGTGAAGTCTAGAAACTCCAAAAATCCACCTTTTAAGCAATTCATCTAGAAAGCATGATAATATGAAATATAAAACCATATAAACTCATATCATAAAATAAAAACAATAACCAAAAAGGGTATAGACTTACCGGGACTTACAAATCCGGATTAGTTCTCTTTCCTAGCCCCCATCCAATAGGGATTCTTCTTCGTTGAGCATTAGGATCTAGACCACCTTTAGGAGATTTATTTACCTCTTTCACCTTTTTCTTGATGATAGATCAGTCCCTCATCTTGTGGACCTTACTACCACACCTAGAAAAATCATCTGTTCCGGGAAGACACTTACCCAAATGTTGTTTCCCACAAGAAGCACACCTAGTCCTCTAAAAATTATGGCCACCTTCTTGGGAATGTTGGTTTGGAGACCTATCTTTGTTCCCCATGGAAGACTCTTGGTGAAAGAACATCTTCTTAGGCTTTTGGTGACTAGAATCATCCAACCTAAGCCTCTTACCCTCTTGCCTTATCTCCCTAATTTTGGACTCCTCAATTTGTTGAGCATACACCATGAGCCTAGAGTATACATGTCATTAAGAAACATTGTCGTCCAACTCTCTTTCTCCACCAATCTAGACACTCCCATCACAAATTTGTTCATCCTAAACCTAGGGTTGACTACCATGGTTGTGGTACACTCAGAGAGTTCGATGAATTTGAGAGAGACTTGCACACTCATTCCCCCCTTGATGAAGGTTCGTGAATTCAACCATCTTCTTCTCCCTACACTTTAAGGGAAAGAACCTATCTAGGAAAGCCTCTTTGAATACTTCCCAATCTACCGGACCATCTCTCATGGGTCTCTCATCCTTACATTGCTTAAAACACACTTCAGCCACATCTTTGAGTTGGTAAGTAGCTAGCTCCGCTTTCTCCCTAGGAGTCACACCCATGGATTCCACCACTTTGAACACCTAATCTATGAAACTTTGTGGATCTTCATCAACCTTAAAACCAGAAAAAGTAGGAGGGTTCTGTAACAACCCTAAAAATGAATAAGATAAGAAATGCTTAAGGTGTGAAGAATGCTTGCGATTAAGCCAAGGTTCACACGAATTGATGCGCGTAGAACCAGACCTCATAACCCTTACTACGGCCAAGACAACTAACTTGGGGAGTTAGTTGAGCTTGGAAAGGTTGGAACCAACCATGTAAGGCTCTCAAAAATGAAGATTTAATCGAAGGAGTCTTTACCGGACTTAAAAAGAAGAAATCTTAAGTTTTGAGGGTCCAGGGGTAAAATGGTCTTTTCTAGGCCAAGGGTAATATCGTAATTAACCTAAGGAACTAATTAATTTAATTAAAGAACCGGTTAGGGTCGGGTCGACCCGAAATAATCCATTTCACAAAGGTCACTCCACCCGAGTTTGAGCCCCAATGGAAGCGACAAATTGGTGATTTAATTATTGTTTAAAATCTTATTTCGTAAGGGCAAAATGGTCCTTTCAAGTATTAGTTAAAAATAAATCAGATTTTATTAATTTAATTAAACCCTATTTGACTAAGTCTTGAATTGGACTCCTAACCTATGGTAACACTCTCCTATCACGTTTATCTCTCACTCACACGTTCAAACTTCACCATTTTCTCTCTGCCAAAAACAACATCAAGAACAGAACAAATATTGAAGTTCTTCACACTTGAAGAAAAAACAAAACAAAAAAAAACTTTGAGAAAACAAGATAACCAAAAACGCTAAGGCAAAGGGAAGATTTTCCGTCGAGTGGAGGTGAAACTTTCGGTGAGTTGGACGTGGTTTTGGAGAAAAGTTTCGGCAGCAACTTTAACGTTTGAACAATCAAATAAGGTATGGGTCTCTTCTATCTTGGTCCCTTTCCAAAGAGACCCCTTAAGGTTCAACATATTCATTCCGAAAACTAGGGTTGTTCCCCGTTGCATGTCCCTGTCACTAGCTCCCATTGAATCATAGGTTGGGTATGTTTGCTGGTACAAAGTAGGGATGTAATGTATTTTCGTGATGTTTATGTTTAAGTATGCATGTTCGGAATTATGTGAATATTGAATATGTTGTTCGAAATTTTGTGAAAAAGTGATGTGTGTGTACAACGTTTGGCAGTGAATGTACTCACTGTTGGAGGTGTGAAATGGCATGTTTAATCCTTCTATTTGATGTGCAAAAGTTGCACACAACGTGATGTTCATATGGGGTGTGAAGTTACCAATTTTTAGTGAAAAATTCTTGGCTAATGTAACTACTAAACTACACCTGATAATGCACTAAATGTTTCATAAAATGCCCTAAGAACTAACGTGAAAAGGTTGATGAAAGGAAGCTAAAAATTATAATCAAATTTCCAGCTTGGTGTACTTTAGTTTCGGTAAAAAATAAGGTTAAGAATCTGGGTTTTTAAATGAAAATAACATAGGTCAGGTCACTGGGGATTGAACCCAAGACCTCACATGTAAAGGATGCTAAAAAGGTAAAGGGGGAAATGGGGTTAAGGGGAATCAAACCCGAGTGACCATGGTAATTCGCGAAAAGAGAAGAAAATGGTGCTAGGGGGAATTGAAATCGGCCTACTGGTTGAGGGAGAAGAGAACAACAATTAAATAAATAAATGGGAGGCATGGGAATCGAACCCACGACCTCCAAGATGCGAATGAGAGAAGAGAAATTAAAGAAAAAGAAAATGTGAGGCATGGGAATCGAACCCAGGACCTCAGGGCTCGAAAGGAGAATGGCGGAATTAATTAAAGAAATAAAGTGAGGTTGTGGGGGCTCGATCCCACAACCTCACTGCCAAACGCCTAACTTAGTGGATCTTTTTTAATTAAAAATAAAAATAGGAGGCTGTGGGGGTTCGAACCCACAACCTCACAGCCCCTAGCGAATTTAAAATTAAAATAAGGAGGTTGTGGGGGTTCGAACCCACAACCTCCCATTTCCCAATGAATATAAAGAATAAAAATAAAAGAGGTTGTGGGGGTTTGATCCCACAACCTCTTGATCTAGGCGAAATGGAACTATAAAGCTTTAATGAAAAATAAAAAGGGGTTGTAGGGGTCGAACCCACAACCCTTCGGCCAAATTAAGAGGAAACCCAAGTAGAAAAATAAAGATAGAATGTTGATCTTGGGGTTCGATCTAGAGTCCCAATGTCATGAAGATTAAAAATAAAATCAATGAAAATTGTAACTGTTGTCCAAGTGATTCGAACTTGGGTTCCCTTTCCAAATTTTCCGTATTGATACATAAGTCATACATGAATTAAATGTTCAAGAATAATGCCACCTACTTAGATTGAAATCAAAATATTGGCATATATACAAGATACATAAGTATTGTAATACATAATCTTAGAAAGATATGAGTCACTTTACGAACTATGAATGAAGCCTCATGGCTTTTATGTATAGACCCATAAGTCCAGCATACGTTTAAAAGAAGTGAACCTAAGATGTATGTAATGAAATGATGTAACACTAGAAGGGTTAAGTACGAGTGTAAAACACACTAAATGGCCAAGTGCATTGGCATACGATGAAATGATTATTATGTAATGAAATGATGAAACCCTAGAAGGGTTAAGTAAGAGTGTGAAACACATAAATGGCCAAGTGCATTGGCATACGATGAAATGAACATTCACGTAAAAAGGGGTGAGTAATTATGAAGAGCAAATGTGCTAATGTTAATGAATGTGGTGACAATATGATATGAGGCTAATGTAAAAGATGAGAACAATCTCAAATGAGCCTAAGTAAGTGTTACCAAAACGTACTCACCTATAAGAGTGTAAGTTAATGAAGAGACCAGTCTCTATGAACACTCTAATGAAAGTATTGAGATTAACACACTTAATACTAATGATGAGATGAGAAATCATCTAATGAGCTATGATGTCCTCATACTAGAAGTTAGCTTCTATGACGTATGAGTTGAATGTAATGGAATTTTATATTGAGCACCGATAGACTAGCTATGAGCGGTGATGCCTTCTTTCGGGAAGGGCGGAGGTTCACGTAACTCTCATGAGATGAGACTGTCCGGGTATAAGTCTCCTTATATCTCCTGGTCTTCGAACCTATACTGCCAATATAGGGATCTGGCGGGGTTAAATTCCCATGTACGCTAGCATGTTTTGGGTCACTTTGGCCGGTGATTCCACCTCTTTTCGGTGTGGGGGAGACACTGGATTTCATGATGCTCACATGATCTATGTCAGTTAAAGTTAAAGTTCCTAATGAATGAATGAGACCAGCCTCAAATGAAGTACATAATGAAATGAATGATACCAAAGGTGTTAGGATAGGATAATCAAGAGGTAAGCTAGACTCAAGTAATGACACTAGGTTATTCTTGATCATTGCACAGCAAACCCGATGAATGTCTTAAACTACATCCTAGGTATAGCTGGTGTTCACACTAGCCTATGAACGAAATGAAATGAAGTACGTATGAATGAATGAAGCAGACTGTGTGTTTGCTAATGAAGACTCCCTAGTTGAGGTCCCATAAGTTGAGCCCTCACTTTGGAAAGTCTTAAAGTCAAGTCCATGATTCCAAGGTCTCATGGCATATGAATGAATGTTATAAAAGATGTTATGTGTTGTATGCTATGTGATATGTGCTATGTGTGAGATGTTATGTGTTGTGTGCAATATGATAAGTATGATGATGCATGTTACTCTCATGGCATGACTTTCCTATTTCAATTTGGAAAGTTCACTAACTTTCCTAATCCCAACTTGGCAAGTCCACTGACTTGACTTTCCATAATCATGTTGTTAGGAAAGAGCTATTCTTTATCATGCATGTCCTTTGTGTGTGCTTTCATATACCCATACTTAGTACAAGTGTGTACTAACCCTATACAACTCTACAATTTTAGGTGCAGGCACAGGTGGACGCTAGAGCTACAGGTTGACGCTGAAGCTATCTGGACGTCGAGCATTCATCCGTAATTGGTAGGCCCTCATGCTTTCGAGGATGTTGCCATTTATATTGTAGGTTATTTTTTAGAGTTGAGTTAGTGGAGCATGTTCCACTAGCGTTTCTTTCCTTTTTTATTCAGACATTGTATTGGTGCCATTTTGGCAAGTACATATTTATTATTATATTATACTATTTCTTTCATTTGATGATCTTAATATTAGATGGTTGATGGTGAACAATTATGTATTTTAATGAGAATTTTTAATAAGTATGTTTAGAAACAAAAAGTTTCATCCGCTAAAATTAGCCTAGATGAAGTAAGAATAACGTAAGTAGGCTTGTCTGCGACCTCTGAGAGGTCAACAATGCCGGTCTCGTCTAGGGTATAGATCTCGGTCGTGACAAAGTTGGTATCAAAGCACTAGGTTATGTTTTGAGAATAATGAGTTCACATCAACCACATTGAGTAGTTTCTAAGACATGGTAGTGAAGTGCACCACTATCCTGAATTAGAGACTGCATGATGCGTAGGAAAATTTCCCTTCTTCTGATCTTATCGTGCTTTTCCTAATGTCTAATTTCTTGGTGTGATGAGCGTGTATAACATCAATTCTTATTATTTTCAGAGAATGAATACTAGGAGGAATGTTGGTCAGAGGAGAGGAGGAGCAGCTGCTGGGAAGAATTATGTTCCACCCCAGGCTCCAGCTGAAGGAGAGGATATGCCAGTTAACCCAATTGGGTTGACTGATGCTGAGGTGAGGGCATCTCTGGCCCATATGCCACATGCCATTACTATGCAGGCCTAGTCTATGACTGCGCAGGTCAACCGGAAGGATGTTCAGAGGGAGAACCCACTGGTTCGTAGCATGGCTGACAGGCTGAGAGACTTCACGAGGATGAATCCTCCTATTTTCACAGGGTCCAAGACTTCTGAGGATCCCCAGGAGTTTGTGGACGAAGTGCATAAGATTTTGGTGGCTATGGAGATCACAGATACTGAGAAGGCTGAGCTGGATTCCTATCAGCTCAAGGATGTTGCACAGACTTGGTGCAAGATGTGGCAGGACAGCCAATCTTTGGGCGAAGTTCCAGTCACTTGGGAGCTGTTTAAGACAGCCTTTCTGGAGAGATTCTTTCCCAAAGAGATGAGGGAAGCCAAGGTTCAGGAGTTCATCAACCTTAAGCAGGGATCTATGACAGTCAGGGAGTATTCCCTAAAATTTGTTAAACTATCCAGGTATGCTACTTTAACATCTAACAGCAAGGATGAGATGAGTACTGAAGTTTGTTAAATTATCCAGGTATGCTACTTTCCTTGTATCTAACAACAGGGATGAGATGAGCAGGTTCCTCACAGGAATCAATGGAGATCTGGAGGAGGAGTGTCGGTCTGCGATTCTCCATGATAATATGGACCTCTCCAGGTTGATGGTGCATGTCCAGCAGGTAGAGGACAGCCGCAAAAAGAGGGGTATTCGTGATGCTAGAAGGCCTAAGCCTCAAGATCAGGCAGGTCCCATCCATGGAGGCCACAGAAACAATTTTGGCGTCCGTGAGCAGCCCCGGTTCAAGAAGAGGCAACAGAGTTCTGGGAACTCTAATTTTCAGAGGAGTACAGCACCTATAGGAGGCAGACCCGAGCCCAAGAAGGGCAATGGAGGTGAGATGCAGCATCCCAGAAAGGACTGTGCTAAGTGTGGCTGTGCTCACAGTGGAGAGTGCAGACAGGGCACTAATGCCTGCTTCGGTTGCGGTAATAGTGGGCATATGGTTAAGGAATGCCCACAGAACAAAGGTCAAGCTGGAGGTAATGCTCAGCCTAGGCCTAATCCACAATTTGCAGCAGCAGACGAGCCTCCTAAGTGGAACAAGTTCTACGCCCTTAAGGGCAGGGAGGAGTAGGAGAAGTCCGCTGATGTGGTCACAGGTATGCTGCAAGTATTCTCAACTTCTGTTTATGCTTTACTTGATCCAGGGTCTACGCTTTACTTTGTAACTCCTTTGCTTACTCTAGCTTTTGAGATATTGCCTGAAGTTCTGCATGATCCTATAGTGGTTAGTAAACCCTTAGGAGAAAATGTAAGAGCTGATAGAGTATACAAGGATTTCCCAATAGTTGTAAGTGGTAAGACTATGTGTGCAGACTTGGTTGAGTTACCCATGCATGATTTTGATGTTATTCTAGTCATGGACTGGCTTCACAGTTGTTATGCTTGTTTGGACTGTCGTAGTAGAGTGGTGAGATTTCGTTTCCCTGATGAAGAGGAGCTAGTCTGGGAGGGGTACAACTCGAGTCGTCCTAACCCCTTTATTTCGAACCTTAAGGCCAATAAAATGATGTCCAAGGGGTTATTGTGTCATCTTGTGAGTGTTAACGATTTAGATCATGACATTCCTTCCATAGACTCAGTGCCTGTAGTGAATGAGTTCCTAGATGTATTTCCTGATGATTTGCCTGGAGTCCCTCCCCCTCGAGAGATTGATTTTGGTATCGACTTAGAACCTAATACTAAACCAATTTCAATTCCTCCTTACACAATGGCTCCAGCTGAACTCAAAGAGTTGAAGTTGCAGTTAAAAGATCTCACTGATAAGGGTTTCATTCAGCCGAGCATATCCCCTTGGGGCGCTCCAGTGTTGTTTGTGAAAAAGAAAGATGGAACCCTTAGAATGTGTATCGATTATCAGCAGCTCAACAAAGTCACTATAAAGAATAAGTATCCATTTCGCAGAATAGATGATTTGTTCGATCAGCTCCAAGGGTCTAGTTTCTTCTCCAAGATTGATCTTCGTTCAGGGTATCATCAGCTTAGGGTTAGGGATGTAGATATCCCAAAGACAGCCTTTCGTACCCGTTATGGTCATTATGAGTTCTTAGTCATGTCATTTGGTCTCACTAATGCACAGGCTGCATTTATGGACTTAATGAACCGAGTCTTCCGTGAATACCTTGATTCATTCGTCATAGTATTCATTGATGACATTCTCATCTACTCTAGGACCAAGGAAGAGCATGAACAACATTTGAGACTAACCTTGCAGGTACTTAGACAACATCAGTTACACGCCAAATTCAGCAAGTGTTAATTTTGGCTTAGATCAGTGACCTTCCTGGGTCATGTTGTGTCTGATCAAGGCGTGGGGGTGGATCCCAGGAAGACTGAGGATATGAAGAATTGGCCAAAGCCTCTTACTCCCACTGACATCCGTAGCTTTTTGGGATTGGCTGGTTACTACCGCAGGTTTGTGGAGGGCTTTTCTTCCATTGCTGCCCCCTTGTTAGCCTTGACTAAGAAGAAAGCCAAGTTTGAATGGATGGAGACTTGTGAGAAGAGTTTCCAGGAGCTCAAGGACAGACTCACTTCAGCCCCGGTGCTTACTTTGCCTAAGTGTGGTGAGAATTACACTGTTTACTGTGATGCATCTAGGGTTAGTTTGGGTTGTGTTCTTATGCAGTTTCTTAAGGTGATAGCCTATGCGTCCAGACAACTCAAGGTTCATGAGAAAAATTATCCCACTCATGACCTGGAGTTGGCAGCTGTGGTGTTTGCACTGAAGATATGGAGGCATTACTTGTATGGAGTGCATGTGGATGTATTCACAGACTACAAGAGTCTCCAGTACGTGTTCACACAGAGGGAGTTGAATCTACCTCAGCAGAGATGGTTGGAGCTGTTGAAGGATTATGACATGAATGTTCACTCCCATACAGGTAAAGAATGTTGTGGCTGATGCTTTGAGCAGGATGAGCATGGGAAGTACAGCCCACGTTGAGGATGAGAAGAAGAAGTTGGTGAAAGATGTACACAGACTGGCCAGACTGGGTGTGCGTTTGGTTGACTCTACTAGTGGGGATGTTCAGTTCATCCTAGTTCTAAATCATCCTTGGTAGTTACAGTCAAGCAGGGTCAGCATCTAGATCCTGTGTTGATGGAGCTGAAAGACTCAGTGCTGATGAAGATGAATGAGTCTTTCGCTTTCGGAGGTGATGGCATACTTAGGTATCAGGACACGTTGCGTGTACCAGATGTGGATGATTTGCGTACCAGGATTGTTGCAGTGGCCCATGGTTCCAGATATTCCATACATCCAGGTTCCACCAAGATGTATCATGATCAAATTTATTGGTGGGATGGCATGAAGAAGGACATTGCAGAATATGTGGCCAAGTGTCCTAATTGTCAGTAGGTTAAGGCAGAGCATCTTAAGCCTGGCGGTCTGACTCAGATTATGGAGGTTTTGATTTGGAAGTGGGAGGCCATTAATATGGACTTTGTGGTTGGTCTTCCGAGGACTAGGAGGCATCATGACTCCATATGGGTTATTATGGACAGATTGACTAAGTCTGCCCACTTTATCCCTGTGAAGTCTACTTACACAGCCGAGGATTATGCGAGACTCTATATTGATGAGATTGTGAGATGGCATGGGATTCGTTTGTCTATCATTTCAGATAGAGGAGCTCAGTTTACTTCACATTTCTGGAGATCTTTCCAGAAGATCTTGGGCACGCAGGTAAATCTTAGTACTATCTTTCATCCTCAGACTGATGGGCAGGTAGAGCGCACCATTCAGACATTGGAGGATATGTTGATGGCGTGTGTGATTGACTTCAGAGGTAGCTGGGATGACCATCTGCCATTGATAGAGTTCTCGTATAATAATAGCTATCACTCCAGCATTGGGATGGTACCATTTGAGGCACTGTATGGTAGGAGGTGTAGATCTCCAGTTTGGTGGTTCGAGATTGGAGAGTCATCCATTTTGGGTCCAGAGATCATTCATGAGGCCTTAGAGAAGGTCAGAGTGATTAGGGACAGGTTGGCTACTGCTTACAGTCGACAGAAGTCATATGCAGATAATAGAAAACGGCCCCTAGAGTTTGATGTTGGTGACCAGGTCTATCTGAAGATATCACCTACGAAGGGGGTGATGAGGTTTGGCAGGAAGGGGAAGTTGAGTCCGAGGTATGTTGGGCCATACGAGATCCTACAGCGTGTGGGTGTGGTGGCCTATGAGTTGGCATTGCATGCGGAGCTAGCTTCTGTCCATCCAGTCTTTCATGTATCCATGCTAAAGAAGTGCCTAGGTGATCCAACATCGATTCTACCTGTGGAAGGTTTGGGGGTCGAGGAAGACTTGTCCTATGAGGAGGTACCTGTTGAGATCTTAGACAGACAGATCAAGCGGCTGAGGAACAAGGAGATTGCCACAGTGAAGGTATTATGGAGAAATCATCTTGTTGAGGGTGCTACATGGGAGGCTGAGGCCGACATGAGATCCCGCTACCCTCATCTTTTCAGCTATAGAGGTTAGACTTCCTACTCTTAAGTCTATGTTTCCTTATCTCTCCATATTTTATTGCTATTGCTTGACTGTGCATAGTGATTATGTTATGATCTGACTAGCATTACGATATATAGTGGTAGTGTCATTCGGGGACGCATGTTCCTAAGGGGGGCATAATGTAACAACCCTAAAAATGAATAAGATAAGAAATGCTTAAGGTGTCAAGAATGCTTGCGATTAGGCCAAGGTTCACACGAATTGATGCGCGTAGAACCAGACCTCAGAACCCTTACTACAGCCAAGACAACTAACTTGGGGAGTTAGTTGAGCTTGGAAAGGTTGGAACCAACCATGTAAGGCTCTCGAAAATGAAGATTTAACCGAAGGAGTCTTTACCAGACTTAAAAAAGAAGAAATCTTAAGTTTTGAGGGTCCAGGGGTAAAATGGTATTTTCTAGGCCAAGGGTAATATCGTATTTACCCTAAGGAATTAATTAATTAATTAATTTAATCAAAGAACCAGTTAGGTTTGGGTCGACCCGATATGATCCATTTCGCAAAGGTCACTCCACCCGAGTTTGAGCCCCAATGGAAGCGACAAATTGGTGATTTAATTATTGTTTAAAATCTGATTTCGTAAGGGCAAAATGGTCCTTTTAAGTATTAGTTTAAAATAAATCAGATTTTATTAATTTAATTAAACCCTGTTTGACTAAGTGTTGAATAGACTCCTAAACCTATGGTAACACTCTCCTATCAAGTTTATCTCTCACTCACACGTTCAAACTTCAACATTTTCTCTCTGCCAAAAACAACATCAAGAACAGAACAAATATTGAAGTTCTTCACACTTGAAGAAAAAAAAATAAGAAAACAAGATAACCAAAAAGGGGAGATTTTCCGTCGAGTGGAGGTGAAACTTTCGGTGAGTTGGACGTGGTTTTGGAGAAAAGTTTGGGAAGTAACTTTAACGTTTGAACAATCAAATAAGGTATGGGTTTCTTCTCTCTTGGTCCCTTTCCCAAGATACCCCTTAAGGTTCAACATATTCATTTTGAAAACTAGGGTTGTTCCCCGTTGCATGTCCCTGTCACTAGCTCCCATTGAATCATTGGTTGGGTATGTTTGCTGGTACAAAGTAGGGATGTAATGTGTTTTTGTGATGTTTATATTTAAGTATGCATGTTCGGAATTATGTGAATATTGAATATGTTGTCCGAAATTTTGTGAAAAAGTGATGTGTGTATGCAACGTGTGGCAGTGAATGTACTCAATGTTGGAGGTGTGAAATGGCATGTTTAATCCTTGTATTTTATGTGCAAAAGTTGCACACAACGTGATGTTCATATGGGGTGTGAAGTTACTGATTTTGAGTGAAAAACTCTTGGCTAATGTAAGTACTAAACTACACCTAATAATGCACTAAATGTTTCATGAAATCCCCTAAGAACTAACGTGAAAAGGTTGATGAAAGGAAGCTAAAAATTATAATCAAATTTTCAGCTTGGTGTACTTTAGTTTCGGTCAAAAACAAGGTTAAGAATCTGGGTTTTTAAATGAAAATAAAATAGGCGAGTTCAATGGGGATTGAACCCAAGACCTCACATGTAAAGGATGCTAAAACGTTAAAGGGGGATATGGGGTTAAGGGGAATCGAACCCGAGTGACCATGGTAATTCGCGAAAAGAGAAGAAAATGGGGTTGGGGGGAATTGAAATCCGGCCTACTGGTTGAGGGAGAAGAGAACAAAAATTAAATAAATAAATGGGAGGCGTGGGAATAGAACCCACGACCTCCAAGCTGCGCATGAGAGAAGAGAAATTAAAGAAAAAGAAAATGTGAGGCGTGAGAATCGAACCCACGACCACAGGGCTAGAAAGGAGAATGGCGGAATTAATTAAAGAAATAAAGTGAGGCTGTGGGGGCTCGATCCCACAACATCACTGCCAAACGCCTAACTTAGTGGATTTTTTTAAATTAAAAATAAAAATAGGAGGCTGTGGGGTTTCGAACCCACAACCTCACAGCCCCTAGCGAGTTTAAAATTAAAATAAGGAGGCTGTGGGTTGTGGGGGTTCGAACCCACAACCTCCCAATTCCCAGCGAATATAAAGAATAAAAATAAAAGAGGTTGTGGGGGTTTGATCACACAACCTCTTGATCTAGGCGAAATGGAACAATAAAGTTTTGATGAAAAATAAAAAGGGGTTGTGGGGGTTTGAACCCTCAACCCTTCGGCCAAATTAAGAGGAAACCCAAGGAGAAAAATAAAGATAGAATGTTGATCTTGGTGTTCGATCTAGAGTCCAAATGTCATGAAGATTAAAAATAAAAATAAATACAAATTAAAAATGTTGCCAAGTGATTCGAACTTGAGTTCCCTTGCCCGATTTATCGTATTGATACATATGTCATACGTGAATTAAATGTTCAAGAATAATGCCACCTACTTAGATTGAAATCAAAATCTTGGCATATATACAAGATACATAAGACTTGTACTACATAATCTTAGAAAGATATGAGTCACTTAACGAACTATGAATGAAGCCTCATGGCTTGTATGTATAGACCCAAAAGTCTAGCATACGTTTAAAAGAAGTGAGATGTATGTAATGAAATGATGTAACCTTAGAAGGGTTAAGTACGAGTGCAAAACACACTAAATGGACAAGTGCATTGGCATACGATGAAATAATTATTATGTAATGAAATTATGAAACCCTAGAAGGGTTAAGTAAGAGTGTGACACACACAAATGGCCAAGTGCATTGGCATATGATGAAATGAACATTCACGTAAAAAGGGGTGAGTAATTATGAAGAGTAAATGTGCTAATGTTAATGAATGTGGTGACAACATGATATGAGGCTAATGTAATAGATGAGAACAATCTCAAATGAGCCTAAGTAAATGTTACCAAAACGTACTCACCTATGAGATTGCAATTTAATGATGAGACCAGTCTCTATGAACACTCTAATGAAAGTATTGAGATTAACACACTTAATACTAATGATGAGATGAGAAATCATCTAATTAGCTATTATGTCCTCATACTAGAAGCCAGCTTCCATGACGTATGATTTGAATGTAATGGAACTTTATACTGAGCACCGATAGACTAGCTATGAGCGGTAATGCCTTCTTTCGAGAAGGGCGGAGTTTCACGTAACTCTCATGAGATGAGACTTTCCGGCTTGCCGGCATGGGTCTCTGTATATCTCCTAGTCTTTGAACCTATACTGCCAATATAGGGATCTGGCGGGGTTAAATTCCCATGTACGCTAGCATGTTTTGGGTCACTTTGTCCAGTGATTCCACCTCTTTTCGGTGTGGGGGAGACACTGGTTTCATGATGCTCACATGATCTATGTCGGTTAAAGTTAAAGTTACCAATGAATGAATGAGGCCAGCCTCAAATGAAGTACATAATGAAATGAATGATACCAAAGGTTTTAGGATAGGATAATCAAGAGGTAAGCTAGACTTAAGTAATGACACTAGGTTATTCTTGATCATTGTACAGCAAACCCGATGAAAGTCTTAAACTACATCCTAGGTATAGCTGGTGCTCACACTAGCCTATGAACGAAATGAAATGAAGTACGTATGAATGAATGAAGCAGACTGTGTGTTTGCTAATGAAGACTCCCTAGTTGAGGTCCCATATGTTGAGCCCTCATTTTGGAAAGTCTTAATGTCAAGTCCATGATTACAAGGTCTCATGTCATATGAATGAATGGTATAAAAGATGTTATGTGCTGTATGCTATGTGATATGTGCTTTGTGTGAGATGTTATGTGCTGTGTGCAATATGATAAGTATGATGATGCATGTTACTCTCATGGCATGACTTTCCTAATCCAATTTGGAAAGTTCACTAACTTTCCTAATCCCAACTTGGCAAGTCCACTGACTTGACTTTCCATAATCATGTTGTTAGGAAAGAGCTATTCTTTCTCATGCATGTCCTTGGTGTGTGCTTGCATATACCCATACTTAGTACAAGTGTGTACTAACCCTATACAACTCTACACTTTTAGGTGCAGGCACAGGTGGACGCTAGAGCTACAGGTTGACGCTGAAGTTATCCGGACGTCGAGCATTCATCCGGACTTGGTAGTCCCTCATGCTTTCGAGGATGCTGCCATTTATATTCTAGCTTAGTTTTTAGAGTTGAGTTAGTGGAGCATGTTCCACTAGCGTTTCTTTCCTTTTTTATTCAGACATTGTATTGGTGTCATTTTGGCAAGTACATCTTTATTATTATATTATACTATTTCTTTCATTTGATGATCTTAATATTATATGGTTGATGGTGAACAATTATGTATTAATGAGAAATGTTTAATAAGTATGTTTAGAAATAAAAAGTTTCAAATTTTCCGCTAAAAGTATCCTAGATGAAGTAAGAATGACGTAAGTAGGCTTGTCTGCGACCTCTGAGAGGTCAACGAAGACGGTCTCGTCTGGGGTCTAGATCCTGGTCGTGACAGGTTCAACCTCATGAAATCCCTAATTCTAGAAGAGGGAGTACTAGCATTTGGTTTGGGTCCACCTCCTTGATTAGCTAGGGCATCAATGTGATCTGTGATGACATGAGCTTGAGCTGTCATGAGTTGGTTCAAATTCAATCGAGCAGCCCTCAACTCCACATTAGTCATATCCCCTTCATCAAAAAGAGCTTGAGGCATAGGGGGCATTTGGGGCACTTTAAAATCTTGAGGTACTGGAGGCACTTGAGGTTCTTGATGGGGAACGTCCTCATTCTCTCCCTCTTGGCCGACTATAGGAAATTGTTCAACACTGGGAGGGATCCTTTTATTAGCTACACCTCCCTCCTCCCTTCTAGCGGTTGATCTCTTCGTATTCATGTCCTATAATCACAAAGAGAAGAGGTTAAGGAGACATCTTATAGAACTCAACTCTAAGGCATGACATTAGAATAATGAAGAAAGTGAACGTTCTATCATCTTATAGCTTCTTGTCCGTGGATGTGTCGTCACTCACACCAATGACCAAGACTCTACTAGACATGGCTTGTGAGACTTTTAGACCCTAAAATATTTCCCATAAACTTATGATCTGATACGATGTTTGTAACGACCCGCAAGTACCAGCTTGAAGTTAGGGAAACCCTTGGATCAACACAAGGCTTACCTGACCCTTTGGGGTCTTGTACAAGCCTTTTAACTATCGTTTATTACATAAGACATGAAAAGTAGTGCAGCATTAAAAAATTTCATGAAAAATTTAATAAGGGAAACATATTTCATAAAATACTAAGGAAGTCTCATCGTCATAAGACAACTTAAAGACACGACATAATATCATTGTGACACGACGCTTTACATTAAAAGAAATACATAATAAGTCTTAATAACAAAAACAAAGAAACATAGACTATTTCCTCAAATATATGAGGATATACCAAGTCTTGAGAGAGTAGATTCCCATGCTTTGCCTTCTAGACTTCTCCTTTCTTCCAAACATATAGTTATAGAGTCTAAAAAAGTATGAGGTTAGTAAAAGTAATGTACTAAGTATGGAATATTCAAAAACATGCAAAAAGGGACATTTTAGTATAAATACATTTTCATGCCAAATAAGTTAAACATTCATGAATATAGGAGTAAGACAACATATAGATCATCATTTAACACTTAGAGAAGGATTTCCATAATTTTAGCAAAAAGAACCATTTTACAGTGAAGAAAACAAATATTACAGTGAACCCCTTAGCATTACAGTGAATTCATTTTCGAATTACGTGAACTATTTTTAATACCCAAAACAGTGAACTCCCAAAGTCAAGCCAAGAGGAAGTGAACTCATTTCCGTAGGAGTTATCCTAGCTAAGCTTATCTTAAGACTCACAAAATTAAGACATGAAGGAAACGCCCATACACCTTCTTCAATACACACCTAGGTGATCCTCACGAGAAAGCCAAGAAACAAGATACAAGACATAATATAAATTTTCTTCTAGCTTTGGAGCTTTGTAAGAGCCGCCGTGGAGGTCGGAGAATTGTGGTTTATTCTTTCTTCTCCTTTATTATTTATTGTATTCGTGATTAATCAAAATATAGTTTAGCTATTGTTCTTAACTTTTTATAATTAACACAAACAAATTTATTTTAATAAATATTGATTGTGTTTTTGCGATAATGAGTAGCTAAGCTTCACAACTTGGTTTGTGGAACCATGAGCGATTAACAAAGTATGAATAGTAATTAAGCA
The DNA here is from genome assembly GCA_016801875.1 of Solanum sitiens. Lineage (NCBI taxonomy): Eukaryota > Viridiplantae > Streptophyta > Magnoliopsida > Solanales > Solanaceae > Solanum > Solanum sitiens. The sequence continues at coordinate 312,249 of JABWTJ010000071.1, forward strand.
ATTCTCAAATAGGTTATTGCATGTATTGATAATTCTTTCGTTTAAAAGTCTTTTTAACGGTGGACAACGTTAGAACTCGCCTTGTTATTACTTACCGGACAAAGAAGGTAGTTAATAAGAAAAGAATTATCAACATAGATTTAGTGGGATACTATCTAATAGGCTAGTGTCGAATTGTGCGAAGTAATAACTAAGTCATACATCGATTATGTTGCTAATACGAAGTAAAGGTAACGGTTAGTAAATTATACACACGTAGCCGGACCAAGGTACGGGGTGAAATTCTCTAGATGTCGGACCAAGGATTTAGAGATACTAAACTTATCACTTTGCATGCATAACACTAGAGAAGAATTGCTATTACTAGGATTACCGCGTTATGAGCTTATGGAGAACACATTCCTAGTTATTTTTATTAATTTGGATATAAATAAATACTTAGTTCAAAGCTATTTTTATTTCTTTTATTTTTATTTTAATTTAAAATCCCCCATTTTTATATAACGACTATCAAGTTACATATTTGCTATTGATAATATTATTCCATATTCTCTGTGGCATCGACCCCGACACATAGTTGGGTAAATATATTGCATACGATCGTTTATCTTTCTTTTCGACAAGTATATTTGAACGTTATCAAATAATGGCGCCGCTGCCGCGGAATATGATTAAGAAATTGTCTTTAGTATTTATTTTAACTTGTAGTTTTTTTCTTAGGATTAGTTTTAAATTTATTATTATTATTATCATCGACTCATCTGAGCCTATGGAGGAGGAAAATTGTGTATATATTCTTGAATTTATTGTTTCAACATCGAAAAATTACATTCCTCACTTAGGATCCAAGAAGTGCATAATGTTATATCTGTTGTTTGGGACCTTTCTTTTTGTACCACCCCCCCTTGAGCGTATTAGAAAAATTGATTCAAAATTGGGGGTGCAATTCATATCTTCAAAGTGGAAGAAAAAAAAAATAGTAAAATTGATAGTGTCGTATCGCGACTCAATTACTAGTGTAACTTTTTTTTATTATTTTATTATTATTTTTTATTTTATTTTATTAGTATCACTTTTTTATCTTGTTTTTGCAGATAAGGGGAAGTCTGAGTAACCAACAAAGCAAAAAAAAAAAAGAAAATAGAAAAAAAAAGAGCATGTTTGAGCTTAAGTATGGGGTGACGACCCTTGATATAAATTAAGAGAACATGCTACTAGCTAGGCTTAAAGGCCTCAGGGAGTTTTCCTAACCCTTGTTTTATATTTTATTTAATGCTTTAGGGACATAGCTTCTTTTTAAGTGTGGGGTGGAGGAATGAATTCCTAGTTTCTACTGTTTTACTAAGTATTTTTTTAGGATGGGTTCCTTTTCGCATTTGTTTTCGATTCTTTTTCTGAGGATAGTCCCTTTTGAACGGAGTGTCTTTTATTTATTTATTTTAGCAATATTTTTTTTTAAATTATAATTTTTTGAAAGACAAGAAAAACCTTTTGAGTTATATGATACTTACTATTTGGGCCTAATTTTAAGTAATATTTTCTTGTGAATGCTTGATTACTAGTGAAAATGCAAACCTTTTGACATCTAGGCTCATGGTTGTGACGTTGTGTATAGCTTATTTATTTTGTAGTTTTTTATGATCATGTCTCTGTTAGAAGTAGAATTGATCCATGTTGATTGATACTTGTGCCATGTGTGGTGAGATTTTGTTTATTCCATGTTTTGCATTGTAGTCTAGAACTTGCCCTGCATGATATTGAAGCGAAATAAAAAAAGTGTTGCCTTGTTTAGGAGATGATAATAGGCTTTCTTTGATTTGTCTTATAAATTTTAGCCTTTTCAGATAGTTTATCACTAGTTACCCCTTTTGAACTTGTAGCCATTTATTGGTACCCATATTTTTCCCTTGATTATTTTTGTTGAATCCCTAGTTTTTGCACCTTGCTTCCTTGAGCATCATAGTATAGACTTATTTTAATTATCAATTCTGAGAAAAAGGAATGAATGAGTGTAAATGTAATCAATGATAGCTACAAAGTTCTTAAAAGTCCTCTTTGAAAGAATGTGAAAAAAAATTATATAGTTGGATTGTGACATTAAAAAAAAAAAAACAATTACCTTGATGATGGCCCTGGTCCTTCCAAGGACATCGTGCACCTTAACTTTTGTAAAATACGCAAGTCAAGGGTGGCTATTATGAAGGAAAATAAAAATAAAAACAAAAAAAAATAAGAATAATAATAATAACAACAATGACTGAAACATTCTTGTGATGCTGCGAATTACTTGTGAAATAATTGTTAAAGAGAGGGCTAAAAATAAAAAGAAGAAAATATGGGTGATGAAGTCTAAAAATTGCAAAGTGCTTAAGGAAGTGGAAGTCACTATTATATAGTTTTCCCACCCATCCCCTAGCCTACATTACAACCCGTTAAAGTGCTATTTGATTATATTCAAGCATGCTTAATTAGTGGAGATGTACATAATGGGCAAGCATATAGTTCTTTGTGCATACATGTGAATTTTATTTGTAAGTGTGATAGTTGTTCTTGATATGAAGTCTTTAATTTATATTCAATCTTTTGAATTGAGTGTGTAGACTATTTTTTTTGTGAGGGCACTTGTTTCATGACAGATAGGTGATATTATTAACTTTCTTTGATGAGAGTAGGTGAGCAAGCATAAATTTTATGAGTTCAAAGTCCGTCCTTGAAGTTATGAGGTAGAGATTTGTTGTTTACTTGGATGTCTTGCATAATGATTGAGAAGTCTACTTGATATTTTAAAATGATTATATGGCCTAATTGTTTGTATCAATCAAAGTTATGACATTGCTAGAATAATTTTTTTTAGATGAGCTTTAATGTTTGCTCGAGGACGAACAAAAGTTTAAGTGTGGGGTGTTGATGTGAGGCCAAACTATACATTTTTTTATCATTATTCGCCTCACATTTATTATTTATATTTGTGTGTTTTGAGCATAAATTTTATGGATTGTGCTAAATTGTGTATTTTATTTATAGGATTAAATTGGTGAAAAAATAAAGAAGTTTGGAGCTAAAACGAATTAAAAATGGAAGGTTAAAGAAGGAAATCAAGCAGGAAACTTAATGGATTAAAGTAAATAAAATAATATATTTATATATAAGTGCATATTGTTGCTGCGAATTGCAAAACAATTCACGAAAAAGTTGCAGCCTGCCACATGGCATTCTCTCAATGCACTGGCCAATCCATTCACGCGGCACTACACACGGAAAAAAAAGGAAAAAAAGCACTCCAATTCTTTTTGATTTTGGATTACTAATTTGTTTGGACTCAATAATTTTATTTAGGGTTTTCTACATCTACAAATAAGGCATGGAAAATTATTATTTAGAAAGCCAAGAAACAAGATACAAGACGCAATATAAATTTTCTTCTAGCTTTGGAGCTTTGTAAGAGATGCCGTGGAGACCGGAGAATTGTGGTTTATTCTTTCTTCTCCTTTATTATTTATTGTATTCGTGATTAATAGAAATATAGTTTAGCTATTGTTCTTAACTTTTTATAATTAACACAAACAAATTTATTTTAATAAATTTTGATTGTGTTTTTGCGATAATGAGTAGCTAAGCTTCACAACTTGGTTTGTGGGAACCATGAGCGATTAGGAAAGTATGAATAGTAATTAAGCAATTCTCAAATAGGTTATTGCATGTATTGATAATTCTTTCGTTTATAAGTATTTTTAACGGTGGCCAACATTAGAACTCGCCTTGTTATTACTTACCGGACCAAGGAGGTAGTTAATAAGAAAAGAATTATCAACATAGATTTAGTGGGATACTATCTAATAGGCTAGTGTCGAATTGCGCGAAGTAATAACTAAGCCATACATCTATTATGATGCTTAATATGAAGTAAAGGTAAGGGTTAGTAAATTATACACACGTAACCGGACCAAGGTACGGGGTGAAATTCTCTAGATGTCGGACCAAGAATTTAGAGATACAAAACTTATCACTTTGCATGCATAACACTAGAGAAGAACTGCTAATACTAGGATTACCGCGTTATGAGATTATGGGGAACACATTCCTAGTTATTTTTATTAATTTGGATATAAATAAATACTTAGTTCAAAGATATTTTTATTTCTTTTATTTTAATTTTAATTTAAAATCCCCCATTTTTATATAACGACTGTCAAGTTAAATATTTGCTATTGATAATATTATTTCATATTCTCTGTGGGATCGACCCCGACTCATAGTTGGGTAAATATATTGCATACGATCGTTTATATTTTTTTTCGACAAGTATATTTGAACGTTATCAAATAATGGCGCCGCTGCCGCGGAATATGGTTTAGAAATTGTCTTTAGTATTTATTTTAACTTGTATTTTTTTTTCTTAGGATTAGTTTTAAATTTATTATTATTATTATTATCATCGACTCATCTGAGCCTATGGAGAAGGAAAATTGTGTCTATATTCTTGAATTTATTGTTTCAACATCGAAAAATTACATTCCTCACTTAGGATCCAAGAAGTGCATAATGCGATATCTGTTGTTTGGGAAATTTCTTTTTGTACCACCACCCCTTGAGCGTAATAGAAAAATTGATTCAAAATTGGAGGTGCAATTCATATCTTCAAAGTGGAAGAAAAAAATAGTAAAATTGATAGTGTCGTATCGCGACTCAATTACTAGTGTAATTTTTTTTTATTTTTTTTTTTTTATTTTTTATTTTATTTTATTAGTATCTCTTTTTTTTATCTTGTTTTTGCAGATAGGGGAAGTCTGAGTAACCAACAAACCAAAAAAAAAAGAAAAAAATAGAAAAAAAAAGAGCATGTTTGAGCTTAAGTATGGGGTGACGACCCTTGATATAAATTAAGAGAACATGCTACTAGCTAGGCTTAAAGGCCTCAGGGAGTTTTCCTAACCCTTGTTTTATATTTTATTTAATGCTTTGGGACATAGCATCTTCTTAAGTGTGGGGTGGAGGAATGAATTCCTAGTTTCTACTGTTTTACTGAGTATTTTTTTAGGATGGGTTCCTTCGCTTTTGTTTTCGGTTCTTTTCCTGAGGATAGTCCCTTTTGAATCGAGTGTCTTTTATTTATTTATTTTAGCAATAATTTTTTTTTTAATTATAATTTTTGGAAAGAAAAAAAAAACCTTTTGACTTATATGATACTTACTATTTGGGCCTAATTTTAAGTAATATTTTCTTGTGAATGCTTGATTACTAGTGAAATTGCAAACCTTTTGACATCTAGGCTAATGGTTGTGACTTTGTGTATAGCTTATTTATTTTGTAGTTTTTTATGATCATGTCTCTGTTAGAAGTAGAATTGATCCATCTTGATTGATACTTGTGCCATGTGTGGTGAGATTTTGTTTATTCCATGTTTTGCATCGTTGTCTAGAAGTTGCCCTGCATGATATTGAAGAGAAATAAAAAAAGTATTGCCTTGTTTAGGAGATGATAATAGGCTATCTTTGATTTGTCTTATAAATTTTAGCCTTTTCAGATAGTTTATCACTAGTTACCCCTTTTGAGCTTGTAGCCTTTTATTGGTACCCATATTTTTCCCTTGATTATTTTTGGTGAATCCCTAGTTTTTGCACCTTATTTCCTTGAGCATCATCGTATAGACTTATTTTAATTATCAATTCTAAGCAAAGGGATGAATGAGTTAAAATGTAATCAATGATAGCTACAAAGTTCTTAAAAGTCCTCTTTGAAAGAATGTGAAAAATAATTATATAGTTAGATTGTGACATTAAAAAAAAAAAATATTACCTTGATGATAGCCCTGGTCCTTCCAAGGACACCGTGCACCTTAACTTATGTAAAATACGCAAGTCGAGGGTGGCTATTATGAAGGAAAATAAAAATAAAAACCAAAAATAAATAATAATAATAATAATAATAACAACAATGACTGAAACATTCTTGTGATGATGAGAATTACTTGTGAAATAATTGTTAAAGAGAAGGCTAAAAATAAAAAGAAGAAAATATGGGTGATGAAGTCTAAAAATTGCAAAGTGCTTAAGGAAGTGAAAGTCACTATTATATAGTTTCCCTATCCATCCCCTAGCCTACATTACAACCCGTTAAAGTGCTATTTGATTATATTCAAGCATGCTTAATTAGTGGAGATGTACATAATGGGCAAGCATATAGTTCTTTGTGCATACATGTTATTTTTATTTGTGAGTGTGATAGTTGTTCTTGATATGAAGTCTTCAATTTATATTCAATCTTCTGAATTGAGTGTGTGGACTATTTTTTTTGTGAGGGAACTTGTTTCATGACAGATAGGTGATATTATTAACTTTCTTTGATGAGAGTAAGTGAGCAAGCATAAATTGTATGAGTTCAAAGTCCGTCCTTGAAGTTAGGAGGTTAGAGATTTGTTATTTACTTGGATGTCTTGCATAATGATTGAGAAGTTTACTTGATAATTTAAAATGAATATATGGCCTAATTGTTTGTATCAATCAAAGTTAGGACATTGCTAGAATAATTTTTTTTAGATGAGCTTTAATGTTTGCTCGAGGACGAACAAAAGTTTAAGAAGTTTGGAACTAAAACGAATTAAAAATGGAAGGTTGAAGAAGGAAATCAAGCAGGAAGCTTAATGGATTAAAGTGAATAAAATAATATATTTATATATAAGTGCATATTGTTGCTGCGAATTGCAAAACAATTCACGAAAAAGTTGCAGCCTGCCACTTGGCATTCTCTCAATGCACTGGCCAATCCATTCACGCGGCACTACACACGGAAAAAAAAGGAAAAAAAGCACTCCAATTCTTTTTGATTTTGGATTCCTAATTTGTTTGGACTCAATTATTTTATTTAGGATTTTCTACATCTATAAATAGGCATGGAGAATTATTATTGAGAAAGCCAAGAAACAAGATACAAGACGTAATAAAAATTTTCTTCTAGCTTTGGATCTTTGTAAGAGCCGCCGTGCAGGCCGGAGAATTGTGGTTTATTCTTTCTTGTCCTTTATTATTTATTGTATTCGTGATTAATAAAAATATAGTTTAGCTATTGTTCTTATCTTTTTATAATTAACACAAACAAATTTATTTTAATAAATTTTGATTGTGTTTTTGGGATAATGAGTAGCTAAGCTTCACAACTTGGTTTGTGGGAACCATGAGCGATTAGGAAAGTATGAATAGTAATTAAGCAATTCTCAAATAGGTTATTGCATGTATTGATAATTCTTTCGTTTAGAAGTCTTTTTAACGGTGGCCAACGTTAGAACTCGCCTTGTTATTACTTACCGGACCAAGGATGTAGTTAATAAGAAAAGAATTATCAACATAGATTTAGTGGTATACTATCTAATAGGCTAGTGTTGATTGGTGCGAAGTAATAACTAAGCCATACATCGATTATGATGCTTAATATGAAGTAAAGGTAAGGGTTAGTAAATTATACACACGTAGCCGGACCAATGTACGGGGTGAAATTCTCTAGATGCCGGACCAAGGATTTAGAGATACATAAGTTATCACTTTGCATGCATAACACTAGAGAAGAATTGCTATTACTAGGATTACCGTGTTATGAGCTTATGGGGAACACATTCCTAGTTATTTATATTAATTTGGATATAAATAAATACTTGGTTCAAAGCTATTTTTATTACTTTTATTTTTATTTCAGTTTAAAATCCCCCATTTTTATATAACGACTATCAAGTTAAATATTTGCTATTGATAATATTCTTCCATATTCTCTGTGGAATCAACCCCGATTCATAGTTGGGTAAATATATTGCATACGATCGTTTATATTTCTTTTCAAGAAGTATATTTGAACATTATCAAGGCTTCACCCGTGTTCAAGACTTGGTGGAAGCAATGTTTAGGTGGATTAAATTTATGATTATTAACTGATTTTGTAGGGGCATGGTGGTCATTTCACTTACCCTTTGAAAAATCAGATTTTTAATAAGTTAAGTATAAGTCCTACTTTGACTAAGTCTCCAGCTAAATCTCCTAATCCTAAGATACCACTCATTCTCACGTCTCTCTCTACTTCTACCTCACTTGCAAGAACAGAACAAAAGATATAAAGTTCATCAAGAACTTGAACGCTAAAACTTAAAAGTAAAGACAATCTGAAAACGTAAAGCAAAAAGGGGTTTGTCAACGGAATTGTGCTGAGGTTTCGGTGGTGAGGCTTGGTTTCGTGAGAATTGGCAGCACTGAAACAAGTGTTGAACGACATTAAGGTATGGGTTTTCTTCCCTCTTGGTCCCTCTCCCAAGAGACCACTAAGGTTCAGTTCAATCTCTATCGAAAAACTAAGGTTGTCCCCGTTGCATGCCCCTGTCATTACATCCTCTGAAAGAATCGATGCATGCGTTGGTATGACTTCTGGTAGATGATTTTAGGGCTGATTGTGATTACGTGTTTGTACGTGCGTTCGGGAATTGTGTGGGAAATGACAAAGTGTTTCCAAAAATGTGTAATATGTTAACTTGTGCATGCATGTGTGTTCCGTGACTTTGGTCTCGGTTTGAAACGTGAATTTGACATGTAAAATTGTTCTATTTTACGTGTATGAATATGTTAAAATTGTGATATTCATATGAGTGTAATTTTTCTGAATTGAGTGAATAATCTTGATCAAAAGTAACCATGAAAACACACCTAAAGATGCACTAGATGCTAGACGAAAATTGTATAAATCTAATGTTTAAAGGTTGAGAAATGGACTGCAAAAGGTGATCAAATTTCCATCATTTGGAAATTTGGTTTCGGCCACTTACTAGAAAAAAATTTAGTTTTAAAAAAAAATTAAAATGCATGAGGTCATTGGGTATTGAACCTAAGACCTCACCATATACAAGTTATAAAAAAATAAACAATAAAAGGAATGAGGTATATGGGATTCGAACTCGTGTGCCTTGACCGAAAATAAGACATAAATAAAGTGAGGCGTGTGGGGTTCGAACCCACAACCTCTTGGTCAAACAAGAGAAAAAGAAGAAACAATTAAAAGAAAATAAAATGAGGTATGTGGGGATCGAATCCACAACCTCTTGGCCGAATGAGAAAGTAAGGAGAAAATACAAATAAAAATAAGGTGAGGTTGTGAAGAATCGATCCCACATCCCCTCGGTTCAACAGAGAAGAATTAAGGAAAGAAAGAAATTGAATGAAACGTGAGTGTGGGGGTTCGATCTTGCATCCTAAGCTTAGACGTTTGAGATTAAGTAAAGAAAAAGGAGAGAAAAAAGAATCTAAGTGTAGGGACTCGAAATCGGGTCCTAAGCCGAAATGTTAAAATAAAAAATTTAGTCGAAGCTAAGTTTTGTCCAAGGTATTCGCAATCGAGTTCCCTTGCCCAATTCCGTATTGACACATAAGTCTTACGTGATTAAATAATTAATGAATGCTGTCTATGGGAATCAAAATTGAGATCTTGGCATACTTACAAGATGCATAAGTCTTGTACCACATAATCTTGGATAATTATAAATCACTTAAATGAACTATGAATGAAGCCTCGTGGGTTGTGTGTATGGACTAATAAGTCCAGCACACATTTATAAAGTACGTTAACCTAAGACGTTATGTGATGAACGATGTGACCCTAGAAGGGTTAAGTAAGCGTGTGAAATACACTAAAAAGGCCAAGTGCATTGGCATATGATGAAATGAACATTCACGTAGAGGGGTGAGTAATTATGAAGAGTTATTGTGCTAAAGCTAATGAATATTGTGACAACATGATAAGAGGCTAATGTGAAAGATGAGAGCGATCTCAAATGAGCCTAAGTAAATGTTACCAAAACGTACTCGCCTATGAGAGTGTAAAGTTAATGAAGAGACCAGTGTCTATGAACACTCTAACGAAAGTATTAAAGTTAATGCATACTTAATACTAATGATGAGATGAGAAATCATCTAATGAGCAATGATGCCCTCATGCTAGAAGCCAACTTCTATAAAGTGTTAGATGAATGTAATGAAACTTTATACGGAGCACCGATAGGCTAGCTATGAGTCGCGATTCCTTCTTTCGGGAAGGCAGAGATTCATGTAAATCTCATGAGATAAGACTGTCCATTTAGGCGGGTATGGGTCTCCTTATATCTACTAGTCTTTGAACCTATGCAGCCAACATAGGGATCTAACAGGGTTCAATTCCCTATATACGCTAGCATGTTTTGGTTTCACTTTGGCCGGTGATTCCACCTCTTTTCGGTGTGGGGTAGACACAGGATTTCATGGAGCTCACATGATATATGTCGATTAAAGTTAAAGTTCCCAAAGGAAGAATGAGGCCAACCTCAGTAATGCACATTATGAAATGAATGATACCCAAGGTGTTTGGTTAGGATAATCAAGAGGTGAACTACACTCAAGTAATAACATTAGGTCGTTCTTGGTTATTGCACAGTGAACTCAATGATAGTCTCAAACTACATCCTAGTTATAGCTGGTACTGCACCAGTCTATGAATGAATGAAACCAATGAAAATGAAGTATGCATGAATGAATGAAAAACTTTGTGTTTGCTAAAGGATATTCTCATGCAATACCTATTGAGAAAAATTACAATGATTATACAAGGGATAGACCCTATGAACTAAACTAAATGATGATTAATAAATAAAGACGTTTGAAAAGGACTTAGCTTAGCACCGAGTGAACTTGACAATTGGAGGTGTTGACTTAACATAGATGGAGATTCACCCTATAGTTCCATATGAGGTGTTGAATCCCCTATGAGGGACACTCACCCAACGGATTCCCATGAGATGAGGCTCCAATACCATAGGCCTGTAGAGGGTTCATACATATATCCTCGTTCTAGAACAATGTTGCCACCATTGGAAGACTAGCTAGTGGATCAACCTACAAAGCTACGTTTATGTTTTATTCTACTTTGGCCGGTAGACCGCCTTCCATAGGTGTAAGGTTTTACAACACCAGATTCCACACTTAGCTCTTGTCGTCTATGTCAGTTAAGGCAAGTGTTCCTAAAAGTAAAATGAAGTAATGGACTATACACTAACTAGTAAAATAAAGTAATGGACTATACACTTATCTTGGTCATTGAACTTGTAGGCTAAATGGTGGGTTGTGAGTAATGGTCTTGCTTATATTATGATGTTATGAACTCTTGTATATGTTTACATGACTATTACTTGTTGATGTTGGTCTTGTGTCGTACATGAGTTTGACTTATGGATTATGTGATTATTGGCTTGTATGGGTTATTGACTTAGCATGGTTTTTGATCAAATATACTTTTTGTCCGGATTTCACTTGTTTTAAGTGCATATACACATACTTAGTACAAATGTGTACTAACCCATGTTTGATGTTTACTACAAATGTACGATCCGACTGTTGATATTAGAGAAGGCTTTGAAGACTACTTGGATTCTTATCTTCCAAGTTCTATAGGTCCTCACTTTACGAGGACGATGCCATTATCTACCTATTGGACGTTTATTAGTCTTAAAGATTCTTTGTTAATTCTCTCTCATTTTGGTACTATAATTTTAAAGCTTATATGTGGCTATAATTGTTGATGTAAGGGCTATTCCCAAATTGTGATGCTCTTATCTAGATGGTTTAATATGAGACAATGTTATACACTTCTTATGAGACTATCTTATACTATGTATGTGCAATAAAAGTAGAATACTATGTAATCTTCTTATACGAATGGTCTATGTCTACTCGATATGATTATTTGTGTGTATATAGATGTCTATTTAAACCTCAATGTAGAAGTAGTCAAAAAGTTTTATATTTTCCGCATTTTTAACCTATGAATATAATGATGTAAGCTAAGAGGCTAGTCTTAGTCCTCAAAGAGGACGACGACGTCGATTACATCTAGGGGGTGCTCCCTGGATGTGACAAACTTGGTATCAGAGCATGAGGTTGAATACCTTTAGGATTAATATCTTATATAAACCAAGTCTACATAGATTCTTATTCACATATCTGAAGCGTGCCACGCTTATGAAAGAGGAACTATGTAATGCTTAGGAAATTTTCATCTTCTTGTAATACTATGTCGTGCCTCTAGAGTCTACCTTATGTGTTCTTTTCACCTAAACCTTGTATGGTGGTTATAGGTATGAATACCCTAAGAGCAGCCGCAAGAAGGGCCGAGGAAGACATTGCTAATGCGAGAGTACAAGACAACCAAGTGCCTCTACTTGAAGAAGTTCCTCTGGGTGATCAAGTTTCGGTTGCTCCTCCTCCAATGGAAGATGGGGATATAAGGGAAGCTTTTCTCCAAATGGCCCAAGCCATTAAACCCCAAGCACAAGCCGCCACTACTCAAGCACAAGCTATGATGACCCAAGCTAATCTGGAGGTGGTACCCCGAGGAAACCAACAAGTTAGAACCATGGCCTCCCGTTTGAGGTATTTCACTAGGATGAATCCTCCTTCTTTCTATGGGTCCAAAGTTGAGGAAGACCCCCAAGAGTTCATTGATGAAATTTACAAGTTTCTCTATGCTATGGGGTTGACTACTAGTGAGAAGGCTGAGTTAGACACTTACAAACTCAAGGATGTGGTCCAAACTTGGTACATCCAATGGAGAGACAATAGGCCTCTTAGGGGTGGTTCGGTGACATGGGAGATTTTCAAGAAGGCTTTTCTTGATAGGTTCTTTCATAGAGAGACTAGGGAATCCAAAGTGGAAGAATTCATCAACCTTCAAGGAGGTATGAGTTTACTTGACTACTCTTTGAAATTCACTAAATTGTAAAGATATGCTCCTTCTTTGGTTTTTGACCCTAGAGATGAAATGAGCCGCTTTGTGACGGGAGTGTCGGATGACTTGAAAGAAGAATGTCGTTCGGCTATGATACACAATAATATGAACAGTTCTCGTCTCATGGTGCATGCTCAACACATGGAAGAGACTAGGGAGAAGAGGAAGATTAGGGAAGCAAATAGGGCCAAGTCTTTTGATGGTGGTTCTTCAAAGGGTAGGCTTGATATCCAAGACAAGACTAGGTTAAAAAACAGGTTCCCCAATCAATTTCCTTCTAAGTTCCCTATCGCTCGTGAGGATAAGGTTCCTAAACCTAAGTCTTAAAAGGGAAAGAGTGGAAGCTCACCTAATGAGAAGCCTACTTGTACCAAATGTGGGAAAGGTCACTTCGGTGAATGCTTAGTTGGAACGGTCAATTGTTTTAGTTGTGGAAAAAGGGGTCACCACTTGAGATATTGCCCTAATTTGAAGGGGCAAGACAAGGGGAGTGAACAAGCAAGTGGTTCAAATGATGATGCTCTGAAGAAGATCGCTTCTATGCTTTCCGCTCTAGGGGTGAGTAAGAGACTTCTCCCGATGTGGTGAACGGTATGTTGAATGTCTTTTCTATTGATGTATATGATTTACTTTATCCCGGTGATACTTTGTCATTTGTTCCTCCTCTAGTAGCTACAAAGTTTGACATTCTTCCAGATATCTTGAATGAACCTTTTATGGTGACTACCCCAGTGGGTGAGTCGGTTGTTTCTAAGATAGTATAGAAATTGTCGTATAATGTTGCACAATATATTTACAAATGTGGAGCTAGTTGAACTTGATATGGTCGATTTTACATTATATTGGGTATGAATTGGTTGCATGCTTGCTTTGCTACTATTGATTGTAGAACAAGGGTGGTGAAGTTTAACTTTCCAAATGAATGTGTTTTAGAGTGGAAGGGGGGAAATTATATTTATATTGGTCGTATCATTTCTTGTTCGAAAGCTTGTAGGATGATCTCTAAAGGGTGTTTATACCATATAGTAAGAGTCCAAGATTTAGACTCACAAATTCCTCTCATTGGGTCGGTCCCCGTAGTGAGGGAATTTTCCGAAGGTCTTTCCTAATGATCTTCCCAGTATTCCTCCTGAACGGGAAATTGATTTTGGTATCGACTTGATAATTGATACAAATCCCATTTCAATTCCTCTTAATCGGATGGCTCCAGCGGAATTGAAAGAAATGAAGGCTCAACTCAAAGACTTACTAGACAAGGACTTTATTCGGCCTAGTATTTCTCCATGGGGTGCTCAGGTATTGTTTGTGAAGAAGAAGGATGGGTCCCATAGAATGTGTATCGATTACCGTCAACTCAACAAAGTCACAATCAAGAACAAGTATCCTCTCCCTCAGATCGATGATTTATTTGATCAACTCCAAGGTGTGAGTTACTCTTCCAAGATTTACTTGATATCAGGATATCACCAACTTAGGGTGAGAGGTTAAGATATTCCCAAGACGGCATTTTGGACTAGATATGGTCACTATGAGTTCTTAATGTCCTTTGGTCTCACTAATGCTCCGGAGGCGTTTATCGACATGATGAATAGGGTGTTTCGAAGTTACCTAGATTCATTTTTCATTGTCTTCATTGACGACATCTTGGTATATTCAAAAAATGAGGGTGAACACATGGACCATTTGAGAGTGGTTTTGCAAGTTATTAAGGAACATCAATTGTTTGCCAAGTATAACAAATGTTAGTTTTGGTTGAGATCGGTACCGTTTTTCTTGGTCATATCAACTCTAGTGAAGCTGTGAAGGTTGATACAAGAAAGACTGAAGTGCTGAAAAATTGGCCTAGACCTTTGGCTCCTACGAATATTAGGAGTTTCATAGGCCTAGCTGGTCATTATAGAACGTTTTTCAATAGGTTTGCATCCATTGCTTCCCCTTTGACAACCTTGACTCAAAAGAATGTGAAATTTGAGTGGTCAGAAGAATGTGAAAAGAGCTTCTAAATGTTGAAGATAGGCTTACTTTCGCTTCGGTATTGACCCTACCAGAGAGTACTAAGGGTTTTGTGGTCTATGGTGATGCATCCCGAGTCGGGTTGGGGTGTACTCTTATGCAACACGGAAAATTTATAGCCTATGCTTCTAGGCAACTCAAAATTCATTAGAAGAATTATCCAACTCATGACCTTGAGTTAGCATCGTTGGTATTTGCCTTGAAAATATGGAGGCATTATCTTTATAGGGTTCATTTTGATGTGTATACGGACCATAAAAGTCTCCAATATGTATTCACTTAAAAGGAGTTGAATCTCCGGCAACGGAGATGGTTAGAGTTGTTGAAAAACTATGATATGAGTGTTCTTTATCACCTAGGCAATGCTAATGTGGTAGTGGATGCTCTAAGTCGATTGTCCATGGTAAGTGTATCCCATATGGAAGAATCCAAGAAAACCTAGTGAAATATGTTCATAGGTTGGCTCGTTTAGGGATTCGAATTGAAAGTTCAGCAAATGGGGGTATGGTTGTGCATCATAACTCTGAGTCATATTTGGTGGTTGAGGTGAAGTCTAATCAACACCTTGATACATTGTTGATGGAGCTGAAAGAATCGGTTCTTGGTAAAATGAATGAGTCATTCTCCCAAGGGGGGATGATGTTCATATGTACCAAGGGAGATTGTGTATGCCTAATGTGGATGATTTGAGGAATAAGATCCTTGAGGAAGCTCATGGAGCCCGTTACTCTATTCATTCGGGTTCTACAATAATGTAGCTTGGCCTTAGAGAAGTGTTTTTGTGGGATGTCCTAAAAAGGAATATTGCGGAGTTTGTTGCAAAGTGTCCCAATTGCCAACAAGTGAAGCCCGAACACCAAAAGTCGATTGGTCTACTACAAGAAATACAAATTCCTACTTGGAAGTGGGAAGATGTTAATATGGATTTTGTACTAGGTTTGCCTCAAACTCGAAAGCAATATGACTTTATATGGGTAGTAGTGGATAGATTTACCAAATCCGCTCACTTTATTTGCCTTTAAGTCTACTTATTATGCGGAAGACTATGCAAGGATCTATATTGATAAGATAATGAGTCTTCATGGGATTCCTTTTTCCATTATATCGGATAGAGGTGCTCAATTTACGTCTAGATTTTGGAGATCATTTCAAAGAGGCTTGAGTACTCAAGTGAAGTTAAGCACCTCTTTTCATCCTCAAACGGCTGGTCAAGCGGAGCGGACTAATGAAACTCTTGGAGATATGCTTAGGGCTTGTATCATTGATTTCAAGGGAAATTAGGATATGCACTTGCCTTTGGTGAAGTTCTCTTATAACAATAGCTTTCATGCATCAATCTCTATGGCTCCTTATGAAGCTTTGTATGGTAGGAGGTGTAGGTCTCCTATTGGATGGTTTGAAGTTGGAGAGTCTTTGCTTCTTGGTCCCGATTTGATCTATAAGACTTTGTAGAAAGTTCATATCATAAGAAACCGGTTGCAAACAGCCTATAGTCGGCAAAAGTCTTATGCCGATCATAGGAGAAAAGACATTGAATTTAAAGAGTGTGATAAGGTGTATTTCAAGATATCGCCCATGAAAGGGGTAGTTAGATTTGGCAAGAAAGGGAATTTAAGTCCTTGTTATGTGTGTCTTTATGAAATCTTGCAAAGGATTTGTAAGGTTGCATACGAGTTGAAACTCCCTAGTGAACTATCTTCTGTTCATCCAGTTTTTCATGTATCCATTCTTATGAAGTGCACTGGTAATCCTGAGACCATTCTTCCAATTGAAGGTGTTGGTGTGAAAGAGAACCTCTCCTATGAGGAGATTCTGACTAAAATTTTTGATCGTCAAGTGAAGAGGTTGAGGAACAAAGAGGTGGCCTCCGTAAAAGTGTTATGGAGAAACCACCTATTTGAGGGAGCAACATGGGAGGCCGAGGACGACATGCAATCCCTTTATCCTCATCTCTTTGCTAATTAAGGTTAGTTGTTCTTCTTAATAATTAAAATAATGAGTTAATGTTATTTTGACTTGCTTTGCAAAGATGAGTATAATTATGGTAAAAAAAAGATTTATGCTAAAATGATTTATCATGGAAAAAATTTCTTTTGCTCGAATTGCACTTATTTGTGTATTTAGTATATTGTTTCTTTCATGATGTGATAGTGTACATATTGATATGTTGAGAAAGGAACTTTGGCATAATTGACTCTTTAATTATATGTTGAGCTCATGTTATTGTTATAAGAAGGAAATTCCTCATGTTGTGACTTTGAACCATTACGTGTAAAATTGATGTTTTGGGTCATTATGTAAATGTCATATTGTTATGTTGAATTAAGTTGTAACTCAAGTTGATGATGTATATTTTTGGTTGGGCTGCTAGTCCTGAGTCTACCTTTCCCTTTTAAAAGTTTAATGTCATTTGGGGACGAATGTTCCTAAGGGGGGGATAATGTACCACTCAGAAAATTCAAGACCTAATCTAGAGACTAACATGAGTTTTTGAAGTTTTAAATTATGTTTTAAGAAGTAAAATAATGTATATAAGTCATCCAAGAAGTTTTAGAGCAAAGATGTCAAAGTACGTCCATGACGTCCGGAAACTAGCTTAATTGAACTAGTTGACGTCGCTATGTTTGGGGATGGTTTTGGAGGGTCAAATGAAGTCTAAAACTTTTAAAAAGACTTTGGTTAGGTAGAATGTATTATAGAGGGTCTAAATGTATGAGAACGACACCCCAAAGACCCCCCGAAGGGTCATGGAGGAGGACCCCAACATGGGTGGGCAGGCTGCCAAAGCAGCCTGCGAAAGTCATGAATTAGTGGGCTTCTTTGATACAAGCAGCCAACATGGACCTCAGTGGTTCAATTTATTTTTCAAAAATAAAATTGCATGCTGGCCCCGTGATGCGGAGCCACTTCCCAGATTCGGTAAAATCATATTTTTGACATTTAGACTTCATAAAAAGACCCATTTAAGTGTAGGGTGTATTGGGTAATTTAGGGGGTGATTATATATAGCCTAAGGATCATTTTAAAGTCATTTTTCACTCACCCAAACCCAATTCCCAAAATAAAACCCAAAAGCTCTCTCCTCTCTCTCCCAATGCCTCCATTGAAGAAGGAAGAAAGCTTGAAGAAGAAGGTCAATTTCTCGAGGATTTCACTTCAATTTCGTGGATTAAGCTTTGATAAGGTGTGGGTTCTTAACTCTTGGGATTCCTTTCCCCAAGAGGTCCTTTCAAAGTTGATTTTCAAATTACCCAATTCCATGGGGTTTTCCAATTCTAATGGGGTTTCTTCTAAACTTCAAATTGATGATAAATTGTGATTTCTTATGACTAATTGAGTATAGATTGTTGGTTAATTGAGCTTAATTGATGAAATTTAATGTTGATCATGTTCCCTTCCTCAATTTCCCAAATCTTGTATCTTGGTCATGAACTGATGGGAATTGAAGAATGATTTGATTATAGACTTGTTTTATCTATTCTAATTCATGTATGGATTTACTAGGGTAATGTATTGTTGGGATTGGATAAATTTATTGATGAATTCACGATGAACCCTAATTCCCCTAACCCTAGGTTATAAATTGATGTTAATTGGGATATTGATGACGCAATTGACCTAATTCTTGTACTAATTACTATTGATTGATGTTACTACACCTATTATTGGATGTAATGGTTTTGTTGATGGTAATACCATGATGATTGATTTTGATGCAGATTTGGTAAGTCTTCATCATCCTAACCTTTACTTCAACTATGATGGTGTGTGATTGGTGATGTAGCTCAATTGAACTATACCTTGTGAATAGCATATATAGGTGTTGGTTTGATGTTGAATGGAAATGTCTTGACTATGTGATTGTGAGATTATGCTTAACATGAAATGATATAAGGTTGGTGATGAGTTGCCTATGTGCCTTGTTAAGAAATGATGGTGCTGATATGCTATTCTCAAATGTGAGGGTTGCCATGAAAGGATATTCTCATGCAACACCTATTTAGCTAAATAACTATAATTATACAAGGGATAGACCCTATGACCTAAAAAAAGTGATGATTAATAAAGAAAGACATTTCAAAAGGGACTTAGCTTAGCATCGAGTGAAATTGACAATGGGAGGTGTTGACTTACCATATAGGGAGATTCACCCTATAGTTCCATATGAGGTGTTGACTCCCCTATGAGAGACACTCACCCAATGGATTCCCATAGGATGAGGCTCCAATGACATAGGCATGTAGAGGGTTCATACATATCTCCTAGTTCTAGAAATATGATTCCACCTAGGAAGACTAGCTAGTAGATCCACCTAGAAAGCTACTTTTATGTTTGGTTCTACTTTCATCGGTAGACCGACTTCTATCGGTGTAAGGTTTTACAACACCGGATTCCACACTTACCTCTTGTGGTCTATGTCGGTTAAGGACAGTGTTCCCAAAAGTAAAATGAAATAATAGACTATACACTAAATAAGGTGACTTGAGAGGTTTGACTTAGCCTAGGTAGAGGTACGAGTTTCTACCTATGCCTTGCACTAGTTTGCCTTGAGGGAATCCTTAGGAGGTTGTTCTTTTGTTATTATAATGTATATGCTATGAAGATGTTAACTTTACATGTTGATGATCCTATATAATGTTAGTTTCAATTATGAACATGTTATTGGTCTATATTGCTAAATATGATGATGACTACTATTGATGCTATTTTATGTTGAGTTGGGAATTACTTGTGATCCTTTGTTTGGTTTGATTGATTGAGTAAGGTTATGGGGCTTTGATTGGTCATTGCACTTATATTATGATGTTATGAACTCTTGTATATGTTGACTTGACTATTACTTGTTGATGTTGGTCTTGTGTCATACATGTGTTTGACTTATGGATTATGTGAATATCAGCTTGTATGGGTTATTGATTATGCATAAGGCTTTTCAAAGTACTTTAGTATGGTTTTTGATCAAATGTCCTCTTTGGCACGATTTCACTTGTTTTATATGCATATACCCATACTTAGTACAAGTGTGTACTAACCCATGTTTGATGTTTACTACAAATGTAGGATTTGGCCGTTGATATTAGAGAAGGCTTTGAAGACTACTTGGGTTCTTATCTTCCAAGTTTGGTAGGTCCTCACTTTCCGAGGACGATTTCGTTATCTACCTATTGGATATTTATTAGTCTTAAAGACACTTTTTTCATTCTCTTTCATTTTGGTATTATAATTGTAAAGCCTATATGTGGCTATAATTGTTGATGTCAAAGCTATGCCTAAATTATGATACTCTTATCTATATGGTTTAATATGAGAAAATGTTATAGACTTCTTATGAGACTATCTTATACTATGCATGTGCAACAAAAGTAGAAGACTATGTAATCTTCTTATACGAAGGGTCTATGTATACTCTATATGAATATATTGTGTGTATGTAGAGGTCTATCTAAACCTCAATGTAGACGTAGTCAAAAAGTTTTAAAACTTCCATATTTTTAACCTATGAATGTAATGATGTAAGCTAATAGGCTAGTCTTAGTCCTCAAAGAGGACGACAACGCCGGTTACGTCTAGGGGGTGCTCCTCAAATGTGACAGGGGCGTCGATGCCTCCATCATTAAGGACTTAATCACTTTTCCAAAATTGGCCAAAAACATGGTATCTGACCAAGACTACGGTTGTACAGGACGGTTGGGGGGAGAGGCGTCGACTGACATACAACCCGTAGGTCGGGTTCTCGTCGGTAAGGCCTGCATTTCACTTTGTTATTTTAGATGACTTCAATTATTTAGTTAATTAGTTAAATTGTTAATTAGGGGTTAAGGGGTGGTTAATTTAGTTAGTTAATTTACTATATAAACTACCCTAATCCTAAACCCAACTTAACACATCACTTTTTCCAAACCCAAATTAATTTTCCTTCTATCTACTCTCTCTCCCAAAGAAGAACTCCACAGAAGACCAAGGGCTAAGGGTTATAGGGATGCATGAAGTCAACTTTTCTCCATCAATTTTGAAGGAATGTCAAGGTATGGGAACTCTTCACCTTTGGGATTCCTTCCCAAAAGGGTTCTTTCAAAATTGGTTTCAAAAGATGTGTTTCACATGGGTTTCTTTCTAATCCGAGATTGATCTTTTAAATTATGTTGTTCTTCTTGATTTCTATTGGTTATTAAGGTTATATTCTGATGTAGTACTGTTCGGTTATGGTAGTTCTTGATGCTAAACCTAGTATTGTGGAAGAGGTGATGAATTGACCCCAATTCCCTAACCCTAGGTATGATCTTATTACACCTATTATTGGATAAAATTGGTTTGTTGATGGTAAGACTATGGATGATTGCTTTTTAAGTAGAATTTGTAAGACTTTGTTATGCTAAAGATTTACTTCAATTATGATGGCTTGTACTTGGTGATGAAGTTGGATTGAAGTATATCTTTTGATGGGATTCAGTAGGTGTTTGTATGATGATGTAATTGAAATGTCTTTATTATGTGGATTATGAGAGTTTGATTAAGATGTAATGATATAAGGTTTGTTATGAAGTACCTCTTTTCCTTACTATAATATGATGATGTTAAAGTGTTAATCTCACATATGAGGGTTGTATTGAAAGAATGTTCTCATGCAAATCCTGTTTAGATAAGGACTATTAATATACAAGGAGTTAGTCTCCAATGACCTAAACTAAGTTATGATTGTTTAAGAAAGACATTTCAAAAGGGACTATAGCTTAGCACCGAATGAACAAGTAGTAAGGAGTGTCCATTCCCAAATATGTAAGGTAGGTGTACTATTTTACACATGACATAAAAATTACAATGCCAAAAGGCATAAAGACAGTCTCAAACATGTCTCCTAGTTCTTGAACTATGTTTCCCCTATAGGACTACTAGCTAATGGATTCACCTAGATTATATGTTCATTCTTTGGTACTACCTTGGCAAGTAGTCCACCTTCTTTTTATGTAGGGTTTCATGACACCGGATTCTACCTTAGCTCATATGGTCTATGTCGGTTAAGGCAAGTGTTCCCGAAAGTAATATGAAGTAATAAAGTGAACTCTAACTAGGAGGACTTAAGGGATTTGACTTAGTCTAGATAAAGTTATGTGACTCTGCCTATACATTGCACTAGTTGGCCTTGAGGGAAGTACTAGAAGGATGTTCTAATGTTCTTATTCTCTTATGAAATGAATGATATGCATATGTTGACTTTACATGTTGATGATACTATATGATGCTTCTTTCACTTATGAACATGTTATTGGTCTATATTCCTAAATATGATGATGAATACTCATGATGTTATGTTGTGTGAATTTAGACAGTATTCATGATCTTTTGGTTAGTTTACATGATTGAGTGGGGTTATAGGGCTTCACTTCATCATTGCACTAGTAAGCTTGGTAAGGGGTTAGGAGTAATGATTTTGCTTATGTTGTTATGTTATGAACTATTGTACATGTTGGTTGTTGTAACATGATGTTGGAATTGCTTTGACTATGGTTCTAATATGCTATAACCATGTTGACTTGACTTGACTTGATGATGTTTGTCTTGTGTTAAATATGCTATTGTCTTAAGAAATATATTATTATTTTATTATATGTGTTCTTCGTTGTGCATAAGGATTTTCAAAGTAACTTGGTATGGTTTTGAATAAATGATCCCTTTAGCATGATTTCTAAAATATGTGTTCATATGTTTCCATACTTAGTACAAGTGATTTACTATCCCCTATTTCTCCCTTTTTTCTCAAAAAATTTAGGTTCCGGTCGTTGAAGGGTTTGTGGACAATTCGCAAGGAAGGCTTGGATCATTTCTCAAATTTTGGGTATGTCCTCAAGGTATGAGGATGATGCATTTTCTCATTCTACCTATCTGACATGATATAGTCTAAAGACATTCGTTTCACTCTTATTGTTCCAGACATTTTTGTAAGCCCTAAATGGCAGTTATACATTTGTGAAGGGTTATGCTCAAATTGTTCTATTCCATCTTAGATGGTTTTATTTGAGATATCTCTAAGTATACTCCTTATGTATATATTATGTGTAAGCGAGAGGTCTATGTAAGCCTCATGATGTGGATGTAGATGAAATGTTTTAATTTTCCGCTCTTTTTAACCTATGATATGTAGTTACGAATGCTAAGAGGATAGTCTTAGTCCTCTCCTAGGACGTCGATGTCGGTTACATCTAGGGGGTGCTCCTCGGTTGTGACAGTAGCTTTAGGAGAAAGGCCTATACTCTCTTAATGGTAGCTTGATTTACATGTAAAGTGTATTTGATGGGAAAACTTGAGATTAGTTTCTCATGGTAGCTTAGGGTTTAGGATTCTTGTTCCCCTATGGATAGCTTGCATCTACATGATTGGGTTCATAGTGGTTAGGTTTGTTGTGTCATGACAAGCATGTAAACCCTAGAAGTTAGGGAATTATTAGGTCGAAACACGGCGTACTTGACCTCTCGGAGGTCTTGTACAAGCCTTTAGATATCATTCATTGCATATATATTAAAATTAGGGCGGAATTGAAAACTTTTCTTTCAAAACATAATGAAGAAGCATTTCATAAATTGTCTAACGTATGTCTCAAAACCATCAGTAATAACATAAATAACAAGAGTATTGGGTCACAACCCATAAAAGTCTAACATAGAAAAGAACATAAAAGACATCATAGTGGTTGTAGTCCTCGGATGCTATGAGGACTCACCAAGTCTTCACTTCTTGGAAACCTTGGAACTCTACCCTTCAAGCAAACTCAATATTCTCAAGACCCTACATGGACAAAATGTAGGCAATATGTGTTAGTACGATTAGTACTAAGTATGGAAACATTATACCAAACATAATATATCTCAAAGGATTAATCAACAATAGGCATAATCATAAGATAAAAATACATAAGCATAACATGTATATCATAAGCATAATAAAGCATCATAAAACATATAAGAGTTCATACTTAACTCATTGTCCTTCTTACTCAAATGAACTACATCACAAGCCACCTCCTAGTATACTTGTGCAAGGCTAAGTTAGCACCCCCATACTACTACCTAAGATAAGTACATCTCTTTGGTCATTCTTGATCATAATCCACTTTTACAATTAAGACTTAGGTTCATCATAACATATGAGCACTATGCCCCTAGAACAGCTCAAAACACACTTGTACAATGCATGTGAAGCATCCCGTAATACCTCACACACTAAGCATCTCTTAAAATCACCCTATCTTTGTTTATGTTTTCTTAGGAGTCATCTAATAGTCCTACTTCATATTGATAAGGAACTATCATCTTAATACAATCATGTCATGGAATGCAGTCCTAGTCACTATCCAAGCTAAACATACATAATGAAGGGGTCATGTCATAGGTAGCTTCAAATCATACTTGTGTAATGTATAGATGGCATCCCATACTACCATCCATACTAAGTACTCCCCTAGAGCAAACTAATCCAAGAAAAATTATCTTGCAACCTTGTCTATTAATCTCAACATACTATCATAATAGACCTACTGTCATGGAAAAGATTAAATCACACTAACCAATCTAAATAAAGGAAGGATATAACCATCCTAACCACCATGCAACCAATCATGTATATGCAAGATAATCATCGGAGAGCATGAATCCTCAACACTATGTTACCATGATAAACTTATCTCAAGCTATTCCATGAAATACACCTCACATGTAAATCAAGCTACCATGAAATGCAACCTACATGCAAGTCAAGCTAACTTTAGGATAGTATAGGACTTTCCCCTAAAGCTACCATTTAATTGTTTTGGCCTAACCAAATAAAGCTAGCATGATAAAGTATCCATACAACACGAGACCAAGATAATCATGGGAGAGCTTTCTTTCTCCATCCCAAGCTAACATGACAACCACCATTACCAAGCTAACATGAGCAAGCATCCTAGCAACACATGACTAAGCTAAACATTGGAGAGATCACTTTCTCCATTACAAGCTACCATGAAGTTCCTCACCTCAAGCTACCATGAGTAATCTAACCCAAGCTTTCATCAGATTCATAATCTCAAGCTACCATAAGTATTTCAACTCAAGCCTTCTTGAGATTCACTATCCCAAGCTACCCTTGAGATGTACTATCTCAAGCTATCATGAGTACTTCACTCAAGCTACCATGTCCTTGGTGTTGTCTCACCAAGTATACTACACAAGAAGAAACCATACAACTAATTTTCAAGCTAATCATAGTCTACCATGTAATATCCATGTCAGGTTCTTAGGTCAACCTAGGGTTCGTACAGTCGAGAACTTGCATATCCTAATGAATTTCATGTCTAGTTGTAGAGGATAAAGGAAACATAATCAAAATCACCCTCATCATGAATTTATCCCCAAAGCCCTAACAACAATGGTCATAAGCCCTACAAGGGACTACTACGTTTAGTCCCTCATGATTCATACTTAATTACATGTTAATTTATACAATTAGATTATTAGAATGCAATTATAGTCATACATGATCACATAGGTTCAATTCCAAATTCCTAGGTCAAGATCATATTTAATCAATTAGACATAGTTGCATTCAAATATAGGTTATTCAATCATGATCAAATAGTATAGAATACATTTTAATAAATAAGATCAACATAAAACCTTCATCTAATGGCCTACAATCACCATGATGACCTTAAAATTTAATTACCACAATTCACTATGAATTCATCATGAAAACAGTCCATGATAATCATATATACATCATTGAATGCTACCTTCTAGATTGAGATCACAATAAAGCCATACCCATAATGCAATCACAACCCTATTAAGATAGGGGTTCTTTGGATTCACAATCGAAGGGAAACTAGGTGGACTCCATGGATGAATAAGCTTCACATAAATTAGATTAGATCCTTAAACCCATCTTGAACCTTGATCAATTCGTCCAAAAGTTTCCTCCAATTTCTCTTCTTCTTCAATGGTGGTTTTGGGAGAATGTTGGGAGGAAAAGGTTTTGATTTGGGAGTCTAGGGTCTAAATGGCTATTTTACTTATTAAATAATCTTAAAATACCTAAAATAACCACCAATAATTAATCCATAAATTGACCAAAAGACCCCTGCAACTATTGGACCATTTAACCAATTCTAATTTGACTTTAAAACGACGCGACCAAATATGTGAGTTTACTGCGTGTCGCGGAGGAATTTTTGATTCTTGTTTCTTGAAAATTTTGATACAGAATTTT
Source organism: Solanum sitiens (assembly GCA_016801875.1). NCBI lineage: Eukaryota > Viridiplantae > Streptophyta > Magnoliopsida > Solanales > Solanaceae > Solanum > Solanum sitiens. The sequence goes on from JABWTJ010000071.1 coordinate 338,283, forward strand.
TCGTGAAAGACACACATCACAGGGCAAGATTTTTGCCCATTTAAGTGCCAGCTGCGCGACGCGCAGCCACTGCCATTTCTTGGCTTGTGCTGCAGCTTGCATTGGCCATGTTTGGGTCCTCCTTGAGGTCCCTTTGGCTGGTCCACCGGGGCGCCGTTCTCGGAGATTTAGACCCTTTACATGATAGGATATGTGTAGGAAAAATTGATACTAAAATTACATCTCAAACCATCCCTGAAATATCCACTACAGAACACCACGACACACTAGTTCAACTTCGACTAGTTTCTGCATGTCTTGGACGTTCTTGGACGTTTGACCTCCAAACCCTTCAAAACTTCAGATGATGAAACCACATGTTAGGCTCTATCTTTCCCTAATTCATTTTGGGGTGTTACATGTTGTATCCTTCCTTTAGTAGCTTTGTTAGTATGTTTAGGTGCTTTCCATGGTAGTAGGTCTATTATGTAGTATGTTGAGATTAGTAGATATGGTTGCAAGATAAGTTATCTTGTATTATCTTAGTCTAGAGGATTACTTAGTATGGATGGTGGTATGGGATGTCATCTATACATGGCACAAGTATGACTTGAAGCTACCAATGACATGGCCCCTCTATGATGTATGTGTAGGCTGGATAGTGACTAGAGTTGCATTCCATTATATGATTGACTTATGATGATAGTTCCTTGTAAATATCAAGTAGGTCTATTAGGTGATTCTTAATATGACATGAACCAAGATAGCGCGATTTCAAGTTATGCTTAGTGTGTGAGGTATTATAGGTGTTTCACATGCATTGCACAAGTGAGTTTTGAGGTGGCCTAGGGTAATAGTGCTCATATCTTATGATGAAATTGGCCCTTAATTATGAAAGTCGACTATGATCAAGAATGACCAAAGAGATGTACTTAGCCTTGGTAGTAGTATGAGATGCTTCCTTAGTCTTGCACAAGTACACTTTGAGGTGGCTTATGATATGGTTCATCTAAGTAAGATGGAAAAAAGAGTTATGTATGAACTCTTATATGTTTTATGATGTTTTAATATGATTATGATATTCATGATATTTTTATACCTTTATCTCTTATGGTTATGTCTATTATTGACTAACCCTTTTAGATATCTTATGTTTGGTATGATAGTTTCCACACTTAGTACCTATCGTACTAATGCATATTGTCTGCATGTTGTCCATGTAGCGTCTTGAGAAGATTGAGTTGCTTTGAAGGATAGAGTTTCCTAGGTTTTCTAAAATCGAAGATTGGTGAGTCTAAATAGAATCCGAGGACCCCAACACTATGTTGTCTTTTTTCATTATTTTAGACTTTTATAGGCTGTGACCCAAGACTATAGTACTCATGATGTCATAGACGGTTTTTGAGACATATGTTAGAAGTTATATGAAATGACTTCTGCATTATGTTTTTGAAGAAAATTTTTTAATTCCGCACTATTTTTCGTATATATGCAATGAATGATGTCTAAGGTCTTGTAAAAGATCTCCGAGAGGTCAAGTACGTCGTTTGATGACTCAGGGATGCCCTAACTTCTAGGGTGTACTTATGAATCGTGATAGTGTCCTCAATTGTTTATTATATCTTGATATCTGATAAATACTCCTAAGTTTTAGGTATTTGAGGGTTTGTAAGGAGGATGGAACCTTAGGTGCAAAGATGAAGCAAAACAGAGAAAAAGAGCTGAAGATGCAAAGGTGAGCATTGCGAAGAACATATGGAGATCTGCCATATAGAAAAGTTCTGCGTTCTGTTACAACTAGTAAGCCCTGAAAGAAGTGGATCAAAAGGAGATGAAAAGGAGTAGTCGGCGCTTTGCCAATCAATTCCACAAAGCAGAATATTTCCGCCCATCAATCCAGAACACATAGACAAGAAAGGAACGTGCAAGCGGTGATGAACTAAACAAAGGGATATTCGCTGAATCACGGCTAACTGCGCTAAGAAGATTCGCCAGCACAATTCTGAGGTCTAAAAATACTAAACTCATTTATTATTTAAAAAAGAAGAAAATTAGAGAATGAAAAAGTTAAACTTCATATTTTATTTTAGAAACTTTTTTCTTAAGCTTTCTCTCAAATTTGAGAGGGTATTTTTGGAATATTGAAGAAAGAAGCTCTTCTTCAAATTTAGAAGTGGGTCTTCTCCATTTACCTTCATTCGCACTTTTAATCTTTATTCTGTTATACCCACTTGATTCGTATATCATTTTAAGTATATTTGATTATTGCATGATGTGTGGCTAAAATCCCCCATTCTTGCGTGTAATTTACTAATTATGGGAGAATTAATTTTTTGGGTCTTGATTGCTTTTAGCTTAGATTGCATTTGAATGGTGATTTCGCCTAGTGGTTATGGTTTAATCTAATGGGTTTGTAGTTGCAAATACAAAACCACCCATGTGATTTTGACTTGCTCAAGAGAGAGGTCGTGAAACTCATATAACTAGAATGATTTCCTAAGGACTGGATCGAAATGAGGTTCAGCCCAAGAAGGTGAGCCCTAGTCCCAAATCCATGCACTCTCGTAGAAAAAGAGAGCATGTATAAGGCGTAGGCTTGATAGTTTAGATGAGTGGGTGTATGAGATGAAACCATTTGATATGGGGTAAGTTTCTAGAGAGGGAACTTGGTTTCACCTAAAGCTTAGCCTAGTCATCATTGTCTTACGAAATTAGCTACCAAAAGCATGTACCCACCACTTTTATATTCACATATAGCGATCACACCAAGGAACACTCTCCCATAATTATTTCTCATTTAATTTATTGCATTCTACTACTTGTAGCTAAAAAATCTTCATATTTGACACTTTGGTGTCACAATGTGAATTTAATTTGTTTTAATATTCAAAAATGTATAAAACTATCACTAATAAAAATGGAATTCTAAGTAGCTACTACTTTCATTACCACTCCTTTGGGACACGACCCAACCCTTGGTTGGGTTACTAAACTAGAAACGATTCGTAGACACTCAGACTATAGGCTAGTGTCCTTAAATCACGTGAAATAAAAAAGAAAAGAATAGAAATGGCTCCCTTTTCGAGGAGTGTTGTCACGTGATAATGTAATTTTTTTATAGTTTTTACTTTTGTAGCGTAGTTTTTAATAATTTTACTTTTAGTTTGCTGTTTATTTGTTTTGTGTGATTCTGAATTGGCACAGAGGAACAAGAAAGAAAACCCTACGGACTTCACATGGCCCATCCCCTCTTCAATGTATTAAACCTAACGGACAACCTCTTGACCTTTAAGCAAGTAAGGGATGAGACTCTAAGGACATGAGGTTGAAATTTCAAAAAGTATAAGACCCATTCCCAACTCATAGGATGACGAACAAGGATTTACTAGAATTCTTCTACAAAGGTCTTGGGACCAAAATTAAAAGTATCATTGATCAACTGTTCACAAACGGTATACTCCTTTACCCCCTACGAAATGGTAGCCCAAACCGTTAATGATATGGATAGAACCGCTAAAGATAATCAAGGAAAGAATGAGTGGGAATCACTCATAGACCAAGTAGACGTTCTATCCAAGCAAGTTGAGGAGCTAGAAGTACAAAAGAAAATGATGAATTGTCTGAAAGACAACATAAAAATGTTGTATTAGACAACAACAACAAATGCTATAACCATTCATCATCAAGACGATCAAGTCGATGATTTGATAGAGTATAAGGAATAAGTATTGGCTGGCGTCGTGCCACCACGTTAACTAAGGAACTGTATTGGAGGCAACCCAAAACCCTTTAAGTGTGTTTAGTATCTTATTTATAATAAGGGAGTTTTGATTTTGTAGATTCATTAGTGGAGGGCTTACGGAGGGAACGATATGAGGAACACAAATTATGTTGGTGACGCGCCAACTTGCGATTGCGATGCTGTCCGCTTTTTGGTTTTTGAAATCAGCCGAATGTTCTGTACGACTTGTCACAGAAAAGAGTCACTTGGCATACTGCCAAGTGATGAGGAGAAAGTTAACGAACATCATGAAGTGGATGATATCTTTAAATGTCATGCAAAATTGATGCCTTTAATTCTCCACATTTTTAACATTACTCCGATTCAGGATTTTAGCAAAATCACACTTATTTAGTGTTTACTAAACTGTAATATATGATAACTATTTTTATCTAAGTAATAAGTGCATGAATCTAGATCTATCTACCCTTTGTTGCCTAATTTTTCACCATATTAGCAGAAAAGGTTAGTTCTTCATGACCCTCTTTCAATTATGATATTTGCTATCTGGAGATATGTTTTGCCCAGTAAGGTATGCTAAAGTTTCCTGCTATGGGAATGAGTAGAATTCTTAGTACCCTAGGAGACAATTGTGTATACCAAGCTAAAGTTTGAACAGAGAATTCTATAAATTCTACTTCAAAGGGTTGTGAGGTTATTTTCAGAAACTTGAATAACAAATAGGGCACCAAGTAGTCTGGCTAGCCAGATATGGCCCGCTTGGACACTCGACGGTAATTCCAACTGGCTGAGTCATAAATCGCCCCAGTATGCACCTAGAATGCCTTTTATACGGTCGATGTACAAAATTTTGTTTGTCAAATATTAGATATAGTTTGACAAACTGATTTTACTTACATATCAACCCAACCCCAGTTGAATCCTACTAACAACATCTGTATCTTATTGTGATTGCAGGTATGGCCACATCTAAAGTTGTAAGAAAACTAATGCCTTCTCGAGGGAAAGACATTGTGAGTACATAGAATGAACGGATACGCACAAAGAGAGACGAAATGAAGATACCTGCTACAAGTACTAATGGGAAAGAGTTGCAGATTCCCCTAAAAAAATCATCAAATAGGGCAAACACTAATGGGTTAAGAACTATTATTGAAGAGAAACTATTATCCATAGATGGGATAATTGATAGATATCCTGAAATTATGAGCACAGTAAGGTATCATTCCTTTCAGCTTTTTACTAATCTACGCGGCTCATACATTCCAAGATTGGTTGTAGATTTTTACCCATCTTGTAAATCTTGGAAGGAATCGTGTAGCAGCAGTCAAACAAATTTATTTTGTAATAGTACGAGGAGGGCGGTGAGGTGCATCCAGACAATATTAATGCTATCTTAGGTCATCTTAAAAGCATGGAGGAAGCATGCAAACACCTAACCAAAACGGAAACACTCGATAACATAAAATATTGGTTAGCTCCCCGAATTTTAGATGATACCCCCAATTGAGTAAGATTTTGCACAACAATTGAAAAGAAAAGCCTAAATGTAACAGCTCAATATTGGTTTCGTTTTATCAGTACATAAATCATGCCTTCACAAAATGAATCTATTCTACGGTCTGCAAAGTCTGCATGCCTACGCAACATTATTTACATAATTCAAGGGAGATCATACCTTCCAAATTCCTAATGAGCTTAAAAATACGTAAAACTCCACTTCCATTCCTGGTGCTGATCACTATATTGTGCAAAAAAGCTCATGTACCTATGGAAGCTTAGAAGGATATGGAAATCACTCGTACATCATCCACTGACATCAGAAGAATCAAAGCAGAAAACTTAGACTTCACCCAAACAATCTATCAACAAACAAGCATCACCCATTGCAAATTAATTCGATATAAACCTCAAAATTAAGGGCATTATGCATTCAGAACATTGCAGCCAAAGGGATTAAATCAAAGGCAATATCAAAAAAATCTATTCCTACTAGAGAGCCCCAACACACTTCATTGAGATACTAATATTAAAATGTTCAAAAAACTTAAAAATAAATTTGGGGTTTAGGGGCTAACCTTTAGTGCCGATAATAATCATTTTGAAATGCTAGGCAGCAAATAGTTCAAAACCCAAGAACTAATTTCCTACTACAATACTAATGGTAGGTGAAAATCTAGAAAGTAATACTTTGGTATGAAGTTGAGGAGTTTAGAATGATGAAAAGAGATAAAGTTTGAAACTTTTTAGACATTTGGCCAAATATAACTGTTTAGTTCTTATCCATTCGGTGACGTTAGTCGCTCTCGACGACCTACTAGGCTTGCCACCGGTTTGTCCTTTAACCTACAATTTTTTTAAAATCTTAAGTTTCATGGGGATAAAATTTGCCATCTGAGTCGAGGTATCCAAACTAGTTGGTGATGCGCCAAACTACTCCTCAAATTTGTCGAGTTTTACAGACCTTATTTATACTTGCGTTGAGCCAAACGAAGGATCTAGTCGGGCTCTCCCACCTGTTTGGCAACTTGCGAAACAGAACTTTTTCTTTCCAATCTTCAATAGTCTACACTTCCTTAACTTTAACCAACAACATCAACACATCATTACTTATAAAGTAAAATACTAAACATTTAAGGCCTTGGGTTGCCTACCAAGAAGCTCCTTATTTACGTTGTGGCACGATAAAAGTCTTGTCTCATTCTTCGTTTGTTAGGGCTAGACCTAGTGTCACTAGGTAACCCCAATATGTCTTTTGGGTGGGGATGATACAATGCAAACATTAGGAGTGACCTGATTTGCCGGATTGATCTAGAATAAGATCTAATTAATTGAATTAACACTTCAATATTCTCTCTCATTTCTTAAAACATCTGATCTTGATCGGTGATCTTTTTTAAAATTATTTTAAGTTTGTCGTCATCACAATTTTTTTTCTTCATCACTTCCTCTACTCATGAGAAGACATGTACCTCCTTAATCGTTTGCACTAGTTTTGCACCTCAAATATTTTGGTGGCCAAGTTATTTAGTTGAGATACGAGCACAATTAGTTGAAAGCCATCCTTGACTTCTTGATCTACCTGAATCGACTTTCCACCCACATCCTCAACCATGCTCAGGGTACCTACATACACAAACCACTAAATAGTAAAATAAAACTAAAAGTAAAATTAGTAAATTGCATCTAAAAAGAATAAAAACTCTATATAACTACATTTTCTCAATTGACACCACTCTCTAGTAGCTGCGCCATTTTTATGCTTATCATTACCAACGACACTACTTCCGGGTGAAGTGTCTTTGATCGTAGATATTATAGTAACCCAAAGCGGTTTTGAAATTTTGTAGATATTTAGAATTTCATTCTAATTAGTCGTAGATAAAGATATTCACGAGCAAAAACTTTTTAAATTCAAGGGGTGACACAAAAGCGTCAAATATCTATTGGGCCTTCATCACAAGTAGAGTAAAAATAGTAAAGATCAATAAAAAATAAACAATGAGGGGGGGATTCTGGGGTGCGATAGGAACACAAATTGCCCTAGATTATTAGGTACATGATTTTGATAGGAAAACAGTAGAAAATAGTGACTAGACTATTCTTTAATTTCAAATAAGTTCTCTCTTGAGAAACTTACCCCGTTTCAAATAGGTTCCTCTCAGACACCTATTTGCCGCATGAAGTGCACCTTACGACTTACCCCACTCACTCTCTGGAGATGAGTGTTAGGATATGAGACAAGGTCTCACCCATTCTGGATGAGCCTCATGTCGACCAACTCCTTAGTCTATCAATCTAGTGGTCATAGTTTCGCGACTTCTCTCTCAAGCAAGGAAAAACACATGGGTGAACTTGTACTTGCAACTACAAATTCATTAGATTAAACAATATTAATTCATGTTCCCTAAATCACACACTAAGAATTAGAAGGTTTTAGCCACCAATTTCAAAATCGAAAATAATACCCTGAATGATGTTGAAATCAAATGGTTATAGAGAAATAAGTCTTGATTTGAGCAAAGAAAGAAGAATCAAGGAGACCCACTTCAAAATTGGGGAAGATGAAATCGTTCCTTCTTCAAATCTTCAAAACCCTTATAAACTTGTGGGTAAAAAATATGGAAACTAATGTTCAAGAATAAAACTTACTAATAATGTTTGACTCTGTAAATCAATAACATAAACTAGTATTTATAGTTTTCATAATTAATACTCCAACATATCACTCGCTGACTTTAGTAGGAATGGACGATCAACTCGATAATTTTCCTATCATCGGGTTTATTGCCACCCATTCTTGACCACAACATCTTCGTATCTTCGATCATTAAACAATATAGTACTGCTTTACGAAATTTATCGGTGACGCGCCGGTTTCTCCTTTCACTGCCAATTTGATCCTTGATCCTCTTTCTTTAGGGATCCACGCACTAGGACAAAGGGAGAAGTCAGTTCCTTCGGCGACTCACCAAGTGGACTAACTGATGCTCAAGTTTCCATTTCGTTACTTTTTTCAGTGTTTTTGTTTATTTTTGTGTTATAGTGTCTAAGCATTTATGAAATCTTCAAATAAATGAATCATTTGAGGACATTAATTCTATTAAAATTTGGCCTTAAATGAGTCCAATTTGTGGACTCATCAACACCACCAACTTAAACATTTACTTGTCCTCTAATAAAACTCAAGTTCAACAGTTCAAATAAGATGTCTCAAACATTACTACACAAGACTCAATTATGAGCATACACAACAAAAATCAATATACTCATGCAAATATATATTTTGTACTAAAAGATTAAAGTCGTGACACACCATCACCAAATATTCTCATTCTCGCGTTACTTGTTATAGATGCAAGTTCAAGCTCAACAAAAGTATCTGAAAGCCTTCACACAAAGAACTATTATGTATTCACATACAATGAGATAATCAATTTAAAGATCATGAATCAAATGCAACACTCAAAGTCAAAAAGATGAACACAATGCATTTTTTTACCCATAGGTTTGCAAGTATATTCCAATAAACCACCGTTTCAGCTCATTTAAGATCAAAATGATCCTTTCAAGGCTTGTAATAGGTGTTCACACAACACATCCTATTTTCTTCCATTATAATTTTTTGTTCTATTGTTTGAATGTCATCCTATTATTCATTTTCGAGGACTCTCTTGAAGTGGCAATTTATTTTGCAATTTTATTTTGCAAATTTCTTTTTTGTTCTTTTCTTTACTTTTTCTTTTCTTTTATTTATATGAAGGGTTTCCATTTTTCGCAGCGCCATGAGTCAAGGGAGACTTTTCTTGCACTTCTTCACTATCCTTTTTTCTTTTCACCACACCCCCACCATAATCTTTTGAATTAGGTTTGATATTTTTTATACCACATATAAATATGTTTATAGGTAGTTGATAAATAAAGGTCTAGGTATCATCAAGTTTCTTCTAGAGAAAAGTATGGTTACAGGGGTGTTCAACAGAGGTTCACATACTCGTAGAGAAAAAAAGAGGTACATGTTAAATTGGCTCACACTCTCTAAATTTGCCTAAAATCATCTCATGAGTAAGCCTTACTTAATAAATTTGACAAACGGGGAAAATTATAGGTTTATTCACTCATCATTAAAAGTAAGCTCGTCAGAAAATGCATTGACACTACGATTAAAAAAGACTGCAATTTTACTAGTGTGCAACAGTCATCACAAGATAATCAATTTGATACATGACCTATCACAACGAGATCCGAAGGGTTCACATATTGTCTATGAAACTTAATTTTGTTTCTTCGTAGTCGCACATTCATGTTTATTTGATTTAGAGCACTATTCAAGTGATCGGTATTAATAAAAAATGATACTCGAAGAGAATTGCCAATTTTAACACAAGATTTGAAAAATTGATTTGAAAATTGAAATTCTTTCGGAAGGGCAAAAAATTGCTTTGAAATTAAACGAAAAGGATCCATAAGCTCAAAAAATCACAGAAGCAGTATAAACGCAATTTTAAAACAAACAAGCCAAATATACCTACACAAAAAAACACAATTGAGAGATATAAAAAAAAGGTGAGCCTCAGCACACCACAAATAAAAGAGTTTATCCTTGATTGTCAATAAGAGTATCCAAAAATAAAGGTAAAATATGAAAGAGAGGGAGGTAAAGAAAAGTGTTGTTATGTAGTCTCTCCATCTGTCGGGGCCTTAGTTTCTGGTGCAGCAGCATGTAATTGGGCATTAATGTTCGGAATCTCCTCAGACGGCATATCAATGCCAAATCCACTGGGAGCTAGTGTGGATGTCGCATTCATCGGTGTCTGGGTTGAATGTTGCACAATAATCTCCATAAGGCTTGGCACATTGCAAAAGATGCTCTTCTTCTCTTCCTTCGCCTACACTTCTATCAGGTCAAAATAGGTGTCTTCACCCACATACTTATTTGTTGTGTCATCCCTCTACATGCCTCTGGTTGTAGAAGAATATGCCAGTGCCAAAACTATACTACTAATATATATGAAATAATACTTCGTTATTTTGCTAAACCACAGAACGTTTTTGTGGAAATAACATAGATTTGTTTTTTGTTTTTCTTTTTGCTAATCGAAATATAAAGAAATAATTAATATATTCAAGATAAATATATTTTTATAAATTTTAAATTTGACACAGAGAACTTTATTTCTTATAAATAAATTGCATGTTAGGAACAAATTCAAATATTCAAACAATTTAAATTTATAGGTAAACCAAAGCTTCTTGTCTTGTTCTATTGTGGAGTTATTTTACTAACAAGTACAACTTTGGACTAGAATTATAAATCTATAATATGTTTCTCAAAAAAAGAATTATTACATTCTATATAATAAAGGGTCAATTTTACATTCATATTATATGGAGTATTATATGGGACTATAGGAGTAATTGCCAACAACAAAATGCACTGGGTTGGAATGTGTCATGTGGCAGGCCGGCAGCATATACAGATATTAATGCACTGCAAATTAAAAGCAAATAATTTAGGGAAATGGACAAGTATCCAATTTGAGGACCACCTCAATTTTTATGAATCTCCCAAGTGGAAGGGGCACCTCCATCATCAGTAGCCTTCATTTATTCATTGAAGTCGTCAAACTTCATATAATAGACATCCTTTCACAGGTTTACAATGCTGGCTTTTATAGCAGGTATCTCCGATGGTCTTCCCTGTCTACTCTCACAAGATGTAACCCTCAAAGTCAAAGCATCGACAAAGGGTTTTATAGGGGTAAGTGCAACAAGTATGGCGCTCTCTATCATCCCTGGGACTGATATGTTCAGTATGGTCGCCCTCACATCATATTATTGGGACAAACACCCTATTTTTAGGATCATGGCCTAAGAAACTGTGATCGGAAGGCCAGAGCAAGAAAAACCTAGATCCTCAGAAGAAGAAGAAGGAACTAATGTACTTGGCGGTCCACAGATCGAAGTGGGTGCAGATGCATATCTAGAAAACCAATCAATAATAATCACTGTAGATGTATCATCTGGAGCTACTCTCCTTCTGTCATCCTCCTAGTATGTGCATTCAGCCTCAATGTGCCGGATATAATGGAGGAAGACAAGACATCCTCAATATTTCTCGGAGTGTTCAGAAGAACTCCAGCACATCTGTACAACTCCGTGATTAGAATAGGGAATGGACGAGAAATCTGCTTCTCTTTGGCCATAATGGCCATCTCTGTGAAGCCAAAAACCCTATGTTGATCCTCCAACTAGACATAATGCACCAAAGTAAATCAGCCTTAGGGAGGCTCAGAATAGACTCGTTCCTTGAGTGCATGATGGTACTGCTAGTGAAGCTAAACCACAACCTGGCAACAATGGCTACATCGATCCATCTAGCAGTGTATTCGAAAATCATTGGAGCAAATCATCCCTTCAAATTGTCTAAATATAAAATAGTGGGCAGTCCCTCATAGATAAATAAAGAGTGCAAAGTCCTTCCCAGTAAAACATTGATATGCTACTAGTATCACTCTTCTTCCGTGTCTTTAACTAAAACCAAGCTCACCAGTCTAAACTCACTTGCTTTATTCTTAGTGTTAGGAACCAACTCTTCGTAGGCCATGTAAAACTACCTGACCCAAGAAGTAATGTATGTTCCTCTTGGACTCGTGAACTGCTCTAACTCATGGAAGCGGATGGTTTACAGAACATAAAGATATTTTCCTTTCAGCCCCCCCATGGATAAGAGCTTTCCCCTTATGATGGTTTGCACCCTATCACCCTTTAATTTTTTCATTAGTCATGGTTGATTAGCTATTGGGGGCATGGGGGCCACTGAAGGCGACTAAGCTGGCTTAGGATCTAGTTTAGGAGAAGTTGCAGCTGATGAAATCCTGGTGGATGTAGATGTAGGTCTCTCTCGGAGCCTATTCGATGGTTGAATCAATTGTTTATCATCTTCTAGATCATCCACTCTGCATTGGCCTTAACAATTATTCCTTTCTTTTCTATGCTCTTCCTGCTTTTGCCTTTACCATAAGAAAGTTCTTCCCCTCCTCTCTTCAGAGGATTTGATCTTCCATCATTGATGTACATGCTTTGTGCTACCTTATTTTGCGGTTGCGTGTTTAAATTGGTATGTACCATATCTGCATAAATTTTATATTAATAAAATAACAATAATATATAAACAGACAAAATCTAGGGAAGAAAGATTCGCCGAACGAGTCGGCGAATCACCAAACCTCTTTGGTGAACTAGGTCGGACTCGCCGAATGGGTTTGCTTACAAATTATGGGAAGTTGCAATGGATTTAGCTACTCGGTGATTCACCAACCACATTCGGTGATGAAGAGATTGTCCATCGAAAGTTAAAGTGCTACATGTTTAGGGGATAATGTTATAGGCGATCAAGAGTATTGTTGGCGAATCACCAACAACCTTTGGGGACTTAAAAATCACAATGACAACAACAAATAAGGCATGATATTAAGGGAGATATAGGGTCATTAGACGAACCGCTGAATGATTCGTCAAGCCCGGCCCTGCTCGCTGAATGGCCCAATGTGCCTATCTTTCAACCCCTTTCTCGAATCGGCATCAAAACCTGCGAAAGCAAAATCAAATCATGCAACATTGAAATTCAGTTAAGACCCATACTTCCCATTACCCAAGAATACTAAGACTTCTTCCGATTTTACCAAATTTTTCTATCTATCTACGATCACTCTTAAGAATGTTGTCACCAATTCCCTCGTAGAGCAACTTTTTTTATTTAGCACAAACATGGGTTACTTAAAATTCACCCTACAAATCAAACAACAAACAAGCATCACCCATTGGAATTTATTTGATATAAATCATAAAACTAAGGGAATTGGACGATCGGACCATTGAAGGCAAAGGGTTTGAATCAAATGCAACATCAAAGAAATCTACACCTACTAGAGAGGCCCAATATACTTCAATGCGATACTAAAATTGCAAAAGAGTTAAAACTATGGGAAAAAACTCAGGGTTTAGGGACTAACCTTTAAACATCAAGGTACGACTCCCTAAGGACCACCCTGGGGGTCCTTGAGGAGGACCGTAAGCCTAATCCGAATACCAAAAAAACCAATGAAGTTTTAGGAAAATTTGGTGACCCTCGAATGGGGTCCACGACCCATAAGTCCATCCATAGTGTCTGGATTACCTCAATGGGTCAGATCGTCATGAAGAAAGCTTCATACCCATACCGCATACCAACAGACGGCTCATCACTAGACTCAGGGTCCGCGAGTCTATGGCGTGATCCTCACCTGCAATTTTCTTTTTAACTCGGCAAGGGTGAGGGTCATTTGGTAATTAATTATTATTATTTTAAGTGTATGGACAGTTATTTTAGGGTTATTCAGACACTTTAAGATTATTAAAATATTTAAAACCTATTTTAGATTTTGTTGTTCAAATTCCCCAAATAGAAACCCCTCCATCTCCAAATATCTTCTCTGAATAACTCTGTAGAAGACCAAGAGAATAAGAGGCTTCGAGCATGAAGAGGAAAGCTAATTAAATTGAATTTTCAGGAATTCATCTATTAAGGTATGTTAGTCTTCATCCTTGCCTAATTTTCCATTCAAGGAGCGGATTCACAACTTATTTCAAATCATGAAAATCTAGAGCATTACTCAATATTATATGTTCGTTCATCAAACATTAAAAAATGGTTTCTAATGTATAATTATGATTGCATTGGTTTTTAATTTATGATTTATAATGAAATTAATCTATGAATCCCACGAACTCTCTCAATTCCAAAAATTTTCCTTTACGAAGAGGGTTTGTTGATCATGAATGAATGTGGATGGATTATTCCTAAATTGATATACATTGTTGAATGTATCATTATACATGTATTATTGCAGTAAATTGTTGGTGTGGTTGTGACGTTTTATCATGTCCTTAAAAGCGCATGTGACGACCTAATTGACCTGTTGAAGTACAATTATTCTAGAGATTTTGATCCACTTGAAAGGTGGATGTGTTCAATTACTATGTATGATTATGATGTGAAGCATATGCTTGTGATAAATGACTGAATAATAATCAGATATAGAATGTAATTGTGTTATTATTGAAAGGCTATTTCTCAATTTGACACTGATGAATGATAATGATGGAATGTGAAGGGTTTCAATAATGTATTGTTGTATCTTGAATTTATAAGATTAGGCATCCTTTTCTAATACAAATTAAAGTAATGTGAATTTTGAATAAAGAATTGGAACGCTCATGCATCCTTTTGTTGTATAACGAATGTGTTTTGACTATATAAATATTATTCGATTTGCTATGGAATTCCTTTCATGTATGAGTAATGAATGTGTCTTGAATTTATGGATATGAATTGACATGATTAAGACATTCCTTTCATAAATGATCTAATATAGTTAATACACTAGAATCGATAGGCTAATGACATTCCTTTCTTAATGAGTCATTGTACAATGAAATAGGCTTATGGCATTCCTTTCATGAGTGTAAGAATAAAATGAGTAACCATGAATCTGTAGTCTTCCACGTTCCTTTCATGAGGACTATATAGATAACATTGCATTTACCATAGATCGATAGGCTTATAGAATTCCATCCTTGTGTAATGATGTATCATTGTTCGATAGGCCTATGTCATTCCTCCCTATTACTCTAAAGAAATGTGAATTAAATAATCTTTAGGAATGTATGCCAAGCTACGAGTGGATATTGTTAGATGAAAAATATACTAATGTTAGGTTAGAGTTCCAATGAATCCTTGAAGAAAGAGATTTCAAGGATGAATAACCGTCCCTTAATTTTGGTGAAAATCCCACAATATTGACGGAGAAAAACATGAGAAACCTATCTTCTTCCTTGGATCTTCAAAGCTTCAACAATGGAGGTTTCGGAGAGAGTGAATGGAGAGGTTTTGTTTTGAGTTGAGGGTTTTGCTTTGATTGGTGAGGTTAGGGGTTTAAATAGGTCCTATAACCATCCATAATGCACCCCTAAATTACCCAAAAGACACCTACATATAATGGACAAATTAACCAAATCCAATTTGACTTAAAAATGACGCATGAAATCTGGGACATTAGTGCGCGTTGCGGAGACACTTCCAAATCTTATTTTTCAAAAGTTCATGGACAGAATAGTTCGTGACAGCCCCGCATCGCAAGAAAAAACATTTTCCTACTGCGTGTCAGTTGGGCGTCGCGCAGCTGCATGCCAATTCTTGGTTGCTTGTAATTTCGCTGTCACATATTTGTGTCCTCCTCGGGGGCCATTTTGATGGTCCACCGGGCCTTCGTTCTTGGACGTTTCGATACTTTGGATCTCAGGGTATGCGTAGGATCTCTCGGTACTTAATTTCGCCTTCAAACCAACCCAAAAAACATCACTACGAAATACTACGACACCGTAGTTCAACTTCGACTAGTTTACGAACGTCTTGGAAGTTCTTGGATGTTTGACCTCCAAACACCTCCAAACATTATATAATTCTTATGAAAACTATTTTTAACAATTTTATGACTTTAAAACATCATTACACAAGTGTTAAGATTTAGCTCAACCTAGCTTATTTTTAGGGTATAACAATACTCCCCCACTTGGACAACATTCGTCCTGGAATGACACTTGCTATTCTTTTTAGACACTATAAAGAGATAAGAAACTCAATAATAGAAGCATATGACCATACCACACAATACCCAATAGACAC
The DNA here is from genome assembly GCA_016801875.1 of Solanum sitiens. NCBI lineage: Eukaryota > Viridiplantae > Streptophyta > Magnoliopsida > Solanales > Solanaceae > Solanum > Solanum sitiens. Next base: position 354,230 of record JABWTJ010000071.1, read on the forward strand.
ATGTAGGATAGACATCAATTTCACATAATTTAAGAGACTCAAACACAACAAGAATGTAGGAACTATATTTACAACTCATCATGCAATAAGGTTCACATTTTCATTTCATATAGGAGAAACTTACTTATTCACATATTATAATGCTCATATACATCATTTCTATACACATCATAACCATATTTGTTTTTTTGAAGAACGATTTAGTCAAAATTCCAAAATCTTTACATTGAGCACCAATTTCTTTATAGTGAAACATGCTCAATTTTCCAAAAATGCAACTCTTAAGCAATTTATGATGGAAGAATAACAATATGAGAGATAAAACCATATAAAATCAATTTAACACATAATCATAACTTCATGAATTATACAATTCAAGGAATCAATGAAATTCAATTTCAACTAGACTCCCAAACACAATGTAACATGCTACATGCTACATGCTACTATGACATTCTATCTCTCAAGCTTGAATTGAATAGAAGAGATGAGACAACAAATAATTATTTCTACTGCTCACCACACTCCCTCACTTGGAAGGACCTCATATAACTAAAGAGAGAAAACTATAAATTACTGGCATGAGTATTTCACTATGTGTCATTATGAATATTGCATGATGAATAAGATTCTTGGAATTAAGAGTTAAGTCTTCTAAGTGTGATTACTCTGAATGTTTATGTTAGCCTATAATTATGATGCTATGATTACAAAATAAATGTATGATGTTGCTATGTGAATATGCTGGGCTATGAACATGTAAATTGTAAGATCATAATAAGAATACGAAAATACAAGTTATGATATACCTTGTATGCTTTACACAAAGTGATTATGTTATGTTAATATCACATATGAAGGGCTATGATGAAAGGAAATTCTCATCTAATCTAAAAGAGATTATGATCATGTCATACAGGGATTTAATCTTTTATGACCTATGATAAGTTTATGATAAAAGACAACTTAAAGGTTATTCAAGAAAGGGACTTAAGCTAAGCACCGATGAACTAGATATGAGAAGTGTCCCTTCTCAAGTTTGAAGGTAGGTTCACAATGATTCTCATGAGATTGAGGCTTCCATGTAATGTTGAACTATGGGTCTCTAATACATCTCCTAGTTCTTGAATTATGCTGCCACCATAGGATACTGGCTAGTGGATCCACATAGAAAGCTCTGTCATGTTAGGTTCTACTTTGACCGGTAGACCACCTCTGGAACCACCTAGAAAGCTATATCATGTTAGGTTCTACTTTGGCCGGTAGACCACCTCTTTTCGGTGTAGGGAAGACACTGGATTCCATGTTTAGATCACATGGTCTATGTTGGTTAATGTGAATGTTCCCTCATGTAAGACAAGTAAATGAACGTTGACTAGGGTGACTTGAGGAGTTTCCTTAGTATAGGTAGGGGTATGGGACTCTACCTAGACATTGCACGAGTTGACTCTAAGGGAAGTCCTAGGAGATTGTTGTTAGGTAATATGATAACATGAAAGTATGATGCTTATGATATATGATGTTACTTTTATATGAATGTTGGCTATTATGATGAATACGTTATTTGGTTATATTTTTATATGAAGTGATGACTATTTATGCTACAAGTATATGAAGCAAGGTTTTACTTATGGTCTCGTATCTTATCTACTTGGTTGTGTGGGGTTATGGGGCTTCACATGACCATCGTACTTGTAGGTTGGAGATGAGGTCATTGGTAACTATTTTGTATGTTAAGTTTATATGATCTATTGAATATGAAATGTTAACATGAATCTATGAGAATATGTCTTTCATTATGATCATGCTTTAAGTTTGATGAAATCCTTAACTTGTAAATGTTATATGGTATGTGCATTGAAGACTTTCATATGACATATCATATTTTCTAAAGAGATGATAAATGATCCTTTTTCATGCATGTCCCTATATGTTATGTGCATATACCCATACTTAGTAGATGTGGCGTACTAACCCTATTACTTTATATTACTACCACTATAGGTTCCGGCCATTGAAGTTAAAAGGTTAGATTTGAAGAAGCTTGGAACTCTTTCTCCAAGTCTCGGTAGGTCCTCATGTTCGGGACGCTAACATTTCATTTTCAAGCTTTATGAAGACATTAGTAGAATTTTAAGAGTATTAGATTTCCATTTATGTTCTTTGGATTCTTTTGTATTAAGGCATATATGGCATATGGACTATTATTGACTAAGTACAGATTTGCACTCTTAGATGGTTTCTATATATGTGAGACAATTTTAGAATATCGTATGTCTTTATGAATCTTAAGTACAAAGTCTAAGTATACTTCAATAGTATGTTAAAAGTTTTAATTTTTCTGCAAATTTTATTGATCACATGTTATGACGAATGCTAAGGGCTTGTCTGAGTCCTCTGAGAGGACGACAACGCCGGTCTCATCTGGGGTCTAGGATCTGGGTGTGACATAAACTTACGTTGAACTTGCTCATCGGTTAATCCCCTCTTAGTAGCTCTACTTCTGCTCCCATGTTTAGACTCTTCAATGGATTAAGTATACACCATAAGCCTAGATAGAGTCATATCACTATGGAGCATGGTTGAACGATACTCTTCCTTCAAAATGTCCGAAACACCGATCAAGAACCTACTCATCTCATCCCTAGGGTTAGACACCAAGGATGGGGAATACTTTAACAATAGGATAAACTTTAGGGAAATCTCCTCAACACTCATGCTAACTTGCCTAAGGTTTATAAATTCCTTGATCTTAACCTCCCTCTTCTCACGAGGAAAGTATCTTTCTAAGAATGCTTTCTTAAACTCTTCCCACTCTAAGGAACCCGATTCAACCAATCTACTATCCTTCCATTGAGTAAACCATACTTGAGCAACATCTTTCAATTGATATGAAGATACCTCCGTTTTCTCCCTAAAAGTCAATCCCATAGAACGCACTATCTTAAACACCTCATCCAAGAAAGATTGGGGATCTTATGATACCTTAGAACCAAAGAAGATAGGAGGATTCATCCTCACAAAATGCCTCATTCTAGAGGTCATCGTACCCTCCATAGCATTCACCCTAGGCCCAATGTTTCTATTCGCTTGAGTTGTCATAGCTCGGGCTAGGGTAAGGAGAGCCTCTATAATCTCCCCATTAGACATAACTGGGGGAACCACCGGAACCTCATTACCTCCTTCCACAATAGGGATCTGATCACTTGAGTACCTTGAAAACGTTGAGGAACCTGCACACCTTGTAGAACTTGTCCACCTCGGGGAGGAAGTCCCACATTTAAATCATTCTCCTCAAACCTTTTAGAAGGTGTCCTCCTCGTATTCATATTCATAGAAACACAAGGAAAACCATAAGAAAAGGACACTCATAACTTTAATCTCTACGGCACGACATAGGTGTAGAGAAGAAGGAAAACTCTAGCGTTATATAGCCTCTCCCCCAAAGGTGTGTCGTGACTCACACCGATGTTCAAGACTCTACTAGACATGGCTTTTTGAGACTTTTTGATTCCTAAGACCACTTTCATAATCTTATGCTCTGATACCAAGTTTTTTACGACCCAAGAGTACCCCATAGAAGGTAGGGCATTCTTGAATTGAAACACAACGTACTCGACCTCTCAGAGGTCTTGTACAAGCTCTTTTGTACCATTCGTTGCATACATGTATGAAAAGTAGTGCGGAATCAAAACTTTTCACACAAAATGATAATACTTCAAAGTATCTCTTTTATCGAGAAACATAATGAAAGGCTAAGGCTCAAAGTCGCCGTCATAGACATACAAATATATTAGGACACGACCCATACTTCAACATATAGGAAAATAGCTAAGTCTATTACAATACTTTCAATGAAGAAATCTAAACATCAAGATGTTCTCGAATCTAGTGAGGACATACAAACTCTTTACTTGAATGAACACTAATCCAAGATTCCATTTCGAGACTCCTCTAAAAACGCCACCTACACCTTTAGAGATAGACAAAATGTATGGAGTTATTACAAACACTTGTAGTAAGTATGACATAATGCATAAAATCATGATAAATAGACTTTTGTATGAAACATGCTCCTTTTGAGAAAAACTTTTAAGACAAGTATAATAGTCACTTAGAATCAACATATATACACATAAGTCACATTCCACGACATAGAATCAACATCACCTCAACTAATATAAACTTATACACCTCTCACCAAAGGTTATCCTAAGACTAACTTAAGTAAGACAAGAAGAGACCGCCTATACACCCTCTTCAAGCCTACCTAAACAATCCTTAAGACTACCTAAGATAAGATTGCTTTCTTTTCCTTTCATTTACTCCTAACCTAAGGTTACTCCAAGATTTACCTAAGTAAGAAAAGAAGAGACCGCCATACACCCTCTTCAAGCTTACCTAAGCAACAATCAAAGCTACCCTAAATAGAGCACATACTATTCAACATAAATTAGCTAAGGTCATAATCATTCGTTAAGTCAATTAGAAGACATTTCATTCATCAGAGACTTCACATAATGGTCTTGAGAAGACCTAGGGACTCACACACTAACATCTTCAAATTCTAGTTGTGCAATGTCTTGATAGCGTCCCATTCAACTACCTAAACTTCCTAGTAGTTATCCAACACTAGCATGTATCCCACATGATGAGAATAGACAATAATCGACATAGACTATAGTATATAGGCATGGAATCCGGACCTATAAACCTACTCCGATGGAGTGTGTTCTACATGCCAAGGGTAGAACTAGGACACATCCCATGTAGGCGCATGGTTAAGGAATATCAAGGTCTTTTATGCACTCTAGTCTCATTCTCAAGTAGAGATACATTGTACTCTAGTCTCCTTCTTAAGTAGAACTACAAACCATAACATATTCACTCGGTTCTAGCCTTTGTTCTCATAGAGTAAGTTCAATGAAAGGGAGCATATGAAAGGTACCATCTCTTAGTTATTACCTAGTTATAATGCACCTACCAAATATGGGTCCACTAGGGCTTCCACTCAATGGTCTAATAAGGATAGCTCATTCTTAACCTTCTTTGTATATAGAAGGTTCCACATATTAGTCATGCTTAGAAGATCACCATCTTAGGTCTACCGATCCTAGACTTTCATTAAACATTTATCTTTATATCATATAACATACAAAGGTGCCTAAGCAACTAACTCAAGATGTTCATATTCATAATGTACATATATCAAGTAAGGGACACAAGTCTACCAAGAAAAGACACACACATCTTCACATAAAACATATCATTCCATAAGCACATAGGCATAACACGCATCATCTATTTTTTCACCCTATTCACTACTATAATATCATCAATATAACCATCATAGGACCCACATAATCAAGTAGGAAGAATTATGCATCAACTCTAAGACTACACACACGAAAAAATATAGTCATAGTCTAACATGATCACCTAACATAATCAATAGAACATACTATCATCTTAATCACATATAGATAGATATGATCATACTTCACATAATTTAACTATACAAATCATCATTATATTTCAAGTAGTTTCCGACAAGTCCATGATGATTATAATACATAAAGTAACGCCGATGAGGCCACATAATTCACAAGTAAAACACATAACACCGCCACCATAAGTGGACCATATAAATTATAACATAATTCAAGACCTAAATTACATAAAATAAAAAGAATTAGGTCAGCTTACCACCAAATCCATTCTCACCACTTCAATCCATAGCTAACTCATCCATTACAATACTAATAGGCCCTTACCCATTGCCATGATCAAAAATTCAATTCAAAAATAACAATACTTAATGAATCTGAGTCAATTCAATATAGGTTTATCAATCTAATACAACCTATTCATCAATTTAATACAATTCTTACATCATTCAATAGCCCATAGAAAACTACACTATAATTCATAAGTATAGATACAAGATCACTTAACCCATAAAATAGTCAAAAATACGATTACATGGTTTGCATGGGTTCATTGGAATTAAAACTTTAAAATATTGCATTAACATCAATTCAATACTAAAACATTGATTCAAAACCTTTTATGCAAGAACCCATGGCTAGATCACAAAATTGGAGAATTCATGTTTCGATCATCTTTGAAAAATCATTGAAATTGACTCCTTGAATAAAGAGATTTCAAGGATGAATAACCATACCTTAATTGTGATGAAAATACAACAAGATTGATGGAGAAAAACTTGAGAAACCTATCTTCTTCCTTGGAGCTTCAAAGCTTCAACAATGGAGGTGTTGGAGAGAGTGAATGGAGAGGTTTTGTTTTGAGTTGATGGTTTTTCTTTGATTGTTGATGTTAAGGTTTTAAATAGCTCCTATAATAGTCCATAATGCACCCCAAATTACCCAAAAGAACCCTACATTTATTGGAGAAATTAACCAACTCAAATTTGACTTAAAAATGACGCAATGAAATCTGGGACATTACTGCGCGTCACAGAGACACTTCCAAATCTTATTTTTCAAAATTCTTGGATAGAATGGTTATTGAAAGCCCCGCGTCGCAAGTCAAAACTTTTTCCTACTGCGTGACATATGCGCGTCGCGCAACACATGCCAATTCTTGGTTGCTTGGCAGCTTCACTGGCCCATTTTTGGGTCCTCCTCGGGGGCCCTTTTGATGGTCCCCGGGCTGTAATTATACAACGTTTCGACTCTTTGCATATTAGGCTATGCATAGGAACCCTCGGTACTGAATTTCACCTTCAAACCATCCCCCAAAACATCACTACAACATACTAGTTCAACTTCGACTAGTTTCCGAATGTCTTGGACGTTCTTGGATGTTTGACCTCCAAACACTTCCAAACTTTATGTACTACCTATGAACACTATTTTTAACCATTTTTGACTTTAAAACATCATGACACAAGTGTTAGGATGTATCTCAACCTAGCTCATTTTGAGGGTGTAACATGAAGATTGGAGACTTGAACTTTACCTAGCTTCGATCTCTTTCTATATCTCCCACCTTCTATAGAATTTTTTTTCTTATTTCGGGTATTGAGTATTACTTAATTCAGTGAATTTAGGGGTCTTAAATACATATATAGGGTGTCTAGGTTTATTTAAAATGACAGAACTAAATTGTAATTAAAACTATAAAGTCAAAGTGTACCCCTAAACTTAACCGTCTAGGCTGACCCACGTGACAAGGTTTACGAGCCGTCAAAAGACCCACGATCCGTCCTGATAAATCATGGTTAATTTTAGATACTTTTAGAACTACTGACTATCACATCCGGGAAGCACCCCCTAGAAGTAATATGGCGTACATCACCTCTCGGAGGTCTTATACAAGCCCATAGTTATCATTCATCGCATTGACATAGTAAATTTGTTGGAAATTTTAAAACTTTTCATAGCACATCATATGCTTAGACTTTACTTCATATATATATAAAATAACATATTACATAATTAGACCTTAAGTCTCTTTGCCATATTAGACTCAATAGACTTTAGAGTGCATAGGGACACAACCCTTAAGACATAATACATAAGTATACAATATTTAAGAAACTTTATAATAACTAAACATTAGGACATCTTTGGACTTAAGGATTCCTTTCTTTGGTCTTGTGGATTCACATATCAAGCTCGTCAATCATATAGACATCTTTTAAGCATCCATAATCTACACTTTGTGTAAAAAGTATATAAGAATGGAGTTAGTACAAGAATGCACTAAGTCTGGCAACCATGCAAAAACATGCACTTAAACGGGACATTTTCTTGAAATCATACTTCATGCCTTTTTGAGTAAATCTTCACAAAACCTTTATACAATAACATTTATATCATTCACATACTTCATTTAAACATATTCAAAGGTCAAACATCATATAAAATCACATATTGAGTATAAGGCATATTTAGGGTCACTTTACAGTGAACTAATTTCCCTTAACAGTGAAGTATCTTCCCTTTTATTTATTAACCTCCCAAGTAACCCTCTAGTGATATTTGGTGCAATGCATAACCTTAAGGCGACAAGGAAACATACATATCATATACACAAGTCAACATATAACATCATAGTAGTATAATACAACATAGACATATTTAAGCCAATACTATAGGACAATTACAGTAAGCTACCTTCAACTTGCACATATACCAACTTCACTACAAATCAATGCAATATATGATATTAATCATAATCCTACTCTAAGTCTACTAGTGCAATGTATATTTAAAGCCCCATAACCTCACACATACTTAGTAAACCTACCATAACACCACAAGCCTTACCATCCAATTCATACATCAACAAGTAAGTGAAGACAAATTCATTCATGTCAATACAAGTCCTTCATCATATAGTCATTTAGACTAACATGGTGCATATAAGTATAAGATCACATCATATAGACTCATACCATGCACATCTTCGTAACAAGTAGACCAATATTACCATTCCATGCATATAGACATAATCATAATCATACACCTTAGAACACATTCCTAGAACTTCCTAAGGAGCTACTTGTGCAATGTCTTGATAGGTTCATTACTTCCACCTATCCTAAGTAACCTCCCTTAAGTCATTCTAGTTAGGGTCCTAGTCATTTACTTCCATTGTCCATTTTACTTTATGGAAACAATAGACTTAACCGAGACTAAGACCATGGGTGCTAAACATGGAATTTGGTGTCATCCCCTCACACCAAAAAGAGGGCATCTTACTTGCCAAGGTAAGACATAAGTATCAGTATAGCATATTAGGTGATATCACTTGCTAGATCATATGTGGCAACATATTTTATTGAACTTGGGCACTATCATGGAAACATCTCTCTACACCCTCTTTAGGTCATGAGGCTATCCACTCCGTGAGGACCGTAGTGGACCCTTTTCTCCTTCCCTCTTTAGGAAGGTGCCACCCCCTCACCTACAAGTTCACTTGGTACTAAGCTAAGTTCTCTTTATTGAAAAAGTCTTTATTATTATTGATTTATAAAACATAGTCTTAGGAGAGTCATCCCTGAAATGCTTAGCTCATAGGTCATAGATGAGAGTTCATCAACCTAATTCATGTGAGAAATCCTTTCAAATGGACATAGCTTATATATTAGCACTATCTAGTTAAGGATACACTTGAGCACACCTTTCCAGGCTCCATTATTGACTAGATCATCATTTATGTGTGTGTGTATACATATATGTGACCAAACATTTCACATAACATATAGAGTTTACAAATGTTCATATATCAATGCATAAGTCTATTGTATAACTATATGACAAATACTTTCATATAAATCTACTAAGACTCTATGGACATTCATACTTCATCATATCATATATTCACATTCATAACATGTCCATATATTCATTTTTCATGTACATAGAAACTAAACCTAGGAACTATCCTATCAAGATACACATGTGCAATGCATAGACAAGGTCTCATACCCTTGCGCACACTAGTACACCTATCAATTCATCCTAGTTAAGGAAACATATCATACTTTCATATACATATACTTTATATGCATAGTAGTAAACAGTAGTGAATATGAGCACTACCTTTCATTTAGACACCATGACTTATACTACTTGTAACATGCATGAAGTGTGAGTGTGTGTGTACATTGGTTAACATGATCACATGATGGATATAAAAAAAATATCGAGGCAGACACTCTCTTAGGACTACAATACACATTCTAGCATGGACCACACAACACACAATAGCATAGGAGGCAAGTCAACTTCATATTACATTTAAAGACTCCTAACTTTGACTATCCATGCATTCACATAGGGGTACAAAGGTAAGGTATTATTAACCATTTTAATTCGTCAATGGCAGCACCTACACTTTACCCTAACATGGATATACACATGCTTATACAACAGCCATACAACCTAGATCACAACAAGAATAGGAAAGTAGGCATAAACCTCACATAGTATCATCATAAGAAGATATTCATATGTTCATCAATTTGCCTTAAAGGACATAGTCAACACATACATATAATGACAATAAACTAAACACCGCCACCAAAAGTGGACCATACCACACAAGGCCATACAAGGTTTCATCAACTACTATAATATAGAGTAAAGGAGAAAAGCATTCTTACCAATTTCTCACCATTTGATCCTCATTGATCAATACACCTTTTCATCAACATTAATATAAAAAGGCAGTACCTAAAGTTACTTTAATTATAAAAGAATCAATGCTAAAACACTACAAGACCAAGCTACAACTAGTACAATAAATCATCAATATACTAGAAAGTACGAGAACATAGGTCTTCAACCAAATTCACCTGCATTGATCATCAATTATATTTCATTAATATCATCAATCTAAGGCAGTATCTAAAGACCTCATACTCAAGTCTAATGCATGCTTTATTTACCCTAGAATTAAGGGCACATAATGTTCAATACAACATTCAATTGATAGGCTAGAATAACCTAGATCAATTCCTGACAAGACTCTTTTACTTTGAGCATCAACAATATATATCCACAATTAATTAATAACATCAATATGAGGCAGTAGTTAAGGACAACATGACCTAAACGAGATACGACTACAATCGCCATAACCTCCATATTACAGTGAGCATGCTACATTAGAAGTCAATGGAAGATAGAAGAATCATAGGCTAATTAACCTTTATCCACATGAATCACTTATTTCCAATTCATCAATAACATTCAAGTAAGGCAGTAGATACAACTATCCCTACACAATCGAATTCAATATTCATTCTTAATAGAGGCAAGTTATACTGAACCTATAGGAATCTAAGTTAGTTATATTCAATTCTTCACACATTGATCCACATGGACTCTTCATTATAAATTAATCATTAATTCACATAAATAACAATAGATTTAGACAATTCAACGTAAGAGAATCACAATTCAACCATTAAGAAGCCATGATCACAAAGCACATGCAAGGACTAAATCGATTTAGGGAAGGAACATGGGTTCATCATGCAATTGGATTAGAATCACGTTCAAACCAATACATTAACATCAATTCAACATGATTTAACCATTTAAAACGTTTTTTGAAAGAACCCATGGCTAGATTGAAGAAGAAGAACTTTGATCATGAAATCTCTTTTTAAACGTTGAGATTAACTCTCTAGATGGAAGGATAACTAGAGATAAAGAATCACCATACCTTTATAATCATGAAAACATATAAAACTTGATGAAGAAACCATAGGAATACATGTTCCAAGATGTTCTTTAGCTTTACCAACAATGGAGGTTTTTAGGGAGACGATTTTTGGAGAGAAAGTTTATTTCGTGTAGAGGGATTGGGAATGTGTTGTTTACATGTTTGATCCCTTAAATACACCAAAAAATCACTAAATTAACCTATTAGGATCATTTTAGGACGTGGGGTGAATTTACCATTCACCCATTGATTGAAATAGTGTGCAGGCAGTGTCACAAAGCAACCATCAATGTATCACCATCGACGGCCTATAGGTGACGGACCGTCTATGCCTTCCGTCCATTGGACCTTGTCCAGTTCTTTGGTTGATCCTTTCCCAGGATGAGTTTCAATCTACGAGAACTCACCTACGGGCCGTTGGTCAACCAACTAGGCATCGTTTTGGTTAAGTCAATTGACACTGCCAAGGCAGTGTGTCGACAGCCATTGGGTCCTTCTTGTGGGCCCTTTTGTGGTGCCCTTTAGAAGTCATACCCGGATGTTTCTAGCGTAAATACAACCCTTGACAAGTTGTAGACCTCCCACATAAATTTTACCCAAAATAAATACTTGCAACTCTTCCAACTAGGCAAGACCCCATCAACACACACATGAACGTCTCAAGGGCTAACTTTTGAACCTCTTAGACGTTCTTGGACGTTCGACCTCCAAACTTCACGAAACTCCAAAAAATTACAATAAACATCCTTATAACTCATTTTAAGAATTCATATGATCATGAAATACACATATAAGCATGTATAGACACATGAGGCACATAGGCGAGTAGACGTAGAACGTCTTGGTATTCCCTTGACGTTTGACTTTTGAATCACTTCAAACTTTACACACTGACTCTAAACCATATTATAAATAATTTTAGGACCTTATAACCTTAAGAAAAATATGTTATGATCTAGATACCCTAACTCATGTTGGAGGTCTTACACCTACCCCACCCCACCCATTGGTCGTGGACCCATTAACATGGCGTGGGTCCTAGCATTGTTCTGCCATAGGTAGTTTCCAATGTGTCTACTTTCAGGTCTTTTTCTCACCCACGATACGTGGTTTCTCCCTAAAGATTCAATGTTTATGTTCTTAACATGCTATGCCCTCTACTCAAGTTCTGGGTGGTATAATATCTCCCCCTTGGGAACATCTGTCTCGGATAACATTCTAGGCACTTCTTAAAGGTGACTAATGAATATTATCAATCCATTATGCATGCAACACATCTTAAGTCCCACACCAAAGTAGGAATCATTCTTCTATACTTTTTACACAAAGTGTATGTCATAGATGCTTAAAGGATGTCTTGAATGGTGAAGAGCTTGATAGATGATTCCAAGCTAAATGAAAGGAATCTTTAAAGTTCAAGGATGTCCTACTTATGTCTTTAATGTAAAGTCTTTAAATATTGTATAGTTATGTAGTGTGTCTTATGGGCCGTGTCCCTAATTTACTCTAAAGTTATTGAGTCTAAGTTGGCAAAGAGACTTAAGGTCTATAAATGTATTGTGGCTTATGTTTTATACATACATGAGTTGAAGTTTCTAGCATATGATGTGCTATGAAAAGTTTTAAATTTTCCGCTAAATTTAATATGTTAATGGGATGAATGATAACTATAGGCTTGTATAAGACCTCCGAGAGGTCAAGTACGCCGTGTTGCTTCTAGGGGGTTCCCCCAGATGTGACAAAGAAGACCTAGGGACTTTCACTAACATCTTCAAAGCCTATTTTGCAATGTCTAGATAGCGTCCCATACCACCAGCTAAACTCCATAGATCTTCTCTAATGCTAATGGGTTTCCCACATGATAAGAATAGGAAATAATTGACACAGACCATGGTACCAAAACATGGAATCCGGAGTTCTATTCTACTCCGATGAGGGTGTTCTACTTGCCAATGGTAGAACTTGGACACATCCCGTGTAGGAACATGGTTAAGAAATATGAAGCACTTACATTGTATTCTATCCTCATATTTGAACTATAACTACTTCCCTTACCATACTCACTCAGTTCTAGCCTTTGTTCTCATAGAGTAATTCACATTAAAGGTTCATACAAAGGGGTTCCATATCAAGTTCATAACCTATTTACATTTACCCTACCGAAGAGGTCCCCTTTGGCTGCCTTACAATGGCAACAAGAAGCTCATCATGACTTTCCTTAGGATTGATATGATTCCGTTCCATCAAATCAACCTTAAGTCCATCAATCATTACAAGAATTATACCATTACGGCTTTCGACTTCAACTTTCATAACCTTACCACTAGGTTCAAGGTTTTACATAAAAGGACCCTCTTAACATCATTCAAGGTATCACATATCATTCATACATTAAATTTTAAGAGCTTTAGAATCCTAAGTCAAGACATCACATTTTCACTTTCATACATGCATCAAGTATGGGATACAAGTCTACCAAAACAAGACACAACATATTTCACTTTAGAACATATTACATGTCATTTAAGAAGCACATCGTAACAACCATTATTATCTTTAAGTCATCCTATACGCTACTATATCATCTTCAATATAACCATCATAGAATCATATATACATGTAGGAATAATCATGCATCAACTCTAAGACTACACATATGAACACATAGTCATGTCTAACATGATCACCTAAATAGAATCAATAGAAGAACACATACTTTAACATTACTTAACATATAGGTAGACGTGATCATACTTCACATAATCAACTACACAAATTATCATAATACTTCAAGTAGTTTGTCGACAAGGCCATGATCATCATAATACAAAAAGTAACGCCGACAATGCCACATCATTCACATAAAACCGCCATCATAAGTGGAACATACAAATCACAACATAATTCAAGAGATAAATTAAATAAAATAAAGAGAATTAGGGCAGCGTACCACCAATCTATCCTCTCCACTTCAATCCATGTCTAAATCATCCAATTCAATTTCATAAGGCCCTTACCATGGCCATGACATCAATTCAATGCATAAATCATAATACTCAATGAAATTAGGTTATTCAACATAGATTTATCAATCTAACACAACCTATACATCAATTGAATATAATTCTTACATCATTAGATAGCCCATAGAAAACTACACTAGAATTCATAAGCATTAATACAATATAACTTACCTATAAAGTAGACAAAAACTATGGTTCATCAATTACATGGGTTCATATGTTAATTGAGTTAAAATCATCTAAATAAAAAAAATTAAATAAATATTCAATGATTAAAAACTTTTAATCAAAGAACTCATGGATAGATAATGAAATTGGACAAGTTCATCTTAGAAAACTTTAGAAAAATTATTTGAATTTGGGATCCTTGATGAATAGAGTTTCAAGGATAAAAACCATACCTAAATGATGTTAATCCTCAAATTTAATGAAAAATAACAACTCAAATCTCCAATTTAAGCTCTTCCTTGAGTTTTGGCTTCAATGGAGTTCTAAGGAATTTTTAAGGGATTTTTGGGTTTTGATTTGGAAGAATGAATTCTTCTAAGTGCTAAAGAATTATATACATGTCTAAAATACCTAAAAGAGCCTTATGGAACCTCCAAACATCTAATTTGGATGTGGAGTAATTTAACTAAGGAATCCTTAAGTCACTCTAGATTAGGTACTCATTCATTTACACGCTTTCTAACATAAGTCATTATTTCATTAGTTCTTTAAGAGACATTTATCACATAGAGGACATTCAAGTAATGCTCTTGGAGAAGACCTAGGGACTCTCACTAACATCTTCAAAGCCTATTGTGAAATGTCTAGATAGTCACACATACCACCACCTAAACTTCATAGAACTTCTCTAATGCTACTAGGTATCCCATATGATGATAATAGGCACTAACCGACATAGGCCATGATATCTAAACATGAAATCTAGAGTTCTAACCTAATCCGATGAGGGTGTTCTACTTGCCAAGGGTAGAACTAGGACACTTCCCATGTAGGCACACGGTTAAGGAATATGAAAGGCTTTTATGTATTCTAGTCTCATTCGCAAGTAGAGATACATTGTACTCTAGACTCCGTCTCAAGTAGAGATACTTCCCATAACATACTCACTCGATGATAGCCTTTGTTGTCATAGATTAATTCACATTAAAGGGTCACATGAAGGGGTTTTATATCTAGTTTATAGACCAATCTCATTCATCCTATCAAAGAGGTCCAATAGGGCTACCTTACAATGGCGACAAAGATATCTCATCATGACTTTCCTAAGGATGATATGATGTCGTTCCAGCCAACAAACCTTATGTCCACCATTCATTATAAGAAGGATACCATTACAGATTTCTACGATAAGGTTCATAACCTTACCACAAGGTTTAAGGTTCCACGTACATGACCTCCTTAACATCATTTAAGGTCTCACATATCATGCATTCATACATGACAAGGGTGCAATAAGCCTACCTAGTCAAGACATGTCATATTCACATATCATTCATAAATTTATAAACTAAGGAACACAAGTGTACAAAAGCAAGACACATCATACTTAACTTCATAGAGCATATTATTCTTTGAATCACTTTGGAATGACCCTTATCATCTTTATGTCATCATATACATTACTATAACATCATCAATATAACCATTATGGACTCATATAATCATGTAGGAACAATAATGTATCAACTCTAAGACTCAACACCTGAATCCATAGCCATAGTCTAACATGATCACCTAACAATATCAAACATTCACATTACTAACATGTAGATAGATATCATCATACTTCACATAATCAAATACACAAATCATCATAATACTTCTAGTAGTGCCGACAATGCCATGATCATCATAATACGTAAAGTAATGCCCACAAGGCCACATCAATTGTAAGTAATGCACATCGCACCTCCATCATAACATAACTATACAAATTTCAACATAATTTAAGTCTAATTAACATTAAATAAAGAGAATTATGGCAGCGGACCACCAATCCATTCTCACAACTTCAATCCATAGCTAAATCATCCAATTCAATACCATAAGACCCTTACCCATGGCCATGCACATCAATTCAATGCATAAATCATAATACTCAATGAATATAGATTAATATATTTATCAATCTAAGACAACCTATCCATTAATTGAATACAATTCTTACATCATTCAATAGCCCATAGAAAACTATACTAGAATTCATAAGCATTAAGACAATATCACTTAGCCCATAAAGTATTCAAAACTAGGGTTCATCAATTACATGGGTTCATAGTTTAATTGAGTTAAAATAATCTAATTAACAATAATTGAATCAATATTCGATGATTAAAAACCTTTAATGCAAGAACCCATGGTTGGATTTAAATTTAGAAAACTCATATTTAAGATGACTTTGAAAAGCAATTTGAAGATTGGCTCATTGATGAATAGAGTTTCAAGGATAAAAAATCATACCTCAATGATTCTAATCCTCCAATTTTATGAAAAATCACCACTCAAATCTCCAATCCAAGCTCTTCTTTGAGTTTTGGCTTCAATGGAGTTCTACAGAATTTCTTAGGGATTTTGACTTTTACTTTTTAAGAATGAATTCTTCTAAGTGTGAAAGGCTTATAAACATGTTTAGAATACCCAAATGTCCCTTAAGTAACTGCCCTTTATATTATTTGGACGTGGTGTGAATTTACAACTTCATCCCTAAAGTTATAGTGAAGTTGCGCACAGGAGATAGACCATCGACGGATGGCCACCAACGGACCGTCCCTCAACCAACGGACCGTTCAGTTGGTCCGTGGTTTGGGATTGTGGCTGGTCATAGGCTTGGAATTCTCCCAAGCCTATGTAATGACCCATGACATCCATCGATGTGGTGTCGACTGGCCCACGAGCCGACTACTGCCTCCGTCGTTTGGGGCTTTCTAGGCAGTGTTGGCTTCTAGGAAAAGGGTCCTTCCTCATAGACCCTTTGTTGGTCCTTGGGGACATTCACCCGGACGTTTCTAACCCAAGTATGATCGTATACAAGTTTAGGACCTCTCACACGAATTTCATGTAAAACGAATACGTAAAACTCAACAAAACATGCCAAGACACACAAGGTCATTGAAAACCTTTCAAACGTCATGGACATTCTTAGACGTTTGACCTCTAAACTTCATGAAACTTTACACATTGCCTATATAAACCATAATAACACATTTAAGGACCTTATATTCTCATGAATCACACATAAACACATATAACCACATATGAGACACATAGGTGACTTAGTCGTCGAACGTCTTAGTCGTCCCTTGACGTTTGACTTCCAATGCACCTAAACTCTTAGACCCTGCCTCAATACAACATTATAGACAAATTTTATTTCTTAGACCCTCAACCATGTTAGGATCTAGCTTCACCTAAGTCATTTTCTGGATTTTACAATCTCCCCCACTTGGACAACATTCGTCCTCGAATGACACTTGCAACTCTCCAAACACTTCCAAGAATAGAGATTTAGTTAGAAGCTTAAAAAAACACCATATAACACCTCATACAATACAAACATATATAGAAACATCAATTTCCCATAGTCAAGAGAATCACAACACAACAAGAAACTAGAAGAAAATTCTATAACTCATCATGCCATTAAACTCACATCCTTCATTTCAAATAGCAAAAACTCATTTTATATTCATTATCATGATTATATACATAAGTTCTAACAACATTACAACAATTTTTGACCAAATAATAAATAAGTCAATTTTAGCAAAATCTTACAGTGAGCAGGCAGTCTTTACAGTGAATTATGCAAAATTTTCAAAAATGAAACTTTAAGGAAATTCATGATAGAAATATGCTAACATGCAAAGTAACACCATACAAACTCACGTTACAACATAATCATAACTTCATAAAATAGAAAATCCAACAAATCAATGAAATTCAATTTCAACTAGACTACTAAACACCATGCACATGCAACATGCTTCTAGGACTTTCTATCCCATCTACTAACCATACTCCCGCACTTAGAAGGAACTCATATCACTAAAGAAATATAAGAACTTACCATCATCATATTCATCATCCGGATTTTCTCCTCTAGCCTAGAGTGCAAAGAAACGAGCCTTCGCCTTTGGAACATCATCTTTTGGAAAATTAGGAGCAACTTGCTTAGCCTCTCTTCCTCTAACCGCAAAGGTAGGGAAATCTCTCACCTTATTATCATCCTTCCCCCAACCAAAGTGTCACGACCCGAAAGCACCCTCTAGACGCTAGGGAGAACCCTTGGGTCATGATCGGGCGTACTTGACCCCTTTGGGGTCTTGTACAAGCCCTTTAACTATCATTCATTACATAAGAAATGAAAAGTAGTGCGAAATTAAAACTTTTCACGACAATTAATATAAAAAGGAATTCTTTTATAAATACTGAGAGAATCTCATCGTCATAAGCCAACTTAACGACACGACATAATATGTTAGGGATACGGCCCTTTACATTTGAAAGAAATACATAATAAGAACTTATACAAAACTAAACGAATTAAGAACTATGCCCTCGAATATATGAGGACATACTTTGTCTTGAGAGAATAAAATATCAATCTTGCCTTCTAAACTTCAACCTTGATTCCAAAACCTATACTTATAGAGTATAGAAAATTATGGGGTTAGTACAAAACAATGTACTACGTATGACATATGCAAAATCATGTAAAAAGGGACATTTTAGTAAATAAGCTTTCATGCCAAATAATTAAAACATTCATGAATTTAGAAACAAAACAACATAAGAAACATCTTTAACACTTAGAGAAGGATTTCCATGTTTTTATCAAAAGGATGCATTTAACAGTGAAGTTACCCAAAATTACAGTTAACTACTATAACCTTACAGTGAACTATTTTGACTCAAAAAATAGTGAACTTCCAAGGTATTGCCACTGAGGAAGTAAACTCATTTCCGTAGAAGTTTCCTAACTGAGTTTATCCTAAAACTCTCCATGGTAAGACATGAAGGAAACGTCGAAACACCTCCTTCAATGCACACCAAGGAGATCCTTAAGACTACCCACCATAGGCTTACTCCACTCGGGAGAAGAAGTCACCATTCAATCACAAGACATTAGAAGAACACTCAACAACACACCAAGACTTCCCTTTCAGAATGCCTACTTAGTGCAATGACTATATAGAGTCCCATACCACCACCTACCCTAAGAAGTACACTCTTTTAGAAGGCTTGGCACCAAGACTCCCCTTTTCGAAAGTCCTACCTAGTGCAATGGATAGATAGCGTCCCATACCACTACATACCCTAAGTAGTACGTTCTTTTAGGAGACTTAGTTCATTCAATTCATACAAGACTCACCAAGACTCCCCTTTAGGAATGCCTACCTAGTGCAATGGATAAATAGCGTCCCATTCCACTAAATACCCTAAGTAGCACACTCTTTTACAAGACTTAGCACATTCATTACTTTTCTGTGGGTTACCTTAACCGACATAGACCAATAGAGCTAGACATAGAATCCCGAAATTAACCCCTATCGGATGAGGATCCTCACTTGCCTAGTGTAAGGTCATTCTTTTAGCATTTACATGGATTTCGCAATAGCTACACCTATGCGGGCGCATAGTTAAAGGATAAGGAGATTGCTACTAAGTTACTCATTCTCTACTAACGAGGAGTACTCATCTCAAGAGGTACATTGGAATACAACATCTTAACTCACGAAGTGTAACCACCTCTTCTTCATATCCTTTCGGTGCTAGGCATAACTTCCCACGGATTCTACACATTATAAGCTATAGGTTGAGGATAACTATTGAACACTACATCTCAACTCACGAAGGGCATTCATCCTCCAAGATATCTTAGAAATCTCTTAGGATGTAGTGGGGTTGCTACTAAATACTTCATCTAAACTCACGAAGAGTGTTCACCTCAAAACTCCCATTTTTGAGTTAACATAGCTTCATTCATTCATTCAAATGTGAGTGTGTGTACATGTGAGCGCACCTTGCACATAAGCATCATTTCATTTACATTTGATTCTACACATGCTTAGACCTTCTTTCATCACATCAACCACTTTAACATGCTTCACATAATCATATAAGTCATTTAGACATAATCTTTAGCATACTTTTCATGACAAGCTTCATAAAAACACATTAACAAGAGTATCTTGATGTACTGTTGTTTCATGGTACTTTCAATGCTTTTTCCTTAAGATTGGTGTGTGTCTAGAGCCTTTTTGTAGTAATTTTAATATGTTTTCATCTTTCTTTTGCAGGAAAGTTGCCCAAAACCAGAAAGTGACCCACGAAGGCCATCGACAGACCGTAGATTGTGACTGTCAATTGGAGGTTCAGGCATCTAGAAGCAACTCGGGGAATTCTGACCTAGTGTGGGGCTAGAGAAGGATCGACGGTCCGTCGATTAGTCGATGAACCGTCCTATTGAATCATCGATATGAAAGGAAATTGATCATGGATTACCAATAAGTCGAAAATTGATTCTTCCTGGGTCGATTGGTCAGAGAATGTCCCAGTACCCGATGTTGAACAAAAGCTAAGTATAGAATGACGAGACACATCGACGGACCGTGTTGTTGGTCTGTTGATTGGATCAGAGAAGATGCAAAGTGAAGGCTAAGAAAAATGCTAAGTCTTGACTTATGGAGAAAGTCGACGTTCCGTCGTTTGATCGACGGACCGTTTGTGGGGGTCGTCGATTGAAGTCGCGTTTTTGGAAAAACTTTCCTTATTTGTATTCCTTTTATTTTAGGACAATGTTTTTATAAATAGGGTGTAAAAACCTCAATTTTGGGGTTGGATTCTTTTACTATTTTCATAGTTTTATTCTTGGAGATTTGTTTTGCAACTTGGGCAATAATTTAAGTTTCCGGAATAGGTTTTCAAGTGATTTTTGTTGTTTCATGTTGAATTTCAGGATTTTCTTCGAACTTGTCAAAGTAAGTTCATCATTTATTTTTTATCAAATATGAATTGTGTTCTTCTAGGCATGGGTAACTAAATCCACAACTAGGTATGTGGGAACCATGGGTGATTAACATAGTAAAACTAGCTAAATAACAATTCTCAAATAGGTTCTTGCTTGCATTGATAATTCTTTCGTTTTGAAGTCTTTTTAAAGAGTGCATGCATTAGAACTCGCCTTATTTCTACTTGCCGGACCAAGAGGGTAGTTAATAGGAAAAAAATTATCAACATAGATTTACTGGGATACTATCTAATAGTCTAGTTTCGATTGGTGCGAAGTAATAACTAAGCCATACATCGAATATGATTCTTAATATGAAGTAAAGGTAAGGGCTAGTAACTTAGACACACGTAGACGGACAAAGGTACGGGGTGAAACTCTCTAAATGCCGGACCAAGGATTTAGAAATACCTAACTTACCACTTTGCATGCAAAATACTAGGGAAGAATTGTTATAGCTAGGATTACCGCGTTATGAACCTATGGGGAACACTTACACCCTAGTTTCTCTCACAACTTGACAAACACTAAAATGTCACTCTTGCGACTTGTTTTACATAGAAATAATTAAATACTTTTGTTTCACAAACCCCCCCCCCCTTTAATTACCTATTTTCGGAAAGAACTTGACTAAATAAACGTAATTGTACATTGAAGTTAAGTCTAAACTATTTTCCTCGTGGGATCTACCCCAACCTACTTATTGGGTTGTTTACTTAATACGACTGCTTATTCTTCTTTAGGGAGGTGTAATTTGAGCGTATCAAATTTTGGCGCTGCTGCCGGGGAAAGTGGCTTTTAGATTAACTTTAATAACATTGCTGAATTTTGGTCAACAATTTTCTAGTTTTACTTTTTTTTTCTTTTGTTTTTGTTTTTCTGAGGTCTAGCTCTAGTGTATGCCAAGTACCCGGAGCTGAGGAGAACCAACGGCTCCATATGATCCTAAACTTAATCGGACACTCCGCAGAATGAATAATAAACAGAATCTTGCTAATCCTATTGATGGGATCAATCGTCAGCCTCCACCACCGGTTGATGCTCACAATCAAGTGGTTACGGATAATCTACTTGATGATGCTTTGAGGATACAACCTCCCATCACACACCCTCAAGAATTCTATAGGGGCAATGTGAACATCACTTATTCTGATGGGCCTCTTGTCCTACCTCCTCTACCACAGGGTCACACATTCGTGGTAACTAGTAGTTTGATACAGATGCTCACCGCAAGGGGTTTGTTTTTGTCACACCCGGGTTGTAAATGTAACATTTTGAAATCCCAAGGCATGTTGTAAAACTTAAACTAGGTTCCATGAGGTCTAAGCGCTGTTATAAGTCGAATTAGGTGTATATAGAGTAGTTAAGGTTTTTAAGAACTAAATTATTCAAGAATGTCCATGACGTTAGGAAAGTTGGTTCACAAGAGGGCTAGTGTGTCTTAGCCATTTGACTAGTTTTAAGAGTCAGGAATAGAACGAAAGTTGGTAAGAAATAGGTGTAACACATGTTAGGGATGTTTAATGGTTGAAACGTCCGGGTAAGACTCCCCAAGGACCAACCAAGGGCACTTTAGGAGGACCCTTGTAGTTTAGATGCAACACTGCCTGGCAGTGTGCATCGACAAGAGTGTTGATGGGGCTTGAGTGGCTCGACGGGGTGTCGAGTTCACCGTCGTCCCACACTTAGAAAGTTTCAAGAAGCCCTTGCTTACATAGACACTGTTCTAGACGACGGAGGGGGAACAGTGGGGCATCGAGTAACAGACGGACCGTGGTCGAGGTCTCATCTATAAGGGCCCAACTTACTTTCAAGTTTTTTAAAACGACCTCATTAAATTAATGAATGAATTTTGGTGGTTAGTTGGGGGATTAGGAAGTCTAATTAAGTAATTTAACCGCTCATATAAATACCCCAACCCTCATTAGTCTAAACACAACTCTCAAAATCAACTCTCTTCTTTCTTTCTATTTTCTCTCTCTATTGGAAGACACCATTTAAGACATAGCTAAGGAAGGGCTTTGGGGGCTCGAAAGGGATGAATTCATCATAAAATTGTTATCAAAACGTTAAGGTATGGGATCTAATTCACCTTTGAGACTTCTTTCCTCAAAGGGCTCCTTCAAAGGTTTTCCAAAAGTTGAGTTTTCATGTGGGTTTCATTCAATTACGAAATTGATGTTATGAATTGAGTTGTTTATACTTTCTTTAGGGTACAATGAGTAGATTATCATGTAATGTAACTTAATTGGGATGAATTGAGATGGTTTGGTCTAGATTGTAGATTATGACCCTTAACCCTTAACCCTAGGCATGATCTTTATATGAATTATGTTGGGTTTGATGCAATTGATTTTATTATTGGTTAAATCATCCTTAATGATTGTTATTAAATTGATCATGAATCCATAGTGATGAATTGAATCCTTCATACTAGTCCTTGAGTATTGATCTAGGTTAAGAAGATAGACTTAGATATCATGTTTTCAAGCTTGGATCTAGTATTGAATTATGGTGTAGTGATTCTTATAAATTCATTATCATGTTGGTTATAGGATTAAATTGGTGTGATGACCCAAATTGGGTTGATATATGGTTTTATGGTAAGTCCCTTTATGATGAACTATGGAGGAGTGTGGTAAGTCTTGACTATCCTATTTCTCACTTCCATTGTGGTTAATTGTCATCAAGTTATGATGTTGTGTTGAAGTATACCTTGTATAAGGTGATAGGATGGTATGATGATTGAATTGAAATGTCTTATGTTTTGGTTGTGAGGTTGCTTAGGGGTACATGTTATAAAGAAGTTGATGTATAATAATGTGCCCTATTATGATGAGATGTGCAAGTGTCAACTTCACCTATATGAATTGTGAATGAAAGGACTATTTTTCATACAATTCTTATTGAGCTATGATGATGAATATACAAGGGCTAGACCTTATGACTAAACTAAGTTTATGATTATAATAAGACTAAACGCATTTCAATAAAGGGATCTAGCTTAGCACCAAGTGAGCTTGTATGTGAGGGGGTGACACCTTCTTACATAGGGGAAGGTAGGGTTCACTACGGTCCTCACAGGGTGGATAGCCTCATGATCCAAGGTAGGGTGCAGAGTTGATATTTCCATGGTTTTCCTCCAAGTTCCATAAACTATGTTGCCACCATAGGATACTAGCTAGTGGATCCACCTAGATAGCTATGTTTATGTTAGGTTCTACCTTGGCCGGTAGACAACCTTCCATCGGTGTAAGTTTCATGACACCGGATTCCACATTAGCTCATGTGGTCTATGTCGGTTAAGGCAAGAGTTCCCTAAACTAAAATGAATGAGTGTGATATAAACTAATTCAAGTGACTTGAGGGGTTTGACTTTAGTATAGGTAGGGGTATGGGACTCTACCTACGCCTTGCACTAGTTTGCCTTGATAGGAACTTTGAGGATTTAATATTATGTATATAAATGATGATGAAATGTAAATGACTTTATATGTTGAATAAGATGCTTATGAATATGAAATTGGTTATCATTGTTAAAGAAGTTATATCATATGAGATGGAATACTATGCTAAGTGAAGTGAATTGCTAATTATGATCTTTAGTAGGTTACTTGATTAAGTAGGGTTATGGGGCTTTGCTTGGTCATTGCACTTGTGGTTTCGTAAGGGTTATAGTTGGTTGGTTTGCTTTGCTATTTACATGATTTACTCTTATTCATGTTATGATGTTATTAATTGATGTTAGAGTTATATGAGATCATGGGTTTAAGTATGATGATATGCTCATGATATAATTAACTTGTTTAGTATGTTTATTGGATTGGTTTAATTGACATGTTTTCATTAAAAGTCCCTTTTTAGCATACTCTGATGGTATTTGTGCATATGGTCTTATACTTAGTACATGTGGCATACTAACCCCTATGTTCTCCCTTTTTTCCAAACATTTTAGGTTCCGATCGTTGAAGTTGGTTTGAGGTGATTTGAAGGAAGACTTGGATATTCTATCATCCAAGTGGTAGGTCCTCATTTTCCCGAGGACGATGCCAATATTCTCTTTACGAAGTTACTTAATTACTACAACTTTTGTATTGACTCTATTTCATATTGGTGACGAAGTTGTATAAAGCCTATATGTGGCTTACTTTTATTGATGTAGGGCTATGCCCAATGTTGTTATTTTCATTTAGATGGTTTATGAGATGAGACGAATTTATGACTCTATTTCCTTGTTATATAAATGTATGAAATAAGAGTAGAAGACTATGTAATCTTCTTATACGAACCTATGTATACTTGATATAAATATGATTATGTGTATGTAGAGGTCTATGTAAATCTCCGATTAGATTTAGTTGAAAAAGTTTTAATTCTTCTCGTATTTTTAATCGATGAATGGAATGATGTAAGAGTAAGAGGCTTGTCTTAGTCCTCAAAAAGGACGACGACGCTAGTTACATCTAGGGGGTAAACCCGTATATGACAAACTTAGTATCAGAGAATGAGTTTGAATATCCTTGATGTTGACGTCTCTCTCAACCACGTCTATGTAAGTTGTATTCATAATTGTGAAGCGCGCCACACTTATGAATAGGAACTTATTTGATGCTTAGGAATCACTCTCATTTTTGGGAATACATTATCATGCCTCTATAGTGTACTTCTTATATGATTTAACCTAAACCCTGTATTTTGGTTATAGGAGATGAATACTCGGAGGAATGCATCTAGGAGACTTGAAGAGGAGATTGCTAATGCGGCAATTCCTCCCCGTGATTATCCAGTTCCTCCTCTTGAAGAGGTTGTTGTTGATGATCCGGCTCCGGCCGATCCCCCACCAATGACTGAGGCTCATATAAGTGCTATTCTTGATCAAATGGCCCAAGCCATGACTACTCAAGCCCAAGACGCAATGATTCAAGCTCAAGTTATGACTGACCAAGCCAATCGGGATGTTTCACCTAGGGTTCATGAGCAAACTATGTCTTCCCGACTTTGGTACTTCACTAGGATGAATCCTCCTATCTTCTATGGGTCTAAGGTTTATGAAGACCCTCAAGAATTCATTGATGAGGTTTATAAGATACTATGTATATGGGGTTGTCTACAAATGAGAATGTCGAGTTGACCTCATACCAACTCAAGGATATGGCTCAGACTTGGCATGTGCAATGGAGAGATAATAGGCCACTTCAAGGTGGGCTGGTGACTTGGGAGATCTTCAAGAGGGATTTCCTTGATCGGTTCTTCTCTAGAGAGATGAGATAAGCTAAGGTGGTGGAATTCATCAACCTCCACCAAGGAGGTATGAGTGTTCATGATTACTCCTTGAAGTTTATTCAATTGGCCAAATATGCTTCTTCCTTGGTCTCCGATCATAGAGACGAGATGAGTCAATTTGTGACGGGTGTATTGGATGACTTGCAAGAATAATGTCATTCGTCTATGCTTCATGATAACATGAATATTGGTCGTCTTATGGTGCATGCTAAAATGGTTGAGGAGGCTAGAGAAAAAAGGAAGGATAGGGATTCAAAAAGGACAAGGTCTTTTGAGGGTAGAGCTACGAAAGATAATGTTGGCATTCAAGACAAACCTAGATTCAAGAAGAGGTTCTCAAATCAAATTCTATCCAAATTTCCCAAGGCTAGGGATGAGAAGTCCCCTAGGCCAAGAGTTCAAAAAGTGAAGAGTGGAAATTCGTTTAATGAGAAGCCACCTTGCAAGGAATGTGGGAAGAAGCATTTTGGTGCTTCCTCTTGGGGTCGGACAAATGCTTTGGTTGTGGAAAGATTGGTCACAAGGTGCGAGATTGTCCTAATGCTAAGGGGCAAGAGAAGGGTGGGCAGCCAAGTGGTTCTAGTGATGCTCCCAAAAAGAACCGCTTCTATGCTCTTCGTTCTAGAGGTAACCAAGAGGCCTATCCCGATGTGGTGACCGGTATGTTACAAATCTTTACTATTGATGTGTATGCTTTTCTTGATACGGGTGATACTTTGTCTTTTCTTACTCCCTTAGTAGCTAAAAAGTTTGATACTTTACCCGAAATTTGCATGACCCTTTTGTGGTGTCTACTCCGGTGGGTGAGTCTATTGTAGCAAAAAGAGTCTATCGAAATTGTCCTATTTCTTTGCCCAATATAGCTTCTCATGTAGATCTAGTTGAACTAGATATGCTTGATTTTGATGTCATTTTGGCTATGGATTGGTTGCATGCTACTTTTTCTTCTATTGATTGTAGGACTAGAGTTGTGAGGTTTAGTTTCCCAAATGAACCCGTTATTGAGTCGAAGGGTGGGAATTCTATTCTAGAGGTCGCATCATATCTTGTCTAAAAGAATATAAAATGATCTCAAAGGGTTGTCTTTATCACATTGTAGGAGTTCAAGATTTGGATTTCGAAATTCCTCCTATTGAGTCGGTCCCCGTGGTAAGTGAATTTCTGGATGTCTTCCCTAATGACCTTCCCAGTATTCCTCCAGAACGGGAAATTGATTTCTGTATCGATTTGCCACCGGAAACAAACCCTATTTCTATTCCTCCTTATCGAATGGCTCAAGAGGAATTGAAAGAGTTGAAGGCACAACTTAAAGATTTGCTAGACAAAGGCTTTATAAGGCTTAGCATTTCTCTATGGGGTGCTCCGGTCTTGTTCGTGAAAAAGAAAGATGGGTCCTTGAAAATGTTTATTGATTACCGCCAACTCAACAAGGTTACTATTAAGAACAAGTATCCTCTCCCGCGGATTGATGTTTTATTTGATCAACTCCAAGGGGCGAGCTACTTCTCAAAAATTGACTTGAGGTAGGGGTATCACCAACTAGGGTGAGAGATGAAGATATTCGAAAGACGACTTTTCGGACTCGGTATGGGCACTATGAGTTTGTGGTTATGTCTTTTGGACTCTCAAATGCTTCGGCGGAATTTATGGATCTAATGAATAGGGTGTTTCGAAACTATCTGGATTCATTCGTTATTGTGTTTATTGATGATATCTTGGTATATTCAAATAATGAGGTTGATCACAAGGGTCATTTGAGGGTGGTATTGCAAACCCTTAAAGAGCATCAATTGTTTGCCAAATATAGCAAGTGAGAGTTTTGGTTAAGGTCGGTGGTGTTTCTTGGGCACATCATCTCTAGTGAGGGAGTTGAGGTAGACCCAAGGAAGACATATACAGTGAGAAACTGGCCTAGACCTTTGACTCCGACTGACATTAGGAGTTTCATGGGTCTAGCGGGCTATTATCAAAGGTTTGTGGAGGGATTTTCATCCATTGTATCTCCTTTGACTACATTGACTCAAAAAGGTAAAAAGTTTGAGTTGTCGGAGGCTTGCGAGAAGAGCTTCCAATTATTGAAGGATAGGCTTATTTCGGATCCGGTGTTGACACTACCGGAAGGTACAAAGGGCTTTGTTGCGTATTGTGATGCATCTCGTATAGGTTTGGGGTGTGTGCATATGCACAACGGGAAGGTGATTGCCTATGCTTTGAGGCAACTGAAGGTGCATGAGAGAAACTATCCCACTCATGACCTTGAGTTAGAGTCCGTGGTGTTTGCTTTGAAAATATGGAGGCATTACTTATATGGTGTCCATGTTGATGTTTTCACCGATCATAAGAGTCTCCAATATGTGTTTACTCAAAAGAAGTTGAATCTCCGGCAAAGAAGGTGGTTAGAATTGTTGAAAGATTATGATATGAGTGTCTTATATCATCTTGGCAAGGCCAATGTGGTTGCGAATGCCCTAAGTCGTATTACTATGGGTAGTGTGTCGCATATAGATGAAGCCAAGAAAGACCTAGTGAAAGATGTTCATAGCTTGGCTAGATTGGGGGTGCGATTGGAGGGTTCTCCAAATGGTGGTGCTATTCATCATAGCTTTGAGTTATGATTGTTGGTCGAGGTAAAGTCCAAACAACACCTTGATCAACTATTGAGGAAGTTGAAAGAATCGGTTCTTGGCAAGTTGAATGAGTCTTTCTCCTTAGGGGGGGGATGGTGTGTTGAGGTACCAAGGGAGATTGTGTGTTCCCGATATTGATGGGTTGAGGGATCGGATCCTTGACGAAGCCCATGCATCCCACTACTTCATTTATCCGAATTCGACGAACATGTACCATGACCTTCGGGAGATATATTGGTGGGAAGGTTTGAAGAAGGACATAGCGGAATTTGTTGCTAAGTGTCTGAATTGTCAAAAATTGAAGGCGGACATCAAAAGCCGGGTGGCTTACTACAAGAGATCCATAGTCCTACTTGTAAGTGGGAGGACATTAATATGGACTTTGTAGTAGGGTTGCCTCGGACTCAAAAGTCATATGATTCTATATGGGTGATTGTTTATATATTGACTAAGTCCGCTCGTTTTATTCCCGTTAAGTCCACTTATTCGGCGGAAGATTATGCAAAGATCTTCATAGATGAGATTGTGTGTAGCCATGGTATTCCGTTATCCATCATTTCGGATCGGGGTGCACAATTCACATCTAGATTTTGGAGGTCATTTCAAGAAGGTTTGGGTACTAAGGTGAAATAGAGTACCACTTTTCGTCCTCAAATGGATGGTCAAGCGGAATGCACTATTCAAACCCTTGAGGATATGCTTACAGCTTTCATTATTGATTTTAAAGGTAATTGGGATAAGCACTTGCCTTTGGTGGAGTTTGCTTATAATAATAGTTTTCATTCATCCATCTTCATGGCTCCCTATGAAGCCTTGTATGGGAGGAGGTGTAGGTCTCCAATAGGGTTGTTTGAAGTTGGTGAGACTTGATTCTTGGTCTAGATTTAATTTATAGGACTTTGGAGAATGTGCACATCATAAGGAATCGGTTGCAAACAGCCTATAGTCGACAAAAGTCCTATAACGACAATAGGAGAAGGGATTTGCAATTTGAAGAAGGTGATAAGGTGTATTTGAAAATTTCACCAATGAAGGGGGTGTTTCGATTTTGCAAGAAAGGGTAGTTGAGTCCTCGTTATGTGGGACCTTATGAGATTTTGGAAAGGGTTGGTAAGGTTGCCTATTGCTTGAAACACCCTAATGATTTAGCTTCGGTTCATCCAGTTTTCCATGTTTCTATGTTGAAGAAGTGTGTTGGTGATCCCGAGTCTATTCTTTCTGTTGAGGGCCTTGGGTTCAAGGATAACCTCTCTTATGAGGAGGTTCCGGTTCAAATCCTTGATAGACAAGTGAAGAGGTTGAGGAACAAAGAGGTGGTTCCCATAAAAGTGTTATGGAAGAAACACCTAGTTGATGGTACAACATGGGAGGCCGAGGCCGACATGAAGACCCATTATCCTCAACTTTTCGATGATTAAGGTTATCCATTCTTTTTAATAACATAATTATGACTAGGAATTGTGGTTTCTTAATTTTTGGTGAAGTTTTGCAAAAATCCAAATTCTTGGAAACTTCACAGTAAAGGTACAGTGAAGACACTGTAAGTTAGCTTTAAAGTTTTTTTTGGAGAATTGTATTGCTTGTTGTTTATTTGACTTAAGTTATGCATTTTGATTTGGTGAGTCTTTGTGGAAATTATATGTAGCATATTGATAATATGAACTTTGTGCTAATTGACTTACGCAATGAATGATGAGCTCGTGTGTGTTGTGAGAAGGAGGTACCTCATGATGAAATTTTGAGCCAATGTGTGGTATATTGAGTTTTTAAGTTTGCCTTATTGAAATTATGTGATTTATGTTGTGAATTGGTTGATCTGCTAGTCTTGAGTCTATTCCTTCCTTTAAATGAGTGTTTAGTGTCATTCGGGGACGAATGTTCCAAAGGGGGGGATAATGTAACATTTCAAAATCCCAAGGCATGTTGTAAAACTTAAACTAGGTTCCATGAGGTCTAAGCACTGTTCTAAGTCGACTTAGGTGTATATAGAGTAGTTAAGGTGTTTAAGAACCAAAATATTCAAGAACGTCCATGACATTCGGAAAGTTGGATCACAAGAGGGCTAGTGTGTCTTAGACATTTGACTACTTTTAAGAGTCAGAAATAGAACGAAAGTTTATAAGAAATAGGTGTAACACATGTTAGGGATGTTTCATGGTTGAAACGTCTGGGTACGACTCCCCAAGGACCAACCAAGGGCCCTTGAGAAGTACCCTTGTAGTTGGGATGCAACACCGCCTGGCAGTGTGCATCGACGGGAGTGTTGACGGGGCGTGAGTGGCTCGACGGGGCATCGAGGACACCGTCGTCCTACGCTTAGAAAGTTTCAAGAAGCCCTTGCTTACATAGCCACTGTTGTAGACGACGGAGGGGGAACGACGGGGCGTCGACTCACAGACGGACCGTGTTCGAGGTCTCGTCTGTGAGGGCCTAACTTTCTGCCAAGATTTTTAAAACGACCTCATTAAATTAATGAATGAATTTTGGTGGTTATTTGGGGGATTAGGAAGTCTAATTAAGTAATTTAACCCCTCATATAAATACCCCAACCCTCATTAGTCTAAACACAACTCTCAAAATAAACTCTCTTCCTTCTCTCTAATTTCTCTCTCTATTGGAAGACACCATTGAAGACATAGCTAAGGAAGGGCTTTGAGGGCTGGAAAGGGACGAATTCATCATCAAATTGTTATCAAAACGTTAAGGTATGGGACCTAATTCACCTTTACTCTTTTCTCAAAGGGGTCCTTCAAAGGTTTTCCAAAAGTTGAGTTTTCATGTGTGTTTCATTCAATTACGAAGTTGATGTTATGAATTGAGTTGCTTATACTTTATTTAGGGTACAATGAGTAGATTATCATGTACTGTAACTTAATTGGGATGAATTTAGATGGTTTGGTCTAGATTGTAGATTATGACCCTTAACCCTTAACCCTAGGCATGATCATGATATGAATTATGTTGGGTTTTATGCAATTGATTTTATTATTGGTTAAATCACCCTTAATGATTGTTATTACATTGATCATGAATCTATAGTGATGAGTTGAAGTCCTTCATGCTAGTCCTTGAGTATTGATCTAGGTTAAGAATATAAACTTATATATAATGTTTTCAAGCTTGGATCTAGTATTGAATTATGGTGTAGTGATTCTTCTAAATTCATTATCATGTTGGTTATTGGATTACATTGGTCTGATGACCCAAATTGGGTTGATCTATGGGTTGATGGTAAGGCCCTTTATGATGAACTATGGAGGAGTGTGGTAAGTCTTGACTATCCTATTTCTCACTTCCATTGTGGTTAATTGTCATCAAGTTATGATGTTGTGTTCAAGTATACCTTGTTTAAGGTGATAGGATGGTATGATGATTGAATTGAAATGTCTTATATTTTAGTTGTGAGGTTTCTTAGGGGTACATGTTATAAAGAAGTTGATGTGTAATAATGTGCCCTATTATGATGAGATGTGCAAGTGTCAACTTCACCTATATGAATTGTGAATGAAAGGACTATTTCCCATACAATTCTTATTGAGCTATGATGATGAATATACGAAGGCTAGACATTATGACTAAACTAAGTTTATGATTATAATAAGACTAAAGGCATTTCAATAAAGGGAACTAGCTTAGCATTGATTGATCTTGTATGTGAGGGGGTGACACCTTCTTACATAGGGGAAGGTAGGTTTCACTACGGTCCTCACGGGGTGGATAGCCTCATGATCCAAGTTAGGGTGCAGAGTTGATATTTCCATGGTATTTCCCCCAAGTTCCATAAACTATGTTGCCACTATAGGATACTAGCTAGTGGATCCACCTAGATAGCATGTTTATGTTAGGTTCTACCTTGGCCGGTAGACCACCTTCCATCGGTGTAAGGTTTCATGACACCGGTTTCCACATTAGCTCATGTGGTCTATGTCGGTTAAGGCAAGAGTTCCATAAACTAAAATGAATGAGTGAGATATAAACTAATTGAAGTGACTTGAGAGGTTTGACTTTAGTATAGGAAGGGGTATGGGACTCTACCTACGCCTTGCACTAGTTTGCCTTGATAGGAACTTTGAGGAGTTAATATTATGTATATAAATAACGATGAAATGTAAATGACTCTATATGTTGAATAAGATATTTATGAGTATGAAATTGGTTATCATTGTTAAAGAAAGAATATCATATGAGATGGAAGACTATGCTAAGTAAAGTGAATTGCTAATTCTGATCATTAGTAGGTTACTTGATTAAGTAGGGTTATGGGGCTTTGCTTGATCATTGCACTTGTGGCTTCATAAGGGTTATAGTTGGTTGGTTTGCTTTGCTATTTACATGATTTACTCTTATTTCTGTTGTGATGTTATTAATTGATTGTAGAGTTATATGAGATCATGGGTTTATGTATGATGATATGCGCATGATATAATTAACTTGTTTAGTATGTTTATAGGATTGGTTTAATTGACATGTTTTCATTAAAAGTCCCTTTTTAGCATAATTTTATGGTATTTGTGCATATGGTCTCATACTTAGTACATGTGGCGTACCAACCCCTATTTTCTCCCTTTTTCCCAAACATTTTAGGTTCCGGTAGTTTAAGTGGTTTGAGGTGATTTGAAGGAAGACTTGGATATTCTATCATCCAAGTGGTAGGTCCTCATTTTCCCGAGGACGATGCCAATATTCTCTTTACGAAGTTACTTAATTACTACAACTTTTGTATTGACTCTATTTCCTATTGGAGACGAAGTTGTATAAAGCCTATATGTGGCTTACTTTTATTGATGTAGGGCTATGCCCAATGTTGTTATTGCCATTTAGATGGTTTATGAGATGAGACGGATTTATGACTCTATTTCCATATTATTTAAATGTATGAAATAAGAGTAGAAGACTATGTAATCTTCTTATACGAACAAGTCTATGTATACTTGATATAAATATGAATATGTGTATGTAGAGGTCTATGTAAACCTCCGATTAGATTTAGTTGAAAAAGTTTTAATTCTTCCGTATTTTTAATAGATGAATGTAATGATGTAAGAGTAAGAGGCTTGTCTTAGTCCTCAAAGAGGATGACGACGCCGATTACATCTAGGGGGTAAACCCGGATGTGAGAAGACCCTAGATGAGACCTGCGTCGTTAACCTCTCAGAGGTCGCAGCCAAGCCTCTTTTTAGCTTTCATCACAATCATACAATTAAATTTAGCGGAAAAATTAAAACTTTACTAAAATGTACTTAGACTTCATATAATTCTTGCATAAGAGTGATATACTAATGGCTCAAAATAAACAACCATCTATTAACAGATTGAACAATTGAAATGAAGAGTTCATAATATTATTAAGAATTGCCAAACCGGCCTTAATATAAAAGCTTGAACAAATGTTTGAAAGGAAACACTAGGGACAACATCCGCTAGCTATGTCTAGTCTACTAAAGCTAGAATATAAAGCGTAGGCATCCTCGAACTCAAGAGGACCTACCAAAAGTCTGGAGGTACTAGTCCAAACAGCTTCAACTGATCTTCAATCTTCTTTAAGGACCTGCACCTATAGAAATAGTAATTTTATATGGGTTAGTACACACTTGTACTAAGTATGTGTGTATGCACATAAACACAAAAGGACTATGCATGATCAAGTAAAGCACTCCCTATAGCAACATGCCATTTTTGGAAAGTGAAGTCACTTCACTTTCCTAATTCGTTATTTATGAATCATGCTATGAATATGACATATTTTCATGTATTTAAAGCACACAACTCATTTTCTATATGATCATAAGATCTTGGAATCATGAACATAACATTAGAACAAGTCGAGCAAAAATTAATATTTTTGCTCCCCTTAGGCCGAGAGCTCCCTCTCCCTCACTTAGTTTATTTTTCAGTCTTTTCTTCTTTCTGTTGTGTAGTTCAATGATATCCTTGGTCCTATGTTTTAATTGCGAGTTCAATGATTCATTGTATTCCCATACCTACAATGAATCAAGTAAGTAATCCAAAAGACTAAGGAAACGATTTGACTACCCTAATTACAAGTTGTTCTTTCCATTCTTGTTAAATTGGGCATGAAGTCTTTATAAGCCAATATTTATTGGCTATGCCCATTATTTGATTATTTGCATAATATATAGATACTGGGCATATATTCATACTCCAATTAATGGATCATTATGTTTTGCTCCCTTTATTGGCATAAACCAATAACTGTTAAAACTTCATTCTTATCAAACATTGATGATTTGACATTCTTATGCTTTTGCTTACTTAGTTCACTTTGAAATTACATTTCTTCTTCTTTTATCTCACTTTCACTTTGAACATGCTAGGTTGACTTAGTATATTCTTAAGACATCCATTGGGATCATTCTGTGCAATGACTAAGAATGACTTACATCATTACTTAGTCTAACCTCACCCTTTTGGTCATCCTATCCAAACATCCCTCATCTTCCTACTTCTTTCTTTCTTTCTTTCTTGCTTTCTTAAAGAAATCTTGAGTATTTAACCGACATAGATCATGTGAGGTAACATGAAATCTAGTGTCTTCCCCACACTGAAAAAGAGGTGGTTCACCGGCCAAAGTGTAATCAAATACTTCCTAGCTTTCTTAGGAGGATCCACTAGCTAGTAATCTATGCTGTCGACATAGTTCAAAGACTAGGAGAATATGGAGAGCCTTATCAACCTTGGTGGTAGTCTCATGTCATGAGGCTTACATGTGCTTGCACAAGCTCATTACTAGTCTATCGGTGCTTAGCTCAGATTTATTATACTTTACAACTTTTAGAGTTGACTCATACATTATGGAAGCTTGCTTCTAGTATGAGGTATGGTTAGCTCAATGGATTACTTGTCATCCCTTTCATTACTTGATGAATTTAAACTTAAATCTTACATTATCATCATGGTGTTAATTAGACTTGTCTCACGATTTGTAACACCCATTTAGGTGAGTATCTTTAACATAATTATTTAATCATGGTGTTAATGAGACTTGTCTCACGATTTCTAATACCCTCTTTTGTGAGTATCTTTAACATAATTTTTTAGGTGCAAGTGAGACTTGTCTCACTTCCTTTATTTGGTAGTCTTGTACCATTCGTTATGAAAGTTATAAGGACTTATTCAATGCGCTACTATATTCACAAGTTCATTTAGATAGGGTATGTTGGAACTTGTCCCAATCATTGGCATTCCCTAGGTAATGAGTTCATTGAGTTACATATTGTCAAGTCAATCTTAAACATAAATTTGGCCTTACAAGAAACATCATAATTTACATTGGCCATATAAGATTGGTATGACTTAATCATTGGCCAATTCTATTACATATTTTGGAAATAATATTGCTGGCCAATTTATTGGCATAAATGAAACTTTCACTAAACACTTGTCATGATATTATCACTAGCCAAGTCAATTAACTTCATGTATATACCATAGTAATCTCATCATTTTAAGAAAGCCAACTTTTAACCTTTGATTAGCTTATAAGAACAATTCGGTGCTTAGTTTGGCCAAGCTATAAAGTTGATTTGACGTTGAAGATTCATTAACTAGCTTTTATTCTCATTCTTATTTCTTTTTGGAAACATTGTGTTCCAAACACTTACAAACATATCTACCGTAAACACATATAGTAATCAAACCTTCATTCCTTTCAACAGTAAACTGAATTTCATAAACTACTTATAACAATTTCATCTTCTCGAATACAATTAGGCATTACAACATTCATGTAAAGGATATTCTAATCATACGAATCTAACCTATAGGTCTCATTCGACAATATAAAATCACATAAACTTACACATAAGGATCAGTTAGCACCACATACAAATCACATGCTCGAGATTTGCATTATACATGCTACTAAAATCAGAAATAGGGAGAACTAGGGAGATGAACATTTGACAATTTCATTGTGAACAACCCTAGTTTCGGTTTTCTTGAATTCAAAACATTTGAAAAGCCTCCTGGGGAAAGGAATCCAAGAGAGAAAACCCATACCTTACAGAAGAATTGAATCTACGAAGATCACCCTGTTCTTTGCACAAAAATCTTGAAGAATTGCCTTGAAATCGCCTTGAAATCGCCTAAGGAGAATCGAGAGTATTTTTCTATTTTTCTTACGTTTGCTCATGTTTTTCAGTCGTAGGTTTCTACTAGATAAACGTGAGCCTAAGTCTTCGGAACTGAATATTAACTAATTCAACTTAGTCTAATTGACTTAATTAAATAAATCAATTAGCTAATTACCAAAACGCCACTCCTAAATTGACTAAAAATATGAGGGCATTTGACTTAGCCAAATTCTAAAAATTTGCTAAGGGTCTCGGGTTGGACCGTGAACTTAAATTAATTAATTAAGTTGCTAATTTAATTAATTAAGTGACCTAGGGTAATTACTAAAGTACCCATAAGTCACTAGGACATAAATCAAACCCTTTAGACCATCCTAGGTTAGGTACTAGGATGTTTCTTTAGTTAGCTACTCGGCTAGTGTCACCCGGTTAGGTCTCAGGATTTCGGGCACACTAGTTAAATCATTTTAGTTAGTCCTAGGTTAGTTAGCTAGTTAGGTAAGTTAGTCAGAGCCTAGTATTGGTTAGGATGATCGGCCACACGTGGCTTAACCCGACGCGTGCCGGTCCCCTAACCGCCCTAACCGAATCGGTTGGGCTTGGTCGCTTGGTCTCTCGGCCGGTATCACATGTGCTTGCACATGTGTTGCCGTGCAATTTCCTAACTGTGCACTCTGTCTTTGCACTTGGACAGTTCACTTCTTATCCCAAGGATCCTCATTATGTCCTTGGGTACTGCTTAATCTACATGATCATTTAAATTATCATGTGCTATGGTACCTAGGCTTGACACTTTTATGCCTCGTACCTAATGTGTGTAAGCGAAGAAATTAAGAATTTTTTGCTTAGGGTCTTCATTGCAGGTACAATTCCTAAACAAGCTTAGATTAAGTTACTTGTTAATACATAGAAATTGGCTAACACCCTTAAGCCAATATTCTCTACATGCCCAATATTACTCAATATTGGGCATTGGGATGCGTATGTACCCCAATACATATTCTTAAAATCTAATAGACTCTTCACTAGACAAGTACATTTTCTGTAAATGTTACATTATCCCCCCCTTAGGAACATTCATCCCCGAATGACACTACACATCATTTTGAATCAAAGAGGGTATTTTAAAAAACACATCAACATACTTGAAACTTTACTGTTTATGAATATCTGATTCAAAACTTACTCTGGATGATGCACATCACTCAAAGCTTATATGAATCTTCATATATGTGATTGAGGAACTTCCTTCTCAATATTACTTTAACTCAATGCACATCACAACTCATGCGACACAAAAATCATGTCAACGCTATACAAAATTAACAACATGAATGCAATCATGAACTCATATTAACTCATATTGTGCAAGTATAAAACACACAGTTATGGACTTTAAACACCAAAACCAACTAATGCACTAAAATTTAGAGTTTTATAAACAAAACAAGACTTAGGAATAGTATATCTAACCTCAAGAACTGAACAAGTGAGGGTAACAGGATCTCATGTCGGCCTCGGCCTCCCATGTTGCTCCCTCAACAAGGTGGTTCCTCCATAACACCTTTACGGTGGCAACCTCCTTGTTCCTCAGCTGTTTCACTTGGCGATCTAAAATTTCAACTAGAACCTCTACATAAGAAATGTCTCATGGACTCCTAACCCCTCAACAGGAAGGACGGATGCTGGATCACCTAGAAACTTTTCTAGCATCGAAACATGAAACACTGGATAAACAGAAGCCAAGTCATTTGGTAGCTTCAGTTCATAGGCAACATTCCCTACTCGCTGTAAGACCTCATAAGGACCTATATAGCACGGACTAAACTTCACTTTCTTACCAAACCTCATCACCCTTTTAATGGGTGATATCTTCAGGTAGACCTGTGTCACGACCGGAATCTACACCCCAGACGATACCGGCGTCGTTGACCTCTAAGAGGTCGCAGAGAAGCCTACATACGTCATTCTTACTTCATCTAGGTTAATTTTAGCGGAAAATTTTAACTTTTTGTTCCTTAACATGCATGTATATGATTCTACTTAAATTCATATAAATTCACAGCCAACCATCTAACATTAAGATCATCAACTGAAAGAAATAGTTCAATACTGCATTAAGTGTATACTTGCCAAAATGGCACCAATACAATGTCTGAAATAAAACGGGAAAGAAACACTAGTGGAACATGATCCACTAGCTAAAGCCTACATCTAAGCTAGATAATAACAGTAGACATCCTCGAAAGCATGAGGGCCTACCAAGTACGGATGAAAGCTCCACGTCCGGATAGCTGCAACGTCAACCTGTAAGCTCTAGCGTCCACCTGCCCCTGCCCCTAAAAATATAGAGTTGTATGGGATTAGTACACACTTGTACTAAGTATGGGTATATGCAAGCACAGACCAAGGACATGCATGAGTAAGAATAGCTCTTTCCTAACAACATGATTTATGGAAAGTCAAGTCAGTAGACTTGCCAAATTTGGATTAGGAAAGTTAGTGGACCTGCCAAATTTGGATTTGGAAAGTCAGTGGACTTGCCAAATTGGATTAGGAAAGTCCTGCCATTAGAGTAAAATACATCATCATAAGAATCATATTGCACACAGCACATAACATCTTACACATAGCACATAACATATTGCATATAGCACATAACATCTTTCATATCGTTCGTTCATATGCAATGAGACCTTGGAATCATGGAATTAACACTAAGACTTTCCAAAATGATGACTCAACATATGGGGCCTCAACTAGGGAGCCTTCTTTATTAAACACAGAGTCTTCTTCATTCATTCATACGTACTTCACTTCATTTCATTCATAGGCTAGTGTAAACACCAGCTATACCTAGGATGTAGTTTAAGACTCTCATCGGGTTTGCTGTGCAATGATCAAGAATAACCTAGTTTTATTACTTGAGTCTAGCTCACCTCCTGATTATCCCATCCTAACACCTTTTGTATATTTCATTTCATTATGTGCATCATTAGAGGCTGGCCTCATTCATTCTTTGGGAACTTTAACTTTAACCGACATAGATCATGTGAGCATCATGAAATCCAGTGTGTCATCCCACACCGAAAAGAGATGGAATCACCGGCCAAGGTTAACCAAAACATGCTAGTGTATATAGGGAATTGAACCCTGCTAGGTCCCTATATTGAGAATATAGGTTCAAAGACTAGGATATATAAGGAGACCCATACCCGGCATGCCGGACAGTCTCATCTCATGAGAGTTACGTGAACCTCCGCCCTTCCCAAAAGAAGGCATCACCGCTCATAGCTAGCGTATCGGTGCTTAGTATGAAGTTCCATTACATTCAACTCATACGTCATGGAAGTTGGCTTCTAGTATGAGGACATCATAGCTCGTTAGATGATTTATCATCTCTTCATTAGTATTAAATTAATGAATGAATTTTGGTGGTTATTTGGGGGATTAGGAAGTCTAATTAAGTAATTTAACCCCTCATATAAATACCCCAACCCTCATTAGTCTAAACACAACTCTCAAAATAAACTCTCTTCCTTGTCTCTAATTTCTCTCTCTATTGGAAGACACCATTGAAGACATAGCTAAGGAAGGGCTTTGAGGGCTGGAAAGGGACAAATTCATCATCAAATTGTTATCAAAACGTTAAGGTATGGGACCTAATTCACCTTTACTCTTTTCTCAAAGGGCTCCTTCAAAGGTTTTCCAAAAGTTGAGTTTTCATGTGTGTTTCATTCAATTACGAAGTTGATGTTATGAATTGAGTTGTTTATACTTTATTTAGGGTACAATGAGTAGATTATCATGTAATGTAACTTAATTGGGATGAATTTAGATGGTTTGGTCTAGATTGTAGATTATGACCCTTAACCCTTAACCCTAGGCATGATCATGATATGAATTATGTTGGGTTTTATGCAATTGATTTTATTATTGGTTAAATCACCCTTAATGATTGTTATTACATTGATCATGAATCTATAGTGATGAGTTGAAGTTCTTCATGCTAGTCCTTGAGTATTGATCTAGGTTAAGAATATAAACTTATATATAATGTTTTCAAGCTTGGATCTAGTATTGAATTATGGTGTAGTGATTCTTCTAAATTCATTATCATGTTGGTTATTGGATTACATTGGTCTAATGACCCAAATTGGGTTGATCTATGGGTTGATGGTAAGGCCCTTTATGATGAACTATGGAGGAGTGTGGTAAGTCTTGACTATCCTATTTCTCACTTCCATTGTGGTTAATTGTCATCAAGTTATGATGTTGTGTTCAAGTATACCTTGTTTAAGGTGATAGGATGGTATGATGATTGAATTGAAATGTCTTATGTTTTAGTTGTGAGGTTGCTTAGGGGTACATGTTATAAAGAAGTTGATGTGTAATAATGTGCCCTATTATGATGAGATGTGCAAGTGTCAACTTCACCTACATGAATTGTGAATGAAAGGACTATTTCCCATACAATTCTTATTGAGCTATGATGATGAATATACGAAGGCTAGACATTATGACTAAACTAAGTTTATGATTATAATAAGACTAAAGGCATTTCAATAAAGGGACCTAGCTTAGCACTGATTGATCTTGTATGTGAGGGGGTGACACCTTCTTACATAGGGGAAGGTAGGGTTCACTACGGTCCTCACCGGGTGGATAGCCTCATGATCCAAGTTAGGGTGCAGAGTTGATATTTCCATGGTATTTCCCCCAAGTTCCATAAACTATGTTGCCACTATAGGATACTAGCTAGTGGATCCACCTAGATAGCATGTTTATGTTAGGTTCTACCTTGGTCGGTAGACCACCTTCCATCGGTGTAAGGTTTCATGACACCGGATTCCACATTAGCTCATGTGGTCTATGTCGGTTTAGGCAAGAGTTCCATAAACTAAAATGAATGAGTGAGATATAAACTAATTGAAGTGACTTGAGAGGTTTGACTTTAGTATAGGAAGGGGTATGGGACTCTACCTACGCCTTGCACTAGTTTGCCTTGATAGGAACTTTGAGGAGTTAATATTATGTGTATAAATGATGATGAAATGTAAATGACTCTATATGCTGAATAAGATACTTATGAATATGAAATTGGTTATCATTGTTAAAGAAAGAATATCATATGAGATGGAAGACTATGCTAAGTGAAGTGAATTGCTAATTATGATCTTTAGTAGGTTACTTGATTAAGTAGGGTTATGGGCTTTGCTTGATCATTGCACTTGTGGCTTCATAAGGGTTATAGTTGGTTGGTTTGCTTTGCTATTTACATGATTTACTCTTATTTCTGTTGTGATGTTATTAATTGATTGTAGAGTTATATGAGATCATGGGTTTATGTATGATGATATGCGCATGATATAATTAACTTGTTTAGTATGTTTATAGGATTGGTTTAATTGACATGTTTTCATTAAAAGTCCCTTTTTAGCATAATTTTATGGTATTTGTGCATATGGTCTCATACTTAGTAC
Source organism: Solanum sitiens (assembly GCA_016801875.1). Classification (NCBI taxonomy): domain Eukaryota; kingdom Viridiplantae; phylum Streptophyta; class Magnoliopsida; order Solanales; family Solanaceae; genus Solanum; species Solanum sitiens. Next base: position 396,962 of record JABWTJ010000071.1, read on the forward strand.
ATGTGGCGTACCAACGCCTATTTTCTCCCTTTTTCCCAAACATTTTAGGTTCCGGTAGTTTAAGTGGTTTGAGGTGATTTGAAGGAAGACTTGGATATTCTATCATCCAAGTGGTAGGTCCTCATTTTCCCGAGGATGATGCAAATATTCTCTTTACGAAGTTACTTAATTACTACAACTTTTGTATTGACTTTATTTCCTATTGGAGACGAAGTTGTATAAAGCCTATATGTGGCTTACTTTTATTGATGTAGGGCTATGCCCAATGTTGTTATTGCCATTTAGATGGTTTATGAGATGAGACGGATTTATGACTCTATTTCTATATTATCTAAATGTATGAAATAAGAGTAGAAGACTATGTAATCTTCTTATACGAACAAGTGTATGTATACTTGATATAAATATGAATATGTGTATGTAGAGGTCTATGTAAACCTCCGATTAGATTTAGTTGAAAAAGTTTTAATTCTTTCGTATTTTTAATAGATGAATGTAATGATGTAAGAGTAAGAGGCTTGTCTTAGTCCTCAAAGAGGATGACGACGTCGATTACATCTTGGGGGTAAACCCGGATGTGACAAGACCCTAGATGAGACCTGCGTCGTTAACCTCTCAGAGGTCGCAGCCAAGCCTCTTTTTAGCTTTCATCACAATCATACAATTAAATTTAGCGGAAAAATTAAAACTTTACTAAAATGTACTTAGACTTCATATAATTCTTGCATAAGAGTGATATACTAATGGCTCAAAATAAACAACCATCTATTAATAGATTGAACAATTGAAATGAAGAGTTCATAATATCATTAAGAATTGCCAAACCGGCCTTAATATAAAAGCTTGAACAAATGTTTGAAAGGAAGCACTAGGGACAACATCCGCTAGCTATGTCTAGTCTACTAATGCTAGAATATAAAGCGTAGGCATCCTCGAACTCAAGAGGACCTACCAAAAGTCTGGAGGTACTAGTCCAAACAGCTTCAACTGATCTTCAATCTTCTTTAAGGACCTGCACCTATAGAAATAGTAATTTTATATGGGTTAGTACACACTTGTACTAAGTATGTGTGTATGCACATAAACACAAAAGGACTATGCATGATCAAGTAAAGCTCTCCCTATAGCAACATGCCATTTTTGGAAAGTGAAGTCACTTCACTTTCCTAATTCATTATTTATGAATCATGCTATGAATATGACATATTTTCATGTATTTAAAGCACACAACTCATTTTCTATATGATCATAAGATCTTGGAATCATGAACATAACATTAGAACAAGTCGAGCAAAAATTAATATTTTTGCTCCCCTTAGGCCGAGAGCTCCCTCTCCCTCACTTAGTTTATTTTTCAGTCTTTTCTTCTTTCTGTTGTGTAGTTCAATGATATCCTTGGTCCTATGTTTTAATTGCGAGTTCAATGATTCATTGTATTCCCATACCTACAATGAATCAAGTAAGTAATCCAAAAGACTAAGGAAACGATTTGACTACCCTAATTACAAGTTGTTCTTTCCATTCTTGTTAAATTGGGCATGAAGTCTTTATAAGCCAATATTTATTGGCTATGCCCATTATTTGATTATTTGCATAATATATAGATACTGGGCATATATTCATACTCCAATTAATGGATCATTATGTTTTGCTCCCTTTATTGGCATAAACCAATAACTGTTAAAACTTCATTCTTATCAAACATTGATGATTTGACATTCTTATGCTTTTGCTTACTTAGTTCACTTTGAAATTACATTTCTTCTTCTTTTATCTCACTTTCACTTTGAACATGCTAGGTTGACTTAGTATATTCTTAAGACATCCATTGGGATCATTCTGTGCAATGACTAAGAATGACTTACATCATTACTTAGTCTAACCTCACCCTTTTGGTCATCCTATCCAAACACCCCTCATCTTCCTACTTCTTTCTTTCTTTCGTTCTTGCTTTCTTAAAGAAATCTTGAGTATTTAACCGACATAGATCATGTGAGCTAACATGAAATCTAGTGTCTTCCCCACACTGAAAAGAGGTGGTTCACCGGCCAAAGTGTAATCGAATACTTTCTAGCTTTCTTAGGAGGATCCACTAGCTAGTAATCTATGCTGTCGACATAGTTCAAAGACTAGGAGAATATGGAGAGCCTTATCAACCTTGGTGGTAGTCTCATCTCATGAGGCTTACATGTGCTTGCACAAGCTCATTACTAGTCTATCGGTGCTTAGCTCAGATTTATTATACTTTACAACTTTTAGAGTTGACTCATACATTATGGAAGCTTGCTTCTAGTATGAGGTATGGTTAGCTCAATGGATTACTTGTCATCCCTTTCATTACTTGATGAATTTAAACTTAAATCTTACATTATCATCATGGTGTTAATTAGACTTGTCTCACGATTTGTAACACCCATTTAGGTGAGTATCTTTAACATAATTGTTTAATCATGGTGTTAATGAGACTTGTCTCACGATTTCTAATACCCTCTTTTGTGAGTATCTTTAACATAATTTTTTAGGTGCAAGTGAGACTTGTCTCACTTCCTTTATTTGGTAGTCTTGTACCATTCGTTATGAAAGTTATAAGGACTTATTCAATGTGCTACTATATTCACAAGTTCATTTAGATAGGGTATGTTGGAACTTGTCCCAATCATTGGCATTCCCTAGGTAATGAGTTCATTGAGTTACATATTGTCAAGTCAATCTTAAACATAAATTTGGCCTTACAAGAAACATCATAATTTACATTGGCCATATAAGATTGGTATGACTTAATCATTGGCCAATTCTATTACATATTTTGGAAATAATATTGCTGGCCAATTTATTGGCATAAATGAAACTTTCACTAAACACTTGTCATGATATTATCACTAGCCAAGTCAATTAACTTCATGTATATACTATAGTAATCTCATCATTTTAAGAAAGCCAACTTTTAACCTTTGATTAGCTTATAAGAACAATTCGGTGCTTAGTTTGGCCAAGCTATAAAGTTAATTTGACATTGAAGATTCATTAACTAGCTTTTATTCTCATTCTAATTTCTTTTTGGAAACATTGTGTTCCAAACACTTACAAACATATCTACCGTAAACACATATAGTAATCAAACCTTCATTCCTTTCAACAGTAAACTGAATTTCATAAACGACTTATAACAATTTCATCTTCTCGAACACAATTAGGCATTACAACGTTCATGTAAAGGATATTCTAATCATACGAATCTAACCTATAGGTCTCATTCGACAATATAAAATCACATAAACCTACACATAATGATCAGTTAGCACCACATACAAATCACATGCTCGAGATTTGCATTATACATGCTACTAAAATCAGAAATAGGGAGAACTAGGGAGATGAACATTTGACAATTTCATTGTGAACAACCCTAGTTTCGGTTTTCTTGAATTCAAAACATTTGAAAAGCCTCCTGGGGAAAGGAATCCAAGAGAGAAAACCCATACCTTACAGAAGAATTGAATCTACGAAGATCACCCTGTTCTTTGCACAAAAATCTTGAAGAATTGCCTTGAAATCGCCTTGAAATCGCCTAAGGAGAATCGAGAGTATTTTTCTATTTTTCTTACGTTTGCTCATGTTTTTCAGTCGTAGGTTTCTACTGGATAAACGTGAGCCTAAGTCTTCGGAACTGAATATTGACTAATTCAACTTAGTCTAATTAACTTAATTAAATAAATCAATTAGCTAATTACCAAAACGCCACTCCTAAATTGACTAAAAATATGAGGGCATTTGACTTAGCCAAATTCTAAAAATTTGCTAAGGGTCTCGGGTTGGACCGTGAACTTAAATTAATTAATTAAGTTGCTAATTTAATTAATTAAGTGACCTAGGGTAATTACTAAAGTACCCCTAAGTCACAAGGACATAAATCAAACCCTTTAGACCATCCTAGGTTAGGTACTAGGATGTTTCTTTAGTTAGCTACTCGGCTAGTGTCACCCGGTTAGGTCTCAGGATTTCGGGCACACTAGTTAAATCATTTTAGTTAGTCCTAGGTTAGTTAGCTAGTTAGGTAAGTTAGTCAGAGCCTAGGATTGGTTAGGATGATCGGCCACACGTGGCTTAACCCGACGCGTGCCGGTCCCCTAACCGCCCTAACCGAATCGGTTGGGCTTGGTCGCTTGGTCTCTCGGCCGGTAGCACATGTGCTTGCACATGTGTTGCCGTGCAATTTCCTAACTGTGCACTCTGTCTTTGCACTTGGAAAGTTCACTTCTTATCCCAAGGATCCTCATTATGTCCTTGGGTACTGCTTAATCTACATGATCATTTAAATGATCATGTGCTATGGTACCTAGGCTTGACACTTTTATGCCTCGTACCTAATGTGTGTAAGCGAAGAAATTAAGAATTTTTAGCTTAGGGTCTTCATTGCAGGTACAATTCCTAAACAAGCTTAGATTAAGTTACTTGTTAATACATAGAAATTGGCTAACACCCTTAAGCCAATATTCTCTACATGCCCAATATTACTCAATATTGGGCATTGGGATGCCTATGTACCCCAATACATATTCTTAAAATCTAATAGACTCTTCACTAGACAAGTACATTTTCTGTAAATGTTACATTATCCCCCCCTTAGGAACATACATCCCCGAATGACACTACACATCATTTTGAATCAAAGAGGGTATTTTAAAAAACACATCAACATACTTGAAACTTTACTCTTTATGAATATCTGATTCACAACTTACTCTGGATGATGCACATCACTCAAAGCTTATATGAATCTTCATATATGAGATTGAGGAACTTCCTTCTCAATATTACTTTAACTCAATGCACATCACAACTCATGCGACACAAAAATCATGTCAACGCTATACAAAATTAACAACATGAATGCAATCATGAACTCATATTAACTAATATAGTGCAAGTATAAAACACACAGTTATGGACTTTAAACACCAAAACCAACTAATGCACTAAAATTTAGAGTTTTATAAACAAAACAAGACTTAGGAATAGTATATCTAACCTCAAGAACTGAACAAGTGAGGGTAACAGGATCTCATGTCGGCCTCGGCCTCCCATGTTGCTCCCTCAACAAGGTGGTTCCTCCATAACACCTTTACGGTGGCAACCTCCTTGTTCCTCAGCTGTTTCACTTGGCGATCTAAAATTTCAACTGGAACCTCTACATAAGAAAGGTCTCATGGACTCCTAACCCCTCAACAGGAAGGACGGATGCTGGATCACCTAGACACTTTTCTAGCATCGAAACATGAAACACTGGATGAACAGAAGCCAAGTCATTTGGTAGCTTCAGTTCATAGGCAACATTCCCTACTCGCTGTAAGACCTCATAAGGACCTATATAGCACGGACTAAACTTCACTTTCTTACCAAACCTCATCACCCTTTTAATGGGTGATATCTTCAGGTAGACCTGTGTCACGACCGGAATCTACACCCCAGACGATACCGGCGTCGTTGACCTCTAAGAGGTCGCAGACAAGCCTACATACGTCATTCTTACTTCATCTAGGTTAATTTTAGCGGAAAATTTTAACTTTTTGTTCCTTAACATGCATGTATATGATTCTACTTAAATTCATATACATTCACAGCCAACCATCTAACATTAAGATCATCAACTGAAAGAAATAGTTCAATACTGCATTAAGTGTATACTTGCCAAAATGGCACCAATACAATGTCTGAAATAAAACGGGAAAGAAACACTAGTGGAACATGCTCCACTAGCTAAAGCCTACATCTAAGCTAGATAATAACAGTAGACATCCTCGAAAGCATGAGGGCCTACCAAGTACGGATGAAAGCTCCACGTCCGGATAGCTGCAACGTCAACCTGTAAGCTCTAGCGTCCACCTGCCCCTGCCCCTAAAAATATAGAGTTGTATGGGATTAGTACACACTTGTACTAAGTATGGGTATATGCAAGCACAGACCAAGGACATGCATGAGTAAGAATAGCTCTTTCCTAACAACATGATTTATGGAAAGTCAAGTCAGTAGACTTGCCAAATTTGGATTAGGAAAGTTAGTGGACCTGCCAAATTTGGATTTGGAAAGTCAGTGGACTTGCCAAATTGGATTAGGAAAGTCATGCCATTAGAGTAAAATACATCATCATAAGAATCATATTGCACACAGCACATAACATATTACACATAGCACATAACATATTGCATATAGCACATAACATCTTTCATATCGTTCGTTCATATGCAATGAGACCTTGGAATCATGGAATTAACATTAAGACTTTCCAAAATGATGACTCAACATATGGGGCCTCAACTAGGGAGCCTTCTTTATTAAACACAGAGTCTTCTTCATTCATTCATACGTACTTCACTTCATTTCATTCATAGGCTAGTGTAAACACCAGCTATACCTAGGATGTAGTTTAAGACTCTCATCGGGTTTGCTGTGCAATGATCAAGAATAACCTAGTGTTATTACTTGAGTCTAGCTCACCTCCTGATTATCCCATCCTAACACCTTTGGTATCGTTCATTTCATTATGTGCATCATTAGAGGCTGGCCTCATTCATTCTTTGGGAACTTTAACTTTAACCGACATAGATCATGTGAGCATCATGAAATCCAGTGTGTCATCCCACACCGAAAAGAGGTGGAATCACCGGCCAAGGTAAACCAAAACATGCTAGTGTATATAGGGAATTGAACCCTGCTAGGTCCCTATATTGAGAGTATAGGTTCAAAGACTAGGATATATAAGGAGACCCATACCCGGCATGCCGGACAGTCTCATCTCATGAGAGTTACGTGAACCTCCGCCCTTCCCGAAAGAAGGCATCACCGCTCATAGCTAGCGTATCGGTGCTTAGTATGAAGTTCCATTACATTCAACTCATACGTCATGGAAGCTGGCTTCTAGTATGAGGACATCATAGCTCGTTAGATGATTTATCATCTCTTCATTAGTATTAAGTATACATTAATCTCAATACTTTCATTAGAGTGTTCATAGAGACTGATCTCTTCATTTACTTTACACTCTCATAGGTGAGTACGTTTTTTATAACATTTACTTAGGCTTATTTGAGATTGCTCTCATCTTTCACATTAGCCTTAATTAGCTTTAGCACATTTGCTCTTCATATTCACTCACCCCTTTTTACGTGAATGTTCATTTCATCATATGCCAATGCACTTGGCCATTTAGTGTGTTTCACACTTTTACTTAACCCTTCTAGAGTTTCATCATTTCGTTAAATACATCTCATGTTCACTTACTTTAAACGTATGCTGGAATTATGGGTCTATACACACAAGCCATGAGGCTTCATTCATAGTTCGTTTAAGTGATTCATATCTTCCTAAGATTATGTGGTACAAGACTTATGCATCTTGTAAGTATGCCAAGATCTCGATTTCGATCTATGTAGGCAACATTATTTTTGAACATTTATTCACGTATGACTTATGTATAAATACGAAATTTGGGAAAGGGAACCCGATTTTGAATCCCTTTGACAACACTAACATTTTTATTCATTTTGGTTTGATCCATACGGCTTGGGGACCCAAGATCAAGCCCCAACGCCTTCATTTAATTTTTCCCTTAATTTTTCTCTTCATTTTTCGCTTAATGGGTTTGAGAGGATGTGGGATCGAACCCCCACAACCTCATTTCCTTTTATTTTCTTTTCTTTTAATTCCTCTCCTTTTGGCCGAGGGGGTGTGGATTCGAACCCCCACAGTCCTACTCTAATTTCTTCTCCTTAATTTCCCTTGGTTCTACCTAGAGGTCGTGGGTTCGATTCCCACAACCTCACCCCTTATTTTTCTTTTAATCTTCTCCTTAAATCTGACTGAGAGGTGGTGGGTTCGAATACCACTACCCTCATTTCTTTATTTCTGTTTTAGTTTTAGGGATTTCGGCTAAGTCACTCGGGTTCGAATCCCGTGTGCCACACTTCTTTTTATTTTAATATAATTATAGTTTTCTTATAGTGAGGTCTTGGGTTCAATTCCAACTAACCTCACATGTTTTAAACATTATTTTCAAACTCTCCTAAATTGCAGCATTTACTCACTAGTTCTTAGGACATTTCATGGATCATTTAGTACGTTTTTAGGTGCATTTTCATGCATTCATTTAGCCAATAGTTTTCACTCAAATCAGCCACATTATACTTCATATGAACATCACGATTTATAAAAGTTTTTTCACGTGAAATACAACCATAAAACAAGTCATTTTCAAGCTTCAATCTGTGTTCAAATTCACGACTACACATTGCACACACATATTTTCGGAAAGCACAGGTTATCATTCGTCGAATCCAAACACACATTCATGAACATATTCATCACAAATACACATTACATGCCTAATATATACCAGCAAACATATCCAACCTACGAATCAATGGGAGCTAGTGACAGGGACATGCAACGGGGAAAAATCCTAGTTTTCGGATTATAATTGACTGAATCTTAAGGGGTCTCTTGGGAAAGGGACCAAGAGAGAAGAGAACCCATAACTTTTATGACGTTCAAACCTTGAATTTGCTGCCCAAACCTTCTCCAAAACTCACGTCCAATCCAATGTTTCAACACCAAACTTTTCGACGGAAAAACCCTCTCTTTGCCTAATGTGTTTGATTAGTTGTTTGTTTATAATTTTTGTTGTGAGTTCTTCAAGTGTGAAGAACTTTGGTTTATCTTCTGTTCTTGTACTTTATTTGGCAGAGAGAATGTGAATAAAATATAGATAGAGAGGCAGATCGTGAGAGTGAATGAAACGTGAAAAAGAGAGAGGTTCCTTAGGATTAGGAGTCTAGTTTAGGACTTAGTCAAATAAGGTTTTATTAAATGGTAAAAAAAATCTCATTTCCCTTTTATTTTAAATAAGATAATAAATAATAAATATTAATTAATTAGATTAATTTACCAACTTAAATAAAAAAAATTTAAATCATCGCTTCCACCTAGGTTCGAACTTGGGTGGAGCAAGACTTCACTCAAGAAGCCAATTTTTGGCCCTCTCTCCCCAAAATACCCCTCCACCTTATTAATTAAATAATTAATTAAATATTTAGGATAATTATGATACTACTCTTAGAGTGGTAAAAGACCATTTTATCCCTAGACCCTCCAAACCTATGATTTTCCCTTTTTAAGTCCGGTAAAGACTTATTCGAGTAAATCTTCGTATTCGAGAGCCCTACATGGCTGGACCCAACCTTTCATAGCTCAACTAACTCCGCAAGTTAGTTGGCTTGGCTGTAGCAAGGGTTCAGAGGTCTGGTTCTACGCGCATCAATCCGTGTGAACCCGGTCTAATCGTAGGCATTCTAGACACATTAAGCATTACTTATCATATCCATTTTTAGGGTTGTTACATTATCCCTCCCTTATGAACATTCGTCGCCGAATGACACTACTAACTTTCTAACACAATGCTAGTCATAACATAACACAATCACTATGCACAGTCAAGCAATAGCAACAAAGAATGGAGAGATAAGGAAACTTCGACTTAAGAGTAGGAAGTCTAACCTCAAGAGCTTAAAAGATGAGGGTAGCGGGATCTCATATCGGCCTCGGCCTCCCACGTAGCACCCTCAAAAAGATGATTCCTCCACAATACCTTCACTGTGGCAATGTCCTTGTTTCTCAGCCGCTTGACCAGTCTGTCTAAGATCTCAACAGGTACCTCCTCATAGGACAAGTCTTCATCAACCCCCAAACCTTCCACGGGTAGAATCGATGCTGGATCACCTAAGCACTTCTTTAACATTGATACATGAAAGACTGGATGGACAAAAGCTAGCTCCGAAGGCAATGCCAACTCATAGGCCACCTCACCCACACGCTGTAGGATCTCATATGGCCCAACATACCTCGAACTCAACTTCCCCTTCCTGCCAAACCTCATCACCCCCTTCATAGGTGATATCTTCAAATAGACCTGGTCACCAATATCAAACTCTAAGGGCCGTTTTCTGTTAGCTGCATATGACTTATGCCGACTGTAAGCAGTAGCCAACCTGTCCCTAATAACCCTGACCTTCTCTAAGGCCTCATGAATGATCTCTGGACCCAAAATGGATGACTCTAAAACCTCGAACCACCCAATTGTAGATCTACACATCCTACAATACAGTACCTCAAACTGTGCCAGCCCAATGCTGGAGTGATAGCTATTATTTTACGAGAAATCTATCAAAGGCAGATGGTCGTCCCAACTACCTCTGAAGTCAACCACACAAGCTCTCAACATGTCCTCCAATGTCTGAATGGTGCGCTCTACCTGCCCATCAGTCTGAGGATGAAAGGCAGTACTAAGCTTTACCTGCGTGCCTAAGCTCTTCTGGAAGGATCTCCAGAAATGTGAAGTGAACTAAGCTCCTCTATCTTAAATGATAGACAAAGGAATCCCATGCCATCTCACAATCTCATCAATGTAGAGTCTCGCATAATCCTCCACTCTGTAAATAGACTTCACAAGGATAAAGTGGGCAGACTTAGTCATCCTGTCCACAATAACCCATATGGAGTCATGCTATCTCCTAGTCCTCGGAAGACCAACCACAAATTCCATATTAATGGCCTCCCACTTCCAAGTTGGAACCTCAATAATCTGATTAAGACCGCCAGGCTTAAGATGTTAGGCTTAAGATGTTCTGCCTTAACCTGCTGACAATTAGGACACTTGGCCACATATTCTGCAATGTTCTTCTTCATGCCATCCCACCAATAAATCTTCTTCAGATCATGATACATCTTGGTGGAACCTGGATGTACGGAATATCTGGAACCATGGGCCTCTGCAACAATCCTGGTCCTCAAACACACAGCCTGTCCTGGTACATAAGTATGTCGTCAACTCCCAAAGCAAAAGATCGAGATGCTGACCCTGCTTGACTTCAACTACCCAGGATGATTCAGAACTAGGATGTAATTAAATACCCCCACTAGTATAGTCAACCAACCGCACACCCAGTCTGGCCAGTCTGTGTACATCTTTCAACAACTCCTTCTTCTCATCCTCAATGTGGGTTGTACTTCCCATGCTCATCCTTCTCAAAGCATCAACTACAACATTAGCCTTACCTAGATGGTAGTGTACATTCATATCATAGTCCTTTAACAGCTCCAACCATCTCAGCTGACGTAGATTCAACTCCCTCTGCGTGAACACGTACTGGAGATTCTTGTGGTCTGTGAACACATCCATATGTACTCCATACAAGTAGTGCCTCCACAGCTTTAGTGCAAACACCACAGCTGCCAACTCAAGGTCCTGAGTGGGATAATTCTTCTCATGAACCTTGAGCTGTCTGGACGCATAAGCTATCATCTTACCAACCTGCTTAAGAACACAACCCAAACAAACCCTAGATGCATCACAATAAATAGTGTAATTCTCACCACACTTAGGCAAAGTAAGCACCGGGGCTGAAGTAAGTCTGTCCTTGAGCTCCTGGAAACTCTTCTCACAAGTTTCCATCCACTCGAACTTGGCATTTTTCTTAGTCAAAGCTGTCAGTGGGGCAGCAATGGAAGAAAAACCCTCCACGAACCTGCGATAGTAACCAGCCAATCCCAGAAAGCTACGGATAGCGGTGGGAGTAAAAGGTTTTGTTCAGTTCTTCACAGACTCAGTATTCTTGTGGTCCACCTCCACGCCCTGATCGGACACAACATGACCCAGGAAGGTCACTAATCTAACCCAGAATTCACATTTGCTGAATTTGGCATACAATTGATGTTGTCTAAGTACCTGCAAGGTTAGTCTCAAATGTTATTCATGTTCTTCCTTGGTCCTAGAGTAGATGAGGATGTCATCAATGAATACTATGACGAACGAATCAAGGTATTCACGGAAGACTCGGTTCATCAGGTCCATAAATGCAGGCTGTGCATTAGTGAGACCAAATGAGATGACTAAGAACTCATAATGACCATAACGGGTAGGAAAGGTTGTCTTTGGGATATCTCCATCCCAAACCCTAAGCTGATGATACCCTGAACGAAGATCAATCTTAGAGAAGAAAATAGACCCTTGGAGCTGATCGAACAAATCATCTATTCTGGGAAGTGGATACTTATTCTTTATAGTGACTTTGTTGAGATGCCGATAATCGATACACATTCTAAGGGTTCCATCCTTCTTTTTCACAAACAACATTGGAGCGCCCCAAGGGGATATGCTCGGCTGAATGAAACCCTTATCAGTGAGATCTTTTAACTGAAGCTTCAACTCTTTGAGTTCACCTGGAGACATTCTGTAAGGAGGAATTGAAATTGGTTTAGTATCGGGTTCTAAGTCTATACCAAAGTCAATCTCTCAAGGTGGAGGAACACCAGGCAAATCATCAGGAAATACATCTTGGAACTCATTCACTACAGGCACTGAGTCTATGGAAGGAATGTCATGATCTAAATCATTAACACTCACAAGATGACACAATAACCCACTGGACATCATTTTATTGGCGTTAAGGTTTGAAATCAAGGGATTAGGACGACTCGAGTTGTACCCCTCCCAGACTAGCTCTACCTTATTAGGGAAATGAAATCTCACAACCCTACTACGGTAATCCATACAAGCATAACAACTATGAAGCCAGTCCACGCTAAGAATAACATCAAAATCATGCATTGGTAACTCAACTAAGTCTGCACACATAGTCTTACCACATACAACTATAGGGCAATCCTTGTATACTCTATCAGCTCTTACATTTTCTCCTAAGGGTTTACTAACCACTGTAGGATCATGCAGAACTTCAGGCAATATCTCAAAAGCTAGAGCAAGCAAAGGAGTTACAAAGTAAAGCATAGACCCTGGATCAAGTAAAGCATAAACAGAAGTTGAGAATACTTGCAGCATACCTGTGACCACATCAGCGGACTTCTCCTACTCCTCCCTGCCCTTAAGGGCGTAGAACTTGTTCCTCTTAGGAGGCTCGGCTGCTGCTGCAAATTGTGGATTAGGCCTAGGCTGAGCATTACCTCCAGCCTGACCTTTGTTCTGTGGGCATTCCTTAACCATATGCCCACTATTACCGCAACCGAAGCAGGCATTAGTGCCCTGTCTGCACTCTCCACTGTGAGCACAGCCACACTTAGCACAGTCCTTTCTGGGATGCTGCATCTCACCTCCATTGCCCTTCTTGGGCTCGGGTCTGCCTCCTCAAGGTGTTGTACTCCTCTGAAAGTTAGAGCTCCATGAACTCTGCTGCCCCTTTTTAAATCTGGGCTGCTCATGGACACCAAAGTTGTTCTTGTTACCTCCATTGCTAGGACCTTCCTGATCATGAGGCTTAGGCCTCCTAGCATCATGGACGACCCTCTTCTTCCGACTGTCCTCCACCTGCTGGACATGCACTATCAACCATGAGAGGTCCATGTTATCGTGGAGCATCGCAGACCGACACTCCTCCTCCAGATCTCCGGTGATTCCTATGAGGAACCTGCTCATCTCATCCCTGCTGTTAGATACAAGGGAAGTAGCATACCTGGATATTTTAACAAACTTCAGTACTCATCTCATCCCTGCTGTTAAATACAAGGGAAAGTAGCATACCTGGATTGTTTAACAAACTTCAGGGAATACTCCCTCACTGTCATTGCTCCCTGCTTAAGGTTGATAAACTCCTCAACCTTGGCCTCCCTTATCTCCCTGGGGAAGAATCTCTCCAGGAAGGATGTCTTAAACAGCTCCCAAGTGATCGGAACTCCACCCAAAGCTCGGCTATCCTACCATATCTTGCACCAAGTCTGTGCTACATCCTTGTGCTGATAGGAAGCCAGCTCAGCCTTCTCAGTATCTGTGGCCCCCATAGCGACAAAAATCTTATGCACCTCGTCCACAAACTTCTGGGGATCCTCTGAAGTCTTAGACCCCGTGAAAATAGGAGGATTCATCCTCGTGAAGTCTCTCAACCTGTCATCCATGCTACGAACAGGTGGGTTCTCCCTTTGAACATTCTGTCGGTTGACCTGGTCAGTCATGGCCTGGGCCTGCATAGTGAAGGCCTGTGCCATAGATGCCCGCACCTTCGCATCAGTCAACCCAGCTGTGTTAACCGGCATATCCACTCCTTCAGTTGGAGCCTGGGGTGGAACCTGATTGTCTCCAGTAGCTGCTCCTCCTCTTCTCTGACCAATGGTTCTCCTAGTATTGATACTCTAAAAAACAACAAAGATTGATGTTAGACACGCTCATAACGCCAAGAAAACGCCAAGAAAATCAGACATTAGTAAAAGCACGATAAGATCAGAAGAAGGGAAATTTTTCTACGCATTATGTAGTCTCTAAATCAGTATAGTGGTGCACTTCACTACAATGACTAAGAAACTACTCAATGTGGTTGATGTGAACTTATTATTCTCGAAGTTTAACCTAGCACTCTGATACCTACTATTCCACGACAGGAATCTAGACCTCAGGCGAGACCGGCGTCGTTGACCTCTCAGAGGTCGCAGACAAGCCTACATACGTCAATCTTACTACATCTAGGTTAATTTTAGTGGAAAATTTGAAATTTTTATTCCTTAACATTCATGTATATCATTCTACTTAAATTCATATACGTTCACAACCAACCATTTAACATTAAGATCATCAACTGAAAGAAATAGTTCAATACTGCATTAAGTGTATACTTGCCAAAATGGCACCAATACAATGTCTGAAATAAAACGGGAAAGGAACAATAGTGGAACATGCTCCACTAGCTAAAGCCTACATCTAAGATAGATAATAACAGTAGACATCCTCGAAAGCATGAGGGCCTACCATGTTCGGATGAAAGCTTCACGTCCGGATAGCTGCAACGTCAACATGTAAGCTCTAGCGTACACCTGTGCCTATACCTAAAAATATAGAGTTGTATGGGATTAGTACACACATGTACTAAGTATGGGTATATGCAAGCACACACTAAGGACATGCATGAGTAAGAATAGCTCTTTTCTAACAATAAGATTTATGGAAAGTCAAGTCAGTAGACTTGCCGAATTTGGATTAGGAAAGTTAGTGGACCTGCCAAATTTGGATTTGGAAAGTCAGTGGACTTGCCAAATTGGATTAGGAAATTCATGCCATGATAGTAAAATACATCATCATACGAATCATATTGCACACAGCACATAACATCTTACACATAGCACATAACATATAGCATATAGCACATAACATCTTTCATATCGTTCGTTCATATGCCATGAGACCTTGGAATCACGGACTTAACATTAAGACTTCCCAAAATGAGGACTCAACATATGGGGCCTCAACTAGGGAGCCTTCTTTAGTAAACACAGAGTCTTCTTCATTCATTCATACGTACTTCATTTCATTTCATTCATAGGCTAGTGTAAACACCACGTATACCTAGGATGTAGTTTAAGACTCTCATCGGGTTTGCTGAACAATTATCAAGAATAACCTAGTGTTATTACTTGAGTCTAGCTCACCTCCTGATTATCCCATCCTAACACCTTTTGTATCGTTCATTTCATTATGTGCATCATTAGAGGCTGGCCTCATTCATTCTTTGGGAACTTTAACTTTAACCGACATAGATCATGTGAGCATCATGAAATCCAGTGTGTCATCCCCACACCGAAAAGAGGTGGAATCACCAGCCAAGGTGAATAAAAACATGCTAGCGTATATAGGGGATTGAACCCTGCTAGATCCCTATATTGGCAGTATAGGTTCGAAGACTAGGAGATATAAGGAGACCCATACCCGGCATGCCGTACAGTCTCATCTCATGATAGTTACGTGAACCTCCGCCCTTACCGAAAGAAGGCATCACCGCTCATAGCTAGACTATCGGTGCTCAATATAAAGTTCCATTACATTTAACTCATACGTCATGGAAGATGGCTTCTAGTATGAGGACATCATAGCTCATTAGATGATTTCTCATCTCATCATTATTATTAAGTATACATTAATCTCAATACTTTCATTAGAGAGTTCATAGAGACTGGTCTCTTCATTTACTTTACACTCTTATAGGTGAGTACGTTTTTGATAACATTGACTTAGGCTCATTTGAGATTGCTCTCATCTTTCACATTAGCCTCTTATCATGTTGTAACCACATTCATTAGCTTTAGCACATTTGATCTTCATATTCACTAACCCCTTTTTACGTGAATGTTCATTTCATCATATGCCAATGCACTAGGCCATTTTGTGTGTTTCACACTCTTACTTAACCCTTCTAGAGTTTCATCATTTCGTTACATACATCTTAGGTTCACTTACTTTAAATGTATGCTAGACTTATGGGTCTATACACACAAGCCATGAGGCTTCATTCATTGTTCGTTTAAGTGATTCATATCTTCCTAAGATTATGTGGTACAAGACTTATGCATCTTGTAAGTATGCCAAGATCTCGATTTTGATCTATATAGGCAACATTATTTTTGAACATTTATTCATGTATGACTTATATATAAATACGAAATTTGGGCAAGGGAACCCGATTTCGAATCCCTTGGACAACACTTACATTTTCATTCATTTTGGTTTGATCTATATGGCTTGGGGACCCAATATCGAGCCCCAACGCCTTTATTTTATTTTTCCTTTATTTTTTTCTTCATTTTTCGCTCAATGGGACTGAGATGATGTGGGATCGACCCCCCACAACCTCATTTCCTTTTATTTTATTTTATTATAATTCCTCTCTTTTTGGCCGAGGGTGTGTGGGTTCGAACCCCCACAACCCCACTCCAATTTCTTCTCCTTAATTTCCCTTGGTTTTGCCTAGAGGTCGTGGGTTCGATTCCCACATGCCTCACCCCTTAATTTTCTTTTAATCTTCTCCTTAAATCTGACTGGGAGGTGATGGGTTCGAATCCCACTCCCCTCATTTTTTTATTTCTGTTTTAGTTTTAGGGATTTCGGCTAAGGCACTCTGGTTCGAATCCCGTGTGCCACACTTCTTTTTATTTTAATTAATTATATCTTTCTTATAGTGATATCTTGGGTTCAATCCCAACTGACCTCACATGTTTTAAACATTATTTTCAAACTCTCCCAAATTTCAACATTAGCCGAAATCAAATTTCTAGCATGCTGGAAATTTGATCACATTTTTCCAGCCTTTTTTTTTGCAGCATTTACTCACTAGTTCTTAGGACATTTCATGGATCATTTAGTACGTTTTTAGGTGCATTTTCATGGATTCATTTAGCCAATAGTTTTCACTCAAATCAGCAACATTATACTTCATATGAACATCACGATTTATACAAGTTTGTGCACGTGAAATACAACCATAAAACAAGTCATTTTCATGCTTCAATCTATGTTCAAAGTCACGACTACACATTGCACACATATTTTAAGAAAGCATAGGTTATCATTCGTACGAATCCAAACACACATTCATGAACATATTCATCAGGAAAACACATTACATGCCTAATATCTACCAGCAAACATACCCAACCTACGAATCAATGGGAGCTAGTGACAGGGACATGCAACAGGGAAAAATCCTAGTTTTTGGATTAGAATTGACTTAATCTTAAGGGGTCTCTTAGGAAAGGGACTAAAAGAGAAGATAACCCATACCTTTTATGACATTCAAACCTTGAAATTGCTGCCCAAACCTTCTCCAAAACTCACGTCCAATCCAATGTTTCAATACCAAACTTTCGACGGAAAAACCCTCTCTTTGCCTAACGTGTTTTATTAGTTGTTTGTTTATAATTTTTGTTGTGAGTTCTTCAAGTGTGAAGAACTTTGGTTTATCTTCTGTTCTTGAATGTTATTTGGCAGAGAGAACGTGAATAAAATATAGATAGAGAGGCAGATCGTGAGAGTGAATGAAACGTGAAAAAGAGAGTGGTTCCTTAGGATTAGGAGTCTAGTTTAGGACTTAGTCAAATAAGGTTTTATTTAATGGTAAAAAAAATCTGATTTCCCTTTTATTTTAAATAAGCTAATAAATAATAAATACTAATTAATTAGATTAATTTACCAACTTAAATAAAAACAATTTAAATCATCGCTTTCACCTAGGTTCGAACTTGGGTGGAGCAAGACTTCACTCAAGAAGCCAATTTTTGGCCCTCTCTCCCCAAAATACCCCTCTACCTTATTAATTAAATAATTAATTAAATATTTAGGATAATTACGATACTACCCTTATTGTGGTAAAAGACCATTTTATCCCTAGACCCTCCAAACCTAAGATTTTCCCTTTTTAAGTCCGGTAAAGACTCATTCGAGTAAATCTTCGTATTCGAGAGCCCTACATGGCTGGACCAACCTTTCCTAGGTCAACTAACTCTCCAAGTTAGTTAGCTTGGCTGTAGCAAGGGTTCAGAGGTCTGGTTCTACGCGCATCAATCCGTGTGAACCCGGTCTAATCGTGGGCATTCTAGACACATTAAGCATTACTTATCTATCCATTTTTAGGGTTGTTACAACCTGATCACCTACCTCGAATTCAAGAGCCCTCTTCCTGTTATCAGCGCAGGATATTTGACGACTGTAAGCAGTAGCCAATCTATCCCTGATCATTCTCACCTTTTCCATAGCCTCATGTATGATCTCAGGGCCAAAGATGGTAGACTCTCCTACCTCAAACCATCCAACTGGGGACCTACATCTCCTACCATACAGTGCTTCAAAATGTGTCATCCCAATACCGGAATGGTAGCTATTATTATAAGAGAACTCAATCAGTGGCAAGTGATCATCCCAACTCCTCTTCAAGTCAATAACACATGCTCTCAGCATGTCTTCAAGGGTCTGAATGATACGCTCTGCTTGTCCATCCGTCTGAGGATGAAAAGCAAGATTGAGCTTCATCTGTGTACCCAAGCTCTTTTGGAAAGATCTCCAAAATTGAGAAGTGAACTGGGCTCCCCTATCCTAAATGATAGATAAAGGGATCCCATGCCACCTCACTATCTCATCAATATACAACTTGGCATAATATTCGGCCCTGTTAGTAGACTTCACATGAATGAAGTGAGAAGACTTAGTCATCATGTAATCAATGACCCAAATAGAATCATGCAGTTTCCTGGTCCTAAGCAGACCAACCACAAAGTCCATATTAATCGCCTCCCCACTTCCATGTTGGGATCTCAATCGACTGGGTAAGACCTCCAGGCTTAAGATGTTCGGCCTTAACCTGTTGGCAATCGGGGCACTCCTCCACAACTTAGAAATACCTCGCTTCATACCTTCCCACCAATATATCTCCTTGAGATCATGATACATCTTGGTGGAATGTCACGACCCAAAAGCACCCCCTAGAAGTTAGGGAAAAACTTCGATTCATGACCGGGCGTACTTGACCCTTTGGGGTCTCGTACAAGCCCTCTAACTAGCATTCATAACATAAAGCATGAAAAGTAGTGCAAATTAAAACTTTTCACGATAATAATAATAAACGAAGTCTTTTCATAAATACTAGGAAATCTTATCGTCACAAGCCAACTTGAAGACACAACTTAGAGTCTTAGGGACATGGCCCTTTACAATAAAAGTAAATACATTTTAAGTCTTAATAAAGGAACTAAGAAGCATAAAACTATGTCCTCGAATTTATGAGGACATACCCAATTCTTGAGAGATAGAATTCCCAAGCTTCAACTCTGATCCTCCCAAAAGGGCTTCCAACCTATACTCATAAGGTATATAAAAGTATGGGGTTAGTACAACAATGTACTAAGTATGGCATATGCAAAAACAAAAAGGGACATTTTCGTAAAATAACTTTTCATGCAATTTAAATATAATATTCACGAATTTAGAAACAAACCAACATAAGAATCGTCATTTAACACTTAAGGAAGGACTCACATAATTCTGAACCCAAAGAACACTTTACAGTAACTTTACTAAAACTTACAGTAAACTAAAAGGAACATTACAGTGAACTTACTAAACTTATAGTAAAATTGAATAAAGCATTACAGTGAATATTTTGAATTCTTACAATGAAGACCTTACAGTGAATGGCACGGTCCAAGTCATATGAACTCTTTTTCCTTTGAAGTTGCCCTAACCCAAGGTTATCCTAAGACTCCCTAAGGTGAGCCAAGAAGGGATCTTTATTACACCTCCCTTCAAAGCACACCAAAGAGACCCTTCAAACCACTAAATCTTAGGCTTACTTCGTTGGAAATCAAATCCACGCCCTTGGCTAACATATGCAAAACACTCATGGAAATATAGGTCACACTAAGTGCAATGTGAGAGTAGCATCCCATACTACAACTACCACTTAGTGCTCCTAATGGATTCCATTTACTCAAGTACTCCACAATAATCAACAATAACACCACACCATAATACTCATTCACACGGATTTTATGAAAGTACTCTTCTCCCATAGTAGGTATAGGTCACACCAAGTGCAATGTGAGAATAGCATCCCATACTACTACTCCCACTTAGTGCTCCTACTAGGTAACTAATGTGGATCTAGCACTTCATGACATACATACACCATATCAACAATATACAAGTTAACTAGTTTCAAATCAATTCTTTTGTGGGAGTTAGCTTAACCAACAAAGACCATGAGAGCTAGACATGGAATCCCGATATTAACCCCTATCTGATGAGGGATCCTTACTTGCCTAGTGTAAGGTCATGCTTCTTAGCGTTTACATGGCTTTTCCAATAGCTATACCTATGCGGGCACATAGTTAAGGGATAAGGAGATTGTTACTAAGAAACTCACTCTCTACTAACGAGGAGTACTCATCTCAAGAGGTACTTTGGATTACAACATCTCAACTCACGAAGTGTAATCCACCTCCCCTTCATATCCTCTCGGTGCTAGGCATAACTCCTAACAGATTTCTCAACATAATAGTCTATCTTAGAAAGCTCACTAGGAATGGAAAGGTTGCTACTAGACACTACATCTCAACTCACGATGTGTGTCCACCTCAAGATTCCCCTTTTTACTCAACTTGGCATAATACATTCTTTAAAGTGTGTGTGTGTACATGTGCACACCTTGCATATAAGCATCATTTCATTCTCATCAAGTTCTACAAATACTTTAACATTGATTCATCAAGTTACACACTCTACATGCTTCTCATAATCATATACTTCCTTTAGACATAAACTATGTCAAACATGCAATTCAAGCTACACCAAACACAGTACAAGGCCCATTTCCAATATCTCTTCATTTCACATATTTGACCTTCAATATTACATATTCAAAACATACTAAATAACATCAAGTTCATCAATTCGCACCGCCACCCATAAGGTGGACCATACCACTCAAATAGCAATTCATAATAAGAACTATACAATGACAGAAACTCATCAACAAATCAAACCATCATCACCCATAAGTAATTTATCAATATTTCACCATATTAAGGCCCTTAGGGCAGTAGCTACACCAACATGACAAATACAAGAAGACCTAAGTTCATACCCTACTCAAATCATGCTCACATAACCCACTTTAAAGCCAAAAGTTGAAGTATGCATAAACAAGAGTTTCATGGATTTTTAACACAAAAATAATCAATTCAAACCAATATAAATACATTTAAACCATTAGAAATTAAATACAACAAGACCCACACTAGAAATCAAAGTTAGAAGAAGTTTGAGTTTAGAAACACTTTTGAAAACCTTTTTGGAAGTTGGCTTCTTGAATGAAAAGATATTCATGAATGGATACCATACCTTTAAGAGAAGTAAAACAACTAATTTTGATGAAGAAACAAGTCCAAATCAGCCCTCCTTTCCCTCCTTGAGCCTTGGCTTCAATGGTGACTTTGAGAGAGTTTTCTTTTTAGAGAGAGAGTTTGAATGTTGAAGTGAGGGTCTTGTATAGGTCTAGGGTTTAAAACTAATTTAATAAACCTAAAAACACTAAAATTATCCACCTAGGGTCTTAAAAGACTTGGGGTGTATTTACATAAAATATCCCAAGTTGGCAGCCACTTAATAGGCTTGGCAGGTCTCACAGACGAGACCTTCACCAACGAACCGTCAGGGAGCCAACGGACCATTGGTAGGGTCTCGTTGGTGGATACTTATCTCCAAATGGAGCATGGAAAATCTTAACTCACTGGTCCAATCGATGCCCTAGGTCAACGGACCGTTGAGGGGCCAACAGACCGTCCTTAGGGTCGTCGGTGGCCACTGCTTTTTGGAAGATTTTTCCCAAGTCTTGGGCCCTTCATCTAGGGCCCCTTGTGGGTCCTAGGTGGGGTCGTGCTCGGACGTTAAACCCCTAAAATAAGTCGTCTAGGTCTTAGGAACATCAAATGCAAGTTTCAAGTAAAACGAACACGTAAAACTCATCCAAACACACCAAGACACACAAGTACATTCTAAGGCATACCATCCAAACGTCATGGACGTTCTTGGTCGATTGAACTCCAAACTTAACCAAACTTCACACACTGCCTAAGGACACTAAACTAACTCAGTTTAACTTATAATAAACTCAAGAAACAACCATGAGACTCTAGTTCACCTTAGTTCGTTTTGGGGCGTTATATTGAACCTGGATGAATGGAATACCTGGAGCCATGAGCCTCTAAAATAATATTAGGTCTTAGATTATCAATATTAGGAAAACACAATCTGCCCTTGTATGTATGCGCACCATCCCCCCCTAGGGAGAATGATTCATTCAGCTTACTCAACACTGAGTCTTTCAACTCCATGAGTACTGGGTCGAGACATTGCTTAGCTTTAACATCTACAACAAATGAGGATTAAGAACTGGAATGAACTGAAACACCCCCACTTGGTGTATCTACCAGCCGTACACCTAACATAGCCAATTAGTGTACCTCTTTAACCAACTCCTTCTTCTCATCATCAATATGTCACACACTGCCCATGCTCAATCGGCTCAAAGCATCACCCACTACATTGGCCTTACCTGGGTGATAGTAGACACTCATGTAATAATCCTTGAGCAG
Organism: Solanum sitiens; assembly: GCA_016801875.1. Taxonomy (NCBI): domain Eukaryota; kingdom Viridiplantae; phylum Streptophyta; class Magnoliopsida; order Solanales; family Solanaceae; genus Solanum; species Solanum sitiens. Next base: position 419,927 of record JABWTJ010000071.1, read on the forward strand.
CTCTGGCCTTCTTCTCTGAGAAAGATTCAATTCTCTCTGTGTCAAAACATATTAAAGACTTTTATGGTCAGTAAATACATCAACATGTACACCATATAAGTAATGTCTCCAAAGTTTTGACGCAAATACCACATCACCTAACTCAAGATCATTGGTAGGGTAATTCTTCTCGTGGATTTACAACTATCTTGATGCATATGAAATCACCTTGCCATCCTATATAAGAACACATCCCAAACCTACTCGGGAAGCATCACAGTACACCACATACACTTCACCACTCCTCGATAATATGAGAATTGGGGCTGAAGTGAGTCGGTCTTTGAGCTCTTGGAAGCTCTTTTCACACGTTTCAAACCACTCAAACTTCGCCTTCTTCTTTGTTAAAGTTGTCAATGGAGAAGCAATAGCGGAAAAGCCCTCAATAAACCTGCGATAGTAATTATCCAAACCCAAGAAACTCCAAATGTTTGTAGGAGTGAGGGGTCTGGGCTAGTTCTTTACTGACTCAATCTTTTTCGGATCAACCTCTACACCCTGGTCGGACAAAACATGACCAAGGAAGGTCATTGATCTCAGCCAAAACTCACATTTGCAGAATTTTGCATAAAATTGATGTTCCCTGAGTACTTGCAATATCATTCTCAAATGTTGTTTATGCTCTTATATGGTCTTAGAGTATATGAGGAATTCATCTCTGAATATTATGACAAAAGAATCAAGGTATTCATGGAACACCCTATTCATAAGGTCTATAAACGCGGCTAGTGCGTTAGTGAGACCAAATGACATGACAAAAAACTCGTAATGACCAAACCTAGTACGGAAGGCAGTATTAGGAATGTCCTCTTGTCTCACTCTAAGCTGGTGATACCCTGACCGTAGATCTATTTTATAAAAGAAAATTGAACCTTGGAGCTGATCAAATAGATCATCAATTCTGGGAAGAGGGTAATTGTTCTTTATAGTGAATTTGTTCAGTTGCCGATAATCGATACACATTCTAAGGGTTCCATCCTTTTTCTTAACGAACAACACTGGAGCACCCCATGGGGATATGATCAGCTGGATGAAGCCCTTATCATGTAGATCTTTTTACTGCAACTTCAACTCTTTGAGTTTAGCTGGAAACATTCTATAGGGAGGAATGGAAATAGGTTTGGTTTTGGGATCTAAGTCAACACCAAAGTGAATTTCGCGTTCAGGAGGGATTCCTATTAAATCCTCCGGAAAGACATCTTGAAACTCATTCACCATGGACACAGAGACTATGGAAGTAACTTCATGTTCTAAGTCATTGACTCTGACTAAGTGGTATAAATACCTCTTAGATAACATCTTTTGGCTTTAATATGGGAAACTATTTGGACTGTTGGATTTGAACTACACCATTCATATTCCAGCTCTAACTCATTAGGAAACTGAAACCTTACTACCATGTTTTGACAGTCTATGGTAGCATAGCATTTATGGAGCCAATCCATACCCAAAATTATATCAAAGTCAAACATGGTTAATTCTATTAGGTCAGCATAGGTAACTCTATCAAGATTAGTTATTGGGCAATCTCTATATACTCTTTCAGCTCTAATGTTGTCTCCTATGGAAGTACTAACTAGAAAAGGTTCATGCAAGATCTCAGGAAGCAAGTCAAATTTACTAGCTACTAAAGGAGTAACAAAAGACGAGGTGGATCCTGGATCTAACAATGCATACACAGGAAAATAAAAGACATGCAAGGTACCTGTGACCACATCAGCTGACTTCTCCTGCTCGTCTCTACCTTTCAAAGCATAGAACCAGTTCCTCTTAGTAGGTTCGGCTGCAGCAGTAGGATTAGGCCGAGGTTGAGTATCTGCCTTGGACTAATTCTTCACATGTGGGCAGTCCCTGATCATATTCCCACTCTTGCTGCACACATAACAGGAATTAGAACCTACCATGCACTCACCTCCATGCAAACGGCACACTTACCACACGACTTTCTATAACGCTGAGCATTTCTATCATTGCCCTTCTTGGGGACAGACTTGTCCCCTTTGGCATTAGTGTTCCTAGGAGTAGGATTACTTGAGTGCTAGTGCCCCTTCTTGAACTTGGGCCTCTCCTAGACTCCAAACGAACTCCTACCAGTGCTAGAACCAGCCTGATCCGAGGGCCTAGGCTTCTTGCCTTCTTGGCCTCTCTACCTTCGACGACTCTCCTCCACCTGCTGTGCATGTACCATCGACCTAACAAGGTCCATGTTATCATGCAACATGGCTGCCCGACATTCCTCCTCCACATTATCCGATACACCAGTCACAAACCTGCTCATCTCATCCGTGCTACTTGACACCTTGTAAGAAGCATATTTGGAAAGTTTAACAAACTTCAAATAGTATTCCTTGACTGACATACCTCCCTGACGTAGCTTTATGAACTCCTCAACCTTAGCCTCTGTAAGACCTAAAAAATGGCTTAGGTTAACTAGAGCCTAACATGTTGATATTGATGGTATAAGGTCCTAAATATGCTTAATATATGGTATAGAGTCAGCAGCAAAAGTATTAGAGGTGTTGGAAGTCAAACATCATGGGATGACTAAGACGTTCGACGACTAAGTCACCTAAAAGTCTAGTATGTGCTTCTATGTGTTTATGTGTGTTTAATGATGTTTTAAGGTTATTAATTGAGTTATTATAGCATGTATAGGCAGTGTGTTGAGTTTCGAGAATTGAAGGTCAAACGTCCAAGAACGTCCAAGGCGTTCAAAAGATATGCCTTGAATCGACCTTGTCAGTCTATGCATGTTTCATCAAGTTTTATGTGTTCGTTTTGTATGAAATTTATGTCAGAGGTGTTAAGCTCATAGACGATCGTATTTGGGTTAAAAACATCCGTGAAATTATCCCCAAGGACCATTCAAGGGTCCTTGAGGAAGGACCCAAAATCAGTGTGCAGGTTGTCCCAGTCAGACCTTGGTGACGGAGCAGTCAACGGCCCGTTGCCCTGATGATGCCCCGTCAAGGGTCCCATGATGGGGGAATTAACCAAGGGTGAAGTTTGAAACTTTGGCCAGCCACTGTAGCCACCAACGGAGGGATGTGACGCCCCGTCGTGGCTGTGACGCCCCGTCAAGGCCAGACGTCTCACGCACCTGTGTTCGTGCGGAGGCTGCTGTCCACTTAGGGGTGAATTGTTAAATTCACCCCACTTCCAAATAAGAGTTTAGGCGGTTTTTTAAGGGCATTTTGGGTATTTTAAATGAGTATATAAGTGTTTAACACTTAGAATAATTCATTCTTCCAAAAAAAAAAACCAAAGTCCCTTAGAAATCCCAAAGACTCCATTGATGTCCAAATTGAAGAAGAAGCTTGGTGTTGCGTTTTGAGAGGAAATTCTTCATCAAAGTGAAGAATTGTCATCCTTGAGGTATGGATTTTGATCCTTGAAACTTGTTTCATCAAGGAGCCCAACTCTCAAGATGTTTTTCAAAGTTTTCTAAAGTGAATTGTCCAAATTCGGGATTCTACCATGGGTTCTTGCATAAATAATTTCTAAACATTAAATTATGATCTAATTGATATTGTATTGATGATTTTAACATAAATTACCTATGAACCCATGTAAACTGATGAACCCTAGTTTTGACTACTTACTGGGTTACTTGATATTAAGCTAATATTGTTGAATTGTTATGTAGTTTCTTAAGGGATTTCTAATGATATAATAATTGTATTAAATTCATATCTAATTGATCTTAGATTTTTAAAGCTAGATTGAATTGATTTAGATTCATTGAGTCTTATGGTTATTGCTTTGAATTATTATTCATGGCCATGGGTAAGGGCCTTGTGATGTTGAATTGGTTGATTTGGCATTGAATTGAAGTGTGGATGAGGCGATGAAGGTATGCTTCCCCATTTTATTTAATTTTATATTAATTATAATTCGATTCTATTTTGCTTGGTATGGTCCACTTATGGTGGCGGTTCTATGTGTTTTACTTGCAATTGACGTGGCCTTGTCGGCGTTACTTATGCAATATAATGAGCATGGCCTTATTTGCAACTACTTGAAGTAATGTGGCTATGTGTGTAGTTGATTATGTGAAGTATGACATTGTCTATCTACATGTGAAGTCATATGTGTGTTCTTCTACTTATGTTGCCTTAAGTGATCATGTTTGACTATGACTTTGACATTATGAGTATAGTGTTAGGGTTAAGTCTTGGTTATTCCTACTTGGCTTTGTGAGTCTATGTGGAGTACATTATTGATGTTATGATGATATATAGGAGGACTTGAAGGTTTTAGGTTGTTTCTAGGTATTTCTAGAATGACTTGCATTATGAGTTCAAGTGAAGTATGTGATGTCTTGTCTTGGTTGACTTGTGTATCTTACTTGATGCTTATATGAATATGATTATCTGATGATGTGACTTAATATGTTAAGAGTCTTTAATGTGTTAATGACATGTGACCTTGAATGATGAAAAGAAGGTCTTTATGTGAAACCTTGAAACTAAGGGTAAAAGTAATGTAAACTGAAGTCAAACGCCGTAAGGGTATCCTTCATGTGGGATGATGGACCTAGGTTGATTTTCTGGAATGGCATCATATCTCCCTAGCAAAATTCATAATGAGCTTCTTGTCGCCATTGGAAGGAAATCCCTAGAGATCCTCTTTGGTAGGGTAAATGTAATTGTGATATGAACTAGATACGGAACCCTATTGTATGAACCTTAATGTGAATTAATCTATGAGAACAAAGGCTAGCACCGAGTGAGTATGGTAAGGGAAGTAGTTCTAGTTAAGCATGAGACTAGAATACAAAGAAACCCTTCATATTCCTTAACCATGTGCTTACATGGGATGTGTTCAAGTTCTACCATTGGCAAGTAGAACAACCTCATCGGAGTAGGATAGAAATCCGGATTACATGTCTTGCTATCATGGTCTATGTAGGTTATTGCCTATTATCATCATATGGGATACTTGCTAGCATTAGAGAAGTTCTATGAAGTTTAGGTGGTGGTATGGGACGCTATCTAGACATTGCACAATAGGCTTTGAACATGTTAATTAGAGTCCCTAGGTCTTCTCTATGACCATTACTTGAATGTACTTATGTATTGTATGAGTCTCTTAATGAATTAATGAATAAATGGATTAATGAAATAATGAACCAATGACATACGTTATGAAGTATGTAAGTGAATAAGTACCTAATCTACAGTGGCTTATGGATTCTTTAGTTAAATTGTGAAGAGGGCATAAGGGATGATTTCTTCATGGCTTACCAATAGAAGACTTGAGAATGACTCTAGTTAGGGAAAATGTTTGATGTTGTTGACATGATCTAAGCTTTAGGTAGTCTTAAGGACTATTTAGGTAATCTTGAAGAGGTCACTATGGATGTTATCTTCTTGATTTACTTAAGTAGGTCTTTTGATAGCCTTTGGCAGGAGAGTGTCCTATCATCTAAGAGTTGGTGTGCTTAGTAAGAATGATTATATTTTAGGTAGTCTATAGGATCTCTTGTGTGTGTGTGATAGAGATTGCATGGGCGGTCACTCCACACTCACTCATATGAACCTTGGAAATGACCTTTGGTAGATGAATCTTACCTTGATGTTTATGATTACTTTGTAAGTATGTATGTAACTCATTATAGGTAATCTTAAGGGTCGTTTAGGCACATCTATAGAGGGTGTATGGTCGGTATCTCTTTGTGTGACTTAAGTGAATCTTAGGATGACTTTAAGTGAGGTAATTACATGCTAGAAGTTGAGTTTTAAGAGGATTTAGCAATTCACTGTAACAGTGAATTAATTCACTGTGCAGTGAATATAGTTCACTGTAAAGTGATCTTTTAAATTTGATATTGTTGAATAATTATTATCTTATGTGTTTCTAAATTGATTAATGATGTTATTATGATTAAAATATTATTTGTGAAATGAAAAGATGCATATTTCCAATAAAATCCGTTTTCATGATTTTTATGCATAATGCCATACTTAGTACATGTGGTTGTACCAATTCAATGCTTTATTTCCTATATATAGTTCTTAATAGGTGAATAGCATTGGGAAGTGAAGACTTCGACTTAGAAGATCGTTCAAGAGAAGTTGAAGTATGTCCTCACCTGACTTGAGGGCATATATGTCTTTTATGTTTTCTTTGAAGTGTTGTAATAGACTATGTATTTCTATTTTCGTATTGAAGTATGGGCCGTGTCCCATGTATTCTTGTGTCTTAAGATGATGAGATTTAGACTTAGTATTTCCTATTACTTTTATATGAAAGAGATTTTAAAGACTCTTCTATATTTTGTGAAAAAGTTTTAATTCCGCACTACTTTTCATTATTTATATGCGATGAATGATATGAGAGGCTTGTCTTAGACCTCTGAGAGGTCGACGACGCCGATTACAATCAAAGATTGTACTCTAACTTCTAGGGTATGTTTTCGGGTTTTGACAAGCTTGGTATCAGAGCATAGGTTTGTGAAAGTGGTCTTAGGAATCGAAAAGTCTCATCAAGTCACGTCTAGTAGAGTCTTGACCATCGGTGTGAGTTGCGACACATCTATGGGCGAGAGGTTATAGGACGATAGAGTTTCCCTCTTTTCTACTCCTATGTCGTGCAATAGAGTAAATGTTATGATTATCCTTCTTATGTGTTTCCTTGTGTTTCTAGGAGATGAATACTAGAAGGATGGACGCTAGAAGGTTTCAAGAGGAGAGGGTGAATGAGGAGATTCCTCCTCAAGTTGAGCAAGTTCCTCAAGGTGCTCAAGTGCCTCCCCAAGGTGGTAATGTTCCTAATGAGGGTGGAGGTAATGAGATTCCGGTGGTTCATCCGGAGTTTACTACTCAAGAGATTAGAGAGGCTTTGATGGCTTTAGCTCAAGCCGTAACTACTCAAAACAATTTGAGTATGGTGCCTAGGGTTGTGGAGAGAACTATGACTTCTACGTTGAGAGACTTTGTCAGCATGAATCCTCCTTTCTTTCTTGGCTCCAAAGTAGATGAGGATCCCCAAGAGTTCCTTGATGGTGTGTACAAGGTGTTGACTGCTATGGGGGTTACATCTAGGGAGAAGGGGGAGTTAGCTTCATACCAATTGAGGTATGTGTCTCAAATTTGGTTTACTCAATGGAAGGACAATAGGCCAGAGGAAGCGGGTCCTACTGAATAGGAAGAGTTAAAAGAAACTTTTCTAGGCAAGTACTTTCCTAGAAAAATGAGAGAGGTTAAGGTTGAGGAGTTTATCAATCTCAAGCAAGGCAATATGAGTGTTGAGGAGTACTCTTTGAAATTCTTGTCTTTGGCTAGGTATGCACCTTCTCTTGTGTCAAATCCAAGATATGAAATGAGTCGCTTTGTTACCGGGGTAGCCGACATAGTGATGGAGGAATGTCGTACGGCTATGCTACATGATGATATGACTTTAGTTAGACTCATGGTGTATGCACAAGCTATTGAAAATTCTAAACTTAAGAGAATGGGTAGAAACTTGAAAAGGAGTGGTGCAAGTGATCAAGGGCAGCCAAGGTTCAAAAAGAGGGCTCAAACTTAAGAGGGATCTAGTGTTCCTAGGGTGAAATTTGAGAAAGGAGGTGGTTCTCGAAATGACAAACCTGCTTGTGCCAATTGTGGCAAGAAACATTTTGGTGAGTGTCTTTTGGGTACCGATAGTTGTTTTGGATGTGGAAAGAGTGGGAATAAGGTTAGAGACTGTCCAATGATTGCTTCTAGGGGTAGAGATGATAAGCAAGCTGCCTCTAATGTTCCAAAGGAAGATGCTCCAACAAAGAGGTGTTTCTATGCACTTCGGACTGGAATTGAGAAGCCGGGTAATGGTGATGATGATGTTGGTAAGTTCTCTTTCTTAAGTTAAGATATGAGTTCCTTCTAAGTGGGGGAGTATGGTTTGTAGATGGGATAGAATTCCTTGAATTGTTGCATGTGCATGATGTTTAGGAGTTTGGTTGAAATTGAATTTCATCAAATTCTTGCATTTTGTGTTTTATTGAGTTATGATCATGTTGTAAGATGTGTTTATATGATGTTACTTTGCATATTAGCATGTTCATATAATGAATTGCCAAAAAGTTGCGTTTTTGAAAATTTGCCCAAAATCACTCTAGCATTAAGACAGTTTACTGTAATATTTTTGCAAAATTGACTATTTGATTCGTTGGTCTAAAGTTGTTTTAATGTGGTTATAACTGATGTGTATGAGTATAATATTGAATATAAAATGAGTTTTTGCTATTTGGATTGAAGCATGTGAGTTTCATAGCATAACGAGTTATAGAATTGTATTCTAGTTTATTGTTGTGTTGTGAATCTCTTGATTATGTGGAGTTGATGTTTTCTTCTTGGTTATGACTTATATGGTTCTGTTAGTTGAGTCTCTAATCTTGGAAATGTTCGGAGAGTGGCAAGTGTCATTCGAGGACGAATGTTGTCCAAGTGGGGGAGATTGTAAGAACTCGAAAATGACTTAGGTTAACTAGAGACTAACATGTTGATATTGATGGTATAAGGTCCTAAATATGTATAACATATGGAATAGAGTCAGTATCAAAAGTATTAGAGGTGTTGGAAGTCAAAGGTCAAGGGATGACTAAGACGTTCGATGACTAAGTCACCTAGAAGCCTAGTATGTAATTCTATGTGTTTATGTGTGTTTTATGATGTTTTAAGGTTCTTAATTGAGTTATTATAGCATGTATAGGCAGTGTGTTGAGTTTCGAGAAGTTTGAAGGTCAAACGTCCAAGAACGTCCAAGGCGTTCAAAAGATATGCCTTGAATCGACCTTGTCAGTCTATGCATGTTTCATCAAGTTTTATGTGTTCGTTTTGTATGAAATTTATGTCAGAGGTGTTAAGCTCATAGACGATCGTATTTGGGTTAAAAACATCCGTGAAATTATCCCCAAGGACCATTCAAGGGTCCTTGAGGAAGGACCCAAAATCAGTGTGCAGGTTGTCCCAGTCAGACCTTGGTGACGGAGCAGTCAACGGCCCGTTGCCCTGATGATGCCCCGTCAAGGGTCCCATGATGGGGGAATTAACCAAGGGTGAAGTTTGAAACTTTGGCCAGCCACTGTAGCCACCAACGGAGGGATGTGACGCCCCGTCGTGGCTGTGATGCCCCGTCAAGGCCAGACGTCTCACGCACCTGTGTTCGTGCGGAGGCTGCTGTCCACTTAGGGGTGAATTGTTAAATTCACCCCACTTCCAAATAAGAGTTTAGGCGGTTTTTTAAGGGCATTTTGGGTATTTTAAATGAGTATATAAGTGTTTAACACTTAGAATAATTCATTCTTCCAAACAAAAAAAACCAAAGTCCCTTAGAAATCCCAAAGACTCTATTGAAGTCCAAATTGAAGAAGCAGCTTGGTGTGGCATTTTGAGTGGAAATTCTTAATCAAAGTGAAGAATTGTCATCCTTGATGTATGGCTTTTGATCCTTGAAACTTGTTTCATCAAGGAGCCCAACTCTCAAGATGTTTTTCCAAGTTTTCTAAAGTGAATTGTCCAATTTCGGGATTCTACCATGGGTCTTTGCATAAATGATTTCTAAACATTGAATTATGATCTAATTGATATTGTATTGATGATTTTAACATAAATTACCTATGAACCCATGTAAATTGATGAACCCTAGTTTTGAATACTTATTGGGTTACTTGATATTAAGCTAATATTGTTGAATTGTTATGTAGTTTCTTATGGTCTTTCTATTGATATAAGAATTGTATTCAATTGATATCTAATTGATCTTAGATTGTTAAACCTAGATTGAATTGATGTAGATTCATTGAGACTTTTGGTTATTGCTTTGAATTATTGTTCATGGCCATGTGTAAGGGACTTGTGATGTTGAATTGGTTGATTTGGCATTGAATTGAAGTGTGGATGAGGGGATGAAGGTATGCTGCCCCATTTTCTTTAATTTGATATTAATTATACTTCGATTCTATTGTGCTTGGTATGGTCCACTTATGGTGGCGCTGTTATGTGTTTTACTTGCAATTGACGTGGCCTTGTCGTCGTTACTTTATGCAATATAATGAGAATGACCTTATTGGAAACTACTTGAAATAATGTGGCTATGTGTGTAGTTGATTATGTGAAGTATGACATTGTCTATCTACTTGTGAAGTCATATGTGTGTTCTTCTACTTATGTTGCCTTAAGTGATCATGTTAGACTATGAGTTTGACATTATGAGTATAGTGTTAGGGTTAAGTCATAGTTATTCCTACTTGGATTTGTGAGTCTATGTGGATTACATTATTGATGTTATGATGATATATAGGATGACTTGAAGGTGTTAGGTTGTTTCTAGGTGTTTCTAGAATGACTTGCATTATGAGTTCAAGTGAAGTATGTGATGTCTTGTCTTGGTTGACTTGTATATCTTGCTTGATGCTTATATGAATCTGATTATGTGATGATGTGACTTAGTATGTTAAGAGTCTTGAATGTGTGAATGACGTGTGACCTTGAATGATGAAAAGAAGGTCTTTATGTGAAACCTTGAAACTAAGGGTAAAAGTAATGTAAATTGAAGTGGAACGCCGTAAGCATATCCTTCATGTGGGATGATGGACCTAGGTTGATTGGCTGGAACTGCACCATATCTCCCTAGCAAAAGTCATAATGAGCTTCTTGTCGCCATTGGAAGGAAATCCCTAGAGATCCTCTTTGGTAGGGTAAAAGTAATTGGGTTATGAACTAGATATGTAACCCTATTGTATGAACCTTAATGTGAATTAATCTATGAGAACAAAGGCTAGCACCGAGTGAGTATGGTAAGGGAAGTAGTTCTAGTTAAGCATGAGACTAGAATACAAAGAAACCCTTAATATTCCTTAACCATGTGCCTACATGGGATGTGTTCAAGTTCTACCATTGGCAAGTAGAACAACCTCATCGGAGTAGGATAGAACTCCGGATTCCATGTCTTGCTACCATGGTCTATGTCGGTTATTGCCTATTATCATCATATGGTATACTTGCTAGCATTAGAGAAGTTCGATGAAGTTTAGGTGGTTGTATGGGACGCTATCTAGCCCGATCACAAACCAAGTATTGAGTACCAGAGACGTTTGAATCCACCTATGCAAGAGGTAGCGAAGAAGGAGATTATTAAGTGGTTGGATGCCATAGTCATATACCCTATCGCAGATAGTAGTTGGGTATTCCCTGTTCAGTGTGTTCCCAAAAAGGGTGGAATGACAGTAGTTCCTAATGATTAGAATGAGCTTGTTCTAATAAGGCAGGTGACCGGATGGAGAGTTTGCATAGATTACCGAAAGTTGAATGCATGGACTAAGAAGGATCATTTTCCTATGCCCTTCATTGATCATATGTTAGATAGACTCGAAGTAATGGATGGTATTGTTTTCTAGATGGCTATTCAGGTAATAATCAGATTTCTATTGCACCGAAGGATCAAGAGAAAAAACCACGTTTACTTGTCCTTATGGGATGTTCGCATTCAAGAGGATGCCTTTTGGGTTGTGTAATGCACCGACAACATTTCAGAGATATATGATGTCGATATTCTCCGATATGGTGGAGGACACTATTGAGGTGTTCATGAATGATTTTTCAGTTGTTGGTGACTCCTTTGATCGGTGTTTGAGTCACTTGGCCGAGGTTCTCAAAAGATGTGAAGATTGTAATCTTGTGCTAAAATGGGGAAAATGTCACATTATGGTGAAAGAGGGTATAGTATTAGGCCATCGCATCACAGATAAGGGGATAGAGGTTAATCGAGCAAAAGTTGATGTTATAGAGAAACTTCCACCACTCATCTCTGTAAAGTGTGTGTGAGGTTTTCTGCGACATGCGGGCTTCTACCGGAGGTATTTGATGGAAAACAAGGATGTGAAACCAAGGTTGATTAGATGGGTGCTACTACTACAAGAGTTTGATTTTGAGGTAAAAGATAGAAAAGGGACTAAAAATCAAGTTTCAGGTCAGTTGTCCAGATTGGAGGATGAAGCTATGCGAGAGTTGGGTGAAAAGGGCAAAATTGATAATACCTTCCCGGATGAGCATGTATTGGCCGCTTCTCATGACTTGATTCAGTGGTTTGCCGATTTTGAGAATTATTTGGCCAGTGATATAGTCCCATCGGACTTGTCCTTTTATCAAAGGAATAAGTTCATGCATGATGTGAAAAAGTTCTTTTGGGATGAACCTTACTTATACCGGAGTTGTGCCGATGGGCTCATTCGCCAATGTGTGCCGGAAGTTGAAATGTTAAGTGTTTTAGAGGCGTGCCATTCCTCACCTGTGGGGGGCATCATGGTGGTATCCGGACTGCCCATAAGATTTGGCAATGTGGGTACTATTGGCCAACCATTTATCAAGATGCTCATTAGTTCGCCAAATCTTGTGATAGGTGTCAGAGAGACGGAGCAATTTCGAAGAGACAAGAGCTCCCCTTAAATCCCATTCTAATTATTGAGTTGTTTGATGTATGGAACATTGATTTTATGGGCCCGTTTGCGAGTTCTCATGGGATGAAACATATACTAGTGGCAGTGGACTATGTGTCAAAATCGGTGGAATCTATAGCACTTGCCAACAATGAAGGTAAAAGTGTCACCACCTTCTTGAAAAAGAATATCTTCTCAAGATTTGGTACACCTAGGGCCATTATTAGTGATAGGGGATCTCACTTTTGCAACAAGTTGTTCACAGGGCTATTAGAGAAATATGGGGTTCGCCACAATGTAGCCACTCCGTACCATCCACACACTAGTGGGCAAGTTGAGGTGTCCAACAGAGAAGTCAAGCAGATCCTAACAAAAACGGTGAATGCCATTAGAAAGGATTGGTCAAGGAGCCTTGATGATGCTCTTTGGGCCTACCGGACTACATACAAGACCCCCATATATATGTCTCCATACCAACTTGTATATGGGAAGTCTTGTCACTTGCCATTTGAGTTAGAGCACAAGGTCATGTGGGTGATAAAGAAACTGAAGATGGACTCGAATGAAGCAGTGGAACAGAGACTTAACGGGTTGAATGAGCTTGATGAGTTTCGCCTAAAAGCATATGAATGTTGGGCCATCTACAAATCAAAGATGATGAAGTACCATGACTAAAAGATTGTGAAGAGAGAATTTGCGGTTGGGGACTTGGTGCTTCTATTCAACTCTAGGCTACGCTTATTTTCGGGCAAACTCAAGTCCAAGTGTACTGGGCCATTCCTTATTACTAAACTATCCTCACATGGAGCTGTTGAGGTTGAGAACAAAGAGGGTTCAAGGTTCACGGTCAATGGGCAAATAATCAAGATCTACCTAGAGCATGCGGAGAGTGTTTATGAAGTGGTTGAGGCATATAACCTTGATGATGTCTGAGTAATAAAGGATCTTGCGTCGTGCCGCGACGTAAAATCAAGTGCTTCTTTGGAGGCAACCCAAGGTGTATACTCTAATCCAACAATAGGCTTTTCTTTTCTTTTTAGGAATATTTGCATTCTCATGTTTCGTTTTTGGTTTAATCACAATCATGTTTTTTTTTTTTAGTGTGTTGGCTTGAGAGTAGTTAAGGGTCCGAGTCTCAAAAGTTTCCATAAAAACACCAAAGAATAACTTAATGGTTGTTCAATTTGCAGGGACCAAACAAGAGAATTCTGCAGAAATTGGTCTAGTGCACAGATCTACGGACCCCATCGTCGGGCTGTCGTTCAATCGATGGACCGTCGATGGTATCCGTAGATCCCCGGTATGTCTGAAACATTGGTCTCAATATGTGTACAATCGATGGTCCAGTCGACGGTCCGTTGAATGACTTATAGACCGTCGACGGGGTATCGTCAGTTCACAAAAACTAGTAACCCGACCCGACTCGACCAACTATATTAAAATAAAACTATTCAGTTACCTTCCCACATCTTTTCAAATTCCCTCCCAACCGTTTCCCTCCCCTCATTCCCTTCTTTCTCCATTCACTCCCACAATCACTCCCTTCCATTTTCTTCAAAATCTCCACGTCTCCCAAAATCCCAGAAATTCCAAACCCCTAATCACCTAGTTTATACTCCATCTCCTTTGTTTTATCCGGTCGGCGTTCGAAGGCAGGTACGTAGGTTGGTTGTTGCAAGATCACCCACTCATTCACTCCACTACGGTTTAAAGGTATTTCATTTCCCTCTGCTTAATGAATTCTCGTTCATTTGATTTTGGAAACAAATATATTTTATGTGGGTCTTGACTTAAGGACACATTTACATGTTAAAATTAGTAAATTATGGGTTCTATGTCCCACTCTATAGGGTCGAATGAGGCCACTGCCTTCGGTTCCAGTAAGGATATTGTACGAGAGTTCTATACGTCATACGTGGTGACTCTCAAATGTGCTTTAGACAGGCGGGCAAAGCCTGCCAAACACAACCAGCTCACAGAGGTGTTAGTTAGAGGCTGCCGGGTGATCATATATGGGATCCCCTTACTCCAGAGTTCGATTACAGGTAGGGCTTGATTAAGATTGGCCAATTTCAGCACACCAGAGAGCAGAGAGAGTCCACCAAGATATGGCTTGCACATCATTTGTCCGTCGATGGAGAGGGAGAAGACTGGGCCAAAATCTTTTGGCTGTTATTCTGCGTCTACCTATACCCCACCTACTTAGATAACATCCTTACTTGGGATAAAGCGGTCATGGTAGAAGAACTTGTAGCAGGGTTCGAGATCGACTTTGCCAAGTTGTTGATCTCCATTATACATGAGAGGGCTTTTAAGCACTCTACCACTTACCCTTTCGCCTGCATGATTTTTCAGCTATGCAGGGATGCTGAAGTGCCCATTTGGTATTGTGATATCCTCCGTACACCGAACGGGAATGTAGATATCGGTCATATGATACATGAGTCCAATGTGGCGGCACCACGGAGAGGGCCCCGAGTTGATTTGAAGCCGCTGAGTGAGAACTTGGCGGAGACGGTGGAGTTAACCCAAGGTGCTGATCATGCAGCTTCAGATCCCACGGATACCACACTGGTGGAGTATGCCCCTGCCACTAGTAGGTCACCAAGTTACACCCGGTCTACTCCTCCATCAGCAACATTGTTCCCGATTGCTAGGGTCCAGAAGTAGAGGCCCAGATGGTCACCTTGCTGCACCATATACAGCCTTGTATGCAGAAGTCCATTGCCAAGGTTAAGGACCAGATTGAGAAGAAGGTAGCTCAGCAGACAAGAGAAGAAGATTCAGGCGGTCCACTGGTGACTCGATACATTTGAGTTGAGAGTCCTAGCACCCCCAACCCCCACCATTGATTTGAAGACTCTTCGTGAGGCTGTGGCGAGTTTTTGGGCAGATGTTGATGTTATACATGAGATGAGGGGACCCGAGCTGGAGACCGCACCAGTGGAGCTCGCGGAGGACACAGTGCTTGCAACACTATTCACTACCACCATTGCAGCACCGACTGAGCCACGTGAGCATGCTAAGAGGCATCGTTCCAGATGGTCTACTAAGGGTGATGATGACCGTGCTAGGAAAGAGGAGCGACCATTTCTTGAGGCTGCCAAGAGAACCTCTTTGATTGATGAGGAGACCCGTCAGACGCGGGTACGAGATTGGGCTGCTGGGGCATCTAGTTCCAGAGTGGAGGCTGTCGAGAGGAGCACCACTGAGGGTGCAGAGATTGTTGTGGGAACTACTGAGGGTGTCCCTACAATAGAGGTCGCGGGTTCCGGGAAACCAGACCCGCCTGCTTGTTGATCAATGGCGCTTTGAGCCTTAGGTTTGCTTCACCTACCACCCTATCTTTATGTTTGTTATGCATTGGGGACAATTGCATATTTTTTTTTGGGGGGGGGGGTAAATTGAAAGTGATTGATAGGGTGAAGTCTAAGTATCCCAACTCACGATCCTCTCTTAGGGGTTTTCTTGCCTGTGTTCTTTCCCCCAAAGAGACATCTTATTTTACTGTTGAACCGGCATGCGGTAACTTGTACACAGTATGAAAGTGAAATATGAAGCATGATGGCTATACTTAAATGATATCCCATTTTAAGAAAGTGCTTGCATGAATAGGTGTAAAGAAGTTGAATGTGTTGGCTCTAATCATGACATAGAGATACACCACTGCATAGCCCTCAATCTAACACTCAAACTAGGTGTCCGATAATCTTATAGGATAACGAGGTGTCAAGAGAGTGTGAGAAAATTTGATTTTTCCACTGTTGGTACCTATCTATAACTTGCCCGGTTAGTCCTACAAAAGAAATCTGTGTTATATATTTAGGAAAGGATCATAGGTCCTTGTTCACAATTAGCGAATATCTAGCCTAAAACAAAGAAGACCAAATGAAATTGTTATCCCTTTTTGATCCAAATATTTTGAGATTATAATAGAACTTTATTTTCTACACCAACTTATCTTCCCTGGATATAATGTGTTAGCCCTGGTCCCTCCTTGGATATGTGCACCTCAACTTAGGCCAAAAGCATAAGTTGAGGGTGGCTAATGCAGAAACTGACCTCGTCTTGTCCTTGACCAAACCTTGGGTATTGTGTACCTCGACTCATGGAAAAGCCATAAGTTGAGGGTGGCAATTATGAGTGATGTCCGGAAAAGTGGGGATGAAAAGAGTAATGTGGAAAAGAAAAGAAACAGTGAACAAGAGTAGTGACTCAGTCAAAATTGCCAATTGTGTAAAGAAAGAAAAAGAAATAAAGAGATTAAACAATGATAAAAAGAAAAAAAAAAGAGATAAAGAGTGTTGAAGAAAAAGAAGTAAGAGTCACTTCTACAAAAGAGAAAAAAAGGAGAAAACAAGGCAAACATTACAAAAAAAGAAAAAGTAGGGCATAATAGATGATGAAAGAGGTAGGACGCTTAGCCTTAATGTCAGGGAGGGCAACAAGTCACTAAAATGTACCCATATGTACCATATTTGACCCTGAGCCTATATTGCAAGCCAAGAAAGCACTATCGTGATCCTAAGAGTCTAATGGGGTGAACTTATGCAGTGAAAATAATGGCAAGCCTATGGCGACAAGTACAAACTAGGTGTCAAGTTGTTTTGAGCGTGAGTGTTGAATAATGATCCTTTCACTCAAAGTTGAAATCACTGTGCGAAAAAAGAGGATATTTTTTGAAGAGAGGGCACTAGTTTCTATATTGGAAAGTTTGTACCTTGGCGAGAGACAAAAGAGTAGAGGTTTTGTCTGTGTCATGGTCTGATCCACATGAGTAAGCCTATCAAGCCAAAGAGTAGAAACATGCACAAAAGCAACAAGAAAGTTGGGATTGATAGACATGTGATTGCGAAAGCTTAACAGAGGATACTTGTGTACAAAGTGTTGTGTTGAGTCATAGTGCGTCTCTTGAGGACAAACAACGAATTTATGTTGAGGGTGTTGATGTACCGTCGTTTCACGGTACTTTCAATGCTTTTTCATTAAGATTGGTGTGTGTATACAACCTTTTTGTAGTAATTTTAATTTGTTTTTATCTTAGTTTTGCAGGAAAGTTGTCCAAAACCAGAACGCAAAAGACTATGGAGATTTAGTGTAGAAAGTGACCCACAAAGGCCATCGACGATCCGTTGGTCCCATCGATGGACCGTAGATGGTGACCGTCGATTGGAGGTTCAGGCATCTGGAAGCAACTCGGGGAATTCTTACCAAGTGTGGGGCTACAGAAGGATCGATGGTTCGTCGATTGATCGACGAACCATCCTGTTGAATCATCGATATGATCAGAGAATGTCCCAGTACGCGATATTGAAGAAAAGCTAAATATTGAATGACGAGAAGCATTGACGGACCGTAAGTGAATCGACGGACCGTGTTGTTGGTCCGTCGATTTGATCAGAGAAGATGCAAAGTGAAGGATGAAGAAAAATACTAAGTCTCGACTTACGGAGGCAGTTGACGGTCCGTCGTTTGATCGACGGACCATCTGTAAGGGTCGTCCATTAAGCGGCGTTTCTGGACAAGCTTTCCTTATTTGTTTTCCTTTTATTTTAGGACAAAGTTTTTATGAATATGGTGCAAAACATCATTTTTGGAATTGGATTCTTTTACTATTTTCATAGTTTTGTTCTTGGAGATTTGTTTTGCAACTTGGGCAATAATTCAAGTTTTCGGAATAGGTTTTCAAGTGATATCTGTTGTTTCAATTTGAATTTCTGGATTTTCTTCGAATTTTTCAAAGTATGTTCATGATTTATTGTTTATCAAATATGAATTGTGTTCTTCTAGGAATGGATAACTAAATCCACAACTAGGGTTGTGGGAACCATGTGTCATTAACAAAGTAAAACTAGCTAAATAACAATTCTCAAATAGGTTCTTGCATGCATTGGTATTTCTTTCGTTTAGAAGTCTTTTAAACGACTGCACGCGTTAGAACTCGCCTTATTTCTACTTGCCGGACCAAGAGGGTAGTTAATAGGAAAAGAATTATCAACATAGATTTAGTGGGATACTATCTAATAGGCTAGTTTTGATTTGTGCGAAGTAATAACTAAGTCATACATCGAATATGACGCTTAATTTGAAGGTAAGGGTTAGTAACTTAGACACACGTAGCCTAACCAAGCCACGGGGTGAAACTCTCTAAATGCCAGACCAAGGATTTAGAGATACCTAACTTACCACTTTGCATGCAATACACTAGGGAAGAATTGTTATAGCTAGGATTACATCGTTATGAACCTATGGGGAACACTTACACCCTATTTTCTGTCAAAACTTGATAATCACTAAAGTTTCACTCTTACTACTTGTTTTACTTAGAAATAATTAAACACTTTTGTTTCACAAACCCCCCCCCCCTTTAATTACCTGTTTTTGGAAAGAGCTTGACTAAATAGACATAATTGTACATTGAAGTTAAGTCTAACTATTTTTCTCGTGTGATCGCCCCCAACCTACTTGTTGGGTTCTTACTTTATACGACCGCTTATACTTTTTTAGGAAGGTGTAATATGAGCGTATCATATCTTCATTTCCATCTTTCTTGACATAATATGCGTTCATGGCCATATTCACAAATACACAAGTAACTATACATTCATACATTTCAAGTAAACACTGCCACCAAGAAGGTGGACCATACCACTCAAGCGCACTTCATAATTAAAGCTAAACAACATAACCAACATACCCTTTTTACAAGGTTCCATCACCTATAACATTTTACTCCATATTTAATCATAATATAGCCCTTAGGTAAGTATCCAAACTACAATATCAACCATAATAAACCAAAGCTCAAAGACTAACAATTCTTGCTCATTTAACCCATTTTTAAGCCAAAATTTGATGAAAAGTATTAACCTGATTTCATTAATGTTTTAGCATTAAAATGTTCAACTAACCTTAGAAACATCTTTTTTAAACAATTTAAAACGTTTTCATGCACGACCCATGTTTAGAGTCAAAGGTAGAAGAAACTAGGGTTGAGAAGCTCTTTGGAAATATTTTTAGAAAGGGGCTCCTTGAATGAAAGAGAGTTCAAGGATGGATACCATACCTCACATAGAATAAACCCCAATGATTTTTTATGAAGGAACGTCCACCAACAGCCCTTTCTAGCCCTTCTTGAGTTCTAGCTTTCATGGTGACTTGAGAGAGTCTTCTAAGAGGGATGGGTTTTGGCTTTTAGGAAGTGGAGTCTAAAATTAGGTATTAGGGTTTGAAACACTTTAATATATTTAAATAACCCTAAATATGTCTTCATAGATTCATAAAAGACTTGGGGTGAATTTACCAAGCACCCCAAGCCTTGAAAGATTTTTCCATAGCTTTTCGAATGTCTCGATCGACGGTTTGCAACCAACGGACCGTCTATCGATCAACGGTTCATTGGTGGGGTCTCGTGGTTTGATACTTAGATCCATTTTGAGCCTGGACAACCATCCTTTCAGTTCCATCGACGGGGCAATTCGATGGGCCGTTGGTTGGACCACTGGCCGTCGTTTACCCTCGTTGGTGGACACTGCTAAGGCAGTTTTGGGTTCTTCTCAGTGCCCCTTGTGGGTCCTAGGTGGGGTCGTATCCAAACTTTAAGCACCTAAACTAAATCATCTAGGTCTTTTGAACATCCCACATAAATTTCAAAAGAAACGAACAGGTAAAACTCACTCAAGCACCTCAAGACACATGAACACTTTCTATGGCATATCTTTCGAACGTCATGGACGTTCTTGGACGTTTGACATCCAAATATAACCAAACTTCACACACTGACTAATAACACTAATGTAACTCATTTTAACTTAAAATCAACTCAATAAACAATCACGAAGCTCTAGTTCACCTTAGTTCATTTTAGGGCGTTACATTCTCCCCCACTTGGAACAACATTCGTCCTCGAATGACACTATAACTTTAAGACCATAAAGGACTCACTTAGCATAAAATAACACACTACAATCAAGTCTCATAACATCATAGCCAAGGCACCAACGAACAAGGAGCAATTTCACCCTTCCAAACACTTTGCAACACAAGCACTTTAGCAAAAACTTTCGCATTTCAAAATCTTCCCTTATACTTCACTTATGGAGGAACTATGTTCTCCAACATTAAACATGCTCATATACAACCCTTATTAACACATTTAAACTTCAATCAAGGCAAGACAAAAAAAAATTCAAAATTCAAAAAACTTACAGTGAACATCACTGTAACACTGTCAAACATGCAAATTTTTCAAAAATTCAATCTTTGAACAATTCATCAAGATGGAATGACAATATGAGAGACAAGACCATAATAACTTACTTCAACGAGACTTGGTAGGTTACACTAAGTGCAATGTAAAAGTAGCATCCCATACTACCACTCCCACTTAGTGACCCTTGAGGATACTCTTGGACTAAGTACACTACATTCAATTCTACTCAACATTCATTATGTAAAACATAGCTTTAACTTGCTTCTTTAACATTAGACCTTAAGTCATCTAACTTCATATACAACACATGATAACTCACAAAATTATGCAAGACTCTTAATCATTACCAAACTATTAAGGATTTCGTCTAAAGCTTGGATAAGAACAAAAGAAAAGATCAGGATATCAACTACATTTCTACTCACTCATTCTCCCCCACTTAGGTAAAGCCATATTCAAGGCCTCATACTTCAAAGTAACACTATACTTCTCACAAGGTACGAACTCACACTACCCTTAACTCATGCAAATCAAAACTAAACATCAGCCTTACATGTTAAGCATAATACTTTCCTCTTAGGATTCAAGACTAGAAAAACTTTCTTAAACAACACCTCATTCAACTTTTAGGCACCATTTAACTCAAACTCATGGAACAACACTCCCTTACTAGGTATTCATACCACATTTCCATCTTAGTGTAAGACTACACCACAACCTCAACAAAATCGCAAGAACAACTATTAAAACATTAACCACACAAGAGGGTTGCCCTCTACTCCTACAAAATCTCCACATTCTCTCAACATTCCTCAAATTTACACCTTAAAGCATTTCTACCATCATTGAACATAATCACAAGATAACTCATTTGCTCTCAGAGGCAATTTATTCAATCATTATGATTTTTACCATGCTTAGAACTGCCTCACCATACAATTTCTCATCAAAATAGTTCCAACCTCATAAGTCACACATAGCCATAAATGACTTCACATCACAATTCTCAAAACTAACCTTCACATTTACTCTTCTATCCACAAAACCATCATCAGCATCAAAACTCACCTTTTCTCTCCCTCAAACTTAGAAACATCTCCCCTTCCAAGCAATCACACCCATAAAACCACCGGACAAAGAAGAAGAATACAGAGATTTTATGGAGTTAAGTTCTATGGCACGTTACAAGAGTACTAATGAAGAAAGTGAAACTCTATCATCCTATAGATTCTTGTCCATGGATGTGTCGCGACTCACACCAATGACAAAGATATTACTAGACGTGTCTTGTGAGACTTTTAGACCCTAAACTATTTCCCATAACATTATGCTCTGATACCAAGTATGTCACGACTTGAAAGCACCCCCTAGAAGCTAGGGAGAAACGTTGGGTCATGATCGGGTGTACTTGACCCCTTTGGGGGTCTTGTACAAGCCCTTTCACTATCGTTCATTATAATACATGAAAATTAGTACGAAATTAAAACTTTTCACTACAATTAATAGAATAAGGAATTCATTTATAAATACTAAGGGAATCTTATCGTCACAAGCCAACTTAACGACACGACATAATATCTTAGGGACACGAATTAAGAAATATTCCCTCGAATATATAAGGACATACTTTTCCTTGAGAGAATGAAATCCCAAGCTTGCCTTCTAAACTTCAACCTTGCTTCCAAAACCTATACTTATAGAGTACATAAAAGTATGGTTAGTACAAAACAATGTACTATGTATGGCACATGCAAAAACATGTAAAGAGGGACATTTTAGTAAAATAAGCTTTCATGCCAAATAATTAGAACATTTATTATTTTAGAAACAAAACAACATAAGAAACATCATTAAACACGTAGAAAAGGATTTCCATGATGTTAGCAAAAGGAAGGATTTTACAGTGAAGTTACCCAAAATTACAATGAACTACTATAACCTTACGGTGAACTATTTTCACTCCAAAAATAGTGAACTTCAAAGGTATTGCCAATGAGGAAGTAAACTCATTTCTGTAGAAGTTTCCCTAACCGAGTTTATCCTAAAACTCTCCATGGTAAGACATGAAGGAAACAAATAAACACCTCTTTCAATGCACACCAAGGAGATCCTTAAGACTACCCACCATAGGCTTACTCCACTCGGGAGAACAAGTAACCACTCAATCACAAGACATTAGAAGAATACTCAACAACACACGAACACTTCCCTTTCGGAATTCCTACTTAGTCCAATGAGTAGATAGTGTCCCATACCACCACCTACCCTAAGTAGTATACTGTTTTAGAAGGCTTGGCACCAAGACTCCCCTTTTGGAAGGTCCTACCTAGTGCAATGGATACATAGCGTCCCATACCACCACCTACCCTAAGTAATACGTTCTTTTAGGAGACATAGTTCATTCAATTCTTACAATACTCACTAAGACTCCCCTTTCAGAATGCCTACCTAGTGTAATGGATAAATAGTGTCCCATTCCATTACCTACCCTAAGTAGCACACTATTTTAGAAGACTTTGCACATTCATTACTTTTATGGGGGTTAGCTTAGCTAACATAGACCATGAGAGCTACACATGGAATCCCTATTTTAACCCTTATCGGATGAGGGATCCTCACTTACATAGAGTAAGGTCATTCTTTTAGATTTTACATGGCTTTCCCAATAGCTACACCTATGCGGGCACATAGTGAAGGGATAAGAAGATTGCTACTACGTAACTCATTCTCTACTAACGAGGAGTACTCATCTCAAGAGGTACATTGGAATACAACATCTAAACTCACGAAGTGTAACCACCTCTTCTTCATTTCCTCTCGGTTCTAGGCATAACTTCCCACGGGTTCTTAACGTTATAAACTATAGGTTGAGGATAACTAGTGAACACCACATCTCAAATCACAAGGGGCATTCATCCTCAAACCTATCTTAGAAAGCTCTGAGGATGTAGTGGGGTTGCTACTAAACACTTCATCTCAACTCACTAAGAATTTTCACCCCAAAACTCCCCTTTTTGACTTAACTTAAGTTCATTCATTCATTCAAATGTGAGTGTGTGTAGATGTGAGCACACCTTGCACATAAGCATAATTTCATTTACATTTACACATGCTTAGACCTTCTTTCATCACATCACCAACTTTAACATGCTTCACATAATCATATAAGTCATTAAAACATAATCTTTAGCATACTTTTAATGACAAGCTTCATAAAACACATTAACACGAGTATCTTCATTTCTATCTTTCTTCACATAATATGCCTACATGGCCACATTCACAATACACAAGTAACTATACATTTATAAATTTCAAGTAAACACCGCCACCAAGAAGGTGGACCATACTACTAAAGCGCATTTCAAAATTAAAGCTAAACAACATAAACAACTTACCTTTTTTTTCCAATATTACATCACCTATAACATTTTCATCTATATTTCATTATAATATAACCCTTAGGGAAGTATAAATACAACAATATCAACCATAAGAAACCAAACCTCAAAGACTAACAATTCATGCTCATTTAACCCATTTCTTAAGCCAAATTTTGATGAAAAGCTTTAACATGATTTAATTATTGTTTTAGCATTAAAATCATCAACTAACCTTAGAAACATCATTTTTAAACCATTCAAAACGTTTTCATGCAAGACCCATGTTTAGAGTCAAAGGTAGAAGCAACTAGGGTTGAGAAGCTCTTTTGAAATCTTTTTAGAAAGGGGCTTCTTGAATGGACGAGAGTTCAAGGATAGATACCATATGTAACATAGAAGAAACCCCAATAATTTTTGATGAAGGAATGTCCACCAACAGCCCTTTCTATCCCTTCTTGAGTTATAGCTTCCATGGTGACTTAAGAGAGTGTTCTAAGAGGGAGGGGTTTTGGGTTTTAGGAAGTGGAGTCTAAAATTAGGTAGTAGTGTTTGAAACACTTTAATATATATAAATAACACTAAAAATGAATTCCTAGGTTCATAAAAGACTTGGGGTGAATTTACCAAGCACCCCAAGCCTTAGAAGATTTGTTCACAGCTTTTGGAAAGTCTCCATCGACTGTTTGCAACCAACGGACCTTCTGTCCATCAACGGTCCATTGGTGGGGTCTCGTGGTTTGATACTTAGCTCAATTTGGACCCTGGACAACCTACCTTGAAGGTACAATATACGGGGCTAGTCGACGGACCGTTGGATGGACCACTGGCCGTCGTTTGCCCTCGTTGCTGGACAGTGCCAATTCACTTTTGGGTCCTTCTCTAGGGACCCTTGTGGGTACTAGGTGGGGTCTTACACGAATGTTTAACCCCCAAATTTAGTCATATATGTATTAGGAACATACCACATTAATTTCAAATGAAACGAACACATAAAACTCACTCAAACACCTCAAGAGACATGAACACTTTCTAAGGCATATCTTCCGAACGTCAAGGACGTTCTTGGACGTTTAACCTCCAAACTTAACCAAACTTCACACACTGCATAATAACACTAATGTAACTCTTTTTAACTTAAAATTAACTCAAAAAAACAATCACAAAGCTCTTGTTCACCTTAGTTCGTTTTAGGGCGTAACATTCTCCGCCGCTTGGAACAACATTCGTCATCGAATGACACTAAAACATTAAGACCATCAAGGACTCACTTAGCATCACATAACACATTACAATCAAGTATAATAACATCATATTCAAGGCACCATCTATCAAGGAGCACAATTTCACCCTTTCAAACACTTTGCAGCACAAGCACTTTAGCAAAACATTCGCATTTCACAATCTTCCCTTATCCTTCACTTATGGAGGAACTACCTTATCCAACATTAAAAATGCTCATTTACAACGCTTTTGCACACATTGAAACTTCAATCAAGGCAAGACAATATTTTTTCAAAATTCACAAAACTTACAGTGAACATTATTGTAACAATGTCAAACATGCAAAAGTTTCAAAAATTCATTCTTTGAGCAATTCATCAAGATGGCATGACAATATTAGAGACAAGACCATACTAACTTACTACAAAGAGACTTGGTAATTTACACTAAGTGCAACGTGAGAGAAGCATCCCATACTACCACTCTGTTAGGAGGGCAGACTATTCTACCTTAATTTCGTGCAGAAAATTATCCCAACCGAATGGCAGTCAAGTCTCACTCAACTCAGCCATTTTGCACCCTATTCTAGCTAACGTTCAAGGATGTTTTTCTTTTTTTTCTCCTTAGATTATTTTTCAGACTTTTAATTAAAATCAGCACACAAACATACGGGCAAACCCAACCATTATATTTATTCTCAAAATCAATACAAAGGACTCACTCGTTGAACAACAATTCTGTCCAACTTTTGACTTCAACTTCGACTTAAGGCACAATCACAAGTCGATTTCACCCTATCACTTTCTAAACCCTCCCGTTTTATTCTAAGTGTCTTGGTGAAATTCCAGACTTAATCTTCCCTCTTTCACCTTAGGATAACAAGTCTATCCTCTATACTTAGCAAAATTCGTCCAACACACAAGGTTGTCCATTTATAGAACATGTGGTAGCCTTGTGTTTACAATGCACAGTGTTGTGACACATGTCTAACACTTGTCAAATACTTAGACTACTAAATTAAACTTCAGTTTACATCCCCAACTGATAAGACATTTCAAATTTTGAATTCAAAAGCTATTACAAGATACAACGAATCTGGACACAAGCAGTTACAAAAAGGTAACCGCCGTATGTGCGTTGCATCTGATCTTTGCTGACTGGATTTCGTTTCTTCGCTGCATTTTCCTTCAATATTTTTTACTCTAATACAATTTCTAAACATTTTATAGTCAATGCCTCATCAAAGCCCACCCGAATCAATCTGCACGTTTTCCATGCGTGCGCACCACCGACGTCCTACCACTGCCTGCCGCTATCTGCCGCTGTCTTGCTTTGGCAATGCTAACTTTTACTCAACTCGTATCATTTCTTGTTTTCTTATTGCGTTTCATTTACAATTGACAATGCTTCAATTTATCTCAGCTCAATTTCCTCGCACTTGACCAGACTATGTGATTTTCGCATGCCAACTTTGTCCACAACCGATGTCGGGCAGCGCCCAAGTCATGCCATGGGTTGTTGTCTTGACAACGCCCATGTCATGTCTTGACACTGTCCTACCAACATATTTTGAACAAATTTTACTATTCCAACACTCTTCTCACACAACACATGCTTGATTCCACCCCCATTTTGGCCTTTGGCAAAGTCATTCATGCCAACCCTTTGCTACGCCCATTCCTATGTCGAGTCACTTGGTTAGGGCCCTTACAAACTTCCCCCACCTAACCCTCGTCGACGACATTATTCATCTGAACCTATTTGGGTTCCAGATAAGAATCATATATTTTCCTTCATCTTCATCTTTAAGCAACGGCGAAGAGTTCACTTTTGACGTTTCTTCCTCATTGTTCTTCTCCCTATCTAATTTTTGCAGCAAGTATGGAATTTAGTTTCACTCGCACTGGAAAATCCCATTTCAAATGAGGAACACCACAAGTAAAGCATCCCTCAAACAGTCCCATCTGTTTTGGAAAGAAGACTCTCCTTGTCTAGTTTTTCCACCTTCATCTTCCTTTTCGGCAGCTTGGCCCTTCCAATTTTTCTTCCACTCTTTTCCCTTGTCTTTTTGTTTGAAGTGCGAAAAATCCCTTGGTTCGTCAACCTCATCGAAGTCATCCAACTTGTCTTCTACCATTATGGCAGAATTAAGAGTCTGAACATTCTATCTCCTTAACTCTCTTTGTGCCCATCCTTTCAGCCCGCTTATGAAATAGTGCAACTTGTCTTCTTCGACCATGTTGCCTATGTTCAACATCAAGGACGAAAATTCCTTGATATAAGCCTTCACTGTGCTACCTTGTTTCAAACGTCGCAGCCCATCCCTTGCTAACCAAGATGAATTGCTTGGAAGAAATAGAGTTTGTAATTATCTCTTTAATATTTCCCACGTTTCAATCTGTGGAAAAATGAACTTTCTACTTCAGCAACACTTGTTCTACACGAAACCTTTGCATCATCACTTAAATACATTGTTGTGACTGACACCTTTTCAGCATGTTAAACCTTTGCTGCCTTGAAGTAATTTTCCATATCACAAAGAATGTTCTACAATTCCTTGGAACTCCTACCTCCATTGTAATACTTAGGTTCTGGAACCTTCATCCTTATGGGGCAAATTGTTCCTTGCAACGCCAGACGTAGAAGAAGAACTTCACCACACAGATCTTCTTTCTCCCTGCGAATCAGTTCCATCTCTTGTTGGGTTGTTTCCTTTTTGGATGCATATTCTGCCTCCAACAACAAAACTTTTTCGTTCAGGACCTCTTTGGTCAAGGTTAATTCTTCCTTCACTCTTTGAATTTGATTGACCAGATCAACCAATTCCTCCCCATCGTTTGTTCCACCAATAAGCTCCTTCAATCGTGTCACCCCTTCCAGTAGTTCAGCGTTTCCCCAGCCATCGAATAATCTAAGCGTTGCTCTGATACCAATTGTTAGGACGGAAGACTATTCTACCTTAATTTCGTGCAAATAATTATCCCAACCTAATGGAAGTCAAGTCTCACTCAACTCTGCTCTTTCGCAGCCTATTCTGCCTAACGTTCAAGACGTTTTTCTTCTTTTTTGCCTTAGATAATTTGTGATACTTTCAATTGAAATCAGCACACAAACATACGGGCAAACCCAACCTTTATATTTATTCTCAAAATCAATACAAAGGTCTCATGCGTTGAACAACAATTTTGTCCAACTTTCAACTTCAACTTCAACTAAAGGCACAATCACAAGTCGATTGCTGCCTTAAAAACTTTCTAAACCCTCACGTTTTATTCTAAGTGTCTTGGTGAAATTCCAGACTTAATCTTCTCTCTTTCAGCTTAGGATAACAAGTCTATCCTCTATACTTAGCCAAATTCGTCCAACACTTAAGGCTGTCCATTTATAGAACATGTGGCAGCCTTGTGTTTCCAATGAATAGTGTTGTGACACATGTCTAACACTTGCCAAATGCTTAGCCTACTAAATTAAAATGTAGTTGACATCCCTAATAGATAAGGAATTTCAAATTTCAAATTCAAAAACTATTAAAAGATACAACGAATCTAGACACAAGCGGTTACCAAAAGGTAACCGCCGCATGTTCTTGACATGTGATATTTGCTGATTGGATTTCGTTTCTTCGCTGCATTTTCCTTCAATATTTTTGAATCTAATACAATGTCTAAACATTTTATAGTCAATGCCTCATCAAAGCCCACCCGAATCTATCCGCACGTTTTCCATCCGTGCGCACCACCGACGTCCTACTGTTGCCGCCGCTACCTGCCGCTGTCTTGCTTTGGCAATGCTAACTTTTAATACACTTATGCCATTCTTGTTTTCTTGTTACGTTTCATTTACAATTGACAATGCTTCAATTTAGCTCAGCTCAATTTCCCCGCATTTGACCAGACTATGTGATCTTTGCTTGCCAACTTTGTCCACAACCGACGTCGGCCAGCATCCAAGTCATGACATGGGTTGTTGTCTTGTCAACGCCCATGTCATGTCTTGACACTGTCCTACCAACATATTTTGAACCCATTTGACTATGCCAACACTCTGCTCACACAACGCATGCTTGATTCTACCTGCATTTTGGCCTTTGGCAAAGTCATTCATGCCAACCCTTTTCCACGCCCATGCCTATGTCGAGTCACTTGGTCAGGGCCCTTACACACTCCAACTTAGTGACCCTTGAGGATTCTCTTGGAATACGTACACTACATGCAATTCTACTCAACAATTATTATGCAAAACTTGGCTTTAACTTGCTTCTTTAACGCACTACTAGAAATTTGACTTACTGCAACGCTTATGTAGTAACAGTTATACTATCGTAGCAATAGCTCACCCATTACAACGGTTATAACCGTGTCCAAATATACTTGAATCTAATAGAAAAATTCTTAAAATAAATTGTTGTATCATCCCTATAACCGTCCCTATAGTGAATCTATAGCAACAAGTTTTAGAACTATCGCGATAGATAACTCTATGGCAACGTCTATTTTTAGAGAAATAATTCTGATTTTTTAGCCCTAAATATATTTCTCTCCTAAACAATATATTTCCCTCCAATACAATTTGGCAAGATATATTAATCCCTATTAAAAAATGTAAAAGAAAAAGACCAAACACTATTATCCAGAAACTTTCATCTAAGCGATGTGAGAGAGCATTTCAAGAAATATCTGAAGCTTTTGATGAGAAAAATGAAATCTCTAGGACTAGAATCTCTTGGCGAAGCTCCTAAAAATGATATTTCTGAAGTTGTTGGTGAAGCTCGTTGAAGAAAACAACAAGGACAACCAACTCGTTCTTTTTGGTGAAGTTTTTAAGGTTCGACTACGAATTCGTCTTAAAGGTGAATAATGTTTAAGTTTTCTATGCTAGTTCATGATTTCTAAGTTCCCATTGAATTATTTCTGAAAAATAATAAAGAATAATATATGGGTTAGTATTAAATCAATGTTATTTGCTCTAATATATGTAGTGTATAGACTTCCCTTGTTTGACTCTGTGATATATAGTGAAACATGAAAAGAAAACACTCCGAATTTTAAGTTACAGTTGAAAATTGAGGGTTTAACATGAAGTGGATTTAGGGTAAAACTTGAAGAGGATTTGGGATTGAGTAATGCTATAAATTCAAAACATTAATGTTTTTTGGTTGTCTGTGCTATATGCAAGCTGAGTCACTATGCCTAATTACTTTAAGATAAGCTAGATTGCTATTGACTATGCCCTCTTTATTTATTAAGAGTTGTCTTGTCTTAATTGAAATGAATTTGATGGAAAATCTTTGAAGGTATGATTATAAAGTATTTATTTGTATTTCAGAAGACACAAAAGATACAAGAAGCCGAATGTTGGTAAAGTAGAACTGTAGAAGAATCGATTAGAAACCTTTTTGTGTTCTCGTCTCAGTGTTGCTACCCCGAAAAGGTAATCCTTTTGACCTCTACTTGTTTTAGCCGACATTTTGTTCTGATAATATGAAGCTTATTCTCCTTCGCTCCAATGCTTCTGTTCTTCTTTGATTTACTGTTGATGCCTAGTCATGGACTGTTTGATTTCAAATTGAGTGTGTTTGAGTTGTTGGAGGTATAATATATGCTCTTGTGTTTGTTGTTGTTTTGTTTGTGATTGATATGGCTTTAATAACTGGTTCCATCAAATTGTTTAGTCAATTATGATTTAGGAGTTATCTATTGATTTTATTTAAGTTTGGTTAGCATGGATTTTAATTTTCTGGCTGGTTTACTGTTCCTATTATTCAGCTTGTGTGATTTCTTCCTTTTACATACCATAAATTATTTTGGCTTGATCTTCTAATAGTTTGGTTTGTGCTTTTTTGTTTCTGGAGGTAAGGCTTTTTGAATATTTTTGTGTTGGTTTTTTTTTCATATATGGATTCCAACTAGAAAGAATATGAACTGGAACTGGTCCAAAAACTATTGGTGTAGTAGTGGGCATTGTTCATTCTTTTCTCTGTAAGCTCTTGGGTGATGACATACTCGGGATCCATATAACCTAAATAACAAAGCAAAGTTCCCTCTACATCATCAAGGTAATGAATTATGCTAGAATTTTAGTCAATAAGTAGACGATTCCCCAACCTGGAGTTCCCTTGATCTTTGTGTTTACTGGTTCAAAGCAAATAGAACCATCCTTTGAAGTATGAGCAAGGCCAAAATCTGCAACCTATCATATTACAAGAGTTAAAAGAATAATCTGCTCTGCCAACAGATCATATAAAGCAGTAGGGAATGTTTTTGAGTTAACTTTTTACCAAATCAATAGGCAATAACAAAAGAAAGATTTGACGTTCATCCTTTTAAAAAAAGAAAACTAGGCTCACCCTAGAATTAAAGTATTTTACCTTTGCAACAAAGTTCTCATCTAATAATATATTGCTTGATTTGATGTCCATGTGGCATAGTGGAGAATTACAATAGAAATGAAGATATACCTACATGGAGGCAACAAGAAATTAACGCAATGAATGTCAAGCAGCTTATAAAATTATAACAATTGGATAAAAATTGTACCAAAGCGTTTGCAACATCAATAGCTATTTTAATTCTAGTACGCCAACTGAGAGGAGTTGTACATGGATCTTCACATATATTTAGAGGACCAAACAAGCAAATAAACAACTACTTTAAGATGCAATATGTATTTGTCAACAATAAATAAGACTCGAAGATTAAGAGCATACTGTGAAGCTGATCCTTTAAGCTTCCATTTGGCATGTACTCATACATGAGAAACCTGCTCCATGATAAATGTTCAGTAACAAAAAGAAGATATTAATGTGTGAACTAGTTAATAGGTCACCTTACATCGAAAGATTGACAAAAAGACAAGGTACAAAAACTAAACAAAGAAATTTGCAAGTATGATTCCCAACCCTCTCAAGACTTTTAGTGAAAAATCCCCTTTGAGCAACCAGTTCTATTTCTCTGCAAAACTCATCATCATCCTGCTCAGAAACCTTGTTCATTCTCTTCACTGCTACCACAGAACCATTCTTAAATTCAGCTTTGTATACTGTGGCAAATCCTCCCTGTCCAATAATTGTGCTGAAGTTGTTTGTTGCTTTATTTGTCCCCTTATAGATGTATTTTGTAAATATAGAAGCCGTACATATGTGCATTTTACATACAAATAAGTAAACAGGATAAGAAACCTAGAGAATCAATGAACAGATCTTGCAGTTCGATTAGTACACAAATAGTCTAAAAGAACCATAAATTACCTTCCTGGAATCTTTTTGATTGATGTGTAAAGGATTTGGAAGATATCCTATAAGTTGTATCAGAATCTTCGAGTTCTTTTCTTTTCCTCCAAGTCAGAACAATTAAGATAAACAGCATCAGGACAGCCACAATTGTAACTACTATGCCAATGGCTGGAAATAATATAAGGTGGTAAGGATAGTTTTTTACGTGTGTTCCTATTTTTTTACGTGAGTTAATGCTTCTCTGTCTCACTGCCATCACATGGGAACTGCATGTCAAATCTAGTTACAAGAAACCTTGTTTTTGATACTAAGCTAGTAAGAATGTAAAATATCACTAAAATTACATTAGATAAACACAATGCAATCCTTTAACATAAATTAAGATGGGGTAACTCGTATCCTAAACAAAAATAGAATACAAAAGAAGATGTGCAACTCCCTGCTTATATTGTTCTCTGTAGTCTCTGTGCAAGTGAAACTTAGACGTCGTTTTTTATTCTAGCAAGAGTTTGTCAGTAGAGTATAATTTTGTCTAGGTGTTATTAATTCATTCGGAAAATTATTTTATAGATGGGCTTTTAAAAGTAATTTATAAGTCAAAAGCTAAGAATATATATACAAGAGCCTTGGTCAGAAATTTGAATCATGAAAATAAGGCACTTCACATTTCATATATTATCTAGAATTGGGTGCTTACTTGAAAGAATATATATACTTTTGAAAAGGTAACATAACATATAATAAATAAATCTTTTAAAAGTTGATAAAAGATAAGACTTTAATTGTTTAAAACCACTGAATAGATAAGTCACTAGATTTATTCTACTGTTGCTCATTAGCTCTAGGATAAGTACTACAGTGAATACTTTTATATGTATGGTAGTTTTTAAACTGGTTGGCCAACCCCATTGGGTTTTTTTTTATATAAAGAGAAGAACAGTTGTTACTATTTGACCTAATCATGTTTTCCATGTGAACAATCAACTCTGTTACTATTTTAGAATATATGAAATGGTTTGGTAGAATTAAAATAAATGTAGTTATAGTTATTTGCTTGTCTTGATTCAGTCTGTTGCATTGTGGTGTGACTACTTAAATTTTGTTCAAGAGCACGACCAATCAGATTGTACACTTTCTGCAATTGGAATTTCCAAGGTATGAAATCTGTTTGAGATTGCCTTTATTGCTAGGTATAATCTATGTTATTTTCTCTAATATAGGTCTGCCATATAATTTATAATCTTTTCTCTAAAATAGGTCTGCCATATAATCTATGTTATTTTCTCTAATATAGGTCTACCCTTTTTGCTTCGAAATCTGTTTTTAGCGGGCCTTTTGTTATTCATTTGAATTAAGTTTCTTAAATGGTATAATATTCTAATAACTTTAACTTGTCAATTGGGATCTACTATTAATGCTGTCAATTTTTGGTATTGAATTGATATGAAGTTTTGAGATTCGATGAATCTAAAAGTTCGAAAGGTTAAGTGCTGTAGATATTGCTTGTACTCATGAATTTATTGGCTTTAATGTTTTGCTCATGTCATGTAGGATATATATTCAATGGATTTGGGAGATAAAATTTGGATGAATCTCGTAAGATCCACCAATGAATATATTCATGGAGTTAATGATTTTCTTGATAAAGCATTTGAACGGGCTTCCCAAGGAAATGAAATATTATG
Organism: Solanum sitiens; assembly: GCA_016801875.1. NCBI lineage: Eukaryota > Viridiplantae > Streptophyta > Magnoliopsida > Solanales > Solanaceae > Solanum > Solanum sitiens. The sequence continues at coordinate 454,116 of JABWTJ010000071.1, forward strand.
TCCTTGTAAGAAGTGTTTTAATCGTAATTGACATTGTCAAGATATGGTAGAGGGTCACTTGATTTGTCATGGATTTATTCATGGATACACCAAATCGTTTTTTCATGGAGAAGGATTTTCCTCAAGAAATATGCCACATTCAACCAATGATGGAGACACTTCTAACATTCATGAAGACATTGATAGACTACTTCATGATACTTTTAGAGAAGTAGTAGATGACCAGATACATGAAGGAGTGAGAGAGGGGCCACCTGAAGATGCAAAGCGATTATTGAAATTAGTGGCGGAAGGAAAAGAAGAGTTGTATCCGGGGTGTAAGAATTTTTCTAAGTTGAGTTTTACCATCCGGTTATACTTGTTTAAATGCATTCACAAGTTGACTGATGTGGCCTTTTCAGATTTGTTGGACTTGATAAGAGAGGCGTTTCAATTTGCTTAGATACCCGACTCATTTTACAAGGCAAAGAAGGTCATAAAATGTTTGGGTCATCATTATGAGAAAATCCATGCTTGCACTAACGATTGCATGTTATTTTGGAATGAAAATGCAAAGTGAGATAATTACTCTGTGTGTGGAGCTTCATGATTGAAGAATGTTCATAATGAATTAACTAATAAGGTCACTAATATCCCAGTGAAGGTTTTAAGGTACTTTCCTTTAAAGCCTAGACTTCAGAGGATATTCATGTGTTCTGAAACATCTGTAGGTATGAGATGGCATGATACTTAACAACATAAATGGAAATTTAAGACATCCTGCACATGGTGAAGCTCGGAAGGATTTTGATTCCTTGCATCCTGACATTGCTAATGATGCTCGTAATGTTAGATTCGGTCTTTCAAGTGATTATGTTGATGAACTATAATTTATCACCATGGACTTGCATGAAGTCAGAGAATATTATGTAGTCAATGATTATTCTAGGTCAATCGTCTCTGGGAAATGATATAGATGTATACTTGCAACCACTGATTGCGGAGTTGAAGGAACTATAGGAAGTGGGAGTTCAAACATATGATGTTATAACTAATCAAACATTTCAAATGCGTGCAGCTTTAATGTGGAAAATTAGTGATTTTCCAGCTCTAGCAATGCTTTCTAGATGGATCACCAAGGGGAGATGGGCATGCCCCACTTGTTATCATAATACTTGTTCCCAATATCTCAAACATCATCGTAAGATGTGTTACTTGGGACATCAGACATTTTTACCTCCTAATCATCCATTCAGAAGAGATAAAAAATCATTCAATGGTAAAAAGTAGCATAAAGTTGCACCTACTCCATTATCAGGTGCACAAGTTCTTGAAGAGCTTCGTGAATTAAATAATGTTTTTGGAAAAAATAAAAAGAAAAGAAAATGAAAGAATGATGGTCCATATAAAAAAAACCATATTTTTTGAGTTTCCATATTAGGCAACAAACAAATTGAGGAACAATCTTGATGTGATGCACATTGACAAGAATATTTGTGACAGTTTGCTTGGGACTTTATTGGATATACTTTGAAAGTCCAAAGATCATATAAATTCTCGCTATTACTTGTATGAAATGGTTATAAAAAAAGAGCTTCAACCTTTAAAAGATTGTGATACATGAAATATCCATCTATGTAAATCTTATTTCTCTATGACACCAAATGAGAAAATTTTATTTTGCACTATTCTAAAAGATGCCAAATTACCAAAAGGGTGTGGTTCTAATATATCAAGTCGTATGCAAATTAAAGGGATGAAAGTCTCAGGATACAAAAGTCATGATGCTCATTTCATAATGCATTACTTTCTCCAGGTTGTAGTCAGAAAAGTGTTAACCAAGAATGTAGCCATGGTTTTGATTATATTGGGGAATTTTTTTAGATACATATGTAGCAAGGTTATAAGAAGAAGTAATCTTGATAAAATGAAAGAAGAAATCATAGATATTGAATGCGAGCTTGAAAAGATTTTTCCTCCATCTTTTTTTGATATAATGACACATTTGCCTATCCATCTAGTAGATGAAATTAAGCTTGGCGGCCCGACTCATTTGCGTTGGATTTATTCTACTGAGATAACTATGTGTGACTTCAAGGGGCTTGTTTATAATCGAAAAAATCCCGAAGGATCAATAGTAGAAGGTTTTTCGGCTGTAGATTGTTTGAACTTCATTTCAATATACCTACCTAATACGGTGAAACAAAATTAAGTAGGTATCAAACCGATGATGATGAGGAAATTCATTAAGAGTAAGGTGGTGTTTCACCTTTATTTCCTAAGACAGATCATCCAATTTGAAGTGAGAATATAAGGAAAGGCAAGATTATTAACATGGAGCAACATGAGTTTTTTGAAGCACATGAATATACTTTGTTCAATACCGGAGATGAACAGTAGAAGCATTTATGAAGTAAGATAAAATAGTCATTTGTTTTTAAACTTCATTTAGATGTTATGATAATGTATTTCAAATTTCATTTCATTTATAAATACACATAAATTAAATTACATTACATGCTTACAGGTAACATAAGAGTTTAATTGATAATTGTACTAGAGGCAATGCATGGGTAAAAGCACAGGTCCATAGTAGAGAACTTGGTGATTGGTTTAGGGACAAATTAAAAAATATTGAATTGTTCAATCATTTATAATGGCTAGAAAAAGGGCCTAACTTTCTGGCAAAAAGATATACTGCATATTTCATTAATGGAAATAAATTTCATACGAAGACACGGGATGCCCCTTGCAAAACTCAGCATAGATGAGGGACTTTGTCAGCAACAACAGATAGTTTTTCTAGTGCTAGGGACAAAAATCCTGTTAATGAAATGGTTCTCTATTATGGATGTCACATCCGAGGAGCACCCCCTAGACGTAACCGGATTCGTCGTCTTCTTTGAGGACTAAGACTAGCCTCTTAGCATTCATCATAACATTCATTGGTTAAAATATACGAAAAAATTAAAACTTTTTAACTATATCTAATGAGGTTTACATAGACCTCTACATACACATAATAGTATAATATCGAGTATACATAGACCCGTTCGTATAGGAAGATTACTTAGTTCTCTACTTTTATTTCATACACATATATAATATAGAATTAGAGTCATAAAATCTGTCTCATCTCATAAACCATTAGATCAACAATACAACATGGGCATAGCCCTACAACAATAAAAGTAAGCCACATATAGGATTTATACAACTTTGTGTCCAAATGAAAGATAGAATCAACATAAATGTCATAATATCTAAATTATCCATAAGTAGAATATCGGCATCATCCTCGGGAAAATGAGGACCTACCACTTGGATGATAAGAGTATCCAAGCCTTCTTCTCAATTGCCTCGAACCAAACCTGAACGACCGGAACCTAAATTGTTTAAGAAAAAGGGAGAAAATGGGGTTAGTACGCGACGTTTACTAAGTATGAGACCATATGCACAAATAACAATCAAACATGCTAAAAAGGGACATTTAGTTAAATCATGACATTTCATGTCTTTATGCACAATCAACAACTACGCTAATCAATTAAGCATACTCAATCAAATAAAAGCAACAATATGCATATCACATATTTGAACCCATAATCTCACATAACCCTAGCATCAAGTAATCATATTACAAGTACAAATAAGCTTTAATCATGTGATCTAGTAAAGAAAGACAACCATACATAACCCTTATAAAGCCACGAGTGCAATGATCAAGTAAAGCCCCACAAGCCTACCTAATCAAGTAACCAAACAAGAATCACAAATAGTAACTTACTCCACCTAGATAACTTTCAACATACATAAGTTCATACTTTAGTCAACAAGAACCAATTTCATATTCATAAACATCATAATCATCATATAAAGTCATTTACGTTTATTATCATTTACATACATAATATTGACCTCCTAAAGCTCCTATCAAGGTAAACTAGTGCAAGGACTAGGTAGAGTCTCATACCCCTACCTAAGTTAAGTCTAACCATTCAAAGTCACCTTAGTTAGTCCATAAATCATTACTTTATTTTAGTTTAGGTATCACTCACCTTGACCGACATAGACCACATAAGCTAATGTGGAATCCGGTTTCATAACCTTACACCGATGGAAGGTGGTCTACCGTCCAAGGTAATACCTAACGTAAACATAACATTCTAGGTGGATCCACTAGCAAGTTTCCTATGGTGGCAACATAGTTATGGAACTTGGGGCATAATTGGAAATATCACTTTACACCCTATTTGGGTCATGAGGCTATCCAACCCGTGAGAACCGTAGTGAACCCTACCTTCCCTATGTGGAAAAATGTCACCCTCTCACATACAAGATCACTCGGTGCTAAGCTAGTCCCTTATTTAAATGTCTTTAATCTTTATTTACCAATCATAACTTAATTTAGGTCATACGGTCTAGCCATTGCATAATCATCATCTAACTAGCTCAATAGGAATTGCATGAGTAAAAGCCTTTCATCACAACTCTCATAAGTAAGGCTAACACTTATAACCTTTGGACAATAAAACACATTTGGAAATCATCATCACCCTTATTATTTTACCTCTTAATCAACCTCACAACCATACCAAGACATTTCAATTCAACATCATACCAACCAATAAATCTTATACAAACATGCTCCAATACAATCATCATGACTTAACCACAATTAATCATAATTGAAACAAAGGATAAGGTCACAAGACTTACTAAGTCTTCTTCACCATTTCACCATCATCAAGGTCTTACTATAAACCCTTACTTCAACCCAATTAAGTGATTGAATTACCAAAATTCGATAACCAATGAAATCACAAGTGTAAAAGAGTCATTACTTCACAATTCAATAGTAGATCAAACTTAGGATTTAGTCAATTCACCCTACCCTAGATCATCTATCATGAACTAGCATGAAAGACTAAACATCATCCTAATTTGTTCATAGTCAGGATATCAACATCATATACAAGTAGTTCAACCCATAAACAAGTCAATTGAATGGTTAATTACAATCTAAACCATGAACACAAACTAGGGTTAAGGACTTGCGAAGATATTCTTCAATTTAGGCAAGACCGTGAACAATTAATCCAATTAAGTTAGAATACATGTTAATCAACTCATATTCACCTAAAAGAAACATCAACAACTCAAGCCACAACATCAACTTCGGGATTGGATGAAACCCATATGAAAACTCAACTTTTTGGAAAACCTTTGAAGGAACCCTTTGAGGAAAGAGGTCTCAAAGGTGAAGATATCCCATACCTTATTGTCTTAATGAGAAATTGAAGATGAATCCACCCTTTTACAACCCCCAATCACCTCCTATACTTAGCTCAATGGAGTCTTCCAATAAAGAGAAAGTAGAGAGAAGGTAGAGAGATTTGTCTTAGAGTTGTGTTTAGATTAAATGAGGTTAGGGGATTTATAGGATGACTAACTAACTTAATTAGACCCCCTCCCTTAATCCCTTAATTAACCAAAACGTCCAACTAATTAAATGAACTTAATTCCAAATGTGCAGGAAATTGCAGACCCCATCGACGAGACCACGATCGACGGATCTATGGTCCATCGACGGGCAGACCTGCCTCCGTGCTACACAACCGTAAGCTTGGTCAGAGACTTGTGCAGGAGGAGGCTTTCTCCATTTTTCTAAGTGTGGGAGGACGGTGGCATCGATGCCCCATCAATCCACAGACGGACCATTCTCTTGGTCGTCGACTGCACACTGCCAGGCAGTTTTGTCCCAAAACTTCCATGGTCCTCCTCAAGGGCCCTTGGTTTGTCCTTGGGGAGACGTACCCAGGATTTTCGACTACAAAACACCTTTAGCACATGTTACATATATCTTAACCAAGTTTCATATAATTCCGACTTTTAAAACTAGTCAAACAAGCTAGAACACGCTAGCACCTCTTTGAACCAACTTTTGGACGTCATGGACGTTCTTGGACGTTTTAGTTTCCTAACTTCCCAAATGACCTATATTCATCAAAATGGACTTAGAATTAGTACTTATACTTCATGACATCTTGGTTACGCTTTACAACACGTCTTAAATTTTGAAATGTTACATTGTGTCCCCCTTAGGAACATTCGTCCCCGAATGACAGTAAATACTCTTTTAAAGGAAGGAATAGACTCAAGACTAGCATCTCAACCAATGAACAATATCAAATCAACATGAATCATAACATGTCAATAAGGCAATTTCAAAACTGTAATTACCATATATAGGTTCAAACATTCCATTAGGAGGTATTTCCTTCTCACAATTCACATGAGCTCATCATACATTACATGAGTCAATTAGCACAAGTTCATCTTATCAATATGCTACATATAATTTCCATAAATACTCACTATATAAAAATGCACAACATAACTCAAAACAAGCGAAAAACAAAATTTCAAGTTTCCCAAGGCACAATTACAGTAACCTCACTGCACGCATCACTGTGAAGTTTTCAAAAATTTAAATTTTTGGAAAACTTCACCTAAAAATTAAGAAACCACAAATTCTAGCCATAATTATATTATTAAAAAGAATAACTAAACTTAATCAATGAAAAGATGAGGATAACGGGTCTTCATGTCGGAAACCACAACTAGGTTGTTTTTCCATAATACCTTTATGGAAACCACCTCTTTATTCCTTAATCTCTTCACTTTTCTATCAAAGATTTGTACCGAAACCTCCTCATAAGAGAGGTTATCCTTTACCCCAAGGCCCTCAATAGGAAGAATGGACTCGGGATCACCGACACACTTTTTTAGCATAGAAATGTGGAAAACCGGATGAACCAAAGCTAAATCATTAGGGAGTTTCAATTGATACGCAACCTTACCAACCCTTTGCAAAATCTCATAAGGTACCACATAACGAGGACTCAACTTCCCCTTCTTGCCAAATCAAACCACTACATTCATAGGTGAAATTTTCAAGTACACCTTATCACCTTCCTCAAACTGAAGATCCCTTCTCCTATTATCGGCATAGGACTTTTTCCGACTATAGGCCGTTTGTAACCGGTTCCTTATTACATGAACCTTCTCCAATGTCTTATAGATCAAGTGGGGACCAAGCATTGAGGACTCACCGACTACAAACCAACCAATAGGAACCTACACTACTAAAGGCAAGTGCTTATCCCAACTCCCTTTGAAATCTATGACACAAGCTCTAAGCATATCCTCAAGGGTTTGAATAGTACGCTACTCTTGACCATCCGTTTGAGGATTAAAAGCGGTACTCAACTTCACTTTAGTACCCAAACCTTCTTGAAATGACCTCCGAAATCTAGATGTCAATTGTGCACCCCTATCTGATATGATGGATAACGGAATACCATGGCGACACACAATCTCATCTATAAAGATCTTAGCATAATCCTCCAACGAAAAAGAAGCCTTGACGGGAATGAAATGAGCAGACTTGGTCAACCTATCAACCACCACCCAAATGGAATCATACCCTTTTTTGGGTCTTAGGTAAACCTACCACAAAATCCATATTGATGTCTTCCCACTTAAAAGTAGGGATTTGGATTTCTTGTAGTAAGCCACCCGGTTTTAGATGCTCGGCTTTCACTTGTTGGCAATTTGGACACTTAGCAACTAACTCCGCTATATCCCTTTTCAAACATTCCCACCAATAACCTCTCTAAGGTCATGATACATCTTTATTGACCCCGGATGAATGGAATAATGGGACCCATGAGCTTCCTCAAGGATATAGTTCCTCAAATCATCAACATTTGGGACACACAACCGCCCTTGATATCTTAAAACACCATCCCCCCCCTAAGAAGAAGGATTCATTCTACATGCCAAGAACCGATTCTTTCAACTCCATTAATGGTTATCAAGGTGTTGTTTAGACTTCACCTCAACAACCAAAGATGATTCGGAGTTATGATGGACCATCACACCACCATTAGGAGAACCCTCCAATATCACTCCAAATCAAGCCAAACGATGAACCTCTTTCACAAGGCCCCTTTTGGCTTCATCAACATAAGAAATACTACCCATAGACAAATGGCTAAGAGCATGCGCTGCAACATTCGCCTTGTCGGGATGATAAAGGACACTCATATCATAGTCCTTTAATAACTCTAGCCATCTTCTTTGCCGGAGATTTAACTCTTTTTGGGTAAATACATATTGGAGGCTTTAATGATCGGTAAATACATCAACATGGACACCATACAAATAATGCCTCCAAATCTTCAAAGCAAACACCACGGCCGCTAACTCAAGGTCATGAGTGGGATAGTTCCTCTCATGCACCTTAAGTTGCCTAGAAGCATAGGCAATAACCTTCCCATGTTGCATAAGCACACACCCCAAATTGACACGGGATGAATCACAATAAACCACAAAGCCCTTTGTACCTTCAGGTAGTGTCAACACCGGAGCCGAAGTAAGCCTATCTTTCAATAATTAGAAGCTCTTTTCACATGCTTCGGACCACTCAAACTTCTTACTCTTTTGGGTCAAAGTAGTCAAAGGACATACAATTGACGCAAAACTATCCACGAACCTCTGATAATCACTCGCAACACCCAAGAAACTCCATTTATCAGTTAGACTCAATGGTCTCGACCAATTCCGCACCATTTCCGTTTTCCTTGGATCAACCTCAACTCCTTCTCTAGAGATGATGTGACCAAGAAATGGTACCGACCTCAACCAAAACTCGCATTTACTATACTTGGCAAATAATTGATGCTCTTTAAGGTTTTGCAATACCACCCTCAAATGACCCATGTGATCATATTCATTCTTTGAATACACCAAGATGTCATCAATGAACACAATGAAAAATGAATCTAGGTAACTTCGAAATACTCTATTCATTAGGTCCATGAACGATTAGTGAGACCAAAGGACATAACAAGAAACTCATAGTGGCCAAAACGAGTCCGAAAAGCCGTCTTTGGTACATGCTCACCTCTCACCCTTAGTTGGTGATACCCCGACCTCAAGTCAATTTTGGAGAAGTAGCTTACCCCTTGGAGTTGATCAAATAAATCATGAATCCGGGAGAGAGGATACTTGTTCTTGATTGTGACTTTATTGAGTTGGCGAGAATCAATACACATTCTCAAGGACCCATCTTTTTTCTTCACGAACAAGACCAGTGTAACAACCCTAAATATGGATATGCTAAGTAATGCTTAATGTGTCTAGAGTGCCTACGATTAGACCGGGTTCACACAGATTGATGTGCATAGAACCAGACCTCTGAACCCTTGCTACAGCCAAGCCAACTAACTTGGGGAGTTAGTTGAGCTAGAAAAGGTCGGGTCCAGCCATGTAGGGCTCTCGAATACGAAGATTTACTCGAATGAGTCTTTACCGGACTTAAAAAGGGAAAATCTTAGGTTTGGAGGGTCTAGGGGTAAAATGGTCTTTTTCCAGGCTAAGGGTAGTATCGTAATTATCCTAAATATTTAATTAATTATTTAATTAATAAGGTGGAGGGGCATTTTGGGGAGAGAGGGCCGAAAATTGGCCTTTGAGGCAAAATCTTGCTCCACCCGGGTTCGAACCTAGGTGGGAGCAATGATTTAATGTGATTTTTTTTTAATTGGTGATTTAATTTAATAAATTAATAATTAATGGCTGATTTAAAGAAAAGGAAAATCAGATTTTTATTATTAATTATTAATTATTTATTAATGAATGTGTTTTATCTGACTAAGTCTCCTAGTTGACTAAGTCTAAACTACTTCACCTCTTGTAACTCTCTCTCACGCTCATCTCTCTCACGTTTCTCAACTCTTCTCACGTTTTCTCTTCCTAACAAAAGTTTAAGAACAGAAAACAAAACCAAAGTTCTTCACACTAGAAGAACGCACAACGAAAATTACAAACAAACAAATAATCAAAAACGTTACGCAAGAGGGAGGATTATTTTGTCGAATTGGTGTTGAAGTTGAGGGGATTTGGACGTGATTTTTGGAGAAGGTTTTGGGCAGCAAGTCAAGGTTTGAACTACATAAAGGGTATGGTTTTTCTTACTTTTGGTCCCTTTCCCAAGAGACCCTTAAGACTCAGATAATTCTATTCCGAAACTAGGATTGTTCCCCATTCGGTGCTCCCTGTCACTAGCTCCCTATGATTTTAGGTTGGGTATGCTTGCTCATAGAATCTAGGGGTACTATATTTTGTGTGATGATCTAGCTTTGAGTATCTGATCATGATTATGTGCTTATGTTTGTGTCTTTTGGAAATATGAATATAGGCATGTGTGTAAGGTGCAAGTTGGGATCATGAGTTTGAGTTTCGGCTTGTTGATGTTAATGGCATAAAGATCACTTGTATTTTATGTGAATAATTGTGTAAACCGTAATGTTCATGTGAAGATGTTATTGCTGTTTGTGGAGTGTATAAATCTTGACTGAAAGTAATCCTAAAGATGCCACTAATTATGCATAAAGCGTTCTACAAAAATTGTCCTAATTTAATGTAAAAAGATGGAGAGAATGGGCTGCAAAAATGTGTCCAAATTTCCAGCTTTTGGAAATTCGGTTTCGGCCAGATGCTTGAAGTTTTGGGAGAGCTTAAAAAATGAATTAAAATAGGTGAGGTCAGTAGGGATTGAACCCAAGACCTCACTACAAGAAAGCTGCAAAAAGAAAATAAACAAAAGGAGTGAGGCACACGGGATTCGAACCCGTGTGCCCTAAGCCGAATCTCTCCTAATTTAAACAAAAACAATAATATGATGAGAGGAGTGGGATTCGAACCCATATCCTCTCGTCCAAACAAGAGATCAAAGAGAATAACTTTAAATTAATAATAAGGTGAGAGGAGAGGGATTCTAACCCACAACCTCTCAGCCGAATGAGGAGACAAAGAGAGAGTAAACAAAAAGAAAATTAATAAAATGAGAGGAGTGGGGTTCGAACCCACATCCTCTCGGCCAACATGGGAATAAACTAAGGGAAAAGAAAAATAAACAAAATGTGGTTGTGGGGGGTTCGATCCCACATCCTCTCAGTCCCAAACAAACGAAAAATAAAGAAAGAAATTAAAATAAAATGAAAAGAAGGCGTTGGGGTTCGATCTTGGGTCCCCAAGTCGTGTGGATCAAACTAGAATAAATAAAAATGTAAGTGTTGTCCAAGGGATTTGAAATCGGGTTCCCTTGCCCAATTCCGTATTGACACATAAGTCATACGTGAATAAATGTTCAAAATAATGCTGCCTACTTCGATCGAAATCGAGATCTTGGCATATGTACAAGATGCATAGCTTTTGTACCACATAATCGTAGGAAGATATGAATCACTTGAACGAACTATGAATGAAGCCACATGGCTTGTATGTATAGACCCATAAGTCTAGCATACGTTTGGAAGTAAGTGAACCTAAGATGTATGTAATGAAATGATGAAGTGAACAATGAAATGATGAAACCCTAGAAGGGTTAAGTATGAGTGTGAAACACACTAATGGCCAAGTGCATTTGCATATGATGAAATGAACATTCAAGTAAAAAAGGGTGAGTAAATATGAAGAGCAAATGTGCTAAAGTTAATGAATGTGGTGACAACATGATAAGAGGCTAATGTGAAAGATGAGAGCAATCTCAAATGAGCCTAAGTAAATGTTACCAATACGTACTCACCTATGAGAGTGTAAAGTTAATGAAGAGACCAGTCTCTATGAAAACTCTAATGATAAGATGAGAAATCATCTATTGAGCTATGATGTCCTCATACTAGAAGCCAGCTTCCATGACGTATGAGTTGAATATAATGGAACATTATATTGAGCACCGATAGGCTATCTATGAGCGGTGATGCCTTATTTCGGGAAGGGCGGAGGTTCACGTAACTCTCATGAGATGAGACTGTTCGGCATGCCGGGTATGGGTCTCCTTATATCTCCTAGTCTTTGAACCTATACTGCCAGTATAGGGATCTAGTAGGGTTCAATCCCCTATATACTCTAGCATGTTTTGGGTCACTTTGGCAGGTGATTCCACCTATTTTCGGTGTGGGGTAGACACTGGATTTCATGAAGCTCATATGATCTATGTTGGTTAAAGTTAAAGTTCCCAACGAATGAATGAGTCCAGCCTCTAATGATGCACATAATGAAATGAACGATACCAAATGTGTTAGGATAGGATAATCAAGAGGTGAGCTAGACTCAAGTAATGACACTAGGTTATTCTTGATCATTGCACAGCAAACCCAATGAGAGTCTTAAACTACATCAAAGGTATGGCTAGTGTTTACACTAGCTTATGAATGAATGAAATGAAGTACATATGAATGAATGAAGCAGACTCTGTGTTTGCTAAAGAAGGCTCCCTAGTTGAGGTCCCATATGTTAAGCCCTCATTTTGGGAAGTCTTAATGTTAAGTCCATGATTCCGAGGTCTCATGGCATATGAACGAATGATATGAAAGATGTTATGTGTTATATGCAATATGTTATGTGTTATATGCAATATGTTTTGTGCTATATGCAATATGTTATGTGCTATGTGTAAGATGTTATGTGCTGTGTGCAATATGATACGTATGATGATGCATGTTACTCTCATGGCGTGACTTTCCTAATCCAATTTGGCAAGTCCACTGACTTTCCTAATCCAAATTTGGCAGGTCCACCAACTTTCCTAATCCAAATTTGGCAAGTCTAGTGATTTAACTTTCCATAATCATATTTTTAGGAAAGAGCTATCCTTACTCATGCATGTCCTTCGTGTGTGCTTGCATATGCCCATTCTTAGTACAAGTGTGTACTAATCCCATACAACTCTACATTTTTAGGTGCAGGCACATGTGGACGTTAGAGCTTACAGCACGATGTTGCAGCTATCCGAACATGGAGATTTCATCCGGATTTGGTAGGCCCTCATGCTTTCGAGGAGGTCTACTATTATTATCTAACTTAGATGTAGGCTTTAGCTAGTGGATTATGTTCTATTAGTGTTTTTTTCCCATTTCATTTCAGACATTGTATTGGTGCCATTTTGGCAAGTATACACTTAATGCAGTATTGAACTATTTCTTTTAGTTGATGATCTTAATGTTAGATGGTTGATTGTGAACGTATGTGAATTTAAGTAGAATGATATACATATATGTAAAGGAACAAAAAGTTCAAATTTTCCGCTAAAATTAACCTAGATGAAGTAACGATGACGTATATAGGCTTGTCTTCGACCTCTGAGAGGTCAACGACGCCGGTCTAGTCTAGGGTCTAGATTCCGGTCGTGACAAAGTTTGTATCAGAGCACTAGGTTAAATTCTGAGGATAATAAGTTCACATCAACCACATTGAGCACTTTCTAAGTCATGGTAGTGAAGTGCACCACTATCCTGAATTAGAGACTGCATGATGCGTAGGAAAATTTGCCTTCTTCTGATCTTATCGTGCTTTTCCTAATGTCTGATTTCTTGGTGTTATGAGCGTGTCTAACATCAATTCTTATTGTTTCAAATAATGAATACTAGGAGGAACGTTGGTCAGAGGAGAGGAGGAGAAGCTGCTGGGGGCAATCAGGTTCCACCGCAGGCTCTAGCTGAAGGAGTCGCTATGCCGGTTAACCCAGTTGGGTTGACTGATGCGGAGGTGCGGGCGTCTCTGGCCCAGAAGGCACAGACCATCACTATGCATGCCCAGGCCATGACTGCCCAGGTAAGCCAGCAGAATCTTCATAGGGAGAACCCACCGGTACGTAGCATGGCTGACAGGCTCCGAGACTTTACGAGGATGAATCCTACTATTTTCATAGGGTCCAAGACTTCAGAGGATCCCCAGGAGTTCATGGATGAGGTACACAAGATTTTGGTGTCCATGGGGGCCTCAAATACTGAGAAGGCTGAGCTGGCTTCCTATCAGCTCAAGGATGTTGCACAGACTTGGTGCAAGATGTGGCAGGAAAGCCGAGCTTTGGGCGGAGTTCCGATCACTTTGGAGTTGTTTAAGACAGCCTTCCTAGAGAGATTATTCCCCAGGGAGATGAGTGAGGCCAAGGTTGAGGATTTTATCAACCTTAAGCAGGGATCAATGACTGTCAGGTAGTGTTCCCTGAAGGTTGTTAAATTATCCAGGTATGCTACTTCCCTTGTATCTAACAGCAGGGATGAGATGAGTACTGAAGTTTGTTAAACTGTCTAGGTATGCTACTTCCCTTCTATCTAACAGCAGGGATGATATGAGTAGGTTCCTCAAAGGAATCACAGGAGATCTGGAGGAGGAGTGTCGGGCTGTGATGCTCCACGATAATATGGACCTCTCTAGGTTGATAGTGCATGTCCAGCAGGTGGAGGACATCCGGAAGAAGAGGGGCGTCCGTGATGCTACGATGCCTAATACTCGTGATAAGGCAGGTCCTAACAATGGAGGCAACAGGAACAATTTTGGTGTCCGTGAGCAGCCCAGGTTCAAAAAGGGGCGACAGATTTAAGGGAACTCTAGCTTTCAGAGGAGTACAGCACCTAGAGGAGGCAGACCTGAGCCCAAGAAGGGCAATGGAGGTGATATGCAGCGTCCCAGAAAGGACTGTGCTAAGTGTGCCGTGCTAACAGTGGAGAGTGCAGACAGGGCACTAATGCCTGCTTTGGTTGTGGTAAGAGCGGGCACATGGTTAAGGACTGCCCACAGAACAGGGGTCAGGCTGGAGGTAATGCTCAGCCTAGGCCTAATCCACAGGGTGAAATAGTAGTCGAGCATCCTAAGAGGAACAAATTCTACGCCCTGAAGGGCAGCGAGGAGCAGGAGAAGTCCGCTGATGTGGTCACAGGTATGCTGCAAGTATTCTCAACTTCTGTTTATGCTTTACTTGATCCATGGTCTACGTTTTCCTTTGTAACTCCTTTGCTTTTTCTCACTTTTGAGATATTGCCTGAAGTTTTTCATGATCCTATTGTGGTCAATACACCTTTAGGAGAAAATGTAAGAACTGATATAGTATACAAGGATTGCCCAATAGTTGTATGTGGTAAGACTATGTGTGCAGACTTAGTTGAGTTACCAATGCATGATTTTGATGTTATTCTTGGCATGGACTGGCTTCATAGTTGTTATGCTTGTATGGATTGACGTAGTAGGGTTGTGAGATTTTGTTTCCCTAATGAGGTAGAGCTGGTCTGGAAGGGGAGCTGGTCTGGGAGGGGTACAACTCGAGTAATCCTAATCCCTTGATTTCAAACCTTAAGGCCAATAACATGATGTCAAAGGGGTTATTGTGTCATCTTGTGAGTGTTAATGACTTAGATCATGACATTCCTTCCATAGACTCAGTGCCTGTAGTGAATGAGTTCCAAGATGTATTTCCTGATGATTTTCCTGGAGTCCCTCCCCCTTGAGAGATTGACTTTGGTATCGACTTAGAACCCGATACTAAACCAATTTCAATTTCTCGTTACATAATGGCTCCAGCTGAACTCAAAGAGTTGAAGCTGCAGTTAAAAGATCTCAATGATAAGGGTTTCATTCAGCCGAGCTTATACCCTTGGGGCGCTCCAGTGTTGTTTGTGAAAAAGAAGGATGGAACCTTTAGAATGTGTATCGATTATCGGCAGCTCCACAAAGTAACTATAAACAATAAGTATCCACTTCCCAGAATAGATGACTTGTTCGATCAGCTTCAAGGGTCTAGTTTCTTCTCGAAGATTGATCTTCGTTCAGGGTATCATCAGCTTAAGGTTAGGGAGGAAGATATCCCAAAGACAGTCTTTGTAACCGTTATGGTCATTATGAGTTCTTAGTCATGTCATTTGGTCTCACTAATGAACCAGCTGCATTTATGGACCTCATGAACCCAGTCTTCCATGAATACTTTGATTATTTCGTCATAGTATTCATTGATGACATCCTCATCTACTCTAGGACCAAGGAAGAGCATGAACAACATTTGAGACTAACCTTGCAGGTATTTAGACAAAATCAGTTGTACGCCAAATTCAGCAAGTGTGAATTCTGGCTTAGATCAGACCTTCCTGGGTCATGTTGTGTCCGATCAGGGTATGGAGGTGGACCCTAGGAAGACTGAGGCTGTGAAGAACTGGCCAAAACCTCTTACTACCACTGATATCCATAGCTTTCTGGAATTGGCTGGTTACTACCGCAGGTTCGTGGAGGGTTTTTCTTCCATTGTTGACCCACTGACAACTTTGACTGAGAAGAAAGCCATGTTCGAATGGACGGAGACTTGTGAGAAGAGTTTCCAATAGCTCAAATACAGACTCACTTCAGCCCCGGTGCTTACTTTGTCTATGTGTGGTGAGAATTACACTGTTTATTGTGATGATCTAGGGTTGGTTTGGGTTGTGTTCTTATGTAGGGTGGTAAGGTGATAGATTATGCGTCCAGCCAGCTCAAGGTTCATGAGAAGAATTATCCCACTCATGACCTAGAGTTGGCAGCTGTGGTGTTTGCACTGAATATGTGGAGTCACTACTTGTATGGAGTGCATATGGATGTGTTCACAGACCACCAGAGTCTCCAGTACTTGTTCACGCAGAGAGAGTTGAATCTACGTCAGCAGAGATGATTGGAGCTGTTGAAGGACTATGATATGAATGTCCACTACCATCCAGGTAAGGCTAATGTTGTAGGTTATGCTTTGAGCAGGATGAGCATGGGAAGTACAACCCACGTTGAGGATGAGAAGAAAGAGTTGGTGAAAGATGTACACAGACTGGCCAGACTGGGTGTGCGGTTGGTTGACTCTACTAGTGGAGGTGTTTCAATTCATCCTAGTTTGGAATCATCCTTGGTAGTTGAAGTCAAGCAGGGTCAGCATCTCGATCATGTGTTGATGGAGCTGAAGGACTCACTGTTGATCAAGATGAATGAGTCTTTTACTTTGGGAGGTGACGGCGTACTTAGGTACCAAGATAGGGTGTGTGTACCAGATGTGGATGATTTGCGGACCAGGATTATTGCAGAGGCCCATGGTTCCAGATATTCCATACATCCAGGTTCCACCAAGATGTATCATGATCTTAAGCAGATTTATTGGTGGGATGGCATGAAGAAGGACATTGCAGAATATGTACCCAAGTGTCCTAATTGTCAGCAGGTTAAGGCAGAACATCTTAAGCCTGGCGGTCTTACTCAGATTATAGAGGTTCCGACTTTGAAGTGGGAGGCCATTAATATGGACTTCGTGGTTGGTCTTCCGAGGACTAGGAGACAGCATGACTCCGTATGGGTTATTGTAGAGAGGATGACTAAGTTTGCCCACTTTATCCCTGTGAAGTCTACTTACAGAGCCGAGGATTATGAGAGACTCTACATTGCTGAGATTGTGAGATGGCATGGGATTCCTTTGTCTATCATTTCAGATAGAGGAGCTCAGTTCACTTCACATTTCTGGAGATCCTTCCAGAAGAGCATAGGGACGCAGGTAAAGTTCAGTACTGCATTTCATCCTCAGACTGATTGGCAGGCAGAGCGCACCATTCAGCCATTGGAGGACATGTTAAGAGCGTGTTTGATTGACTTCAGAGGTAGTTGGGACGACCATCTGCCTTTGATAGAGTTCTCGTATTATTACAGCTATCACTCCAGCATTGGGATGGCACTGTTTGAGGCACTGTATGGTAGGAGATGTAGATCTCCAGTTGGGTGGTTCGAGGTTGGAGAGTCATTCATTTTGTGTCTAGAGATCAGTCATGAGGCCTTAGAGAAGGTCAGAGTGATTAGGGACTGATTGGCTACTGCTTACAGTTGGAAGAAGTCTTATGCAGAACACAGAAAATGACCCTTAGAGTTTGATGTTGGTGACCAGGCCTATTTAAAGATATCACCTATGAAGGGGGTGATAAGGTTTGGTAGGAAGGGGAAGTTTAGTCCGAGGTGTGTTGGGCCATATGAGATCCTACAGCGTCTGAGTGAGGTGGCCTATGAGTTGACATTGCCTGCGGAGCTAGCTTCTGTCCATCCAGTCTTTCATGTATCCATGTTAAAGAAGTGCCTAGGTGATCCAGCATCGATTCTACCTGTGGAAGGTTTGGGGGTTGATGAAGACTTGTTCTATGAGGAGGTACCTATTGAGATCTTAGATAGACAGGTCAAGCGGCTGAGAAACAAAGAGATTGCCACAGTCAAGGTATTGTGGAGAAATCATCTTGTTGAGGGTGCTACGTGGGAGGCCGAGGGCGATATGAGATCCCGCTACCCTCATCTTTTCAGCTCTTGAGGTTATACTTCCTACTTTTAAGTCTAAGTTTCCTTATCTCTCCATTCTTTGTTGCTATTGCTTGATTGTGTATAGTAACTATGTTATGATCTGACAGGCATTACGCTAGATAGTTAGTAGTGTCATTCGGGGATGAATGTTCCTAAGGGGGGGATAATGTAAAAACCCTAAAAATGGATATGCTAAGTAATGCTTAATGTGTCTAGAATGCCTACGATTAGACCGGGTTCACACGGATTGATGCGCGTAGAACCATACCTGCGAACCCTTGCTACAGCCAAGCCAACTAACTTGGGAAGTTAGTTAAGCTAGAAAAGGTTGGGTCAAGCCATGTAGGGCTCTCAAAAACGAAGATTTACTCGAATGAGTCTTTACCGGACTTAAAAAGGGAAAATCTTAGGTGTGGAGGGTCTAGGGGTAAAATAGTCTTTTTCCAGGATAAGGGTAGTATCGTAATTGCCCTAAATATGTAATTAATTATTTAATTAATAAGGTGGAGGGGCATTTTGGGGAGAGAGGGCCGAAATTGGCCTTTGAGGCAAAATCTTGCTCCACCCGGGTTCGAACCTATGTGGGAGCAATGATTTAATGTGATTTTTTTTTAATTGGTGAATTAATTGAATAAATTAATAATTAATGGATGATTTAAGAAAAAGGAAAATCATATTTTTATTATTAATTATTAATTATATATTAATTAATGTGTTTTATTTGACTAAGTCTCCTAGTTGACTAAGTCTAAACTACTTCACCTCTTGTAACTCTCTCTCACGCTCATCTCTCTCACGTTTCTCCACTCTTCTCACATTTTATCTGCCTAACAAAAGTATAAGAACAGAAAACACAACCAAAGTTCTTCACACTTGAAGAACTCACAACGAAAATTACAAACAAACAACTAATCAAAAACGTTACGCAAGAGGGAGGATTATTCTGCAGAATTGGTGTTGAAGTTGAGGGGATTTGGACGTGATTTTTGGAGAAGGTTTTAGGCAGCAAGTCAAGGTTTGAACTACATAAAAGGTATGGGTTTTCTTATTCTTGGTCCCTTTCCCAAGAGACCCTTAAGACTTAGATAATTCTATTCCAAAACTAGGATTGTTCCCCATTTCATGCTCCCTGTCACTAGCTCCCTATGATTTTAGGTTGGGTATGCTTGCTGATAGAATCTAGGGGTACTATGTTTTGTGTGATGATCTAGTTTGGAGTATGTGATCATGATTATGTTCTTATGTTTGTGTCTTTTGGAAATATGAATATAGGCATGTGTGTAAGTGTGCAAGTTGGGATCATGACTTTGAGTTCCGGCTTGTTTATTTTAATGGCATAAAGATCAATTGTATTTTATGTGAATAATTGTGTAAACCGTACGTGAAGATGTTATTTCTGTTAGTGGAGTGTACAAATATAGACTAAAAGTAATCCTAAAGATGCCATTAATTATGTATAAAACGTTATACGAATATTTTCCTAATCTAATGTAAAAAGGTTGAGAGAATGGGCTGCAAAAATGTGACTAAATTTCCAGCTTTTGGAAATTTGGTGTCGGCCAGATGCTTGAAGTTATGGGAGAGTTTAAATAATGAATTAAAATAGGTGAGGTCAGTAGGGATTGAACCCAAGACCTCACTACAAGAAAGCTGCAAAAAGAAAATAAACAAAATGAAGTGAGGCACACGGGATTCAAACCCGTGTACCCTTAGCCAAATCTCTCCTAATTTAAACAAAAAAAAATATGATGAGAGGAGTGGGATTCGAACCCACATCCTCTCGGCCAAACAAGAGATCAAAGAGAAGAACTTTAAATTAATAATAAGGTGAGAGGAGTGGGATTCGAACCCACAACCTCTCAGCCAAATGAGGAGACAAGGAGAGAGTAAACAAAAAGAAAGTTAATAAAATGAGAGGAGTAGGGTTCGAACCCACATCCTCTCTGCCAACATGGGAATAAACTAAGGGAAAATAAAAATAAACAAAATGTGGTTGTGGGGGTTCGATCCCACATCCTCTCAATCCCAATGAAACAAAAAATAAAGAAAGAAATTAAAAGAAAATGAAAAGAAGGCGTTGGGGCTCGATCATAGGTCCCCAAGCCGTGTGGATCAAACTAGAATAAATAAAAATGTAAGTGTTGTCCAAGGGATTCGAAATCGGGTTCTCTTGCCCAATTCCGTATTGACACATAAGTCATACGTGAATAAATGTTCAAAATAATGCTGCCTACTTAGATTGAATTCGATATCTTGGCATATGTACAAGATGCATAGGTCTTGTACCACATAATCTTAGAACGATATGAATCACTTGAACGAACTATGAATGAAGCCACATGGCTTGTATGTATAGACCCATAAGTCTAGCGTAGGTTTAGAAGTAAGTGAACCTAAGATGTATGTAATGAAATGATGAAGTGAACAATGAAATGATGAAACCCTAGAAGGGTTAAGTATGAATGTGAAACACACCTAATGGCCAAGTGCATTGGCATATGATGAAATGAACATTCACGTAAAAAGGGGTGAGTAAATATGAAGAGCAAATGTGCTAAATTTAATGAATGTGGTGACAACATGATAAGAGTCTAATGTGAAAGATGAGAGCAATCTCAAATGAGCCTAAGTAAATGTTACCAACACGTACTCACCTATGAGAGTGTAAAGTAATAAAGAGACCAGTCTCTATGAACACTCTAATGAAAGTATTGAGAATAATGTATGCTTAATACTAATGATGAGATGAGCAAATCATCTATTGAGCTATGATGTCCTCACACTAGAAGTCAGCTTCCATGACGTATGAGTTGAATGTAATGGAACTTTATACTGAGCACCGATAGGCTAGCTATGAGCGGTGATGCCTTCTTTCGGGAAAGGCTGAGCTTCACGTAACTCTCATGAGATGAGACTATCCGGCATGCCGGGTATGGGTCTCCTTATATCTCCTAGTCTTTGAACCTATACTACCAATAGAGGGATCTAGCAGGGTTCAATCCCCTATATACGCTAGTATGTTTTGGGTCACTTTGGCCGGTGATTCCACCTCTTTTCGGTGTGGGACAGACACTAGATTTCATGATGTTCACATGATCTATGTCGGTTAAAGTTAAAGTTCCCAAAGAATGAATGAGGCAAGCCTCTAATGATGCACATAATGAAATGAACGATACCAAAGGTGTTAGGATAGGATAATCAAGAGGTGAGCTAGACTCAAATAATGACACTAGGTTATTCTTGATCATTGCACAGAAAATCCAGTGAGAGTCTTAAACTACATCCTAGGTATGGCTAGTGTTTACACTAGCTTATGAATGAATGAAATGAAGTACGTATGAATGAATGAAGCAAACTCTGTGTTTGCCAAAGAAGGCTCCGTAGTGGAGGTCCCATATGTTCAGCCCTCATTTTGGGTAGTCTTAATGTTAAGTCCATGATTCCGAGGTCTCATGGCATATGAACGAATGATATGAAAGATGTTATGTGCTATATGCAATATGTTATGTGCTATATGCAATATGTCATGTGCTATATGCAATATGTTATATGCTATGTGTAAGATGTTATGTGCTGTGTGCAATATGATACGTATGATGATGCATGGTACTCAAATGGCATGACTTTCCTAATCCAATTTGGCAAGTCCACTTACTTTCCTAATCCAAATTTGGCAGGTCCACTAACTTTCCTAATCCAAATTTGGCAAGTCTACTGACTTGACTTTCCATAATCATGTTGTTAGGAAAGAGCTATCCTTACTCATGCATGTCCTTGGTGTGTGCTTGCATATACCCATTCTTAGTACAAGTGTGTACTAATCCCATACAACTCCACATTTTAAGGTGCACGCACAGCTGGACGTTAGAGCTTACAGCACGACGTTGCAACTATCCGGACGTGGAGCTTTCATCCGGATTCGGTAGGCCCTCATGCTTTCGAGGAGGTCTACTGTTATTATCTAGCTTAGATGTAGGCTTTAGCTATTGGAGCATTTTCGATTAGTGTTTCTTTCCCGTTTCATTTCAGACATTGTAATGGTGCCATTTTGGCAAGTATACACTTAATGCAGTATTGAACTATTTCTTTCAGTGGATGAACTTAATGTTAGATGGTTGATTGTGAAGGTATATGAATTTAAGTAGAATGATATACATGCATGTTAAGGAACAAAAAGTTCAAATTTTCCGCTAAATTTAACCTATATGAAGTAACGATGACTTATGTAGGCTTGTCTGCGACCTCTGAGAGGTCAACGACGCTGGTCTCGTCTGCGGTCTAGATTCCGGTCTTGACAAAGTTGATATCGGAGCACTAAGTGAAATTCCAAGGATAATAAGTTCACATCAACCACATTGAGTAGTTTCTAAGTCATGGTAGTGAACTGCACCACTATCCTGAATTAAAGACAGCATGATGCATAGAAAAGCTTGCCTTAATATGATCTTATCGTGCTTTTCCTAATGTCTGATTTATTGGTGTTATGAGCGTGTCTAACATCAATTCTTATTATTTCAGAGAATGAATACTAGGAGGAAAGTTGGTCAGAGGAGAGGACGAGAAGCTGCTGGGGGCAATATGGTTCCACCGCAGGCTCCAGCTGAAGGAGTGGCTATGCCGATTAACCCAGCTGGGTTAACTGATGCGGAGGTGTAGGCATCTCTGGACCAGATGGCATAGGACATCACTATGCAGGCCCAGGCCATGACTGCCCAGGTCAACCGGCAAAATGTTCAGAGGGAGAACCCACCGGTACGTAGCATGGCTGACAGGCTGCGAGACTTTACGAGGATGAATGCTCCTATTTACATAGTGTCCAAGACTTCAGAGGATCCCCAGGAGTTCATGGATGAGGTACACAAGATTTTGGTGGCCATAAAGGCCAAAGATACTGAGAAGGCTGAGCTGGCTTTCTATCAGCTCAAGGATGTTGTACAGACTTGGTGCAAGATGTGGAAGGATAGCCAAGCTTTGGGCGGAGTTTCGATCACTTGGGAGTTGTTTAAAACAGCCTTCCTGGAGAGATTCTTCCCCAGGGAGATGAGGGAGGCCAAGGTTGAGGAGTTTATCAACCTTAAGCAGGGAGCAATGACTGTCAGGTAGTATTCCCTGAAGTTTGTTAAATTATCCAGGTATGCTACTTCCCTTGTATCTAACAGCAGGGATGAGATGAGTACTGAAGTTTGTTAAACTGTCCAAGTATGCTACTTCCCTTGTATCTAACAGCAGGGATGAGATGAGTAGGTTCCTCACAGGAATCACAGGAGATCTGGAGAAGGAGTGTTGGGCTGCGAATCTCCACGATAACATGGACCTATCTAGGTTGATAGTGCATGTCCAGCAGGTGGAGGACAGCCGGAAGAAGAGGGGCGTCCGTGATGCTAGGAGGCCTAAGACTCATGATAAGGCAGGTCCCAAATATGGAGGCAAAAGGAAAAATTTTGGTGTCCGTGAGCAGCCCAGGTTCAAAAAGTGGCAACAGAGTTCAGGGAACTCTAACTTTCAGAGGAGTACAGCACCTAGAGGAGGCAGACCCGAGCCCAATAAGGGCAATGGATGTGATATGCAGCATCCCAGAAAGGACTGTGCTAAGTGTGTCATACTTATAGTGGAGAGTGCAGACAGGGCACTAATGCCTGCTTCGGTTGCGGTAAGAGCGGGAACATGGTTAAGGACTGCCCACAGAACAGGGGTCAGGCTGGAGGTAATGCTCAGCCTAGGACTAATCCACAGGGTGTAATAGCATCCGAGCCTCATAAGAGGAACAAATTCTACGCCCTGAAGGGTAGAGAGGAGCAGGAGAAGTCCGCTGATGTGGTCACATGTATGCTGCAAGTATTCTCAACTTCTGTTTATGCTTTACTTGATCCAGGGTCTAAGCTTTCCTTTGTAACTCCTTTGCTTGCTCTCACTTTTGAGATATTGCCTGAAGTTTTTCATGATCCTATAGTGGTTAGTACACCTTTAGGAGAAAATGTAAGAACTGATAGAGTATACAAGGATTGCCCAATAGTTTATGTGGTAAGACTATGTATGCAGACTTAGTTGAGTTACCAATGCATGATTTTTGATGTTATTCTTGGCATGGACTAGCTTCATAGTTGTTATGCTTGTATGGATTGCCGTAGTAGGGTTTTGAGATTTCGTTTCCCTAATGAGGTAGAGCTGGTCTGGGAGGGGTACAACTCGAGTCATCCTAATCCCTTGATTTTGAACCTTAAGGCCAATAACATGATGTCCAAGGGGTTATTGTGTCATCTTGTGAGTGTTAATGATTTAGATTATGACATTCCTTCCATAGACTCAATGCCTGTAGTGAATGAGTTCCAAGATGTATTTCTTGATGATTTTCCTTGAGTCCCTCCCCCTTGAGGGATTGACTTTGGAATTGACTTAGAACCCGATACTAAACCAATTTCAATTCCTACTTACATAATTGCTCCAGCTAAACTCAAAGAGTTGAAGCTGCAGTTAAAAGATCTCACTGATAAGGGTTTCATTCAGCCGAGCATATCCCTTGGGGCGCTCGAGTGTTATTTGTGAAAAAGAAGGATGGAACCTTTATAATGTGTATCGATTATCGGTAGCTCAACAATGTCACTATAAAGAATAAGTATCCACTTCCCAGAATAGATGACTTGTTCGATCAGCTTCAAGGGTCTAGTTTCTTCTCGAAGATTGATCTTCGTTCAGGGTATCATCAGCATAGGGTTAGGGATGAAGATATCCCAAAGACAGTCTTCGTAACCGATATGGTCATTATGAGTTCTTAGTCATGTCATTTGGTCTCACTAATGCACCAGCTGCATTTATGGAACTTATGAACCGAGTCTTCCGTGAATACCTTGATTCTTTCGTCATAGTATTCATTGATGACATCCTCATCTACTCTAGGACCAAGGAATAGCATGACCAGCATTTGAGACTAACCTTGCAGGTACTTAGACAACATCATTTGTACGCCAAATTCAGCAAGTGTGAATTCTGGCTTAGATCAGACCTTCCTGGGTCATGTTTTGTCCGATCAGGGTGTGGAGGTGGACCCCAGGAAGACTGAGGCTGTGAAGAACTGGCCAAAACCTCTTACTCCCACTGATATCCGTAGCTTTCTGGGATTGTATGGTTACTACCGCAGGTTCGTGGAGGGTTTTTCTTCCATTGTTGCCCCACTGACAGCTTTGACTAAGAAGAAAGCCATGTTCGAATGGACGGAGACTTGTGAGAAGAGTTTCCAGTAGCTCAAAGACAGGCTCACTTCAGCCCCGGTGCTTACTTTCCCTAAGTGTGCTGAGAATTACACTATTTATTATGATAATCTAGGGTTTGTTTGGGTTTTGTTCTTATGCAGGGTGGTAAGGTGATAGCTTATGCGTCCAGATAGCTCAAGGTTCACGAGAAGAATTATCCCACTCATGACCTAGAGTTGGCAGCTGTGGTGTTTGCACTGAAGCTGTGGAGGCACTACTTGTATGGAGTGCATGTGGATGTGTTCACAGACCACAAGAGTCTCCAGTACGTGTTCACGTAGAGAGAGTGAAATCTACGTCAGCGGAGATGATTGGAGCTGTTGAAGGACTATGATATGAATGTCCACTACCATCCATGTAAGTCTAATGTTGTAGCTGATGCTTTGAGCAGGATGAGCATGGGAAGTACAACCCACGTTGAGGATGAGAAGAAGGAGTTGGTGAAAGATGTACACAGACTGGCAAGACTGGGTGTACGGTTGGTTGACTCTACTAGTGGGGGTGTTTCAGTTCATCCTAGTTTTGAATCATCCTTGGTCGTTAAAGTCAAGCAGGGTCAGCATCTCGATCATGTGTTGATGGAGCTGAAGGACTCAGTGTTGATCAAGATGAATGAGTCTTTTACTTTGGGAGGTGACGGCGTACTTAGGTACCAGGATAGGCTGTGTGTACCAGATGTGGATGATTTGCGGACTAGGATTGTTGCAGAGGCCCATGGTTCCAGATATTCCATACATCCATATTCCACAAAGATGTATCATGATCTTAAGCAGATTTATTGGTGGGATGGCATGAAGAAGGACATTGCAGAATATGTGCCCAAGTGTCCTAATTGTCAGCAGGTTAAGGCAGAACATCTTAATCCTGGCGGTCTTACTTAGATTATTGAGGTTTCGACTTGGAAGTGGGAGGCCATTAATATGGACTTCGTGGTTGGTCTTCCGAGGACTAGGAGACAGCATGACTCCATGTGGGTTATTGTGGACAGGATGACTAAGTCTGCCCACTTTATCCCTGTGAAGACTACTTACAGAGCAGAGGATTATGAGAGACTCTACATTGATGAGATTGTGAGATGGCATTGGATTCCTTTGTCTATCATTTCAGATAGAGGAGCTCAGTTCACTTCACATTTCTGGAGATCCTTCTAGAAGAGCTTAGGCACGCAGGTAAAGCTCAGTACTGCCTTTCATCTTCAGACTGATAGGAAGGCAGAGCGCACCATTCAGACATTGGAGGACATGTTGAGAGCATGTGTGATTGACTTCAGAGGTAGTTGGGACGACCATCTGCCTTTGATAGAGTTCTCGTATAATAACAGCTATCACTCCAGCATTGGGATGGAACTATTTGAGGCCTTTTATGGTAGGAGATGTAGATCTCCAGTTGGGTTGTTCGAGGTTGGAGAGTCATCCATTTTGTGTCTAGATATCATTCATGAGGCCTTAGAGAAGGTCAGAGTGATTAGGGACAGGTTGGTTACTGGTTACAGTAGGCAGAAGTCTTATGCAGACAACAGAAAACGGCCCTTAGAGATTGATGTTGGTGACCAGGTCTATTTGAAGATATCACCTATGAAGGGGGTGATGAGGTTTGGTAGGAAGGGGAAGTTGAGTCCGAGGTATGTTGGGCCATATGAGATCCTACAGCGTGTGGGTGAGCTGGCCTATGAGTTGGCATTGCCTGCGGAGCTAGATTCTGTCCATCTTGTCTTTCATGTATCCATGTTAAAGAAGTGCCTAGGTGATCCATCATCGATTCTACCTGTGGAAGGTTTGGGGATTGATGAAGACTTGTCCTATGAGGAGGTACCTGTTGAGATCTTAGACAGACAGGTCAAACGGCTGAGAAACAAGGAGATTGACACACTGAAGGTATTGTGGAGGAGTCATCTTGTTGAGGGTGCTACGTGGGAGGCCGAGGCCGATATGAGATCCCGCTACCCTCATATTTTCATCTCTTGAGGTTAGACTTCCTACTTTTAAGTGTAAGTTTCTTTATCTCTCAATTTTTTGTTACTATTGCTTGATTGTGTATAGTAACTATGTTATGATCTGACTGACATTACGCTAGATAGTTAATAGTGTCATTCGGGGACGAATGTTCCTAATAAGGGGGTTTAATGTAACAACCCTAAAAATGGATATGCTAAGTAATGCTTAATGTGTCTAGAATGCCTACGATTAGACAGGGTTCACACGGATTGATGCGCACAGAACCAGACCTCTGAACCCTTGCTACAGCCAAGCCAACTAACTTGGGGAGTTAGTTGATCTATAAAAGGTTGGGTCCAGCCATGTAGGACTCTCGAATATGAAGATTTACTCGAATTAGTCTTTACCGGACTTAAAAAGGGAAAATCTTAGGTTTGGAGGGTCTAGGGGTAAAATGGTCTTTTTCCAGGCTAAGGGTAGTATCGTAATTACCCTAAATGTAATTAATTATTTAATTAATAAGGTGGAGGGGCATTTTGGGGAGAGAGGGCCGAAAATTGGCCTTTGAGGCAAAGTCTTGCTCCACCCGGGTTCGAACCTAGGTGGGAGCAATGATTTAATGTGATTTTTTTAATTTGGTGAATTAATTTAATAAATTAATAATTAATGGCTGATTTAAGAAAAAGGAAATTTAGATTTTTATTATTAATTATTAATTATTTATTAATTAATGTGTTTTATTTGACTAAGTCTCCTAGTTGACTAAGTATAAACTACTTCACCTCTTTTAACTCTCTCTCACTCTCATCTCTCTCACGTTTCTCCACTCTTCTCACATTTTCTATGCCTAACAAAAGTTTAAGAACAGAAAACACAACCAAAGTTCTTCACACTTGAAGAACTCACAACGAAAATTACAAACAAACAACTAATCAAAAATGTTACGCAAGAGGGAGGATTATTCCATCGAATTGGTGTTGAAGTTGAGGGGATTTGGACGTGATTTTTGGAGAAGGTTTTGGGTACAAAGTCAAGGTTTGAACTACATAAAAGGTATGGTTTTCTTACTCTTGGTCCCTTTCCCAAGATACCCTTAAGACTCAGATAATTCTATTCCGAAACTAGGATTGTTCCCCATTTCATGCTCCCTGTCACTAGCTCCCTTTGATTTTAGGTTGGGTATGCTTGCTGATAGAATCTAGGGGTACTATGTTTTGTGTGATGATCTAGTTTCGAGTATGTGATCATGATTATGTGCTTATGTTTGTGTATTTTGGAAATATGAATATAGGCAAGTGTGTAAGTGTGCAAGTTGGGATCATGACTTTGAGATTCGGCTTGTTTATCTTAATGGCATAAAGATCACTTGTGTTTTATGTGAATAATTGTGTAAACCGTAATGTTCATGTGAAGATGTTATTGCTGTTTGTGGAGTGTAAAAATATTGACTGAAAGTAATCCTAAAGATTCCATTAATTATGTATAAAACGTTCTACGAAAATTGTCCTAATCTAATGTAAAAAGGTGGAGAGAATGGGCTGCAAAAATGTGACCAAATTTCTAGCTTTTGGAAATTTGGTTTCGGCCAGATGCTTGAAGTTTTGGGAGAGTTTAAAAAATGAATTAAAATAGGTGAGGTCAGTAGGGATTGAACCCAAGACCTCACTACAAGAAAGCTGCAAAAAGAAAATAAACAAAAAGGAGTGAGGGACACGGGATTTGAACCCGTGTGCCCTTAGCCGAATCTCTCCTAATTTAAACAAAACAAAATATGACGAGAGGAGTGGGATTCAAACCCACATCCTCTCAACCAAACAAGAGAGCAAAGAGAAGAACTTAAAATTAATAATAAGGTGAGAGGAGTGGGATTCGAACCCACAACCTCTCAGCCGAATGAGGAGACAAGGAGAGAGTAAACAAAAAGAAAGTTAATAAAATGAGATGAGCAAATCATCTATTGAGCTATGATGTCCTCATACTAGAAGACAGCTTCCATGACGTATAAGTTAAATGTAATGGAACTTTATATTGAGCACCGATAGGCTAGCTATGAGCGGTGATGCCTTCTTTCGAGAAGGGCGGAGGTTCACATAACTCTCATGAGATGAGACTGTCCAGCATGCCGGGTATGTGTGTCCTTATATATCCTAGTCTTTGAACCTATACTGCCAATATAGGGATCTAGCCATTCAATTCCCTATATACGCTTGTATGTTTTGGGTCACTTTGGCCTGTGATTCCACCTCTTTTCGGTGTGGGGCAGACAATGGATTTCATGATGCTCACATGATCTATGTCGGTGAAAGATTAAGTTCCCAAAGAATGAATGAGGCCAGCCTCTAATGATGCACATAATGAAATGAACGAAACCAAAGGTGTTAGGATAGGATAATCAAGAGGTGAGCTAGACTCAAGTAATGACACTAGGTTATTCTTGATCATTGCACAGCAAATCCAATGAGAGTCTTAAACTACATTCTAGGAATGGCTAGTGTTTACACTAGCTTATGAATGAATGAAATGAAGTACGTATGAATAAATGAAGCAGACTCAGTGTTTGCTAAAGAAGGCTCCGTAGTGGAGGTCCCATATGTTGAGCCCTCATTTTGGGAAGTCTTAATGTTAAGTCCATGATTCCTAGGTCTCATGGCATATGAACGAATGATATGAAAGATGTTATGTGCTATATGCAATATGTTTTGTTCTATATGCAATATGTTATGTGCTATGTATAAGATGTTATGTGTTGTGTGCAATATGATACGTATGATGATGCATGTTACTCTAATGTGATGACTTTCCTAATCCAATTTGGCAAGTCCACTGACTTTCCTAATCCAAATTTGGCAGGTCCACTAACTTTCCTAATCCAAATTTAGCAAGTCTACTGACTTGACTTTCCATATCATGTTGTTAGGAAAGAGCTATCCTTACTCATGCATGTCCTTGGTGTCTGCTTGCATATACCCATTCTTAGTACAAGTGTGTACTAATCCTATACAACTCTTCATTTTTATGTGCAGGCACAGGTGGACGTTAGAGGTTACAGCACAACGTTGCATTTATCCGGACGTAGAGATTTCATCCGGATTTTGTAGGCCCTCATGCTTTCGAGGAGGTCTACTGTTTTTATCTAGCTAAGATGTAGGCTTTAGCTAGTGGAGCATGTTCCATTAGTGTTTCTTTCCCGTTTCATTTCAGACATTGTAATGGTGCCATTTTGGCAAGTATACACTTAATGCAGTATTGAACTATTTCTTTCAGTTGATGACCTTTATGTTAGATGGTTGATTGTGAACATATATGAATTTAAGTAGAATGATATACATGCATGTTAAGGAACAAAAAGTTCAAATTTTCCGCTAAAATTAACCTAGATGAAGTAACGATGACTTATGTAGGCTTATCTGCGACCTCTGAGAGGTCAACGACGCCGATCTCGTCTGGGGTCTAGATTCCGGTCGTGACAACCGGAGCAACCCATGGAGAAATGCTAGGCCTTATAAAGCCCTTGTCTAGCAAATCTTTAAGTTGTGCCTTCAACTCCTTCAATTTGGCCGGATCCATTCTATAAGGAGGAATCGAAATAGGGTTTGTTTCCGGTAGCAAATAAATACCAAAATCAATTTCCCATTCAGGAGGAATACCGGGAAGGTCATTAGGGAACACCTTCGAAAATTCACTCACTACGGGTACCGACTCAATGGGAGGAATTTTGGAGTAAAGATCGTGGACTCTCACTATATGATATAGGCAGCCCTTAGAGATCATTTTGCAAGCCTTTAAACAAGAAATGATACGACCTATAGGAATAGAACTTCCCCCCTTCCACTCAACAACGGGTTCATTTGGGAAATTGAACCTCACTACCCTTGTCCTAC
This sequence comes from Solanum sitiens, assembly GCA_016801875.1. NCBI lineage: Eukaryota > Viridiplantae > Streptophyta > Magnoliopsida > Solanales > Solanaceae > Solanum > Solanum sitiens. The sequence continues at coordinate 485,343 of JABWTJ010000071.1, forward strand.
AATTAATAGTGGCAAAACAAGAATGCAACCAATCCATACCTAAAATAATATCAAAATCAAGCATATCTAGTTCAACTAGATCAACATTAAAAACTCTATTGGGCAACATGATAGGACAATTTCTATACACCCTCTTAGCAACAATCGACTCACCCACCGGTGTAGACACTAAGAAAGGCTCATGCAAGACATCGGGCAAAGTATCCAACTTTTTAGCTACAAAAGGAGTAACGAAAGACAAATTAACACCCGGATCAAGTAAAGCATAAACATCACTAGCAAAGACTTTTAACATACAGGTCACCACATCGGGAGAGGTCTCTTGCTCACCCCTAGCACGGAGAGCATAAAAACGGTTCTTCTTTGGAGCATCACTCGAACCACTTCCTTGACCACTCTTCTCTTGCCCCTTCATGTTAGAACAATCACGAACTTTGTGCCCAACTTTTCCACAACTAAAGCATTTATCCGTATCAATGAGACAAGTACCAAAATGCTTCTTTCCACACTCACCACAAGTAGGCTTATCAATAGGTGAATTACCACTTTTCCCCTTTTGAGCTCTCGTCTTTGACCCTTTTTGATCATGAGTCTTGGGGAACTGGGATGGAACATGATTGGAGAACTTCTTTATGAACCTAGGCTTGTCTTGGATCTCAAGCCTACCCTTGGAAGAATCATTTTCAAAGGACCTTGTCTTCTTAGCATCTCTTGCCTTTCTCCTAACCCGTGCCTCCTCTACTTGCCTAGCATGCACCATAAGCCGGGATATATTCATATTATCATTAAGCATGGCCGAATGACATTCTTCTTGTAGATCATCCGATACACCCGTCACGAAGCGGCTCATCTCATCTCTTGGATCCTCAACCAATGAAGAAGCATATTTCGATAACTTAGTAAACTTCATAGAATACTCAAGAACACTCATACCTCCTTGACTAAGGTTGATGAATTCCACCACTTTGTCCTCCCTCATCTCTCTAGGGAAAAATCGAACAAGATATGCCTTTTTGAATATCTCCCATGTAACCGGTCCACCACGAGGAGGATCTTTTTGACCCCCTATTCAAGTGGAGGATCTTCTTCTACACGAGGAGGATCAACCTCCTCCTCAAGCCTCCTACCTGCATTTCTCTGAGTATTCATTGCCTATAACAAAAAATACAAGGTTAAGACGAAAGCACATAATAGTTACTCTAGAGGCACGATATTGGATTTCCAATAAAGAGAGAGATTCCTATGCATCATATAGATTCCTATTTATAAATGTGGCGCGCTTCACAATTATGAGTGTGAATCTACCTAGATGTGGTTGAGAGAGACGTAGTTATCAAGGATATTTAACCTCATGCTCTGATACCAAGTTTGTCACATCTGGGGAGCACCCCCTAGACGTAACCGGCGTCGTCGTCCTCTTTGAGGACTAAGACTAGCCTCTTAGCATTCATCATAACATTCATTGGCTAGAATATATCAAAAAATTAAAAAATTTTAACTATATATAATTCGAGGTTTACATAGACCTCTACATACACATAATAGTATAATATCGAGTATATATAGACCCGTTCGTATATGAAGATTACTTAGTCTTTTACTTTTAATTCATACACATATATAAGATAGAATTAGAGTCATAAAATCCGTCTCATCTCATTAACCATCTAGATCAACAATACAACATGGGCATAGCCCTACAACAATAAAAGTAAGCCACATATAGGCTTTATACAACTTTGTCTCCAAATGAAAGATAGAATCAACACAAATGTCATAATAGCTAAACAATCCGTAGGTACAATATCGGCATCATCATCAGGAAAATGAGGACCTACCACTTGGATGATAAGAGTATCCAAGCCTTCTTCTCAATCGCCTCGAACCAAACCTCAACGACCGGAACCTAAAGTGTTTGGGAAAAAGGGAGAAAATGGGGTTAGTACGCCACGTGTACTAGGTATGAGACCATATGCACATATAACAATCAAACATGCTAAAAAGGGACATTTAGTTAAATCATGCCATTTCATGTCTTTATGCACAATCAACAACTACACTAATCAATTAAGCATACTCAATCAAATCAAAGCAACAATATGCATATCACATATTTGAACCAATAATCTCACATAACCCTACCATCAAGTAAGCATATTACGAGTAAAAATAAGCGTTAATCATGTGATCTAGTAAAGCAAGACAACCATACGTAACTCTTATAAAGCCACGAGCGCAATGATCAAGTAAATCCCCATAACCCTACCTAATCAAGTAACCAAACAAGAATGACAAATAGTAACTTACTCCACCTACTTAACCTTCAACATACATAAATTCATACATTAGTCAACAAGAACCAATTTCATATTCATAAACATCATAATCATCATATAAAGTCATTTAACTTTATTATCATTTACATACATAATACTGAACTCCTAAAGCTCCTATCAAGGTAAACTAGTGCAAGGCCTAGATAGAGTCTCATACCCCTACCTAAGTTAAGTCTAACCATTCAAGTCACCTTAGTTAGTCCATAAATCATTACTTCATATTAGTTTAGGGAACACTCACCTTAACCGACATAGACCACATAATCCAATGTGGAATCCGATGTCATAACCTTACACCGATGGAAGGTGGTCTACCGGCCAAGGTAATACCTAACGTAAACATAGCATTCTAGGTGGATCCACTAGCTAGTATTTCTATTGAGGAAACATAGTTATGGAACTTGGGGCATCATTGGAAATATAACTCTACACCCTATTTTGGTCATGGTGCTATCCAACCTGTGAGAACCGTAGTGAACCCTACCTTCCCTATGTGGAAAAGTGTCACCCTCTCACATACATGATCACTCGGTGCTAAGCTAGTCCCTTATTGAAATGTCTTTAATGTTTATTTACCAATTATAAATTAATTTAGGTCATAGTGTCTATCCCTTGTATAATCATCATCTAACTAGCTCAACAGGAATTGCATGAGTAAAAGCCTTTCATCAAAACTCTCATAAGTAAGGTTAACACTTATAGCCTTTGGACAATAAAGCACATTCGGAAATCATCATCACCCTTATTATTTTACCTCTTAATCAACCACAACCATACCAAGACATTTCAATTCAACATCATACCAACCTATAAATCTTATACAAACATGCTCCAATACAATCATCATGTCTTAACCACAATTAACCATAATTGAATCAAAGGATAAAGTCACAAGACTTACCAAGTCTTCTTCACAATTTCACCATCATCAGGGTCATACCATAAACCCTTACTTTAACCCAATTAAGTCATCAAATTACCATAATTCAATAACAAATGAAATCACAAGTGTAGAAGAGTCATTACTTCACAATTCAATAGTAGATCAAACTTAGGATTTAGTCAATTCACCCTACCCTAGATCATCTATCAAGAACTAGCATGACAGACTAACCATCATCCTAATTTTTTCATAGGCAGAATATTAACATTATATAAAAGTAATTCAACCCATAAACAAGTCAATTGAATGGACAATTACAATCTAAACGAAGAACACAACCTAGGGTTAAGGACATGGGAACATATTCTTCAATTTAGGCAAGACCATGAACAATTAATCCAATTAAGTTAGAATACATGTTAAACAACTCATATTAACCTAAAATAGACATCAACAACTCAATCCACAACATCAACTTCGGGATTGGATGAAACCCATATGAAAACACAACTTTTTGGAAAACCTTTGAAGGAACCCTTTGAGGAAAGAGGTCTCAAAGGTGAAGAGATCCCATACCTTATTGTCTTGATGAGAAACTGAAGATGAATCCACCCTTTTCCAGCCCCCAATCACCTCCTAGACTGAGATTCAATGGAGTCTTCCAACAGAGAGAAAGTAGAGAGAAGGTAGAGAAATTCGTTTTAGAGTTGTGTTTAGATTAAATTAGGTTAGGGGATTTATAAGGTGACTAACTAACTTAATTAGACCCCCCCCCCTTAATACCTTAATTAACCACCTAAACGTCCAACTAATTAAATGAACTTAATACCAAACGTGCAGGAAATTGCACACCCCATCGACGAAACCACGATCGACGGATCATTGGTCCATCGACGGGCAGACCTACCTCCGTGCTGCACAATCGTAATCTTGGTCAGAGACTTGTGCAGGTGGAGGCTTTCTTAATTTTTCTAAGTGTGGGACGACGGTGGCATCGATGCCCCGTCGATCCACACACGGACCGTTCTCTTGGTCGTCGACTATACACTGCCAGGCAGTGTTGTCCCCAAACTTCAAGGGCCCTTGGTTGGTCCTTGGGGATTCGTACCCGGGATTTCGACTACAAAACACCTTTAAAACATGTTACACATATCTTAACCAAGTTTCGTATAATTCTGACTCTTAAAACTAGTCAAACAAGCTAGGACACCGTAGCACCTTTTTGAACCAACTTTTGGACGTTCTTGGACATTTTAGTTTCCTAACTTCTGAAATGACCTATATTCATCAAAATTAAGTTAAAATTAGTACTTAGACTTCATGACATCTAGGTTAGGCTTTACAACACGTCTTAAATTTTGAAATGTTACAATGGAATTATTCAGGATATCATTGAGATTGATTATTGGGGTTGCTTTAGTGTTGTACTTTTTAAATGTGATTGGTTTCATAATGAAGTAGATGAAAATAGATTGACTTAAGTATATTTCAACAAAAAATGTAGTACAAATGATCCTTTTGTACTAGCATCTCAAGTGCATCAAGCTTTTTATGTGGAAGACCCAATTGAGAAAAATGTTTATTATGCAAGAAACAAAATCCCAGTGGATTTGTATGATTTTGAGGAAGAGAATTGTCCTAATATTGAATAAATATTTTGGAGGGAATGATGATATTGGTTCATCAAAAAGATTACTTTATGTAGATGTTTGATGGTCGAGAGAAGATCTTCCTGTTGATATCATCGATGCTCCTTCCACTGCAAAACATTCACAAGATGAAACTATGGAAACATCGGAAGAGGAGGATGACTTTGATGATACTGATTGGGATTGGATGGAAGTTGATGATTGCTTAAGGATCTTGTGAACTTGTTCAAATACATTATAGTTTTGGCTTTTTTGTAGTAAGTAATGAATATGCTTTTGAGTTTCATCATATAAATTATGAATGTTTAGTGGACTGTATTTCCTATCTCTTCTTTTTATTTCAATGTGTTTCTTTTTCATGTTATCTAAAAATTAGTGCAACTTTAATGATACACATGTGCTAAAAATTGTTGGATACGTTATGAAATTTTTTTTGGTCCATCATTTATTGTTTTGGTATTATTACTTTTGTTAAGTGTTTTTTCTCTCTTATTCATTTTCATTATTCTTCTTTCTGCAGTCTTTGAGCAATTTACAACATAACAGTGAACCAGCAAAGCACCAGGTTCTTATCTCTTTATTAAGGTCCAAAACCCCAGGTTCTTATCCCTTTTTTATGATTATTTAAATATTTCTTTGCTTATACTTTTCTTTACATCTTCTGTCATCTGTATAAAATCCCATTAAGTTTATTAAGTAGCAGACTATCGATTTTATGATAATATGTTGCTGCTACTTATGGATTTCATCAAGTGGATATATTTCTTTGAAACTCTTGTTGTTCGTTATACTAATTTTTTTGATGTTGTCATTTACATTTGAAAATGTGATTGAGTGCAGAAAATATAAGACCTTGGTAATTTATCTGTCTTGGTACTGCAGGTGTACTGTCCCATACTTTTTAACTATTTTAGTACTATTTCATGTGTTCACTTCAACTATCCACCAAGTCGATCACACCCAATGACTTTAAAAATATTATCAGAATGTCCTTTAAGGGTATATTTTATTTTCAGCTCTATGTAAGACCTTTGTGATTTATCTGTTTAGGTACTGTTTAGGTACTGTAGGCATATTGTCCCACACTTTAAACTGTTTTTTTAATATTTTCACACATGTTTGAATAGTCATAGTCATGAGTCAACAAGAATCTTTAAAAAGAACCAAAAAAGCAAAAAATAAGACATTTGCTAAACCAGGTTCGTTATCATTCTTGGAAAATAAGAAACGATGGTTATTGAAAACAAATGAAATTGTTCAAGCTGTAGAGTGCAAAAAAGGACATCTGCTTAAATTAATTGGAGTACAACAACCAGTAGCACCACAATCTAAAGCAAAAAGACAATCTATCGAGGAACAACCTATTGAGGAGTTGCCTTTCGAAAAGCAACCTCTTGAGCAGTTTGTCGAGGAGATGCCTCTTGAGCAGCATGTCGAAGAGTTTCCTATAGAAGATCAAGTGCAAAATAATTCTGTCACTCCTCAAATAGTTGATCAACCTGAAGAACAAGGTAACAAATAAGCTTAGAAACCTATTAAATGTATTCGTGATTTTTAATTATATTTCTTGTATTTTCTTATAGCTGAAGATGTTTCCAGTCCAAATAAAAGAGGTAGAACGCAAATGCATGATGTTCATGCCCAAAAAGAGCGTATGTTGATCCTACTGAATAGGCAAAATCAACCTGTTGGTCCTACTGATGATGTTGTCATAGAGTTAAGTAGCTTCCTAGGAACATTGGCTAGAAATGCGACTCTTTCCCCATTTGATATATTGGATTGCAGGAGCATGGACACTAAACATGATTTATGGAATTTTACCAAGGATGTAGTTTACAATATTTAATTATTTGTTAAAGTATTTTACTTCTATTGGCTAAGTGAATGACACAAAATTATAGGAGAAATATATTTTTCCTGAAGCTGTGTACCATTGGACTATGGTAACAATTCTAGATGCTTGGAGAAGACATAGAAAATATTTGAATATGAATTATTATGATCCATATGACAATGATGTAGTTCGAATGGCAAAAACGTTTGGTCATATTCCAGAATGTCAATTTAGAGATCTCCACAAATATTGGAATTCTGAAAAATTCAAGTTAAATATGTAGTTCAAAGGTGCTTTGGTTCATTTCGTGATATCCTTTGTGATATCAGTGCTGCTGCTGCTTTATTTGTTCTTTCACTCTTTTCTCTGTTGTAACATGCTGCAAGTTTGATCTTTATTTGATGTGATGGTCACATGCATTAAAACAACTTGTATACAAGACATATGACTGTTATAAAGGGTTGAAAGACTGATATTGACCTCTTCTAGTATACTATAGCACTAATATACCTTTGGTTAACATTTTTAATTCATTTCATTGGAGAGAATGTTTGAAAAAAACACAAAGAATATAAAAAAGCTGATGAATCCACAAATTACAGGCAAAAAGAGTTTCGCCCTAGTGCGTAATATGCTGGTGTGTTCTCTTATATATTATCTAGTCTTAACATGACATTTAAACAATTTTTTATATACATTTCAATGTGACTAGGAGAAAGATAAGGAGACAGTATCATCTAAGGATCTCTTTGTGGTTACAAGAACAAGAAAACCTGGGCGTTTGTACAAGGCTTCAAATGAAAATAGTACTAGTAAAATTGTATGTGTACTCTCTATTTTTTTTTTTTTATTGAGACCAATTATTTATTTCAGAATATTGTGTTTGTTGGATATGCTTTGGTAGGCTGAAATGGAGGAAATTGAAAAACAAATTAGCATAAATTGTGAGTATGTTAATGCATTTTCAAATGTCATGGGTCCTGAACATCCAGGACATTTAAGACTATATAGGGAGGGAGTTACAAAGACTAGTTTGAAAAAAAAAGTTGGCAATTCGGAATCAACTTTAAATGCAACAACTGATGTAATGCAGCAAATGCAAGAAAGAATGCATAAAATGGAGAATCAAATGGAGGAACAAAAGACAATTGTGCGACAAGAAGTTAAAGTAGATGTAATTGCACAACTTAAGCATGCGGGATTAACTGATCCTAACATACTGCCAGCATTGTCCACTCCTTCACCAAGAGAATCTACTTCGGTTCAAGGGACTGAACAAGGTTGTATCGCTAAATCTATGTTTTGATTGTTGATAATTAAGGTAGAGGTGTTTGTTATCCGTATGTGTTGTTATTTGTGGTTTCTGCTTGTGTTCTCGAGATGGTGTTCAATTAATGCATGCTTTTTTTCCTGATAGTTTAATGTCTGTATTTTGAAAGTCCATGTTTATATTTGCTTGATTAAAAAAGGTCATGTTTCCAGTTGTTAGATTCATAAGTTTTCTAGTACTTGCTGCTTGTAGTCTGGTTTCTTGTTTCTATTGATTAAACATGTCTCTTTTTCTCCCTTTATATATTTTCCCTTCTTATCTAAATGTTGCTCCATTTTGTTGGGGTTCTGGCTTATCGGCCTACTCTGCGACAGAAGTTATGAGACAGCTGCATAGATATAAGAATAAGTACATCTTAGCATGATAGTGTTGAATCCTAAAAGATACTATTTATGGTCTCAACGTGGACTAGTCAAAACAAAGTTTAATAATTAGTTGCATAGTCATAAGAATCAATATATCTTCCCTCCTTGGGATGTCATGGAAATGGACTTTGACTATGTCTGAAGGATTTAAGGCGTTGGTTCGAATCCTTGCTTGACGACTATGTGTAGCCGAGCCAATATAGTAGACAGGAAGACCATTGGAGGAGATTAAACATGAAAGTTGAAGAAGTTGGATAAGATGTCCTTGAGCTGGAAATCAAACCATAAATATAGCTACCTACTTCATCTTGTTTCTCATTGCTACACATGGAAGCGGAGTTTTGTACTTGTGTTGTATCCTCCCTGTGATCTCTTACTTGAGCTTGTGTCATGGTAGTAGCAGGGTTATCTATATTCATCCTTTTGTAATTCTTCAAGGTATCAACTTTGAATTCAAACCTTCGAAAATGTGTGAAGATAAGATGATAAGGGCAATTTCAGACCTTTGGAAGAAGCATACAAGTGTCCCAAAATCAAGGGGATCTTGGCTGTGTCCGGAGGATTTAAGGCATTGGGTCAAACCATAGCCTGATGGTTGTAGTTGGCTAAGCCAACTTAGTAAACAGAGACACCATAACAAGAAATTAGACAGGCAAATTGTAGTAGATGATTAAGATAGCCTAGCATTAGAAAAATGGATATTTTAGTATTTTTCTCAAAATTTTATTTATGGAATTTGACATGTTTAACAGTAAACAACAAAAACTACAAATGTAAAAGGCTAGGTTTCATAGGAAAAAGACACATTATCTCTAGTCATAAACTAAAAAAGAGATAAGGAAGAAACCACAGTCTCTAGGCTTAATCACTTCTAGCATAAATTCAGTATATGTAGTCATATACTAAAACTAGTTTGAATGTGCAATCTTCTAGCTTAATCACTTTTCTGGGCTGCCTTGGTTGTTACTATAGTTAATTCTCAAGGCCTCCCATCTCACACTCATTGAAACATTAAATACTCATGATTAGATTAGTCCATACTCCAAATAGATATTTTTTGAGTTTATTGAGTTTATATATGTATGTATTATATATAGAGTATTAACTTTGTACTATATCACTATTGTGGATACATTAAGATTTTGCGGAAAAATTTGCTAAATTATTTATATTTTTTCTAATTGTATATAGGTGATGAAATCAAAGAAGGCGATGAAAGCAGTAGTGAAGACTTGACATAGGAGCTGAATTATGGATGTTAACTTTATTGATGTTCTAGAAATCTTATATTTTTGAAGACTGTGTGGTGAATTTGTTTCACTTTTTTTAAATGCTATAAAATGATTTGTATATTTTGCTTTTATTGATATTAGAATCACGGATCTTGAATTCTAATTTTGGTAATGAACATTTATTCTCGTGAACTATTTATGTGTATTTTTATGTTATAAATTTACTGCAATAGCTCAATAATAAAACATTTGAGGAAGTGGACCAATAGTATGTATACGTATCAATAGCTTAATAATAATTGTTGCATAAGAATCATTGCAATACGATGTAATAACCTTTGCAATAGCCATTAAGCGACATTTCTATAATTGTTTGAAAGTGTTGCATTGCCCTATAACAACCCTCTCAATAGAATGAAATGGTATGTTGAATCAAAAGAAAAATTGTAGCCATAGACTCAATAGAACTAATGCATAAGCCTCTAGTCCAACAGTTCATAATTGTACCAATACAACCATAACCGTTGGCAATAAACTCAAGTGAGAACCATGCCAATAGGTCCCTCTATGGGTACAGTTATATGAACCGTCGCACCAAACCGTATCAACAGATCTATTGCTATGCGATCTATTGTAGCGGTTGACATAACTGTAGCCTTAGACCTATGGCTACGGTAGGAATGTCTATTGCAACGGTAAATGAACCGTGACAGTAGATAAAATTTCTAGTAGTGACATTAGACCTTAAGTCATCTAATTTCATGTACAACTCACCCTATTATGCAAGACTCTAAATCTTTACCAAACTACTAAGGATTTGGTCTCAAGCTTGAATAAGAACAAAAGAAAAGATGAGGATATCAACTACCTTTCTACTCACTCATTCTACCCCACTTAGGGTAAAGGCATATTCAAGTCCTCAGACTTTAAAGTAACAATATACTTCTCACAAGGTAGGAACTCACACTACCCTTAACTCATTTACATCAAGACTAAATATCAACCTTACAAGTTAAGCATAACACTTTCCTCTTAGGATTGAATCGTATACAAACTTTCTTAAACAACACCTCATTCAACTCTTAGGCACCACTTAACTAAATCTAATGGAAAAACACTCCCTTAGTAGGTATTCATACCACATTTCCATCTTAGTGTAAGCCAACACCACAACCTTAACCAAATCATAAGAACAACTATTAAAACATTAACCACACAAGAGGGTTTCCCTCTACTCCTACAAAATCTCCACATTCTCTCAACATTCCTCAAATTTACACCTTAAAGCATTTCTACCATCATTGAACATAATCACAAGATAACTCATTTGCTCTCAAAGGCACTTTATTCAATCATTATGATTTTTACCATGCTTAGAACTACCTCACCATACAATTTCTCATCAAAATAATTCCAACTTCATACGTCACACATAGCCATTAATTGCTTCACATCACAATTCTCAAAACTAAACTTCACATTTACTCTTCTAGCCACAAAACCATCATAAGCATCAAAACTCACCTTTTCTCTCCCTCAAACATATAAACATCTCCCCTTCCATGCAATCACACCCATAAAACCACCAGACTAAGGAGAAGAAGAGAGAGATCTTATGGAGTTAAGTTCGATGGCACGATACAAGAGTAATGTAGAAAGTGAAACTCAATCTCCCTATAGCCTATTGTCCATGGATGTGTCGCGACTCACACCATTGACCAAGATACTAATAGACGTGGCTTGTGATACTTTTTGACCCTATGCTATTTCCCATAACCTTATGCTATGATACCAAGTATGTCACAACCCGAAAGCACCCCCTAGAAGATAGGGAGAACCCTTGGGTCATGACCGGGCGTACTTGACCCCTTTTGGGTCTTGTACAAGACCTTTAACTATCGTTCATTACATAAGACATGAAAAGTAGTGCGGAATTAAAACTTTTCACAAAATTAATATAATAAGGAATTCTTTCATGAATAGTTAGAGAATCTCATCGTCACAAGCCAACTTAACGACACGACATAATAACTTAGGGACACGGCCCTTTACATTTAAAAGAAATACATAATAATTATACAAAACTAAACGAATTAAGAACTACGCCCTCGAATATATGAGGACTTACTTTGTCTTGAGAGAATTAAAAACCAAGCTTTCCTTCTAAACTTCAACCTTTTTTCCAAAACCTGTACTTATAGTGTATAGAAAAGTATGGGGTTACTACAAAACAATGTACTAAGTATGACATAGGCAAAAATATGTAAAAAGGGACATTTTAGTAAAATAAGCTTTCACGCAAAATAATTAGAACATTCATGAATTTAGAAAAAAAAAACATAAGAAACATCATTTAACACTTAGAGAAGGATTTCCATGATTTTAACAAAAGCAAGCATTTTACAGTGAAGTTACCCAAAATTACAGTGAACTAATATGACCTTGCAGTGAACTATTTTGACTCCAAAAATAGTGAACTTCCAAGGTATTGACAATGAGGAAGTAAACTCATTTCCGTAGAATTTTCCCTAACCGAGGTCATCCTAAAACTCTCCATGGTAAGACATGAAGGAAACGTCTAAGCACCTCCTTCAATGCACACCAAGGAGATCATTAAGACTACCCACCATAGGCTTACTCCAATCGGGAGAACAAGTCAGCACTCAATCACAAGACATTAGAAGAACACCACACAACTCACAGAGACTTCCCTTTTGGAATGCCTACTTAGTGCAATGAGAAGATAGTGTCCCATACTACCACCTACCCTAAGTAGTACTCTTTTAGAAGGCTTGGCACCAAGACTCCCCTTTCGGAAGGTCCTACCTAGTGCAATGGACAGATAGCGTCCCATACCACCAACTACCCTAAATAGCATGTTCTTTTAGGAGACTTAGTTCATTCAATTCATACAAGACTCACCAAGACTCCCCTTTCGGAATGCCTAACTAGTGCAACTGTGTCACATCCGGGGGCACCCCTTAGAAGTAACACGGCGTACTTGACCTCTCGGAGGTCTTATACAAGCCCATAGTTATCATTCATCGCATTAACATAGTAAATTTAGACGGAAATTTAAAACTTTCATAGCACATCATATGCTAGAAACTTCATCTAATATATAGATAGAACATAAGCCATAATACATTTATAGACCTTAAATCTATTTGCCATCTTAGACTCAATAACTTTAGAGTAAATTAGGGACACGGCCCATAAGATACATTACATAACTATACAATATTTAAAGACTTTACATTAAAGACATAAGTAGGACATCCTTGAACTTTAAGGATTCCTTTCATTGAGCTTGGGAATCATCTATCAAGCTCTTCACCATTCAAGACATCCTTTAAGCATCCATGACCTACACTTTGTGTAAAAAGTAGAGAAGAATGGAATTAGCACAAGAATGTACTAAGTATGGCAACCACGCAAAAACATGCATTTAAAAGGGACATTTTCTTTTAAATCCTACTTCTTGTCTTTTTGAGTAAATCATCATAACCTCTTTAACCAATATCATTTATATCATTCACATACATCATATAAACATATTCTAATACCAAACATTACCTAAGATCAAATATAGAATTTAATGCATTTTAAAAGCACATTACAGTAACCCCCTTTCCACTTTACAGTGAGCTCTTTTCTCCTTTATTCATTAACCTTCCAAGTAACCCTTTAGTGATACTTGGTGCAATGCATCACCTTAAAGCCATAAGGAAACATACATATCATCTAGACAAGACACACATACCATCATAGAAGTATAGTACAACATAGACATAGTCAAGACTATAAGGACATTACAGTGAACTCCTAATTATTTTGCACATATACTTATTTTACTTCACATAGAACCTTATAAGACATAACTCATGCCCCCAATCCAAGTCCACTAGTGAAATGCACATGTAAGGCTCCATAACCTCACATATACTTAGTACACCTATCATGAGACCACAAGCCTTTACATCCAAATCATATATCAACATAGTAAGAGAAGACAACTTCATTTATGTCAACAATCTTCATTATATAGTCATTAGGTCTCTCATATTGCATATAAGAATAAGACCATATCACATAGAATCCAACCATGCACAAATTCATGACAAGTAGACAATTACTACCATACCATGCATAAAGACATATTCATAACCATACACCTTAGAACACCTTCCTAGGACTTTCTAAGGAGCCACTTGTGCAATGTCTAGATGGGTTCATTACTTCCACCTATACTAAGTAACTTACCTTAAGTCCTCCTAGTTAGGATCCTATTCATTTACTTCCATTGTCCATTTTACTTTAGGGAAACTATAGCTTTAACCGACATAGCCCATGGGTGCAAAACATTGAATCCGGTGTCATAAAACCCCACACCGAAAGAAGGTGGTCTACCGGCCAAAGTAGAACCAAGCATAACATAACTTTCTAGGTGGATCCACTAGCTAGTATCCTATGGTGGCAACATAGTTTATGGAACTTGGGGAATTCATGGAAATATCAACTCAACACCCTATGTTGGTTCATGAGGCTATCCACCCCATTAGATTTTTATAGTAGACCTACCTTCCCACATTAGAAAGGGACACACACTCATATACAAGTTCACTCGGTGCTATGCTAAGTTCCCTTTATTGAAAAAGCCTTCATTAACATTTATTTATAAAACATAGGGTTAGGAGAATCATCCCCTCATATGCTTAGCTCCTAGGTCATAGATGAAAGTTCATCAACCTAAATCATGCGAGAAAATCCTTTCACATGGACATAATATATGTATTAGCACTATCCAGTCTAGGATACACTTGAGCATACCTTTCAAGTCCCCTCTATTGACTAGATCATCATTCATGCGTATGAGTGTATACATATATGTGAGCAAACCTTTCACATAACCCATAATGTCACACATGTTCATATATAAATTCATGAGTCTATAGGCATAATTATATGAGCAATCCTTTCATATAAACCCACTATGACACTATGCACATTCATATTTCATCATTTCATATACATCATATTCATAACATGCTCATATATTCATCTTTCATATACATAGAAACCAAACCTAGGAACTATCCTATCAAGGTACACATGTGCAATGCATAGACAAGGCCACATACCCTTGCCCACACTAGTACACCTATCCATATTAATATATCGGACAGTAGCTAAATTTACTTTGAGCATAGAATAAACCATGTACAAGTCACTACAAGATCATGATACAACTAGTGCAAAACATTACCATTATTCTAGAGAATAGATAGGCATAGATCATCAATCAATTTCCCTAGTGTTACTCATAAATCATGATGTATCAATAATATACATTTAGGGCAGTATCTAAATAGATATAAATCAAATCTAAATCATGCTTCATCTACCCTAGAATTAAGATCACATAGGGTTAATTACAACATTCAAATTGTAGACTAGAGGAACCTAGATCAATTCACGCCAAGATTCTTTTTCTTTGATCATGAAGAATTCATACCCACAATCCATTAATATAATCAATATAAGGCATTAGATAAGGACAACATGCTCTACACGAAATCTCACTACCATTGCTATAACCTTTAGATCACAGTGAATATGCTATTTAAGTCACCAATGGAAAATAGAAGAATCATAGGCTAACCAACATGAATCACCTAATACAATTCAACCAATTTATTAACCTAAGGCAGTAGCTACATGAACTACCACATAATCGATTTATACTTTCATACCTTAAAAGGTCAACATTATAGTGATTCATTGATGGGTAGGCTAAATATGTTCAAATCTTCATACATTTATCCTCATGGATCCTTCAACATAAATTCATGTGAATAACAGTAAATACAATCACTTCGACGTAATAGAATCATAATTTAATCGATAGCAATTCAAGATCACAAAGCCCATGCAAGGCTAAATCATTTTGGTGAAGGAGAATGGGTTCATCATGCACTTAGATTAAAATTCACGTTAAAACCACTGTATTAACTTCAATTAATCATGATTCAATCGTTCAAAACCTTTTTAGAAAGTACTCATGGCAGATTGAAGAAGAAGAACTTTGATTATAAACTTTCTTTGAAAACATTGAGAAGAACTCTCCAAGTCAAAGGTTACTTAGAGATGAAGGATCACCATACCTTTATCACATGAAAACCTCTAAGAATTCATTATTTATCCATGGAAAACCCAGCTTAAACCTGATATTGAGCTTCACCAACAATGGTGGTTTTAGAGAGAACATCTTTGTAGGGAAGAGCTTAAAACATGTGAGTTGATTTTAGAATGGGTTGATCACGTTTTTGATCACATAAATACACCCAAAAATACCCAAATAAATCATGTGGGTCCAGTTTAGCACGTGGGGTGAATTTTCCATTCAGCCCTTTAATGAAACAGACACTGCCTGCAAAATACAGTGCACCATCGACGGAGGCACCTACGGGGCGTCGTCCAGCCAACGGACCATACCTAGGGCTCCGTCGATTGGTACTTAGCCAAATATTGGCTTGCGACCTGCCCAATGCAAGTGCCAGTCGATGAGACCTGTACAACGGGCCGTTGGTAGACCAACGAGCCCTCGTTTGGTCCGTCAATGGACACTGCCCAGGCAGTGTCTTCGACCAGCCTTGGGTTCTTCTTTTGGGGCCTCCAGTGGGGCACTTTACAAGTCTTACCGGGATGTTTCCAACGTGATTATAAAACTTAACAAGTTATAGACCTTCCACATAAATTTCATCCAAAACAGACACCTACAAGACGTCCAAACAGGCCAAGCCCCATCATGACACATGTTGAACGTCTTAAGGGCTATCTTTCAAACGCCTTGGACGTTCTTGGTTGTTTGACCTCCAAACTTCACGAAACTTCATATACTATCATTTTACATCATTATACACCATTTAAATACTTCATAATCTCATTAATCACACATAATAACATAGAACCACATACAAGGCATTTAGGTGACTTAGTCGTCGAATGTTTCTGTCGACCCTTGACGTTTGACTTCCAAATCACCTCAAACTTTATACACTGCCTATAAACCATATTATAACTCATTTTAGGACCTTAGAACATTAACATGAAAAATTTAGGCTCTAGACACCCTATCTCATTTTGGAGTCTTACAAACGGTTAAATAGCGTCGCATTCCATTACCTACCCTAAGTAGCACACTCTTTTAGAAGACTTACTACATTAATTACTTTTGTGGGGGTTATCTTAACCGACATACACCAAAAGAGGTAGACATGTAATCCCGATATTAACCCCTATCGGATGAGGGATCCTCACTTGCCTAGAGTAAGGTCATTCTTTTAGCTTTTACATGGCTTTCCCAATAGCTATACCTATGCGGGCACATAGTTAAGGGATAAGGAGATTGCTAGTAAGTAACTCACTCTCTACTAACGAGGAGTACTCAAGAGGTACATTGGAATACAACATATCAACTCACGAATTGTAACCACCTCTTCTTCATATCCTCTCGGTGCTAGGCATACCTTTCCACAGATTCTCAACATTCTAAACTATTGGTTGAGGATAACTAGAGAACACCACATATCAACTCAGGAAGGGAATTCATCCTCCAACCTATCTTAGAAAGCTCTTAGGATGTATTGGGGTTGCTACTAAACACTTCATCTCAACTCACGAAGAGTGTTCACCCCAAAACTCCTCTTTTTGACTTAACTTAGCTTCATTCATTCATTCAAATGTGAGTGTATGTACATGTGATCACACCTTGCACATAATAATCATTTCATTTAAATTTCATTATGCACATGCTTAGACCTTCTTTGATCACATCACCCACTTTAACATGCTTGACATAATCATATCAGTCAGTTAGACATAATCTTTAGCATAGTTTTCATGACAAGCTTAATAAAACACATTAATAATAATATCTTTATTTCCATATTTCTTCACATAATATGCCTTCATGGCCACCTTCACAAAACACAAGTAACTACACATTCATACATTTCAAGTAAACACCGACACCAAGAAGCTGGACCATACCACTCAAGCGCATTTCAGAATTAAAGCTAAACAAAATAACCAACTTACCCTTTTTTTCCAAGCTTTCATACCCTAAAACATTTTACTCCATATTTAATCATAATATAGCACTTATGTAAGTAGCTAGACAACAATATCAACCATAATAAACCAAAGCTCAAAGACTAACAATTCATGCTCATTTAACCCATTTCTTAAGCCAAAAGTTGATGAAAAGCTTTAACATGATTTCATTAAAGTTTTAGCATTACAATTATCAACTAACCTTAGAAACATCATTTTTAAACCATCCAAAACGTTTTCATGCAAGACCCATGTTTAGAGTCAAAGGTAGAAGAAACTAGGGTTGAGAGGCTCTTTTGAAATCTTTTTAGAAAGGGGCTCCTTGAATGGAAGAGAGTTCAAGGATGGATACCATACCTCACATAGATGATATCCAAATGATTTTTGATGAAGGAATGTCCACCAACATCCCCTTCTTGCCCTTCTTGAGTTCTAGATTCCATGGTGACTTGAGAGAGTCTTCTAAAAGGGAGGGGTTTTGGTTTTTAGGAAGTGGAGTCTAAAATTAGGTCTTAGGGTTTGAAACACTTTAATATCTAAAAAAAAACTAAATATGACATCCTAGGTTCATAAAAGACTTGGGGTGAATTTACCAAACACCCCAAGCCTTGGCAGATTTTTTCATAACTTTTCGACAGTCTCCATCGACGGTTTGCAACCAACGGACCGTCTGTCCATCAACGGTCTGTTGGTGGGGTCTCGTGCTTAGATAATTAGCTCCATTTAGATCCTGTAAAACCTACCTTGTAGTTCCAGTCGATGGGGAAAGTCGACGGTCCGTTGGATGGACCACTGGCCGTCGTTTGCCCTCGTTGGTGGACACTGCCAAGTCAGTTTTGGGTCCTTCTCTAGGGCCCCTTGTGGGTCCTAGGTGGGGTCCTAACTGAATTTTAAACCCATAAAATAAGTCATATAGGTCTTAGGAACATCCCACATCAATTTCAAACGAAACGAACACGTAAACATCAATCCAACACCTCAAGAGACATGAACACTTTCTAAGGCATATCTTCCGAACGTTAGGAACGTTCTTGGATGTTTGACCTCCAAACTTAACCAAACTTCACACACTGCTTAAAAACAATAATGTAACTCATTTGAACTTAAAATCAACTCAATAAACAGTCACGAAGTTCTAAATCACCTTAGTTTGTTTTAGGGCGTTACATTCTTTCCCACTTGGAACAACATTCGTCCTCGAATGACACTTAGAACTCTTTAACCACAACAAGGACTTCAAAGCATCATAGAGCAGTTTATCATATTCATAACATAATCATATAGAAGTC
Source organism: Solanum sitiens (assembly GCA_016801875.1). NCBI lineage: Eukaryota > Viridiplantae > Streptophyta > Magnoliopsida > Solanales > Solanaceae > Solanum > Solanum sitiens. Next base: position 504,376 of record JABWTJ010000071.1, read on the forward strand.
AATGCACCAAACTTTAAAAGGAACACATTTTCACAACATTTAGCACTCAATGCACACAAGCAAGTAAAACTTCAATTCACTCACCCCTTAATGCATTAATCAAAGAGGCTCTTATCATGTTCATAGGAGGAACATCCTTCTCCTAATCATAACATGGTCATTACACCTTAATTCATTAAGATAGCATCTTGCAAGGCCACACAAAGGCAGATTTCAACTATACTCAAAACAAGTAGGCACTCATACTTCAATGCACATAGCCTTGAGTTAATTGTATCAACAAAAATCTTCATTAGTTAGACCTAGTGCCATGAAGGTCATTCTCAACCATACTATGCTTAGTGATGTCCATGGAGGAATGTCCATCTCCTCAACACACTTACATGTATCATGAACTTAACACCCAAGAAAATGCACAAAGGACATCTTTACAGTAATATGAGAAATTCTCACTTTCAAATCAAGACATGATCATGTTTTCTTCCTAGTGAAGTCTAAATGGTAACTCACACCAACTACATCACAACAAATAGGAAGCCATTTCACAAAGTTTCATTTTCTTGCATAGTACTCACCTTCACAGTAGGTATCATTTTATAAAAATAACACAAATTATAGGCACACACATTAACACTTAGCTAAACATGCTTTCATTCTTCAAAAGTAAGCCTACAATCATGCTTCCCAAACCATACAAGTCACATAATTTTCAAGAGACTCAACATATTTCATTTTAAAGAGACTTGACTTTTCATTATAAGGCTAAACATTTCACCTCACAAGTGATTAAAACCAAATTCCTTATTTTACCTCATGAAGTCTAATTCACAATTAGCATGCTAAGATGCACAATGCACATGAGAAAACATGGATTTTATCAAAATTTCCCTTCATGCACTTTGGAAATGTACAATATCTTTAAGGTAATGTCAATCAATACATACCAATCATATAAAGTTCATGCAACTCATGCTTTATGCAAGACTATATTCATGAACAAGCTTACTAAGAATTCATTAACTTCAAGTTCAAGTAAAAATAGAAGAACAAGGTAGAAAATATCTACAACCTTACCATTTCATCACCATCCCCCACTTACGGTAAACCCAATTAAGAGAAACTTAACCCATCTTAAACAGGATTTTAACTTAACAACCTTCATTTTTTCATCACTTAAAAGTAAATACAACTTTAGAAGGATTTACAGTAAGTTAACATAGGAACACCAAGGTACTCTATGCCTTATCACCTAGCCAATTTACCCACAATTATCAAGTTAGGAATTCAACCACATAAGGTGTTCATACAATAAAATAGACACCAAGGTCATACATCATTAGGGGGAGACAACAAGGAGACTTAGTCATAAGGACTCTTTCTTTTCTTTCAACATTAAAGTAAGGTAACTTCTAGGCCAATCAAACCCTCATCATCACCCTACAAAGATAAGAATACTAGCCTCAATTCAAGGGGAAACATCACTTCCACAACATTAAGGGACTCACAACACAATAAGAAGTTAGAACAAATCTACGACTCATCACGCCATAAGACTCTTATTTTTCATTCCAAATAGCAAAACTATTTTTTACATTCATTATCATGTTCATATACATCAATTCTATACACATTTTAACAATATCAAATCAAAGAACAATTTAGTTGATTCTCCAAAAATGTCAAAGTAAGCTGCCTAGCTTTATAGTAAGCATGCTTCCAAATTCCAAAAATGAAATATTTAGGCAATTGATTGGAAAAGCATGACAATATGATATACCAAAACTTTACCAAGACAGGCATACTATCATCACATCTAGGATCAAGTCTATACAAAGAACTCCAATCCATAATAGGCAATTTATCAAAGACCACATGTATATAAAAGGAAACATTAAAAACATTTAAACACATATTCATAGGGTAACATGCTTTCATAGGTAGCCACTAAGAAATTCAAGTTCAAATCATAGCATAAGGCTACCATCATGCTACACAATATAGTAACACATTATTTCAAAAAAAACTCATGTCAACCATAATAACTTCTAACATGCTTTAACTATATCATAACATACATTTTTCAATATAACAAGCTTATTCACACAATTTTCACATATAGCCAGAATTTGTAACAACCCTAAAAATGGATATGATAAGTAATGCTTAATGTGTCTAGAATGCCTACGGTTAGACTGGGTTCACACAGATTGATGCGCATAGAACCAGACCTCTGAACCCTTGCTACAGCCAAGCCAACTAACTTTTGGAGTTAGTTGAGCTAGGAAAGGTTGGGTCTAGCCATGTAGGGCTCTCAAATACGAAGATTTACTCGAATGAGTCTTTACCAGACTTAAAAAGGGAAAATCTTAGCTTTGGAGGGTCTAGGGGTAAAATGGTCATTTACCAGGCTAAGAGTAGAATCGTAATTACCCTAAATATATAATTAATTATTTAATTAATAAGGTGGAGGGGCGTTTTGGGGAGAGAGGGCCGAAAATTGGCTCTTGAAGTGAAGTCTTGCTCAACCCGAGTTCGAACCTAGGTGGAAGCAATGAATTAAAATTGTTTTTAATTTAAGTTGGTAAATTAATATAATTAATTTATATTTATTATTTATTAGATGAATTAAAATAAAAGAAATCAGATTTTTAATAATTAACTAAACATTATTTGACTAAGTCCTAAACTAGACTCCTAAGCCTAATATAACTCTTTCCTCTCACGCCTATCTCTCAATACACTATCATTGTCACTTCTTATTCACGTTCTCTCTGCCAAATAAAGTACAAGAACAATAGGTAAACCAAAGTTCTTCACACTTGAATAACTCACAACGAAAATTATAAACAAACAACTAATCAAACACGTTAGGCAAAGAGAGGGTTTTTCCGTCGAGTTGGTGTTGAAGCTCTTGGATTTGGAGGTGTGGTTGGAGTAGCTTTGGGCAGCAATTTCAAGGACTGAACGTCAAAATAAGGTATGGGTTCTCTTCTCTCTTGGTCCCTTTCCCAAGAGACCCCTTAAGGTTCAAACGAATCTATTCCGAAAACTAGGGTTGTTCCCTATTGCATGTCCCTGTCACTAGCTCCCATTGATTCGTAGGTTGGGTATGTTTGTTGGTAGATATTAGGCATGTAATTTGTTTTCATGTTGAATATGTTCATGAATGTGTGTTTGGAATCGTATGAATGACAACCTATGTTTTCCGAAAAGATGTGTATGTGTGTACAATGTAGCCGTGACTATTACCTTTGGTTTGAGGTTCAAAAATAACATGTTATGGTTGTATTCTTACGTGCACAAACATATGCAAATCGTGATGTTCATAAGTGATGTAAAAATGCTGATTTTAGTGCAATTCTTTATCGAAAGAAATCTTGAAAATGCATCTAAATAACTCACTAAAAACTACTTAAAACGTCTAAACATTTAATGTGAAAGAAGTGAGAAAATAGGCTGCAAATATTTCCAGCAGCTTGTTGATGAGTTTCGGCCAAGCTAAGGAGAATCTCATGCTATGAAGAAATGAATTAAAATATGTGAGATCACTGGGGATTGAACCCGTGGCCTCACCATGTTAAAAATCAATGAAGTAAGGTGAGAAAAAGGGAATGTGGCATGTGGGACTTGAACCCATGACCTTGGCTGGAAAATGAATTATGAAAATAAGAAATGAGAGGAGTGTGATTCGAACCCACAACCTCTCATACAGCTTAAGGGAAAAAATAAAAAGAAAAGAAATGTGAGGCATGGGAATCCAACCCACGACCTCTAGGCAGTAAAGGAGAACTAAAAGAAAAATAAAGAGAGGTTGTGGGGGTTCGATCCCACACCCTCATGGTCAACTCAAAAATAATTCAAGGAAAAAGAAATTAAAATAAAAGGGGGCTGTGGGGGTTCGATCCCACAACCCCTCGGCCAAAAGTAGAGGAATTAAAAGAAAATAAAATAAAAGGAAATGAGGTTGTGGGGGTTCGATCCCACATCCTCTTAGTCCCATTGAGCGAAAACTGAAGAGAAAAACTAAGGAAAAAATAAAATGAAGGCGTTGGGGCTCGATCTTGGGTCCCCAAGCCGTATGGATCAAACCAAAATGAATAAAAATGTAAGTGTTGTCCAAGGGATTCGAAATCGGGTTCCCTTGCCCAAATTTAGTATTTATACATAAGTCATACGTGAATAAATGTTCAAAAATAATGTTGCCTACATAGATCGAAATCTAGATCTTGGCATACTTACAAGAAGCATAAGTCTTGTACCACATAATCTTAGGAAGATATGAATCACTTAAACGAACTATGAAAGAAGCCTCATGGCTTGTATGTATAGACCCATTAGTCTAGCATACGTTTAAAAATAAGTGAACCTAAGATGTACGTAATGAAATGATGTAACCTTAGAAAGGTTAAGTACGAGTGTAAAACACACTAAATGGCCAAGTGCATTGGCATACGATGAAATGAATATTATGTAATGAAACCCTAGAAGGGTTAAGTAAGAGTGTGAAACACACAAATGGCCAAGTGCATTGGCATATAATGAAATGAACATTCACGTAAAAAGGGGTGAGTAATTATGAAGAGCAAATGTGCTAATGTTAATGAATGTGGTGACAACATGATAAGAGGCTAATGTGAAAGATGAGAGCAATCTCAAATGAGCCTAAGTAAATGTTACCAAAATGTCTCACCTATGAGAGTGTAAAGTTATTGAAGAGACCAGTCTCTATGAACACTCTAATGAAAGTATTGAGAATAATGTAAACTTAATACTAATGATGAGATGAGAAATCATCTAATGAGCTATGATGTCCTCATACTAGAAGCCAGCTTCCATGAAGTATGAGTTGAATGAAATGGAACTTTATACTGAGCACCGATAGACTAGCTATGAGCGGTGATGCCTTCTTTCGGGAAGGGAGGAGGTTCACGTAACTCTCATGAGATAAGACTTTCTGGCATGCCGGGTATGGGTATCCTTATATCTCCTAGTCTTTGAACCTATACTGCCAATATAGGGATCTGGCGAGGTTCAATTCCCATGTACGCTAGCATGTTTATGGGTCACTTTGGACGGTGATTCCACCTTTTTTCGATGTGGGAGAGACACTAGATTTCATGATGCTCACATGTCTATGTCGGTTAAAGTTAAAGTTCCCAATGAATGAATGAGGCCAGCCTCAAATGATACATATAATGAAATGAACGATACTAAAAGTGTTAGGATAGGATAATCAAGAGGTGAGCTAGACTCAAGTAATAACGCTAGGTTATTCTTTATCATTGCACAGCAAAACCGATAAGAGTCTTAAACTACATCCTAGGTACAGCTGGTGTTTACACTAGCCAATGAATGAATGAAATGAAGTACGTATGAATGAATAAAGCAGACTCTGTGTTTGCTAAAGAAGGCTCCCTAGTTGAGGTCCCATATGTTGAGCCCTCATTTTGGGAAGTCTTGATGTTAAGTCCATGATTCCAAGGTCTCATGGCATATGAATGAATGATATGAAAGATGTTATGTGCTATATGCAATATGATATGTGTTATGTGTAAGATGTTATGTGTTGTGTGCAATATGATAAGTATGATGATGCATGTTACTCTCATGGCATGACTTTCCTAATCCAAATTTGGAAAGCTCACTAACTTTCCTAATCTAAATTTGGAAAGCTCCGTAACTTTCCTAATCCCAATTTGGCAAGTCCACTGACTTGACTTTCCATAATCATGTTGTTAGGAAAGAGCTATTCTTACTCACGCATGTCCTTGGTGTGTGGTTGCATATACCCATACTTAGTACAAGTGTGTACTAATCCCATACAACTCTATATTTTTAGGTGCAGGCACAAGTGGACGCTACAGCTTACAGGTTGAAGTTGCAGCTATCAAGACGTGGAGCTTTCATCCAGACTTGGTAGGCCCTCATGCTTTCGATGATGTATAAACCGTTACTATCTAGCTTAGATGTAGACTTTAGCTAGTGGAGTATGTTCCAGTAGTGTTTCTTTCCGTTTTTATTTCAGACATTGTATTGGTGCCATTTTATCAATTATACATTTAATGCAATATTGAACTATTTCTTTCATTTGATAATCTTAATGTTAGATGGTTGAATGTGAACATTATGAATGTAAGTAGAATGATCTTTATGAATGTTAAGTAACAAAAAGTTCTAATTTTCCGCTAAAATTAACCTAAATGAAGTAACGATGATGTATGTAGGCTTGTCTGCGACCTCTGAGAGGTCAACGACGCCGGTCTCGTCTGGGGTCTAGATTCCAGTCGTGACAAAGTTGGTATCAGAGCACTAGGTTAAATTCCGAGAATAATAAGTTCACATCAACCACATTGAGTAGTTTCTAAATCATGGTAGTGAAGTGCACCACTATCCTGAATTAGAGACTGCATGATGCGTAGGAAAATTTCCCTTCTTCTACTCTTTATCGTGCTATCTAGAGATTGGACACTTTGTGTCATTCTAAGTATCTAACTTCCTTCTTGTGTGCGCTCGTAGAAGAATACACACAAAAATTAGGATGACCAAGTGGTCTAATGCGCCAGACTCAAGATTTGGCCTTCCCAAGAAGGGGCAGTGATAGAAATGCCCAGCATGAACGAAAGACGTTTGATAAGAGTGGTTGTTCGCATGGAGGTGAGTGCATAGTAGGTTCTAAAGCCTTCTATGAGTATTGATGAAGAGGAGAAGGCTAAGTTGTCTACTTACTAGCTCAAGGAGATGTCATAGGTATGGATTACTTCATAAATGCTAGACTACCATAGACTATCGAAACATGGTAGTAAGGTTAAGTTTCCGAATAAGTTAGAGTTAAAATGAATTCATGTTTACATGTCATGTTGCTGTTTTTGTATAGCGTGGACATGATTTTTGTGTTGCATGAGTTGTGAGGTGCATCAAGTTAAGTGCGATTGAGAAGGAAGTTCCTCAATCTCAAATATGAAGCTTCAGATAAGCTTGAGTAATATACATTATCCAGAGTAAATGTGAAACGGAAATTCACAAAGAGTAAAGTCTCAAGTATGTTAAGATTGATCTTCGTTTAGGGTATCGTCAGCTTAGGGTTAGGGATGGAGATATCCCAAAGACAACCTTTCATACCCGTTATGGTTATTATAAGTTCTTAGTTATGTCATTTGGTCTCACGAATGCACCTGCTGCATTTATGGATCTCATGAACAGGGTCTTCCGTGAATACCTTGACTCTTTCATCATAGTATTCATTGATGAAATCATCATCTACTCTAGGACCAAGGAAAAACATGAACAACATTTGAGACTAACCTTGCAGGTACTTAGACAACATAGCTGTATGCCAAATTCAGCAAGTGTGAATTCTGGTTCAGATCAGTGACCTTCCTGGGTCATGTTGTGTCCGATCAAGGTGTGGAGGTGGACCACAGGAAGACTGAGGCTGTTAAGAACTGGCCAAAACCTCTTACTCCCACTAACATCCGTTGCTTTCTGGGATTGGCTAGTTACTACCGCAGGTTCGTGGAGGGTTTTTCTTCCATTGCTCCCCCACTTACAGCTTTGACTAATAAGAAGTCCAAGTTTGAATGGACGGAGACTTTTGAGAAGAGTTTCTAGGATCTCAAGGACAGACTCACTTCAGCCCCGGTGCTTACTTTGCCTAAGTGTGGTGAGAATTACACTGTTTATTGTGATGCATCTAGGGTTGGTTTGGGTTGTGTTCTTATGTAGGTTGGTAAGGTGATAGCTTCTGCGTCCAGACAGCTCAAGGTTCATGAGAATAATTATCCCACTCATGACATAGAGTTGGTAGCTGTGGTGTTTACACTGAAGCTGTAGAGGCACTACTTGTATGGAGTGCATGTGGATGTGTTCACAGACCACAAGAGTCTCCAGTACGTGTTCACGCAGAGGGAGTTGAATCTACGTCAGCGGATATGGTTTGAGTTGTTGAAATACTATGATATGAATGTCCACTACCATCCAGGTAAGGCTAATGTTGTAGCTGATGCTTTGAGCAGGATGAGCAGGGGGAGTACAACCCACATTGAGGATGAGAAGAAGGAGTTGGTGAAAGATGTACAAAGACTGGCCAGACTGGGTGTGCGATTGGTTGACTCTACTAGTGGGGGTGTTTCAGTTCATCCTAGTTCTGAATCATCCTTGGTAGTTGAAGTCAAGTAGGGTCAGCATCTCGATCCTGTGTTGATGGAGCTAAAGGACTCAGTGTTGATAAAGATGAATCAGTCTTTTGCTTTGGGAGGTGACTGCATACTTAGATACAAGGATAAATTGTGTGACCCAGATGTGGATGATTTGCAGACTAGGATTATTGCGTAGGCCCATGGTTCAAGATATTCCATACATACAGGTTCCACAAAGATGTATCATGATCTTAAGTAGATTTATTGGTGGGATGGCATGAAGAAGGACATTGTATAATATGTGGCCAAGTGTCCTAATTGTCAGCAGGTTAAGGCAGAACATCTTAAGGCTGGCGGTCTTACTCAGATTATTATGAGTCCAACTTGGAAGTGGGAGGCCATTAATATTGACTTCGTGGTTGGTGTTCTGAGGACTAGGAGACAGCATGACTCCATATGGGTTATTATGGAGAGGATGACTAAGTCTGCCCACTTTATCCCTGTGAAGTCTACTTACAGAGACGAGGATTATGCGAGACTCTACATTGATGAAATTGTGAGATGGCATGGATTCCTTTGTTTATCATTTCAGATAGAGGAGCTCAGTTTACTTCACATTTCTAGAGATCTTTCAAGAAGAGCTTAGGCACGAAGGTAAAGCTTAGTACTGCCTTTCATCCTCAGACTGATGGAAAGGCAGAGCGCACCATTCAGACATTGGTGGACATGTTGAGAGCGTGTGTGATTGACTTCAGAGGTAGTTGGGACGACCATCTGCCTTTGATATAGTTCTCGTATAATAACAGCTATCACTCCAGCATTGGGATGGCACCATTTGAAGAACTGTATGGTAGGAGGTGTAGATCTCCAGTTGGGTGGTTCGATGTTGAAGAGTCATCCATTTTGGGTCCAGAGATCATTCATGAGGACTTAGAGAAGGTTAGGGTGATTAGGGACAGGTTGGCTACTTCTTACAGTCGGCAGAAGTCATATGCAGATAACAGAAAATGGCACTTAGAGTTTGATGTTTGTGACTAGGTCTATCTGAAGATATCACCTATGAAAGGGGTGATGAGGTTTAGCAGGAAGGGGAAGTTGAGTCCGAGGTATGTTGGGCCATACGAGATCCTACAGCATGTGGGTGAGGTGGCCTATGAGTTGTCATTGCCTACGGAGCTAGCTTCTGTCCATCTAGTCTTTCATGTATCCATGTTAAAGAACTGCCTAGGTTATCCAGCATCGATTCTACCTGTGGAAGGTTTGGGGGTCGATGAAGACTTGTCCTACGAGGAGGTACCTATTGAGATCTTAGACAGACAGGTCAAGCGGCTGAGGAACAAGGAGATTGCAACAGTGAAGGTATTGTGGAGGAATCATCTTTTTGAGGGTGCTACGTGGGAGGCCGAGGACGATATGAGGTCCCGCTACCCTCATCTTTTCAGCTCTTGAGGTTAGAGTTCCTACTCTTAAGTCTAAGTTTGCTTATCTCTCCATTCTTTGTTGTTATTGGTTGACTGTGCATAGTGATTATGTTATGTTATGACTTACATTGTGCTAGATAGTTAGTAGTGTCATTCGGGACGAATCTTCCTAAGGGGGGGATAATGTAACAACCCTAAAAATGCATATGATAAGTAATGCTTAATGTGTCAAGAATGCCTACGATTAGATAGGGTTCACACGGATTGATGCGCGTAGAACCAGACCTCTGAACCCTTGTTACATCCAAGCCAACTAACTTGGGGAGTTAGTTGAGCTAGGAAAGGTTTGGTCCAGCCATGTAGGGATCTCGAATACGAAGATTTACTCGAATGAGTCTTTACCGGAATTAAAAAGGGAAAATCTTAGGTTTGGAGGGTCTAGGGGTAAAATGGTCTTTTACCAGGCTAACGGTAGTATCGTAATTAACCTAAATATATAATTAATCATTTAATTAATAAGGTGGAGGGGCATTTTGGGGACAGAGGGCCGAAAATTGGCTCTTGAAGTGAAGTCTTGCTCCACCCGCGTTCGAACCTAGGTGGAAGCAATGAATTAAAATTATTTTTAATTTAAGTTGGTAAATTAATATAATTAATTTATATTTATTATTTATTAGCTGATTTAAAATAAAAGAAAATCATATTTTTAATAATTAACTAAACCTTATTTGACTAAGTCCTAAACTAGACTCCTAAGCCTAATATAACTCTCTCCTCTCACGCCTATCTCTCAGCACACGATCATTCTCACTTCTTATTCACGTTCTCTCTGACAAATAAAGTACAAGAACAGTAGGTAAACCAAAGTACTTCACACTTGAAGAACTCACAACGAAATTTATAAACAAACAACTAATCAAACACGTTAGGCAAAGAGAGGGTTTTTCCGTCGAGTTGGTGTTGAAGCTCTTCGATTTGGACGTGTGTTTGGAGATGCTTTGGGCAGCAAGTTCAAGGTTTGAACGTCAAAATAAGGTATGGGGTCTCTTTTATCTTGGTCCCTTTCCCAAGAGACCCCTTAAGGTTCAGACGAATCTATTCCGAAAACTAGGGTTGTTCCCCGTTGCATGTCCCTGTCACTAGCTCCCATTGATTCATAGGTTGGGTATGTTTGCAGGTAGATATTAGGCATGTAATGTGTTTTCGTGTTGAATATGTTCATGAATGTGTGTTTGGAATCGTATGAATGACAACCTATGTTTTCCGAAAAGATGTGTATGTGTGTACAATGTAGCCGTGACTATTACCTTTGGTTTGAGGTTCAAAAATAACATGTTATGGTTGTATTCTTACGTGCACAAACTTATGTAAATCGTGATGTTCATAAGTGATGTAAAAATGCTGATTTTATTGCAATTCTTTATCGAAAGAAATCTTGAAAATGCACCTAAAGAACTCACTAAAAAACTACTTAAAACGTCTAAACATTTAATGTGAAAGAAGTGAGACAATGGGCTGCAAATATTTCCAGCAGCTTGTTGATGAGTTTCGGCCAAGCTAAGGAGAATTTCAGTCTATGAAGAAATGAATTAAAATATGTGAGATCACTGGGGATTGAACCCGTAACCTCACCATGTTAAAAATCAATGAAATAAGGTGAGAAAAAGGGAATGTGGCATGTTGGACTCGAACCCATGACCTTGGCTGGAAAATGAATTATGAAAATAAGAAATGAGAGGAGTGGGATTCGAACCCACATCCTCTCAGATAGCTTAAGGAAAAAATAAAAAGAAAAGAAATGTGAGGCGTGGGAATCGAACCCATGACCTCTAGGCAGTCAAGGAGAACTAAAAGAAAAATAAAGAGAGGTTTTGGGGGTTCGATCCCACACCTCATGGTCAACTCAAATAAAATTCAAGGAAAAAGAAATTAAAATAAAAGGGGACTGTGGGGGTTCGATCCCACAACCCTTCGGCCAAAAGGATAGGAATTAAAAGAAAAAAAATAAAAGGAAATGAGGTTGTGGGGGTTCGATCCCACATCCTCTTAGTCCCATTGAGCGAAAACTGAAGAGAAAAACTAAGCAAAAAATAAAATGAAGGCGTTGGGGCTCGATCTTGGGTCCCCAAGCCGTATGGATCAGACCATAATGAATAAAAATGTAAGTGTTGACCAAGGGATTCGAAATCGGGTTACTTTGCCCAAATTTAGTATTTATACATAAGTCATACGTGAATAAATGTTCAAAAATAATGTTGCCTACATAGATCGAAATCCAGATCTTGGCATACTTACAAGAAGCATAAGTCTTGTACCACATAATCTTAGGAAGATATGAATCACTTAAACGAACTATGAATGAAGCCTCATGGCTTGTATGTATAGACCCATAAGTCTAGCATATGTTTAAAAATAAGTGAACCTAAGATGTATGTAACGAAATGATGTAACCTTAGACAGGTTAAATACGAGTGTAAAACACACTAAATGGCCAAGTGCATTGGCATACGATGAAATGAATATTATGTGAAGTGATGAAACCCTAGAAGGGTTAAGTAAGAGTGTGAAACACACAAATGGCCAAGTGCATTGGCATATGATGAAATGAACATACACGTAAAAAGGGGTGAGTAATTACGAAGAGAAAATGTGCTAATGTTAATGAATGTGGTGACAACATGATAAGAGGCTAATGTGAAATATGAGAGCAATCTCAAATGAGCCTAAGTAAATGTTACCAAAACGTACTCACCTATGAGAGTGTAAAGTTAATGAAGAGACCAGTCTCAATGAACACTCTAATGAAAGTATTGAGAATAATGTAAAATTAATACTAATGATGGTATGAGAAATCATCTAATGAGTTATGATGTCCTCATACTAGAAGCCAGCTTCTATGACGTATGAGTTGAATGAAATGGAACTTTATACTGAGCACCGATAGATTAGCTATGAGCGTTGATGCCTTCTTTCGGAAAGGGCAGAGGTTCACGTAACTCTCATGAGATGAGACTGTCCGGCATGCCGGGTATGAGTCTCCTTATATCTCCTACTCTTCAAACCTATACTGCCAATAAAAGGATCAAGCGGGGTTCAATTCCCATGTACGCTAGCATGTTTATGGGTCACTTTGTCCGGTGATTCCACCTCTTTTCGGTGTGGGGGAGACACTAGATTTCATGATACTCACATGATCTATGTTTGTTAAAGTTAAAGTTCCCAATGAATGAATGAGGCCAGCCTCAAATGATACACAAAATGAAATGAACGATACTAAAGGTGTTAGGATAGGATAATCAAGAGGTGAGCTAGACTCAAGTAATAACACTAGGTTATTCTTGATCATTGCATAGCAAACCCGATGAGAGTCTTAAACTACATCCTAGGTATAGCTGGTGTTTACACTAGCTTATGAATGAATGAAATAAAGTACGTATGAATGAATGAAGCAAACTCTGTGTTTGCTAAAGAAGGCTCCCTAGTTGAGGTCCCATATGTTGAGCCCTCATTTTGGGAAGTCTTGATGTTAAGTCCATGATTCGAAGGTCTCATGGCATATGAATGACTGATATGAAAGATGTTATGTGCTATATGCAATATGATATGTGCTATGTGTAAGATGTTATGTGTTGTGTGCAATATGATAAGTATGATTACTCTCATGGCATGACTTTCCTAATCCAAATTTGGAAAGCTCACTAACTTTCCTAATCCAAATTTGGAAAGCTCCGTAACTTTCCTAATCCCAATTTGGCAAGTCCACTGACTTGATTTTCCATAATCATGTTGTTAGGAAAGAGCTATTCTTACTCACGCATGTCCTTGGTGTATGCTTGCATATACCCATACTTAGTACAAGTGTGTACTAATCCCATAAAACTCTATATTTTTAGGTGCAGGCACAGGTGGACGCTAGAGCTTATAGGTTGACGTTGCAACTATCCGGACGTGGAGCTTTCATTAGGACTTGGTAGGCCCTCATGCTTTCGATGATGTCTACCGTTACCATCTAACTTAGATGCAGACTTACGCTAGTGGCGTATGTTCCACTAGTGTTTCTTTCCGTTTTTATTTCAGACATTGCATTGGCGCCATTTTGGCAATTATACATTTAATGCAATATTGAACTATTTTTTTTAGTTGATAATCTTAATGTTAGATGGTTGATTGTGAACATTATGAATGTAAGTAGAATGACCTTTATGAATGATAAGTAACAAAAAGTTCAAATTTTCCGCTAAAATTAACCTAGATGAAGTAACGATGACGTATGTAGGCTTGTCTGCGACCTTTGAGAGGTCAACGATGCCGGTCTCTTCTGGGGTCTAGATTCCTGTCGTGACATAATTGGCATCACATCATCAAAACATGCCAAGATTCACCTTCACACATACTCATTCAACCATAAAACCAACTTAAGCATTAACTCACCTCTTTCTCCCTTAAGCATAGAGAACAATCTCATCCAAGCAATCACGTCTAAAAGACCACCGGACAAGAAAACCTAAGAGAGAGACCTTATAGAGTTAAGTTCTATGGAACGGTATGAGAATGATAAAAAAGGGAAACTCTATCGTCCTATAGCCTCTCATACCATTTGATGTGTCGCGACTCACAACCAATTCTACGAGACTCTACTAGACGTGGCAATATGAGACTCCTAGAACCTAAGACCACTTTATAAACCTGATGCTTTTATACCATCTTTGTCACATCCGGGGGCACCCCCTAGAAGTAACACGGCGTACTTGACCTCTCGGAGGTCTTATACAAGCCCATAGTTATCATTCATCGCATTAACATAGTAAATTTAGCGAAAAATTTTAAACTTTTCATAGCACATCATATGCTAGAAACTTCATCTCATATATAGATAGAGCATAAGCCATAATACATTTATAGACCTTAAATCTCTTTGCCATCTTAGACTCAAAAACTTTAGAGTACATTAGGGACACGACCCATAAGACACATTACATAACTATACAATATTTAAAAACTTTACATTAAAAACATTAGTAGGACATCCTTGAACTTTAAGGATTCCTTTCATTGAGCTTGGGAATCATCTATCAAGCTCTTCACCATTCAAGACATCCTTTAAGCATCCATGACCTACACTTTGTGTAAAAAGTAGAGAAGAATGGAATTAGCACAAGAATGTACTAAGTATGGAAACCATGCAAAAACATGCATTTAAAAGGGACATTTTCTTTGAAATCCTACTTCATGTCTTTTTGAGTAAATCATCATAACCTCCTTAACCAATATCATTTATATTATTCACATACATCATATAAACATATTCAAAGACCAAACATTACATAACATCAAATATAGAATTTAATGCATTTTAAAAGCACATTATAGTAACCCCCTTTCCACTTTACAGTGAGCTCTTTTCTCCTTTATTCATTAACCTTCCAAGTAACCCTTTAGTGATACTTGGTGCAATGCATCACCTTAAACCCACAAGGAAACATACATATCATCTAGACAAGACACACATACCATCATAGAAGTATAGTACAACATAGACATAGTTAAGTCAAGACTATAAGGACAGTAAAGTGAACTCCTAATCATTATGTACATATACTTATTTTACTTCAAATAGAACCTTATAAGACATAACTCATGCCCCCAATCCAAGTATACTAGTGCAATGCATATGTAAGGCTCCATAACCTCACATATACTTAGTACACCTATCATGAGACCACAAGCCCTTAAATCCAAATCATATATCAACATAGTAAGAGTAGACAACTTCATTTATGTCAAGAATCTTCATTATATAGTCATTAGGACTCTCATAGTGCATATAAGAATAAGACCATATCACGTAGACTCCAACCATGCACAACTTCATGACAAGTAGACAATTACTACCATACCATGCATAAAGACATATTCATAACCATACACTTTAGAACACCTTCCTAGGAATTTCTAAGGAGCCACTTGTGCAATGTCTAGATGGGTTCATTACTTCCACTTATACTATGTAACTTACCTTAAGTTCTCCTAGTTAGGATCCTATTCATTTACTTCCATTGTCCATTTTACTTTAGGGGAAGTATAGCCTTAACCGACATAGACCATGGGTGCAAAACATGGAATCCGGTGTCATAAAACGCCACACCGAAAGAAGGTGGTCTACCGGCCAAAGTAGAACCAAACATAACATAGCTTTCTAGGTGGATCCACTAGCTAGTATACTATGGTGGCAACATAGTTTATGGAACTTGGGGGATTCATGGAAATATCAACTCTACACCCTATGTTGGGTAATGATGCTATCCACCCCATGAGATTTATAGTAGACCTACCTTCCCACATTGGAAAGGGACACACACTAATATACAAGTTCACTCGGTGCTAAGCTAAGTTCCCTTTATTGAAAAAACCTTCATTAACATTTATTTATAAAACATAGGGTTAGGAGAATCATCCCCTCATATGCTTAGCTCATAGGTCATAGATGAAAGTTCATCAACCTAAATCATGTGAGAATATCCTTTCACATGGACATATCATATGTATTAGCACTATCTAGTCTAGGATACACTTGAGCACACCTTTCAAGGCTCCTCTATTAACTAGATCATCATTCATGTGTATGAGTGTATACATAGATGTGAGCAAACCTTTCACATAACTCATAATGTCAAACATGTTCATATATCAATGCATGAGTCTATAGGCATAACTATATGAGCAATCCTTTCATATAAACCCACTAATACACTATGCACATTAATACTTCATAATTTCATATACATCATATTCATAACATGTTCGTATATTCATCTTTCATATACATAGAAACCAAACCTAGGAACTATCCTATCAAGGTACACATGTACAATGCATAGACAAGGTCCCATACCCTTGCCCACACTAGTACACCTATCAAGTCAGCCTAGTTGAAGAAACATATCATACTTTCATATACATAAACTTAACATGCATAGTAGTAGACACTAGTGAGTATGAGAACCACCTTTCATTTAGACACCCTCAACCTTTACTACTTTTAAGCATGCATGAAGTGTGAGTGTGTGTACATTGGTCAACATTATCACATAATGGCTATAAACAACACATTGAGGCAGCCACCCTCTTAGACCATAATACACTTTCAAGCATAGACCACACAACACATTTTGCATAGGAGACAAGTCAACTTCATATTACACATAAGACTCCTAGCTTTGTCTATTCATGCATTCACATAGGGGTACATAGGTAAGGGATTATTAACCCTTTTAACACATCAATGGAAGCACCTATAATTTACCCCTACATGAATATACACATGCTTATACAATAGCTATACAACCTAGATCACAACTAGAATAGGAAAGTAGGCATAAGCTTCTCATAGTATCATCTTAAGCACATGTTCATAAGTTCATCAATTTGCCTTAAAGGCCATGGTCAACACATATATAATGACAATAAAGTAAACACCTCCACCATAAGTGGATCATACCACACAATGCCATACAAGGCTTCATTAGCATTACTATAAAGAAAATAGAAAGGATAAGCATTCTTACCAACTTCTTACCCTTTGGTCATCATTGACCAATACACCTTGTTTATGAACAATTCATATATAGGGCAGTAGCTAAATGTACTTTGAGCATAGAAGAAACCAATACAAGTCACTACAAGATCATGATACAACTAGTGCAAAATATTACCATTATTCTAGAGAATAGATAGGCATAGATCATCAATCAATTTCCCTAGTCTTACTCATAAATCATCATGTATCAATAATATACATTTAGGGCAGTATCTAAATAGACATAAATCAAATCTAAATCATGCTTTATCTACCCTACAATTAAGATCACATAGGGTTCAATACAACATTAAAATTGTAGACTAGAGGAACCTAGATCAATTCATGCCAAGATTCCTTTTCTTTGATCATCAAGAATTCATACCCACAATCCATTAATATAATCAATATAAGGCATTAGATAAGGACAACATGCTCTACACGAAATCCCACTACCATTGCTATAACCTTTAGATCACAGTGAATATGCTATTTAAGTCACCAATGGAAAATAGAAGAATCATAGACTAACCAATATTGATCAACATGAATCACCTAATACAATTCAACCAATATATTAACCTAAGCCAGTAGCTACATGAACCACCACATAATCGATTTATACTTTTATACCTTAAAAGGTCAACATTACAGTTATTCATTGATGGCTAGGATAAACATGTTCAAATCTTCATACATTGATCCTCGTGGATCCTTCAACATCAATTCAACATAAATTCATGTAAATAACAGTATATACTATCACTTCGACGTAATAGAATCATAATTGAATCGATAGCAATTCAAGAGCACAAAGCCCATGCAAGGCTAAATCGTTTTGGTGAAGGAGCATGGGTTCATCATGCACTTGGAGTAAAATTCACATTAAAACCACTGTATTAACTTCAATTAATCATGATTCAATCATTCAAAACCTTTTTAGAAAGAACCCATGGCAGATTGAAGAAGAAGAACTTTGATCATAAACTTTCTTTGAAAACATTGAGAAGAACTATCAAAGTGAAAGCTTACTTAGAGATGAAGGATAATCATACCTTTATCCACATGAAAACCTCTAAGACTTCATGATTCATCCGTGGAATACCCAGCTTAAACCTGATCTTGAGCTTCACCAACAATGGTGGTTTTAGAGAGAACATTTTTGGAGGGAAGAGCTTAAAACATGTGAGTTGATTTTAGAATGGGTTGATCACGTTTTTGATCACTTAAATGCACCAAAAAATAACCTAATAAATCATGTGGGGCCAGGTTAGAACATGGGGTGAATTTCCCATTCACCCCTTTAATGAAACAGACGCTGCCTGCAAATTACAGTGCACCATCGACGGAGGAACCTACGGGGCGTCCTCCAGCCAACGCACCGTACCTATGGCTCCGTCGATTGGTACTTAGCCAAATATTGGCTTGAGACCTTCCAAAGGTAAGTTCCAGTCCATGATACCTTGCCAACGTGCCGTTGGTAGACAAACGAGCTGTCATTTGGTCCGTCAATGGACACTGCCCAGGCAGTGTCTTCGACCAGCCTTGGGTCTTTCTTTTGGGGCCTCTTGTTGGGACGTTTAGAAGTTGTACCCGGACGTTTCCAATGTGATTATAAAACTTAATAAGTTATATACCTTCCACATAAATTTCATCCAAAACAAACACCTACAAGACATCCAAACAGGCCAAGCCCCATCATGACACACGTTGAACGTCTTAAGGGCTATCTTTCAAACGCCTTGGACGTTCTTGGTCGCTGACCTCCAAACTTCACGAAACTTCATTTACTATCATTTTACATGATTATACACCATTTAAAGACTTAATAATATCATTAATCACACATAATAACATAGAACCTCAAACGAGGCATTTAGGTGACTTAGTCGTCGAATATTTCGGTCGACCCTTGACGTTTGACTTCCAAATCACCTCAAACTTTATACACTGCCTATAAACCATATTATAAGTCATTTTAGGACCTTAGAACATTAATATGGACATGTTATAATCTAGATACCATATCTCATTTTGGGGTCTTACAAACGGTTAAATAGCGTCCCATTCAATTACCTACCCTAAGTAGCACACTCTTTTAGAAGACTTACTACATTAATTACTTTTGTGGGGGTTATCTTGACCAACATAGACCATGAGATGTAGACATGGAATCCCAATATTAACCCCTATCGAATGAGGGATCCTCACTTGCCTAGAGTAAGGTCATTCTTTTAGCTTTTACATGGATTTCCCAATAACTACACCTATGCGGGCGCATAGTTAAGGGATAAGGAGATTGTTACTAAGTAACTCACTCTTTACTAACGAGGAGTACTCAAGAGGTACATTGGAATATAATATCTCAACTTACGAATTTTAACCACCTCTTCTTCATATCCTCTCGGTGCTAGGCATACCTTCCCACGGATTCTCAATATTATAAACTATAGGTTGAGAAACTAGTGAACACCACATCTCAACTCACGAAGGGAATTCATCCTCCAACCTATCTTAGAAAGCTCTTAGGATGTCGTGGGGTTGCTACTAAACACTTCATCTCAACTCACGAAGAGTGTCCACCCCAAAACTCCCCTTTTTGACTTAACTTAGCTTCATTCATTCATTCAAATGTGAGTGTGTGTACATGTGAGCACACCTTGCACATAATAATTATTTCATTTAAATTTCATTGCGCACATGCTTAGACCTTCTTTCATCACATCACCCACTTTAACATGCTTCACATAATCATATAAGTCAGTTAGACATAATCTTTAGCACAATTTTCATGACAAGCTTCATAAAACACATTAACAATAGTATCTTCATTTCTATATTTCTTCACATAATATGCCTTCATGGCCACATTCACAAAACACAAGTAACTATACATTCATACATTTCAAGTAAACACCGACAACAAAAAGGTGGACCATACCACTCAAGCGCATCTCATAATTAAAGCTAAACAACATAATCAACTTACCCTTTTTTCCAAGCTTCCATCACCTATAACATTTTACGCCATATTTAATCATAATATAGACCTTATGGAATTATCTAGACAACAATATCAACCATAAGAAACAAAGCTCAAAGACTAACAATTCATGCTCATTTAACCCATTTCTTAAGCCAAAATTTGATGAAAAGCTTTAACATGATTTCATTAAAGTTTTAGCATTAAAATTATCAAGTAACCTTAGAAACATCATTTTTAAACCATTCAAAACGTTTTCATGCAAGACCCATGTTTAGAGTCAAAGGTAGAAGAAACTAGGTTTGAGAGGCTTTTTTGAAATATTTTTAGAAAGGGGATCCTTGAATGGAAGAGAGTTCAAGGATTGATACCATACCTCACATCGAAGAAACCCAAATGATTTCTTATGAAGGAACGTCCACCACCAACCTCTTCTAGCCCTTCTTGAGTTCTCGATTCCATGGTGACTTGAGAGAGTCTTCTAAAAGGGAGGGGTTTTGGGTTTTAGGAAGTGGAGTCTAAAATTAGGTTTTAGTGTTAGAAACACTTTAATATATCTAAAAAAAACTAAATATGACGTCCTAGGTTCATAAAAGACTTGGGGTAAATTTACCAAACACCCCAAGCCTTGGCAGTTTTTTCACAGCTTTCCGACAGTCTCCATCGACGGTTTGCAACCAACGGACCGTCTGTCCATCAACGGTCTGTTGGTGGGGTCTCGTGGTTAGATAATTAGCTCTATTTGGATCCTGTAAAACCTACCTTGCAGGTCCAAACGATGGGGAAAGTCGACGGGCCGTTAGATGGACCACTGGCCGTCGTTTGCCCTCGTTGGTGGACACTGCCAAGTCAGTTTTGGGTCCTTCTCTAGGGCCCCTTGTGGGTCCTAGGTCAGGTCGTAACCAAATTTTAAACACATAAAATAAGTCATATAGGTCTTAGGAACATACCACATCAATTTCAAATGAAACGAACACGTAAACCTCAATCAAACACCTCAAGAGACAGGAACACATTCTAAGGCATATCTTTCGAACGTCAGCAACATTCTTGGACGTTTGACCTACAAACTTAACCAAACTTCACACACTGCCTAAAAACAATAATGTAACTCATTTGAACTTAAAATCAACTCAAGAAACAGTAACGAAGCTCTAAATCACCTTAGTTTGTTTTAGGGCATTACATTCTTCCCCACTTGGAACAACATTCGTCCTCGAATGACACTAAAATTTTAAGACCAATAAGGACTCACTTAGCATCACGTAACACATTACAATCAAGGTTCATAACATCATAGTCAAGGCACCAACTAACAAGGAGCACAATTTCACCCTTTCAAACACTTTGCAACACAAGCAGTTTAGCAAAACATCCGCATTTGGAAATCTTCACTTATCCTTCACTTATGGAGGAACTACCTTCTCCAACATTAAACATGAGCATATCCAATACTTTTGACAACATTGAAACTTCAATCAAGGCAAGACAAATTTTTTTCAAAATTCACAAAACTTACAGTGAACATCACTGTAACACTGTCAACACATGCAAATTTTTCAAAAATTCATTCTTTAAGCAATTAATCAAGATGGCACGACAATATGAGAGACAAGACCATACTAACTTACTCCAAAGAGTCTTGGTAAGTTACACTAAGTGCAATGTGAGAGTAGCATTCCATACTACCAATCTGTTAGGAAGGCAGGCTATTCTACCTTAATTTCGTGCAGAAAATTAGCCCAACCTAATGGCAATCAAGTCTCACTCAACTCAGCCCTTTCACAGCCTATTCTGCCTAACGTTCAAGGAAGTTTTTCTTCTTTTTCGCCTTAGATTATTTTTTAGACTTTTAATTGAAATCAGCACACAATCATACTGGCAAACCCAACCTTTATATTTATTCTCAAATTCAATACAAAGGACTCACTCGTTGAACAACAAATTTGTTCAACTTTTGACTTAATCTTCGACTTCAACTTTGACTTAAGGCACAATCACAAGTCGATTGTTGCTTTAGACACTTTCGAAAACCCTCACATTTTATTCTAGGTGTCTTGGTGAAATTTCAGACTTAATCTTCCCTCTTTCACCTTAGGATAACCAGTCTATCCTCTATATATACTTAGCTAAATTCGTCCAAAACACAAGGCTGTCCATTTTTAGAACATGTGGAAGCCTTGTGTTTACAATGCATAGTGTTGTGACACATGTCTAAAACTTGTCAAATGCTTACCCTACTAAATTAAGATTCAGTTTACATCCCCAATTTATAAGGCATTTCAAATTTCAAATTCAAAAGCTATTACAAGATACAACGAATCTGGACACAAGTGGTTACAAAAAGGTTACTACCGCATGTGCTTGGCATGTGATCTTTGCTGACTGGATTTCGTTTCTTTAATGCATTTTCCTTCAATATTTTTTACTCTAATCGACGGGGAAAGTGGTGGGGTCTCGTGGTTTGATACTTAGCTCCATTTGGATCCTGTACAACCTACCTTGCAGGTCCAATCGACGGGGAAAGTCGACTGGACGTTTGTTGGACCACTGTCCGTCGTTTGCCCTCGTTGGTGGACAATGCCAAGGCAGTTTTGGGTCCTTCTCTAGGGCCCCTTGTGGGTTCTAGGTGGGTTTGTACCCGAAAGTTTAAACCCCTAAATTAATCCATCTATGTCTTAGGAACATCCCACATCAATTTCAAATGAAACGAACACGTATAAGTCACTCAAACACCTCAAGACACATGAACGCTTTCTAAGGCATATCTTCCAAGCGTCATGGACGTTCTTAGACGTTTAACCTCCAAACTTCACACACTTCTTAAGAAAACTAATGTAACTCAGTTTAAATTAAAATCAACTAAAGAAACAAGCATGAAGTTCTAGTTCACCTTAGTTCGTTTTAGGGGGTTACACAAAGCAACCACTAGTAGAGGCTAGACACTTCCAATAATGATTCTTTCCATAATTAGCACAAGAAGGCTCGCCCTCTTTAAAACCTCCTCCTCTCTAAAGTTTGACATTAGGATCACTAGGTCCATCATGAGTTTGAGCCCTCTTCTTGAAGCTAGATTGATCTTGCTCACTTTGTCCACTCCTTTTTAAATTTATAGATATCCTCTTGAGATTGGAATCCTCTTAAGAAAGCCTTCTTGAATTCCTCCTACTCTATAGTACCCGACTCAACCGTCCTTATGCCTTTCCATTGTGTGTTCCACACTTGATCAATATCCCTCAATTGATATGAAGCCCGTTTTCTACCTAGAAGTCCCCCCCCCCCATAGCATGCACTATCTTATACACCTCATCTACAAACTCTTTGATATCCTCTACCACCTTAGATCCAAGAAAGATAAGAGGATTCATCCTCACAAAGTCTCTCAACCTATATTTCATAGTGCTCTCCACAACATTCACCGTAGGCTCCATACTCAAATTCACTTGAGTAGTCACGGCTCGGGCTAAAGCAAACAAAGCCTCTCTAATCTCTCTATTAGTCAATTCCGGGTGAACCACTGGAACCTCATTACCTCCTTCAACAATAGGGACTTGATAACATTTGTGAGGCACTTGAGCATTTTGAGAAACTTGAACACCTTGAGGAACTTGCTAAACTTGCTCAACTTGAGGAGGAATATCCTCACGCACCTCATTCTCCTCAACTCTCCTAGACGGTGTCCTCCTCGTATTCATCTTCCTAGAAACAGAAGGAAAACCATAAGAAAAAAGTACTCATAACTTTTACTGTATGGCACAACATAATAGTAGAAAAGAAGGGAAACACTATAGTCCTATATACACTCTGCCATAGATGTGTGGTGACTCACACCGATTGTCGAGACTCTACTAGACATGACTTACTACTTCGATATCCTATGCTCTGATACTAAGCTTGTCACATCACGAGACCACACCCTATATGATAGGGCACTCTCGGAGTGCAACCGGCATACTTGACCTGTCAGAGGTCCTATACAAGCCCTTTCGTATCGTTCATCGCACATATATAGTGAAACGTAGTGCTGAATTAAAACTTTTCACAAACATTCAATAAATATTTAAAATATCTTTCATATAAAATCCATAGGAAATACTAAGTCTCATTTCATCAAATCTTAGACACAACAATACTTGGGACACGACCCATATAATACGAATATAGAAATACTTATTCTATTACATTACTACAATAAAAGAACTAAAAGACATATATGCCCTCGAGTAAAATAAGGACATACTTCAAATTGCTTGAACGATCTTTTAATTCAATCTTAGCTCTCCAAAAGCACTTCACCTATGAATAACTTTAGAGATATATAAAAACATTGAATTAGTACAACCACATGTACTAAGTATGACATAATGCATAAAAAATCATGAACACGGATATTTATTGTAAATATTCATCTTTTTCATTTAAACATCATAATATAATCATAAGAAGAACATTTAACATCTTAGAAACATATAAGAAATCACTTAGAAAATTATTCACATTTTTAGCAACATTACAGTAAGCAATATCATTGTTACACTGAACATCTTCAAAGTTACAGTGAAGTATATTCACTTCATCTTAGACACCTTCTAACATATTAAAATTCCCCCACTAAAAACTATCCTAATACTCACTTAAGCAACACAAAGAGAGACCGCCCACACACCCTCTCTAAGCATGCCTAAATGATCCACAAGACTACTTTTCATGAGACACATACTTTTACAAATCACCAAAGCACATAACTTGTATAATATAACATTCACTTTACCAAGGCTATCAAAAGACTTACTTAAGTACTCCTAGAAGAAAATGCCCATACACTCTCTTCAAGGTTACCTAAATAATCCTTAAGACTACCTAAGTTTAGATCATGCCTAACTAGAATCATTCTCAAGACTTCCCTAGATAAGACTTAAAGAGATAATCCCTTATGCCCTCTTCTAACTTTAACTAAGGAATCTTTAAGTCACTCTAGATTAAATACTCATTCATTTACATGTTTTCTAACATAAGTTATTATTTCGTTAGTTCGTTAAGAGACATTTATCATATAGAGGACATTCAATGTAATGGTCTTGGAGAAGACCTTGGGACTCTCACTAACATCTTCAAAGCCTATTGTGCAATTTCTTGATAGCGTCTCATACCACCACCTAGACTTCATAAAACTTCTCTAATTCTACTAGGTATCCCACATGATGAGAAAAGGCAATAACTGACATACACCATGATAGCTAAACATGGAATACGGAGATCTAACCTACTCCGATGAGGGTTTTCTACTTGCCAAGGGTAGAACTAGGACATATCCCATGTAGGCACATAGTTAAGGAATATGAAGAGCTTTTATGTACTCTAGTCTCATTCTCAAGTAGAGATACATTTTACTCTAGTCTCTGTCTCAAGTAGAGCTACTTTCCATGACATGCTCACGCAATGCTAGCCTTTGTTCTCATAGATAAATTCACATTAAAGTGTCATTTGAAGTGGTTCCATATCTAGTTCATAACCCATTCACATTCACCCTACCAAGGAGGTCCACGAGGGATACCCTACAATGGCGACAAAGATAGCTCATCATGACTTTTCAAAGGATGATATGATGCCGTTCCATCCAACCAACTTTAAGTCCACCATTCATTACAAGAAGGATACCATTTGGACTTTCTACTTCAAGGTTCATAACTTTACCACTAGGTTTAAGGATCCACGTGCATGACCTCCTTAACATCAATTAAGGTCTCACATATTCACATATCATTCATACTTGTATCTAGTAAGGAAAACAAATCTACCAAAACAAGACACAACATACTTTACTTTATTACATATAGCATATCATTCTTTAAAGCACTTAGGAATGACCCTTATCATCTTCATTTCATCCTATATATTACTATAACATCAACTCTAAGACTACACACATTAACACATAGTCATAGTCTAACATTATCACATAACAATATCAAACATTTACATTACTAGAATGTAGATTGATATGATCATACTTCACATAATCAACTACAATAATAATCATAATACTTCAAGTAGTGCCGATAAGGCCATGATCATCATAATACGTAAAGTACCGCCGACAAGGCCACATCAATTGCAAGTAAAGCACATAGCACCGCCACAAAACGTGCACCACACTAATCACAACATAATTGAAGTCTAATTAAAATAAAATAAAGAGAATTAGGGAAGTGTACCACCAATCCATTCTCACAACTTCAATCCATAGCTAAATCATCTAATTAAATACCATAAGGTCCTTACCCATGGCCATGAAAATCAGTTCAATTCATAAATAATAATACTCAATGAATCTAGGTTAATTCAATATAGATTTCTCAATGTAAGACAACTTATCCATCAATTTAATACAATTCTTACATCATTCAATAGCCCATAGAAAACTACACTAGAATTCATAAGGATTAAGACAATATCACTTAGCCCATAAAGTAGTCAAAACTAAGGTTCATCAATCATGGGTTCATAGGTTAATTGAGTTAAGATCATATAATTAACAACAATTCAATCAATGATTCAAAACCTTTAATGCAAGAACCCATGGTTAGATTTCAATTTATAAAACTCATCTTTAAGATGAGTTTAAAAATCACTTTGAAGATTGGATCCTTGATTAATAGAGTTTCAAGGATCCAAAACCATATCTCAATGATGATAATTCTCCAATTGTATCAAGAATCACCACTCAAATCTCCAATCCATGCTCTTCCATGAGTTTTGGCTTCAATGGAGTTTTGAGAGATTTTCTTAGGGATTTTGGGTGTTGATTTTTAAGAATGAATTCTTCTATGTGTTAAAGTCTTATAAACATGTTTAGAATATCCAAAAGACCCTTAAGTAAATGCCCTCTCTCTTATTTTGACGTGCTGTGAATTTACAACTTCACCCCTAACATTACAATGAAGCTGCGCACAAGAGACAGACCATCGACGGATTGCCACCAACGGACCATCCCTCAACCAACAGACCATTTTGTTGGTCTGTGGTTTGGGACTGAGTCTGGTCCTTTGCTTGGACTTCTCTCAGGACTAACTATTGACCCATGAAACCCATCGACGGGGCGTCGACTGGACCATGATCCGTCTACTGCCTCCGTCGTTTGGGGCTGTCTAGGCAGTCTTGGCTTCAAGGAAAAGGGTCCTTCCTCAAGGAACCTTGGTTTGTCCTTGGGGGCTTTCACCCTGACTTTTCTAACCCAAATATGATCCTACACGAGTTTAGGACCTCTTGCATGAATTTCATCAAAAACAAACACGTAAAACTTGACGAAACATACCAAGGCACGCAAGGTCATTTCAAGGCAAACCTTTCGAACATCATGGAAGTTTGACCTCCAAATTTCACGAAACTTGAAAAAATACATATATAAACCATAAAAACTCATTTAAGGACCCTATATCCTCATGATCCTACACGAGTTTAGGACCTCTTGCATGAATTTCATCAAAAACAAACACGTAAAACTTGACGAAACATACCAAGACACACAAGGTCATTTCAAGGCAAACCTTTCGAACATCATGGAAGTTTGACCTCCAAATTTCACGAAACTTGAAAAAATACATATATAAACCATAAAAACTCATTTAAGGACCCTATATCCTCATGAATCACACATAAACACATATAACCACATATGAGACACATAGGTGACTTAGTCGTCGAACGTCTTAGTTGCCCCTTGACGTTTGACATCCAATGCACCTAAACTCTTAGACACTGCCTCAATACCACAGTATAGATTAATTTAGGACCTTAAACCCTCATGAAAACCATGTTAGTCTCTAACTTCACCTAAGTCATTTTCAAAATCTTACACCCTTACCCTATGTAGAAGCCTTCAAGACAACCCTGATAAGAGTTCACATACTTAACTTATTCATTTACTTTTACATTAGGGAAATAAGTACAATAACCGACATAGACCATGTGAGCTACATGGAATCCATTTTTCTATTCCCACACCGAGAAGAGAGGGTTAACACTTGCCTAAGGTGCAACCATTCGTATGTAGCTATCTAGGTGGATCCACTAACCTAGAGGCCTATGTGGGCACATAGTTAAGGGTCATGGAGATTTTTGCTCGAAACCTTGAATTACTAACGTGGAGGTTTCCATCTCATGATACAACACATAATTAGGGAATCCGGACTTACTAACATGTGGAACCCATATCGGAGGCCGGACTTACTAACGTGATACCTCCATCTCATTTACATGGCCTTACATTGCTAAGCAATTATTCCCTTTAGTAATAAACTTATGACATCATACAAGTTCACATTAGTCTCTTCTAGACCCTTATGTAAACATCCTATCATAATAGCTCATAGGTGATCACAAGTGAGGAATACCCTTTCACTTTAGATACATTATCATAATCATGAGAAACTACATTCAGTCATATAATAATCACATCATAACATAATTACAAACATCATAGTCAATTTATGAATCTAGGGTTAGGGATGAGGGATTCTTATCAGAAACATCACAACACAATTAGCTATATCATCACTATCACATTAGTAGATTTTAGCTTGTATAATTGAGATCAAAGGAGAATCAAGATCATACCTCATTGCCCTTCTTGGGACATAAAACTTCAATACCTAAGAACTCACAACCAACATATGAAATAGGGAAACTCAAGAAGTATTAACATAACTAAAATCAAAGTAATTAAGTGACATGTTCATCACCCTCAACAATTCACCTTGATCAATCCAAGCAATTAGGGATTTAGGGGAAAGACATGGGTCAAGAGAAAATCATATGAATTCATAAATTAACCATCAATTCATATCTAATCTACATTAGTTCCTCATAATTCATCACAATTGATTCAAAATTTTGTTTTAGAAAGAAGACCCATGTGAGGAGAAAAACCCTTGTCTTGGGGGATTTAATCATCATACTTTGAAGGACCTCTTGGGGAAAGTATTCCAATGAGTGAAAGAAACCATACCTTATAGATGAGAAATCCACGAAATTGGGTGAAAAACTATAAGGCTTGATCTTTTTCTTGGAGATCTATGGATCTTCAATGGAGTTCTAGAGGAAAAGAGCATTTGGGAGAGAGAGAATTTTTTGAGTTCAACTTGTGGAACATGGTTTGAGTGATATAATTGACCTAAATCTGACCCAAGACATTATATAATCACCCACTAAATTACCCATAAGACCCCCCACTTATTTGGGTTTATTTGTGAGGTCAAAATACCCAAATTCCTCAATTTATTTTTGAATTTTGAGGTGACGCAGTAGGGTCCGTGTCAGCCCCGCGTCTCGAGGCCAAGTTCAGATTTCCCATGTTGTCACGACCCGAAAGCACCCCCTAGAAGTTAGGGAAAACCTTCAAATCATGACCGGGCGTACTTGACCCTTTGGGGTGTCGTACAAGCCCTCTAACTAGCATTCATAACATAAAGCATGAAAAGTAGTGCGGATTTAAAACTTTTCACGATAATAATAATAAAAGAAGTCTTTTCATAAATACGAGGAAATCTTATCGTCACAAGCCATCTTGAAGACACAACTTAGAAGCTTAGGGACACGGCCCTTTACAATAAATGTAAATACATTTTAAGTCTTAATAAAGGAACTAAAAAACATAAAAATATGTCCTAGAATATATGAGGACATACCCAATTCTTGAGAGATAGAATTCCCAAGCTTCAACTCCGATCCTCCCAAAAAGGCTTCCAACCTATACTTATAAGGTATATAAAAGTATGGGGTTAGTACAACAATGTACTAAATATGGCATATGCAAAAACATACGAAAAGGGACATTTTAGTAAAATAAATTTTCATGCAATTTAATATAATATTCATGAATTTAGAAACAATCCAACATAAGAATCGTCATTTAACACTTAAGGAAGGACTCACATAGTTTTTGAACCAAAAGAACACTTTAAAGTAACTTTACTAAAACTTAAAGAAAACTAAAAGGAACATTACAGTGAACTTACTAAACTTACAGTAAAATTGAATAAAGCATTACAGTGAACATTTTGAATTCTTACAATGAAGACCTTACAGTGAATGGCACGATCCAAGTCATATGAACTCTTTTTCCTTTGAAGTTTCCCTAACACAAGGTTATCCTAAGACTCCCTAAGGTGAGCCAAGAAGAGATCTTCATTACACCTCCCTTCAAAGCACACCCAAGCGACCCTTAAAACCACCAAATCTTACGCTTACTTCGTTGGAAATCAAATCCATGCCCTTGGCTAACATATGCAAAACACTCATGGAAGTATAGGTCACTCTAAGTTCAATGTGAGAGTAGCATCCCATACTACCACTACCACTTAGTGCTCCTAATGGATTCCATTTACTCAAGTACTCCACAATAATCATCCATAACACCACACCATAGTACTCATTCACATAGATTTCATGAAAGTACTTTTCTCCCTTAGTAGGTATAGGTCACACCAAGTGCAATGTGAGAATAGCATCCCATACTACTACTGCCACTTAGTGCTCCTACTAGGTAACTAATGTGGATCAAGACTTAAATACATACATACACAATATCAACAATATACAAGTTAACTAGTTTCAAATCAATCCTATTGTGGGAGTTAGCTTAACCGACAAAGACCATGAGAGCTAGACATGGAATCCCAATATTAACCCCTATCGGATGAGGGATCCTTACTTGCCTAGTGTAAGGTCATGCTCCTTAGCGTTTACATGGCTTTCCAATAGCTACACCTATGCGGGCGCATAATTAAAGGATAAGGAGATTGTTACTAAGTAACTCACTCTCTACTAACGAGGAGTACTCATCTCAAGAGGTACTTTGGATTACAACATCTCAACTCACGAAGTGTAATCCACCTCCCCTTCATATCCTCCCGGTGCTAGGCATAACTCCCCACAGATTTCTCAACATAATATTTTATCTTAGAAATCTCACTAGGAATGGAGAGGTTGCTACTAGACACTACATCTCAACTCAAGAAGTGTGTCCACCTCAAGATTCCCCTTTTTACTCAACTTGGCATAATATATTCTTTAAAGTGTGTGTGTGTACATGTGCACACCTTGCATATAAGCATCATTTCATTCTCATCAAGTTCTGCACATACATTAACCTTGATTTATCAAGTTACACACTCTACATTCTTCTCATAATCATATACTTCATTTAGATATAAACTAGGTCAAACATGCAATTCAAGATACACCAAACACAATACAAGACCCATTTCCAATATCTCGTCATGTCACATATTAGACCTTCAAGGTTACATATAAAAAACATACTAAATAACATCATGTTCATCAATTAGCACCGCCACCCATAAGGTGGACCATACCACTCAAATAGCAATTCATAATAAGAACTATAAAATGAGAGCAACTGATTAAGAAATCAAACCATCATCACCCATTTATCAATATTTAACCATATTAAGTCCCTTAGTGCAGTAGCTAAACCAACGTGACAAATACAAGAAGACCCAAGTTCATACCCTACTCAAGTCATGCTCACATAACCCATTTTCAAGCCAAAAGTTGAAGTATGCATAAACAAGAGTTTCATGGAGTTTTAACATCAAAATCATCAATTCAAACCAAGATAAATACATTTAAACCATTAGAACTTAAATACAATAAGACCCATTCTAGAAATCAAAGTTAGAAGAAGTTTGAGTTTAGAAACCCTTTTGAAAACCTTTTTGGAAGTTGGCTTCTTGAATGAAAAGATATTCAAGAATGGATACCATACCTCACTAATCAAGCCAAATCCAAGAGTTTTTGATGAAGATACACGTCCAACCAGCCCTCCTATCCTTCCTTGACCCCTAGTTTTCAATGGAGTCTTGAGAGAGTTTGTCTTTAGAGAGAGAGTTTGAAATTTTGAAGTGAGGGTCTTGTCTATGTCTAGGGTTTAAAACTAAATTAATATAACCTAAAAACACTAAAATTATCCACCTAGGGTCTTAAAAGACTTGGGTTGTATTTACATAAAACACCCCAAGTTGGTAGCCACTTAACAGGCTTGGCAGGTCTCACAGACGAGACCTTCATCAACGGACCGTCAGGGAGCCAACGGACTGTTGGTAGGGTATCGTTGGTGGATACTTAGCTCCGAATGGAGCATGTCCAATCTTAACTCACTGGTACAATCGACGCCCTTGGTAAACGGACCGTTGAGGGACCAACGGACCGTCATTAGGGTCGTCGATGGCCCCTGCTTTTTGGCAGATTTTGCCCAAGTATTGGGCCCTTCATCTAGGGATCCTTATGGGTCC
Source organism: Solanum sitiens (assembly GCA_016801875.1). Lineage (NCBI taxonomy): Eukaryota > Viridiplantae > Streptophyta > Magnoliopsida > Solanales > Solanaceae > Solanum > Solanum sitiens. Next base: position 536,805 of record JABWTJ010000071.1, read on the forward strand.
TAGGTGGGGTCGTTACCGGACGTTAAACCCCTAAACTAAGTAGTCTAGGTCTTAGGAACATCCACTGCAAGTTTCAAGTAAAACGAACACGTAAAAGTCATCCAAACACACCAAGACACACAAGTACATTCTAAGGCAGACCATCCAAATGTCATGGACGTTCTTGGTCGATTGAACTCCAAAGTTAACCAAAATTCACACACTACCTAAGGACACTAAACTATTTCAGTTTAACTTAAAATAAACTCAATAAACAACCATGAGGATCTAGTTCACCTTAGTTTGTTTTGGGGCATTATATTCTCCCCTACTTGGAATAACATTCGTCCTCGGATGACAAATAAATTTTAAGAACAACAATGACTCTATTAGCATCATATAATGCACTTAGATAATGATCTGAACATCAAAAACCAAAGTATCAACTAGCAAGGAACATCATTTCACACTTTCAACACTTAGCAACATAGGCAACTTTTACCAAACTTCACAAAGTCAAAACTCAACCTTAGACTTTTTTGATGTAGGAACTACCTTTTCAAAATTAAACATGCTCACATACAATACTTTTACACAAATTGAAACTAAAACTCAAGATAAAACAATTTTCTTCAAGATGTCAAAATTCTACAGTGAAGTTCACTGTGTTCACTGCCAAGATACCAAAATTTTTCGAAAATTCATTATTTAAGCAATTCATCAAGATGACATAATTATATGAACTATAAAACCATATAAACTCATTTCATAACTCAAAATCAACAATAACAAAGAGTTAAGACTTACCAAAACCATCCATCCGGATTAATTATCTTTTCTAGCCCCCATCCCATATGAAGGGTTCTTCTTGGGAGCATTAGGATCTAGGGAAGCTTGATTGACATCTCTCCCCTTTGATTTAAGGTTTGGGCAGTCCCTCATCTTGTGGCCTTTATTACCACATGCAAAACAACCATCCGTTCCGGCAAGACACTTACCCCCATGTTGATTGCCACAAGTAGGGCACCTAGCCCTTTCATAGGAATGACCACCACCTTGAGAATGTTGCTTTGGAACCCTATCCTTGTTTCTCATGGAAGAATTTTGGGGATAAAGCCTCTTCTTAGGCCTTTGGTGACTAGAATCATCTGACATAGGCCTTTTACCCTCTTGCCTTATCTCCCTAATTTTGGACTCCTCAATTTGATGCACATAAACCATAAGCCTAGAGATATCCATGTCATTAAGAAGCATTGCCGTACGACACTCTTTTTCCACCAATCTAGACACGCCCATCACAAACTTGTTCATCCTAGCCCTAGGGTTCGCTACCATGGTTGGGGCATACTTAGAGAGTTGGGTGAATTTGAGAGAGTACTCTTGCACACTCATTCCTCCTTGATGAAGGTTCATGAATTCAACCATCTTCTTCTCCCTCCACTCTAAATGAAAGAATCTATCTAGGAAAGCCTCTTTGAATTCCTCCCAATCAACAAAACCTCTTTCTAAGGGTCTCTCACCCCTCCATTGTTCATACCACACTTGAGTAACATCCTTAAGTTGGTAAGCGGCCAATTCCTCTTTCTCCCTAGGGGTCACACCCATAGCATATACCACCTTGAAAATCTCATCTATGAAGCCTTGTGGATCTTCATCCACCTTAGTGCCATGAAAGGTAGGAGGGTTCATTCTCATGAAATCCCGAATCCTAGAAGCGGGAGTACAAGCATTTGGTTGAGGCCTATCTCCTTGGTTAGCTTGGCCCACAAGGTGATTGTTGACGACTTGAGCTTGAGCCGTCATGAGTTGGGTCAAGTTCATTAGGGCATCCCTCAACTCCGCATTAGTCATATCACCCTCAACAAAAAGAGCCTGACGCATAGGAGGCACTTGAGGTCCTTGGGGTTCCGGAGGCCATTGAGGTTCTTGAAGAGGAACCTCCTCATTTTCCTCCCCTAAGCCAACAATAGAAACTTGGTCAACATGGGGAAGGACTCTCTAATTTGGTACACCTCCCTCCTCCCTTCTAGCGGTCGATCTCCTCGTATTCATGTCCTAAAAACACAAAAAGAAGAGGTTGAGAAAAGACACCTTATATACTCGACTCTAAGGCACGATATTAGAATAGATAAGAAAGTGAAACTTCTAGCATCCTATAGCCTCTTGTCCATGGATGTTTCGCGACTCATACCAATGACCAAGATACTACTAGATATGGCTTGTGAGACTTTTAGACCTTAAACTATTTCCCAAAACCATATGCTCTGATACCTAGTCTGTCACGACCCAAAAGCACCCCCTAGAAGTTAGGGAAAACCTTCGAATCATGAACGGGCGGACTTGACCCTTTGGGGTCTCGTACAATCCCTCGAACTAGCATTCATAACATAAAACATGAAAAGTAGTTCGGAATTAAAACTTCTCACGATAATAATAATAATAAAAGAAGTCTTTTCATAAATACTAGGAAATCTTATCGTCACAAGCCAACTTGAAGACACAACTTAGAATCTTAGGGACACGTCCCTTTTACAATAAAAGTAAATACATTTTAAGTCTTAATAAAGGAACTAAGAAACATAAATCTATGTCCTCGAATATATGACGACATACCCAATTCTTGAGAGATAGAATTCCCAAGCTTCAACTCCGATCCTCCCAAAAGGGCTTTCAACCTATACTCATAAGGTATATAAAAGTATTGGGTTAGTACAACAATGTACTAAGTATGGCATATGCAAAAACATACGAAAAGGGACATTTTAGTAAAATAAATGTTCATGCAATTTAAATATAATATTCATGAATTTAGAAACAATTCAACATTAGAATCGTCATTTAACACTTAAGGAAGGACTCACATAATTTTTGAACCAAAAGAACACTTTACTGTAACTTTACTAAAATATACAGTAAACTAAAAGGAACATTACAATGAACTAACTAAACTTACAGTAAAATTGAATAAAGCATTACAGTGAACATTTTGAATTCTTACAATGAAGACCTTACAGTGAATGGCACGGTCCAATTCATATGAACTCTTTTTCCTTTGAAGTTGCCCTAGCCCAAGGTTATCCTAAGACTCCCTAAGGTGAGCCAAGAAGGGATTTTCATTACACCTCCCTTCAAAGCACACCCAAGCGACCCTTAAAACCATCAAATCTTAGGCTTACTTCGTTGGAAATAAAATCCACGCCCTTGGCTAACATATGCAAAACATTCATGGAAGTATAGGTCAAACTAAGTGCAATGTGAGAGTAGCATCCCCTACTACCACTTCAACTTAGTGCTCCTAATGGATTCCATTTACTCAAGTACTCCACAATAATCATCCATAACACCACACCATAGTACTCATTCACATAGATTTCATGAAAGTACTCTTCTCCCATAGTAGGTATAGGTCACACCAAGTGCAATGTGAGAATAGCATCTCATACTACTACTCCCACTTAGTGCTCCTACTAGGTAACTAATGTGGATCGAGCACTTCACGACATAAATACACAATATCAACAATATACAAGTTAACTAGTTTCAAATCAATTCTTTTGTGAGAGTTAGCTTAACCGACAAAGACCATGAGAGCTAGACATGGAATTACGATATAAACCCCTATCGGATGAGGGATCCTTACTTGCCTAGTGTAAGGTCATGCTTCTTAGCGTTTACATGGCTTTTCAAATAGCTACACCTATGCGGGCGCATAGTTAAGGGATAAGGATATTGTTACTAAGTAACTCACTCTCTACTAACGAGGAGTACTCATCTCAAGAGGTACTTTGGATTACAACATCTCAACTCACGAAGTGTAATCCACCTCCCCTTCATATCCTCTAGGTGCTACGCATAACTCCCCACGGATTTCCCAACATAATATTCTATCTTACAAAGCTCACTAGGAATGGAGAGGTTGCTACTAGACACTACATCTCAACTCACGAAATGTGTCCACCTCAAGATTCCCCTTTTTACTCAATTTGGCATAATACATTCTTTAAAGTGTGTGTGTACATGTGTGTACATGTGCACACCTTGCATATAAGAATCATTTCATTCTCATCAAGTTCTACACATACTTTAACCTTGATTCATCAAGTTACAAACTCTACATGCTTCTCAGTCATATACTTCATTTAGACATAAACTAGATCAAACATGCAATTCAAGCTACACCAAACACAATACAAGACCCATTTCCAATATCTCGTCATTTCACATATTAGACCTTCAAGGTTACATATACAAAACATACTAAATAACATCAAGTTCATCAATTAGCATCGCCACACATAAGGTGGACCATACCACTCAAATAGCAATTCATAATAAGAATTATACAATGAAAGCAACTCATCAACAAATCAAACCATCATCACCTATAAGCAATTTATCAATATCTAACCATATTAAGGCACTTAGGGCAGTAGCTAAACCAACATGACAAATACAGGAAGACCCAAGTTCATACCCTACTCAAGTCATGCTCACATAACCCATTTTCAACCCAAAAGTTGAAGTATGCATAAACAAGAGTTTACTGGAGTTTAAAATCAAAATCATCAATTCAAACAAAGATAAATACATTTAAATCATTAGAACTTAAATACAAGAAGACCCATTCTAGAAATCAAAGTTAGAAGAAGTTTGAGTTTAGAAACCCTTTGGAAAACCTTTTTGGAAGTTGGCTTCTTGAATGAAAAGATATTCAAGAATGGATACTATACCTCACTAATAAAGCCAAATCCAAGAGTTATTGATGAAGAGACGCTTCCAACCAGCCCTCCTTTCCTTCCTTGACCTCTAGTTTTCAATGGAGTCTTGAGAGAGTTTGTCTTTAGAGAGAGAGTTTGAAGTTTTAAAGTGAGGGTCTTGTCTAGGTCTAGGGTTTAAAACTAATTTAATATAACCTAAAAACAATAAAATTATCCACCTAGGGTCTTAAAAGATTTGGAGTGTATTTACATAAAACACCCCAAGTTGGCAGCCACTTAATAGGCTTGGCAGGTCTCACAGACGAGACATTCATCAACGGACCGTCAGGGAGCCAACGGACAATTGGTAGTGTCTCGTTGGTGGATACTTAGCTCCAAATGGAGCATGGCCAATCTTAACTCACTGGTACAATCGACGCCCTAGGTCAACGGACCGTTGAGGGACCAACGGACCGTCCTTAGGGTCGTCGATGGCCACTGCTTTTTGGCAGATTTTGCCCAAGTATTGGGCCCTTCATCTAGGGACCCTTGTGGGTCCTAGGTGTGGTCGTGCCCGGACGTTAAACCCCTAAACTAAGTTGTGTAGGTCTTAAGAACATCCAATTAAAGTTTCAAGTAAAACAAACACGTAAAAGTCATCCAAACACACCAAGACACACAAGTACATTCTAAGGCATACCATCCAAACGTCATGGACGTTCTTGGTCGATTGAACTCCAAAGTTAACCAAAATTCACACACTGCCTAAGGACACTAAACTAACTCATTTTAACTTAAAATTAACTCAATAAACAACCATGAGGCTCTAGTTCACCTTAGTTCATTTTGGGACGTTATATTCTCCCCCACTTGGAATAACATTCGTCCTCGAATGACACATAAATTTTAAGAACAACAATGACTCTATTAGCATCATATAATTCACTTATATCATGATCAAAACATCAACAACCAAAGCATCAACTAGCAAGGAACATCATTTCACACTTTCAACACTTAGCAACATAGGCAACTTTTGCCAATCTTCACAAAGTCAAAACTCAAGCTTAGACTTTTTTGATGTAGGAACTACCTTTTCAACATTAAACATGCTCATATACAATACTTTTACACACATTGAAACTAAAATTCAAGATAAAACAATTTTCTTCAAGATGTCAAAATTCTACAGTGAAGTTCACTGTGTTCACTGCTAAGCTACCAAATTTTTTCTAAAATTCATTATTTAAGCAATTCATCAAGATGACATAATCATATGAACTATAAAACCATATAAACTCATTTCATAACACAAAATCAACAATAACAAAGAGTTAAGACTTACCAAAACCATCAATACGGATTAATTATCTTTTCTAGCCCCCATCCCATAGGAAGGGTTCTTCTTGGGAGCATTAGGATCTAGGGAAGCTTGATTGACATCTCTTCCCCTTGATTTAAGGATTGGGCAGTCCCTCATCTTGTGGCCTTTATTACCACATGCAAAACAACCATCCATTCCGGCAAGACACTTACCCCCGTGTTGATTGCCACAAGTAGGGCACCTAGCCCTTTCATAGGAATGACCACCACCTTGAGAATGTTGATTTGGAACCCTATCCTTGTTTCTCATGGAAGAATTTTGGGGATAAAACCTCTTCTTAGGCCTTCGTTGACTAGAATCATCCGGCCTAGGCCTTTTACCCTCTTGCCTTATCTCCCTAATTTTGGACTCCTCAATTTGTTGCGCATAATCCATGAGCCTAGAGATATCCTTGTCATTAAGAAGCATTGCCGTACGACACTCTTTTTCCACCAAGCTAGACACGCCCATCACAAACTTGTTCATACTAGCCCTAGGGTTGGCTACCATGGTTGGGGCATACTTAGAGAGTTGGGTGAATTTGAGAGAGTACTCTTGCACACTCATTCCCCCTTGATGAAGGTTCATAAATTCAACCATCTTCTTCTCCCTCCACTCTAAAGGAAAGAATCTATCTAGGAAAGACTCTTTGAATTCCTCCCAATCAACCGGACCTCTTTCTAAGGGTCTCTCACCCCTCCACTGTTCATACCACACTTGAGTAACATCCTTAAGTTGGTAAGCGGCCAATTCCTCATTCTCCCTAGGGGTCACACCCATAGCATATACCACCTTGAAAACCTCATCTATGAAGACTTGTGGATCTTCATCCACCTTAGTGCCATGAAAGGTAGGAGGGTTCATTCTTATGAAATCCCGAATCCTAGAAGCGGGAGTACTAGCATTTGGTTGAGGCCTATCTCCTTGGTTAGCTTGGCCCACAAGGTGATTGTTGACGACTTGAGATTGAGCCGTCATGAGTTGGGTAAAGTTCATTAGGGCATCCCTCAACTCCGCATTAGTCATATCACCCTCAACAAAAAGAGCTTGACGCATAGGAGGCACTTGAGGTCCTTGGGGTTCCGGAGGTGATTGAGGTTCTTGAAGAGGAACCTCCTCATTTTCCTCCCCTAAGCCAACAATAGAAACTTGTCAACATGGGGAAGGACTCTCTCATTTGGTACACCTCCCTCCTCCCTTCTAGCGGTCGATCTCCTCGTATTCATGTCCTAAAAACACAAAAAGAAGAGGTTGAGAAAAGACACCTTGTATACTCGACTCTAAGGCACGATATTAGAATAGATAAGAAAGTGAAACTTCTAGCATCCTATAGCCTCTTGTCCATGGATGTGTCGCGACTCACACCAATAAACAAGATACTACTAGATGTGGCTTTTGAGACTTTTAGACCTACAACTATTTCCCAAAACCTTATGATCTGATATCAAGTCTGTCACGACCCGAAAGCACCCCCTAGAAGTTAGGGAAAACCTTCGAATCATGAACGGGCGGACTTGACCCTTTTGGGTCTCGTACAATCCCTCTAACTAGAATTCATAACATAAAAGATGAAAAGTAGTGCAGAATTAAAACTTCTCACGATAATCATAATAAAAGAAGTCTTTTCATAAATACTAGGAAATCTTATCGTCACAAGCCAACTTGAAGACACAACTTAGAATCTTAGGGACATGTCCCTTTACAATAAAAGTAAATAAATTTTAAGTCTTAATAAAGGAACTAAGAAACATAAAACTATGTCCTCGAATATATGAGGACATACCCAATTCTTGAGAGATAGAATTCCCAAGCTTCAACTCCGATCCTCCCAAAAGGGCTTACAACCTATACTCATAAGGTATATAAAAGTATTGGGTTAGTACAAAAATGTACTAAGTATGGCATATGCAAAAGCATACGAAAAGGGAATTTTAGTCAAATAACTTTTTATGCAATTTAAATATAATATTCATGAATTTAGAAACAATCCAACATAAGAATCGTCATTTAACACTTAAGGAAAGACTCACATAATTTTTGAACCAAAAGAACACTTTACAGTAACTTTACTAAAACTTACAGTAAACTAAAAGGAACATTACAGTGAACTTACTAAACTTACAGTAAAATTGAATAAAGCATTACAGTGAACATTTTGAATTCTTACAATGAAGACCTTACAGTGAATGGCACGGTCCAAGTCATATGAACTCTTTTTCCTTTGAAGTTGCCCTAACCCAAGGTTATCCTAAGACTCCCTAAGGTGAGCCAAGAAGGGATCTTCATTACACCTCCCTTCAAAGCACACCCACGCGACCCTTAAAACCACCAAATCTTAATCTTACTTCATTTGAAATCAAATCCACGCCTTTGGCTAACATATGCAAAACACTCATGGAAGTATAGGTCACACTAAGTGCAATGTGAGAGTAGAATCCCCTACTACCACTCCAACTTAGTGCTCCTAATGGATTCCATTTACTCAAGTACTCCACAATAATCATCCATAACACCACACCATAGTACTCATTCACACAGATTTAATGAAAGTACTCTTCTCCCATAGAAGGTATAGGTCACACCAAGTGCAATGTGAGAATAGCATCTCATACTACTACTCCTACTTAGTGCTCCTACTAGGTAACTAATGTGGATCGAGAACTTCACGACATTCATACACAATATCAACAATATACAAATTAACTAGTTTCAAATCAATTCTTTTGTGGGAGTTAGCTTAACCGACAAAGACCATGAGAGCTAGACATGGAATCCCGATATTAACCCCTATCGGATGAGGGATCCTTACTTGCCTAGTGTAAGGTCATGCTTCTTAGCGTTTACATGGCTTTTCAAATAGCTACACATATACGGGCGTATAGTTAAGGGATAAGAAGATTGTTACAAGGTAACTCACTCTCTACTAACGAGGAGTACTCATCTCAAGAGGTACTTTGGATTACAACATCTCAACTCACGAAGTGTAATCCACCTCCCCTTAATATCCTCTCGGTGCTAGGCATAACTCCCCATGGATTTCTCAACATAATATTCTATCTTAGAAAGCTGACTAGGAATGGAGAGGTTGCTACAAGACACTACATCTGAAATCACGAAGTGGTCCACCTCAAGATCCCCTTTTTACTCAACTTGGTATAATACATTCTTTAAAGTGTGTGTGTACATGTGCACACCTTGCATATAAGCATCATTTCATTCTTATCAAGTTCTACACATAGCATAATTTCATTCTCATCAAGTTTTACACATACTTTAACCTTGATTCATCAAGTTTCACACTCTACATGCTTCTCAGTCATATACTTCATTTAGACATAAACTAGGTCAAACATGCAATTCAAGCTACACCAAACACAATACAAGACCCATTTACAATATATCGTCATTTCACATATTAGAGCTTCAAGGGTACATAGACAAAACATACTAAATAACATCAAGTTCATCAATTAGCAGCGCCACCCATAAGGTGGACCATACCACTCAAATAGCAATTCATAATAAGAACTATACAATGAGAGCAACTCATCAACAAATCAAACCATCATCACCCATAAGCAATTTATCAATATTTAACCATATTAAGGCCCTTAGGGCAGTAGCTATACCAACATGACAAATACAAGAAGACCCAAGTTCATACCCTACTCAAGTCATGCTCACATAACCCATTTTCAAGCCAAAAGTTGAAGTATGCATAAATAAGAGTTTACTAGAGTTTTAACATCAAAATCATCAATTCAAACAAAGATAAATACATTTAAACCATTAGAACTTAAATACAAGAAGACCCATTCTAGAAATCAAAGTTAGAAGAAGTTTGAGTTTTGAAACCCTTTTGAAAACCTTTTTGGAAGTTGGCTTCTTGAATGAAAAGATATTCAAGAATGTATACCATACCTCACTAAGCAAGCCAAATCCAAGAGTTTTTGATGAAGAGACACGTCCAACCAGCCCTCCTATCCTTCCTTGACCTCTAGTTTTCAATGGATTCTTGAGAGGGTTTGTCTTTAGAGAGAGAGTTTGAAATTTTGAAGTGAGGGTCTTGTCTATGTCTAGGGTTTAAAACTAAATTAATATAACCTAAAAACACTAAAATTATCCACCTAGGGTCTTAAAAGACTTGGGCTGTATTTACATAAAACACCCCAAGTTTGCAGCCACTTAACAGGCTTGGCAGGTCTAACAGACGAGACCTTTATCAACGGACCATTAGGGAGCCAACGGACCATTGGTAGGGTCTCGTTGGGGGATACTTAGCTCCAAATGGAGCATGGCCAATCTTAACTCACTGGTACAATCAACGCCCTAGGTAAATGGACCATTGAGGGACCAACGGACCATCCTTAGGGTCGTCGATGGCCACTGATATTTGGCAGATTTTGCCCAAGTATTGGGCCCTTCATCTAGGCACCCTTGTGGGTCCTAGGTGGGGTCGTTCTCGGACGTTAAACCCCTAAACTAAGTAGTCTAGGTCTTAGGAACATCCAATGCAAGTTTCAAGTAAAACAAACACGTAAAAGTCATCCAAACACACCAAGACACACAAGTACATTCTAAGGCAGACCATCCAAACGTCATGGACGTTCTTGGTCGATTGAACTACAAAGTTAACCAAAATTCACACACTGCCTAACGACACTAAACTAACTCAGTTTAACTTAAAATCAACTCAATAAAAAACCATGAGGCTCTAGTTCACCTTAGTTTGTTTTGGGACGTTATACACGTGATGGTTGCACGATGCACAGCTACCACGAGAATCTGCCTGCGCGCAGCTGCCTTGGCAGCTTGCTCGCCCAAGTGCGGGTTCTCCCCAAGAACCCTTCCGGTGATCCTTAGTGTGTCATGACTGCACTTTTTGACCCTAAATACTACACTATACCTATTCAAAGTATTTTTGCAAGTTTTGGACTCCATATGACCCTCCGATACCTTCACCAAACCTAGTGATGACAACTAGTTAAGTGTCGCTAGTTTCCAAACGTTAAGGCTTTTCTTTAATCCTATTGCTCCAATACTTCTCAAAAAAGTTATTTATACTTATTTAGGTCTAAACCATCATTACTCAACATATAAGGCTCTAGTATAAGTTGTTCAAATTTCCGGGTGTGTCATGCTTATACCATATAGTATGAGTCCAAGATTTAGACTCCAAAATTTCTCCCATTGAGTTGGTCCCCGTAGTGAGGGAATTTCCAGAGGTCTTTCCTAATGATCTTCCCGGTTTATGTAAAATGATTTCACGGTACTTTCAATGCTTTTTCCTATAGTTTAGTGTGTGTCTAGGGCCTTTTTGTAGTAGTTTTAATGTGTTTTTATCTGTGTTTTATAGGAAAGTTGTCGAAAACGGAAATGCAAAAGGCTGTACAGAAATCACTGGAGAAGTGACCCACGAAGCCATCGACAGCCTGTCGTCCCATCGACGTACTGTAGGTGGTGACCTTCGATTAAAGGTTCACTCATCGGGAAGCAACTCGGGGAATTCTGTCCAAGTAGGGAGCTACAAAAGGATCGACGGTCCGTTGACTGATCGACGGACCCTCCTGCAAAATCTTTGATCAGATCAGAGAAATATACCAGTACCCGATGTTGAAGAAAAGCTAAGTATGGAATGACGAGAAGCATCGACGGCCCGTAACTGAATCGACGGATCGTGATGTTGGTCCGTCGATTGGATCAGAGAAGATACAAAAGTTAAGGTTGAAGAAAAAGATAAGTGTTGACCGACGGAGGCAGTCGACGGTCCGTCATTCCACCGACAAACCGTCTGTGGGGTCGTCGATTGAATCCGTATTTTCTGGACAAACTTTCCTTATTTATTTTCCTTTTATTTTAGTACAATGTCTTTATAAATACGATGTGAAACCTCTTTTTGGGGTTGGATCTTTTATTATTTTTCATACTTTTTGTTCTTGGAGATTTGACTTTGCAACTTGGCAATTTATTCATGTTTCTGGAATCAATTACCAAGTGAATTTTGTTGTTTCAAGTATTATTTCTGGATTTTCTTCAAACTTGTCAAAGTAAGTTCATGAATTATTGTTTATCAACTATGAATTGTGTTCTTCTAAGCATGGGTAACTAAATCCAAAACTAGGGTTGTGGGATCCATGGGTGATTAACAAAGTAAAACTAGCTAAATAACAATTCTAGAATAGGTTCTTGCATGTATTGATAATTCTTTCGCTTAGAAGTCTTTTTAACGAGTGCACGCGTTAGAACTCGCCCTATTTCCACTTGCCGGACCAAGGGGGTAGTTAATACGAAAATAATTATCAACATAGATTTAGTTTGACGCTATCTAATAGGCTAGTTTCGATTGGTGCAAAGTAATAATTAAGATATACATCGAATATGATGCTTAATATGAAGTAAAGGTAAGGATTAGTAACTTAGACACACGTAGACGGACCAAGATACGGGGTGAAATTCTCTAAATGCTGGACCAAGGATTTACAGATACCTAACTTATCACTTTTTATGCAAGACACTAGGAAGGAATTGTTATAGCTAGGATTACAGCGTTATGAACCTATGGGGAACATTTACACCTTAGTTTCTCTCACAACTTGATAAACACAAAATATTTAATCTTCCTACTTGTTTTACTTAGAAATAATTAAACACTTTTGTTTCACAAAAACCCCCTTTTAATTAACTATTTTCGGAAAGAACTTGACTAAATAGACGTAATTGTATGTTGAAGTTAAGTCTAACCCATTTTCCTCGTGGGATCAACCTCAACCTACTTGTTGGGTTCTTTAGTTGATACAACCGCTTATACTTCTGTAAAGAAGTCTAATTTGAGTGTATAAAATTTTGGTACCGCAGCCGGGGACATTGTCTTTTAGATAAACTTTAAGCACATTACGGAATTTAAGTCAACAATTTCCTAATTTTTCTTTTTCTTTTGTTTTTGTCTCTCTCAGGTCTAGCTCTAGTGTATGCCAAGTACACGGAGCCGAGGAGAACCAATCATCCCATTTGATCCTCAACTTAATCGGACACTACGCAGAATAATAAGAAACATAATCTCGAAAATCTGGGTGATGGGATCAACCGTCAACTTCCTCCGCCGATTGATGCTCACAACTGAGTGATAGTGGAGAACCCTGGTGATGGTGCTTTGAGGAGGCAACCTCCCATCCCACGTCCTCAAGAATTCTATAGGGCCAACATTAACATCACTGACTCTGATACGCCTCTTGTTCTACCTCCTCTACCACAGGGTCACACGTTCGTGGTAACTAGTAGTTTGATGCAGATGTTCATTGCCAGAGGTTTGTTTTTGGGGCTACCATATGAGGATCCACATGCTCACATCGGTAAACTGAGGTCGGTGTGTAAGAGTTGTGTAGGGAGTCCAGACTTGGACATGGATGTTCTCAGTTTAAGGGTGTTCCCTCTCTCACTAACGGGAGAGGCCGCAACTTGGTTCACCGAGTTACCCTATAATTCGATTTGTACTTCAGACCAGTTGAGAGATGTGTTCCTAGCATGGTATTACCCGGTGTTTTAAAAGATCAACCACAAAGATAGAGTGAACAACTTTGTGGCATTGCCTGGGGAGTCGGTGAGCAGCTCTTGGGATAGATTCACCATATTCGTAAGAAGTGTTTCAAACCACCGCATTGATAATGAGTCGCTGAAGGAGTACTACTATCGGGGGCAAGATGATAATAATAAGGCAGAGCTTGATACTATTGCGGGTGGTCCTATGGTGAGTGCACATATGTAGAGATCGTGGAAAATTAGACAAATTTCCCGAAATAGAAAGGCTTGGAGCACAAGGAAGTCAGACACTGGAGAAACACCTTTGCGGTGCAAGCTACGCACAACCCAGCAGCATATGAGATTCGTGAAGAGATGGCTCAAATGAGAACTGAGCTTGGGTTGGTGTTGAAACATGTCACTAGGGGTCCAGAGAAAGTAAATGCGGTGAATTATTTGACTAAACCACCACCCCTAGCGGATGACTACTACTATGAAGAAGATTCTTATGAAGGGCATGAGCATACAGGGTGTTTCTGACCTAACGCCCAAGGCTCCAATCACGAGAATTGGCGCCAAGGTCAAGGAAATCAAGGTTGGAACTATGGGAATTACAACAGAGAAGGCCATTATGTTTGAGAGGAAAACTACAACCGCGACAACAACTTCAACCGGGGTAACTATGGTAACGAAAACGGTCGAAGTGGTCTCTATGTTCTGCCTCAAAATAGGGAAGTTACTCCTAGGGATGGTGGAGGTAGTATGGCGCGAGTTGAAGATATGATGCAAAAGATGATGAGGAGGTTTGATGCAAGTGATGACCACACCAAGGAGTTGAGAGGTGATTTGGCTAATATTGGGAAAATGGTGGATGCACATGCAATCTCAATCAAGCATCGTGAATTGAAAATGGCCCAATTGTCTACTACTATGAACCCACGTCAACCGGGTACTCTTCCTAGCAACACCGTCCTAATCCGAAAAATGATGGACATTGCATGGCAGTCACTACTCGAGGGGGTAAGCAAACTATTGATCCACATATGCCGTCTGGCATAGAAATGAGGTGAGAAAAGATGATGAGGTAGTGGAAGATAGTGGTGAGTTGGTAGACAAAGGAGTGAAAGAAGCAGAGATACCCCAAAAGGTGATCTCCGTTCCTAGACCACCACCACCATTCTCGCAAAGATTGGTAAAGAAGACAGAGGATGGTAAATACCGGCATTTTATTACTATGTTAAAACAGCTTTCCATCAATGTCCCTTTGATAGAAGCTCTTGAACAAATGCCCGGTTATGCTAAGTTTATGAAAGATATGGTTACTAAGAAGAGATCGGTAAGTTTTGAGGATGATGAGCGGATGCAACATTGTAGTGCTATTGCTACAAGGTCTCTTGTGCAAAAGAAAGAAGATCCGGGCGCTTTCACTATTCCGTGTACCATAGGGTTGTTACACTTTGCTAAAGCACTATGTGATCATGGTGCAATCATAAATCTCATGCCTGTCTCTATTTACAACAAGTTAGGGTTGGGTGACCCAAAGCCCACTGCGATGCAGTTATTGATGGTCGATCGAACGGTCAAGAGGCCTATTGGGATACTCCATGATGTGTTAGTAAAGGTGGAGTCATTTATATTTCTGGCCAATTTTTTGATTCTTGACTGTGAGGTGGACTTTGAGGTCCCTATTATTCTTGGGAGGCCGTTCCTTGCTACCGTTTGTGCCTTGGTTGACATGGAAAAAGGGGAGATGAAGTTTTAGTTAAACAATGAAGAAGCGACTTTCAACATTTGTAGGTCCATGAGGAAGAGTGGTGAGCTCCAAACGGTATCTGCAATATCTAACAGGGTTGAGAGTACGTTTGAGGTACAAATCGAACAGCGCCTTGGTGTTGAGGCACTAGCAGCGGTGATCTTGAATTTTAAGAGTGATGGTATTGAAGAGTATGGGTCATTGGTTGCGGCACTTGATCAAGGTAATTTTCGTTTCAAACCAAAGAAATTGGAGTTAGATATGAAGCATCGCGAGTCTCCACCAGCGAAACCATCTATTGAGGAGGCCACAAAATTAGAGCTTAAGGTTGTACCACCTCATCTGAGGTATGTATTCTTGGGAAAAGATGACACTTTGCTGATAATCATTTCATCGAATTTGAATGTTGAGCAAGTAGAGTGTCTGGCAGAAGTGTTAAAGTGGTTCAAACGAACCATTGGTTGGACTATTGCGGACATTATTGGGATTCCACCCGGTATTTTTTCACACAAAATCCAACTCATGCCTGATCATAAGCCAATTATTGAGCATCAAAGACGGTTAAATCCACCTATGCAAAAGGTAGTGAAGAAGGAAATTATTAAGTGGTTGGATGCCGGAGTCATACATCCCATAACAGATAGTAGTTGGGTATGCCCTGTTCAGTGTGTGCCCAAAAAGGGGGAAATGACAATGGTTCCTAATGAGAAAAACCAGCTTGTTCCAATGAGTCCGGTGACCGGATGGAGAGTGTGTAAGGACTACCAGAAGTTGAATGCATGGACTGAGAATGACCATTTTCCTATGCCCTTCATGGATCAAATGTTAGATAGGCTTGCAATAAAAAGGTGGTATTGTTTTCTTGATGGATATTCAGGGTACAATCAAGTCTTTATTGCACCAGAGGATCAAGAGAAAACCACCTTTACTTGCCCTTATGGGACTTTCGCATTCAATAGGATGCCTTTTGGGTTGTGTAATGCACCGGCTACTTTTCAGAGATGTATGATGTCGATATTCTCCGATATGGTAGAGGACACTATTGAGGTGTTTATGGATTATTTTTCAGTTATTGGCGACTCCTTTGATCGTTGGTTTAGTCACTTGGCCGAAGTTGTCAAAAGGTGTGAAGATTGCAACCTTGTGCTAAATTTGGAGAAATATCACTTCATGGTGAAAGAGGGTATTGTATTGGGCCATCGCATATCAGAGAAGGGGATAGAGGTTGATCGAGCCAAAGTAGAGGTTATTGAGAGACTTCGTTCACCCATCTCTGTAAAAGGTGTGAGAAGTTTTCTTGGGCATGCCGGCTTCTATCGGAGATTTAGTAAGGATTTCTCAAAAATTGCACATCCTCTGTGCAAGTTACTTGACAAGGAATGTAAATTTTAGTTTGATGAATCCTGTCTAAAGGCATTTGGAGTGTTGAAGGAGAAGTTGGTCTCTGCGCCCATAATTATTTCCCCGGATTAGATTAAGCCATTTGAAGTAATATATGATGATAGTGGGGTTGCTCTTGGTGTGGTGTTGGTACAAAGAAGGGATAAAATCTTTCACCCCATTTATTATGCTAGTAAGTCACTAAATGAAGCACAATAGAACTACACGGTGACTAAGCAAGAGATCATTGCGGTGGTATTTGCTTTCGAATTTTTTTTCTCCTATTTGTTTGGCACAAGAGTTATAGTGCATACTGACCATTCTGCTTTGAGGTACTTGGTGGCAAACAAGGATGCAAATCCAAGGTTGATTAGATGCGTGCTACTATTGCAAGAGTTCGATTTTGAGGTGAAAATAGAAAAGGAACCGAAAATCAAGTTACCGATCACTTGTCCACATAAGAGGATAAAGCTATGTGAGAGTTGGGTGAAAAGGCCGAAATTGATGACACATTCCCAGATGAGCATGTATTGGCCGCTTCTCATGACTTGATTCCATGGTTCGCCGATTTTGCGAATTATATGGCTAGTGATATCATCCCATCGGACTTATCCTTTCATCAGAGGAAAGATTTCATGCGTGATGTGAAAAAGTTCTTTTGGGATGAGCTTACTTATACCGGAGTTGTGCCGATGGACTTATTCGCCGTTTTGTGCCAGAAGTTGAGATGCAAAGTGTTTTGGAGGCATGCTATTCCTCGCCTGTGGGAGGGCATCATAGTGGTATCCGGATCGCCCATAAGATTTTGCAGTATGGGTACATTGGCCAACCATCCACCAAGATGCTCATGAGTTAGTCAAGGCATGTGATAGTAGCCAAAGAGATGGAGGTATTTCGAGAAGGCAAGAGCTCCCTTTGAATCCCATTCTAGTAATTGAGTTATTTGATGTATGGGGCATTGATTTTATGGGCCCGTTTGTGAGTTCTCATGGGATGAAACATATTCTTGTGGCGGTGGATTATGTGTCAAAATGGCTGGAAGACGTAGCACTTGCAAACAATGAAGGGAAGAGTGTCACCGCGTTCTTGAAAAAGAACATATTTTCTAGATTTGGCACCCCTAGGGCCATTATTAGTGATGGGGGATCCCACTTTTGCAACAAGTTGTTCAAAGGGTTATTGGAGAAATATGGGGTTCGCCAGAATGTAGCCACTCCTTACCATCCACAGTCTAATGGGCAAGTTGAGGTATCTAACAGAAAAATCAAGCAAATTCTGTCAAAAACGGTGAATTCTAATAGAACAGATTGGTCAAGGAGGCTTGATGATGCTCTTTGGGCCTACCGGACAGCATACAAGACCCCCATAGGTATGTGTCCATATCAACTTGTATATGGGAAGTCTTGTCATTTGTCGATTGAGTTAGAGCACAAGGCCATGTGGGCGATGAAAAAACTGAAGATGGATTAGAATGAAGCAGTGGAGCTGAGACTAAATGGGTTGAATGAGCTTGATGAGTTTCGTCTAAAATCATACGAAAGTTCAGCCCTCTACAAAGAAAAGATGAACAAGTACCATGACCAAAAGATTGAGAAGCGCAAACTTGTAGTTGGGGACTTGGTGCTTTTGTTTAACTCTAGGTTGCGCTTGTTTCCGGGCAAACTCAAGTCCAAATGGACTGGTCCATTCTTAATCACTGAAGTGTTCCCACATGGTGCGGTTGGGTTGGAAAACAAGGAAGCTTCAAGGTTCATGGTAAATGGGCAAAGAATCAAGATCCACCTCGGGCATGCGGACAGTGCCAATGAAGTGGTTGAGGCATATCACCTTGATAAAGTCTGAGTAATCAAGAGTCTTGCGTCGTTCTGCGACGTTAAATCAAGCTCTTATTGGGAGGCAACCGAATGTGTATCCTCTAGCCAACAATAGTTTTTCTTTTCATTGTCGGAATAGTTGCACTCTTTTGGTTTTACTCAATGTCATGTGTAAACTTTCTTTTATTTCTTTTAGATTGTTGGCTAGAGAGTAGTTTTGGGTCCGTGTCTTCAAAAAAGTGTCTACAAAACACAAAAAGAATGGCTTAATGGGTGCTCAATGTGCAGGGACCAAACCACAAGAATTCTGCATAAATTGGTCTGGTGCACAAATCTACGGACCAACCGCCGGACCGTCATTCCATCGATGAACCGTCGATGGTGCCCGTAGATGCCAAGTATGTTTTAAAGTTCTTCTAAACTAGGGTACAACCGACCGACCCAACCCGACCGACTATACAAGGTTATAAATGTTCATTTACCCTCCCACACCTTTTTAAATTCCCCCCAACCGTTTCCCTCCCTTATGCCCTTAACTCCACATTAACTCCCACCATCACCCACTGAAAAATTTCTTCAGATTTCTACAATTCCCAAACTCCTAGAATGTACCAAAGCATACCCTCTCCAGTTCCTCCTCCATTTCCCTTGTTTCTTCGGTCGGTGTTTGAAGGCGGTCACTTATTTTGGTATTGCAAGATCACCCACCCAGTTCACCCCACTACAACTTACATGTATTTCATGTTCTTTTGCTCAATGAATGCTCATTCATCTGCTTGTGGATTCGAATATATTGTATGTGGGTCTTGACTTAGGGACATAATTGAATGTTAAACTTGTTAAAATTGGGTTCCATATCCCTTAGAATAAGAGAAAATGAATGGGCTAGGGGTGAAATCTGTGTATAGTCTATTGATTGTTGTTTTTCTGACATAGGGCTTGTTAATATCTTAGAATCCATGGTTTAATTTGGCAAAATTGAAGCCTTTGGGATGACGAATTGGTCTTTTTCTTGTTATTGCATGTTGAGTGAACTAGTGTGCTTGAACTTGTCCATTTGTGTGGTAAAACCCAAGTCCTGAAAATCTGTCTTTGACCGACTGAATGCAACCCCGTCTATGGACTGTAGGTCAATCGACGGACCGTCGATGGGGTCTGTCGATGGCTACACTGTGTACTTGCTCAACTCTGGGACAACGGAAGTGGACTACGGTCCATCGATTGATCGATGGGCCGTTCTGCACTTCCCTCGTTTCTGTCAAAAACATTGCTTTGTGAGCTTTCAGAAATTATTCTAAGTGTCAAACGACGGAAGTGGACTACAGTTCATCAATTCATCGATGGGCCGTTCTGCACGTCCGTCGTTTCTAACTACAAGTTCTGTGGAACTGTGACTTATGAAATTTGCTAAGTATCCACCGACGGACCATATCAACGGACCGTCGATTCATCGACGGGCCGTCGATAGTGCCCGTCGCCCAATTCTGCAGTTCTGCACTTAACTGCGTCTTTTGTTTCCAGATTTTGTTTTGCTTGTGTAGATTTATTCCAATGAGACTAATAAGGTGTTTTTAAGGTACTTATGGCCCCAAGACCAGACATCGTCTATTCTAGGGGGAGGTCCAATTCCGTGGCACCATCTTGGCGCTTGATTATATCGTCTGATGATGAGAGGGATCCAGAATATGTGCCCCCAGGTACCTAGACCCCGACACCAGCTACTAGAGCCACTCGAGGCACTCCCAAGAAGGTGGCGCCCGGCGTTGTCACTGCCTCCCAGTCTGATGAGGAGCGCATACTGATCGGCACACCGTCTGGGTATGCTCGAGTTCTGAGGGAGCGTCTGGCTTCGAAGAGGCCTCCGGTTCTGAGTCCTCCCACTCTATAGGGTTGAATGAGGCCACTGCCTCGGGTTTCGGATCACAGGGAGCCACTCTCCCAACCTGTCCTGCCCGCAATGCCTCATCTGATGAGGCCCAGGGTTCGGAGTCTGTTTCGGCACCCCAATTTGAGGTTCCTGCACCAGTGGCTGATTAGCCCAGCTAGTGGTGCGTAGATGACCATTACCAGATTTACAGGCATGCAAAGTTTCTGAACGACAAGGGGGTGATGACCCGGACTTTGACAGTTGAGCGGAGAGTTCTTACAGGGAACATACACACAGTCCCTGCAGTAAACGACTTATTCACCCGCCATGAGCTTGAGTGGATGGCTCGGAGTGTGGGACCTTATAGAGAGGAGATGGTGCGGGAGTTCTATGCCTCTTACATAGCGGCTCTCCGAGGTTCTTTTGATAGGCGGGCTAACCCTGCGAAACATGCACCGCTCACAGATGTCCGCATTCGAGGCTAGCGGGTGGATATCTCTTCTCCTGCCATTCGCCACTTTCTATACGGTGAGGCAACTGATGCCGGAAGGTTCCCCTCACCCTAAAGTTTGACAACATTTGGGACGTGGTAAAAAATTGCCATTTTCAGCGGGACAAAGATCTGAGAGAGTCCACCAAGAAGTGGATTGCCCAGCTGATATTCGTAGAAACTGAGGGCGCTGGGTGCTGAACCCCGGAAGCCTTATCATTAAGTAGCTGCAGATAACATAATTACCTAGGATAGAGCGATCTTGGTAGCAGCGATGGTCGCCGGGTTCGAGATTGATTTTCTGAGATTGATGATCTTCGTCATCCATGAGAGGGATTTTAAGTCCTCTACCACTTATTCATTTGCCTCTATGATTTTCAGTTGTGCAGGAATGCTAGAATGCCCATTTGGCACATAGATGTCCTCTGTACTCCTACCGGGACAGTGGATATCGGTCTCATTAAGGATGAGGCCAATGAGGCGGCACCCGAAGAGGGCCTAGATTGGATGTGCAGCCGTTGGGTGAGAACTTGGCGGATACAGTAGAGCAAGCCCAAGGGGATGATCATGCTGCTTCAAAACCTACCGACACCACTGTGGTTGAGTCTGCCCCTTGCACTAGTAGGGCACCGAGTTCCTCCCGGTCTACACCACCATCAGCAGTACTGGTCGCGATTGCTAGTGTCCAGAATCTAGAGGCCCAGATGGCCACTTTGCTACACCATATCCAGCCTTCGATGCAGAAGTCCATTGTTGAGGCTAAGGACTAGATTGAGAAGAAGTTAGCTTAGCAGACGGAGAGGAGGATTCAGGCGCTCCAGCAGTGACTTGATATTTTTGAGTTGAGGGTCCTATCACGCCCAGCCCCCACCATTGATTGACTGTAAGACCTCGAAAATCAGATAAGGTGTCTAGAGCCTAACATGTTCGTCTTATCGTTATAAGGTTCTAAAATGCCTTATTATGTGATATAGAGGCAGTGTGCAAAGTTTGAAGTGATTTGGAAGTTGAACGTCAAGGGACGTCCAAGACGTTCGACGAATAGTCGCTTATGTGCCTCATGTATGTATGCATGCCTAAATTGTGTGAAATGAGTCAAATAAGTATTGAAATGGTGTTAAATGATGTTTAATGTTATTGTATGAAGTTTCGTAAAGTTTGGAGGTCAAACGCCCAAGAACGTCCAAGACGTTCGAAAGATAGACCCTAAGACTTTCATCGTATGTCATGTTGGGGTCAAGGCTGTTTGGACGTCTTGTAGGTGTTTGTTTTGGATGAAACTTATGTGGTAGGTCTATAACATGCTAAGGTTTATAATCGCGTTGGAAACGTCCGGGTACGACTTCTAAAGGGCCCCACAAGAGGCCCCAAAAGAAGGACCTCAAGGCTGCCTAAACACTGCCTGGGCAGTGTCTCTTGACGGACCCAATGATGGACCGTTGGGCCCCCAACGGACCGTCAAGCAGGTCTCGTCGAAGGAGACTTGTCTTGGTCAGGTTGTGAGCCAAGAAATTGGCTAAGTGTCCTGTGACGGAAGGCTGCCACGGCCCGTCATGGCCATGACGCCCCGTCATGGGCCACGTCGCGGCTGCCTGTGAGTTGGCTGCCTGCGTGCTGCCACTTAAAGGGGTGAATGGTAAATTCACCCCACGTCCTAACCTGACAATAATAGGTTTAATTAAGTGATTTTAGGTATATATAAGCCATCCAAAACGTGACCAACCCATTCTCAAATCCCCTCACTCAAATTGAACCCTTCCCTTCCCAAAATATTCTCTCTAGAAACCCCCATGGTTTTTGAAGCTCAAGAACAGCTTGTAGATGGGATTCTCATGGGTTCTTCATCAAGTTTTATGGGTCTTCATGAAGATTAAGGTATGGTGATCCTTCATCTCTAAGTAACCTTTCACTTGGAGAGTTCTTCTCAATGTTTTTCAAAGAAATCTTATGAACAAGTTTCCAATCTTCCAATCTAGCCATGGGTTCTTTCTCAAAACGTTTCTAAAGATTAAATCATGATGAATTAGTATTAATATGATGATTTGAATGTGATTTCACTTCAATTGCATGATGAACCCATGTTCCTTCCAAAAATGGTTTAGCTCTTGAAAGGGTTTTGTGATTATGGCTTGTTCTTGATGAATTGGTGATTCTCTTATGTTGAATTGCTTGTGGTTATTGTTATTGACACTAAATGATGTTGAATTGATGATGATAAGTCCATGATGATAAATATATGAAGTTTTGAGCATGAATAACCTATGTTTCTATATGTTGTCTTGAAGACGATTGTGAGATCGGTTGTGTAGGCTCTTGATTATGTATGAACTGCTGTAGCTACTCTTTTAGGGTGATGTAATGGATGAATTTTGTAAGTATAAATCCTTAATGTTCAAATTAAGAAGGGCTTGCATGAATTGGTATAGATTCTTTTAGGTTATGAAGTCAAGAGGCTAAGTATGTGATGGATCTTGAATTGTGATTAGATGATGCATGACTTAGGCTTGATTTCTTACCTAATTAGCTACTGCCTTAGACTTACATATGTATGAACTATGATCTAAAATCAATGTAAGGGAAGTTAGCTAATGACCTATGTTATTCTACTTTCCTAGTATGTTGATATGTTTCATTATGTTATGGCATAACCTTGTAGCGACTTGTACATGGTTTCTTATATGTTTAAAGTACATATAGCTACTGCCATTTATGTGTTTTATTGATGAATAAGGTGTATTGATCAATGATGATCAAAGGGTGAGAAATTTGTAAGAATGCTTAATTCCTCTACTCATCTACTTCTCTATTCTTTATAGAAATGTTGATGAAGCCTTGTATGGCATTGTGTGGTATGGTCCACTTATGGTGGCGGTGTTTACTTTATTGTCATTATATATGTGTTGACCATGGCCATGAAGGCAAATTGATGAACTTATGAACATATGCTTAAAATGATACTATGAGAAGCTTATGCCTACTTTCCTATTCTAGTTGTGAATTAGGTTATGTGGCTATTGTATGGGCATGTGTATAACCATGTTAGGGTATTATATAGGTGCTGCCATTGATGTGTTAAAGTGGTTAATATCCTTTACCCATGTATCCCTTATATGGAAGTGTAAATAGCTAAAGTTAGGAGTCTTGATTATAATGTATATATAGTCTTGTCTTCTATGTTATTATGTGTTGTGTGCTATGTGCTTGGAAGTGTAATGTGGTCCAATAGGGTGGCTGACTTAAGGAGTTATTGATAGCCATTATGTGATCATGTTGGTTAATGTACACACTCTCTCGCTTACATGCATATTACGAGTAGTATAAGTCATTGAGTCTAAATGAAAGGTAGTTCTCATATTCACTAGTGTCTACTACTATGCATACTAAGGTGATGTTTATGAATGTATGATTTGTATTCCCTTACTAGGATGACTTGATAGGTGTACTAGTATGGACAAGGGTATGGGACCTTGTCTATGCATTGCACATGTATATCTTGATAGGATAGTTCCTAGGTTTGGTTCTTATGCATATGAAGGATGATTATATGAACATGTTATGAATATGATATGATGATGTATGAATGTGTATAGTGTCTTAGTAGGTTTATATGAAAGGATTGCTCATATAGTTATGCCTATAGACTTATGCATCGATATATGAACATGTGTGACTTGATTTGTTATGTGAAAGGTTTGCTCACATCTATATATACACTCACACACATGGATGATCTAGTTAGGGAGAAGAGGTCTAACTAGGAGGACCCAAGAATACTCCAAAACTAGATAGGTGCTTGAATATGCTATAAGCATATGAATGATGAATATCCTAAGACTATGTTTTATAAACAAAGGTAATAAAGGCTTTTCAATAAAGGGAACTTAGCTTAGCACCGAGTGAACTTGACATTGAGAGGTGTCGACTTCCCTTAGAGGAATATTCACCATTTGTCCCTTATAGAGTGTTGACTTCCCTTAGAGGAATAATCACCTATGGACCTACATATGGTGTTGACTTCCCTTAGAGGAATACTCACCTATGTACTTACATGAAGTGTTGACATTCCTTGAGGAATATTCACTCATGTTTTCTCATGAGGTGAGGCCCCATTACCAAATGGTATATAGAGGGAATACCTATCTCTTAGTTCCATAAACTATGCTTGCCACATAGGATCTAGCAAAGTGAATTCACTTGATATGCTAGCATATGTGTTAATGTTCTACCTTGGCTAGGTAGTAACACCTTCCTTTGGTGTAAGGCTCTACAACACCAAATTCCATGATTAGCACCCATGGTCTTAGTGTCGGTTAAGGCTATGGTTTCCCTAAAGGTAAAATGGACAATGGAAGTAATTGAATAGGATCCTAACTAGGAGGAATTAAGGTAAGTTACTTAGGATAGATGGAAGTAATGAACCCATCTAGACATTGCACAAGTGACTCCTTAGGAAGTCTTAGGAAGGTTCTCTAATGCATATGATTATGTATGTGTCCTTTATGTATGATGTTGTAGTCTTGGTTTGACTATGTTTATGTTGTACTATACTTCTATGATGGCATGTGTTGTCTTGTGTAGATACTATATATGGTATTCTCTTATGTTCCTAAGATGATGTATTGCACCAAGTATCTCTAAAGGATTTGTTAGTAAGCAAATGAATTGAAAGAAAGAGTTAATGTCAAGGAGAGTGAGTTCACTGTAAAGTGACCTCTCTTTGTACTTAAATTCTATATGTGCTTTTCTATGATGTTTGGCCTTTGATTGTGTTTCTATGACGTATGTGGATGATATAAATGATGTTAACAAAGGTTTTATGATGATTTACTCAAAATGGCATGAAGTATGATTTCAAAGGAAATGCCCCTTTTTAAATGCATGTTTTCGCATGGTTGCCATACGTAGTACATTCTTGTGCTAATCCCATTCTTCTTTACTTTTTACACAAAGTGTAGGTTATGGAAGGCTTAAAGGAGATCTATGATTGAGGAGCTTGATAGGTGTTTTTCTCAAGCTCAAGGAAAGGAATTCTTAAGTTCAAGGATGTCCTACTTATGTCTTTAATATGAAGTCTTTAAATATTGTATAGTTATGTAAGGTATCGTATGGGACGTGTCCCTAATGTATTCTAAAGTTATTGAGTCTAAGATGGCAAAGAGACTTAGAGTCTAAATCTGTATTATGACATATGTTTTATATATATGCGATGTGATGTTTCTAGCATATGATGTGCTACGAGAAGTTTTAAATTTTCCGCTAAATTTACTATGTCAATGCAATGAATGATATGAGAGGATTGTCTTAGACATCCGATAGGTCGACGACGCCGGTTACAATCCAAGATTGTACCCTATCTTCTAGGGTATGCTTTTGGGTTGTGACATTGACGACTCTTCAGGCGGCTGTGGCGAGTTTGCGGATTGATGTTGATGCGATACTTGACGCGAGGGTACCCGTGACTGAGGCCGCACCTGCGGAGCTTTAGGAGGATACAGTGCTTACTCTACTATTACGTACCACCACTGCGCCTCCGCCTCTGCCAAGTGAGCGTGCCAAGAGGCCCCGTTCCAGCCACACCAGTGAGAGTGAGGAGGCTCGGGCTAGAAAGAAGGAGCGGACAGATATGCAGGAGGAGAGACTCGTTGATTGATGAGGAGGCCCGGTAGATGAGGGCTCATGAGTTAGCTGCTGGGGCGTCTAGTTCCAGATTGGAGG
This sequence comes from Solanum sitiens, assembly GCA_016801875.1. Classification (NCBI taxonomy): domain Eukaryota; kingdom Viridiplantae; phylum Streptophyta; class Magnoliopsida; order Solanales; family Solanaceae; genus Solanum; species Solanum sitiens. The sequence continues at coordinate 563,378 of JABWTJ010000071.1, forward strand.
TCGGTGAGAGGAGCACCACTGAGGGTGCAAACATTACTGAGGGCATCACTGATGGTGTCCCTACTACTGAGTGAGCGGGCTCCGGGAAACCGGACTAGCCTTCTTGTTGATCTTCGGTGCTATGCGCCTCAGGTTTCCTTGACCTACCACCCTATCTTTTATTTTTCTTATGCATTGGGGACAATTGCATGTTTTTCTGTTGGGGGTTAGGTAAAAGGAAAGTGAGTTGTATGGTGATGTCTGAGTAACCAAACTCATGATCCTCTCTTGGTGGTTTTCTTACCTGTGTTCTTTTGCCCCAAGAGATTGATTACTTTAATGTTGAACCGACATGTGTAATATCTTGTACAAAGTATGAATGTGAAATCTAAAGCATGATGTCTAAATAATGAATGATATCTTGTTCTAAAGATAATGCTTGCATGATTAGGCATAATGAATGTTGAATTTGTTGGCTCTAAGCATGACATAGAGATACACCACTGCATGACCCCTATCTAACACTCGAACTAGGTGTCTGATAATCTGATAGGGTAATGAGGTGTCAAGAGAGTGTGAGGAAAGTTGATTGTTCTAGTGTTGGTACCTAGCTAGAACTTGCCTGGTTAGTCCTGCAAAAAGAAATCTGTGTTAGACAGTTAGGAAAGGATCATAGGCCCTTGTTCAGTTTAGCCAATCTTTAGCCTAAATGAAATACAACCAAATGAAATGGATCCCTTTTTGATCCAAATATTTTGAGCATACAATAGACCTTTCTTTTCTACCCAAACTCATCTTCCCTGGGTATAATGTGTTGGCCCTGGTCCCTCCTTGGACATGTGCACCTCAACTTAGGCCAAAAGCATAAGTTGAGGATGGCTAATGCAGAAACTGACCTCATCTTGGACCTGACCCAACCTTGGGTATTGTGTACCTCGACTCATGGCAAAGCCATAAGTTGAGGGTGGCTATTGAGTAATGTCAAGAAAAGTGGGGATGAAAAGATTAATGTGGAAAAAGAAAAGAAATAGTGCATAAGAGAAGTGACTCAATCAAAGCCATTATAAAAGGAAAAAAAAAGGGGGTGAAAAAGAAAGAATAAAAGAAGTGTTTAAGAAAACGTAAGAGTCATTTCCACATAAGGAGAAAATAAGGCAACGAGTACAAAAAAAGAAGAAGAGTATGGCATAATAGAGGATGAAAGAGGTAGGACGCTTAGCCGTAATATCAAGGAGGGCAACAAGTCACCAAAATGTACCCCTATGTATCAAACATGATGAGAGCCTACGTTATGCAGTGAAAAAAAGGGCAAGCCTATGGAGACAAGTACCAACTAGCTGTGAACTTATTTTGAGCATGAGTGTTGAAGAATGATCCTTATACTCAAATCTGAAATCACTGTGCGAAAAAAGAGTATAATTTTTTAAAGTAAGGGCACTAGTTGCAATATTGGAAAGTTTGTACCTTGGTGACAGATAAAATTGTAGAGGTATCAGTGCGTGGTGGTCTGTGTCATGATCTGATCCACATGAATGAGCCTAGTGAACCTAAGAGTAAAAACATGCACTAAAGCAATGAAAAAAGTCGGGATTGATAGCCATGTGATTGTGAAAGCTTAAAATAGGATACTTTTGTAAAAAAGTGTTGTGGTGATTCATAGTGCGTCGCTTGAGGACAAACAACGAATTTAAATTGAGGGTGTTGATGTACCGTGGTTTCACGATACTTTCTATAACGCCCCAAAATGAACTAAGGTGAACTAGAGCCTCATGATTTTTTATTGAGTTGATTTTAAGTTAAACGGAGTTAGCTTAGTGTCCTTAGGCAGTGTGCAAAGTTTCGTGAAGTTTGGAGGTCAAACGACCAAGAACGTCCAAGGCATTCGAAAGATATGCCTTGAGTCGACCTTGTACGTCTAGACGTGTTTCGTCGAGTTTTATGTGTTCGTTTTTGATTAAATTCATGTGAGAGGTGTTAAAATTATATATGATCATATTTGAGTTGGAAACGTCCGGGAAATTATCCCCAAGGACCATCGAAGGGTCCTTGAGGAAGGACCCAAAACCTGGTAAGCAGGCTGTCCCAGGCAGCCTTGATGACGGAGCAGTCGACGGCCAGTCATGGCTGTGACGCCCCTTCACAAGGTTCCGTCGTGGGGGAATTGTTCAAGGGTGTATAGGGGACCCTTGGCAAGCCACTGAAGCTTGCAACAGATGGTCAGGACGGGCCGTTGCACCCGTGACGCCCCGTCAAAAGCAGGTCATCGCAAGTCTTGTCCCTGTGCGCAGATTTTTCTGCCAAGTCAGGGGTGAACTTGTAAATTCACCCCACGTCTAAATAAGAGTTTGGAAGGTTTGTTAAGGGATTTTTAGTCTATATTAAATGAGTTTTAAACCCTAGACCTAGACAAGACCCCCCCCCCCCTCACTTCTAAATTCAACTCTCTCTCAAAAAAGAAAACTCTCTCAAAGTCACCATTTAAACCAAGGCTCAAGGAGGGCTGCTTTGTACTTGTTTCTTCATAAAAATTAGTGGATTTCCTTCTCTTAAAGGTATGGAATCCATTCTTGAATATCTTTTCATTCAAGAAGCCAATTTCCAAAATGGTTTTTAAAAGGGTTTCTAAACTCAATCTTCTTCTAACTTTGATTTCTAGTATGGGTCTTCTTGTATTTAAGTTCTAATGGTCTAAATGTATTTATCTTGGTTTGAATTGATGATTTTGCTGTTAAAACTCCATGAAACTCTTGTTTATGCATACTTCAACTTTTGACTTAAAAAAATGGGTTATGTGAGCATGATTTGAGTAAGGTATGAACTTGGGTCTTCTTGTGTATGTCATATTGGTGTAGCTACTGCCCTATGGGCCTTAATATGGTGAAATGTTTATAAATTGATTATGGGTGATGATGGTTTGAATTGTTGATGAGTTGTTCTCATTGTATATTTCTTATTATGAATTGCTATTTGAGTGGTATGGTCCACCTTATGGGTGGCGGTGCTAATTGATGATATTGATGTTGTTTAGTATGTGTTGAGTAGGTAATCTTGAAGGTCTAATATTCTAAATGAAGATATATTGTATATGGGTCTTCTATTGTGTTTGGTGTAGCTTGAATGGCATGCTTGCCTAGTTTATGACTAAATAAAGTATATGATTATGACAAGCATGTAGAGTGTGTAACTCGATGAATCGAGGTTAAAGTATGCGTAAAACTTGTTGATAATGAGATGATGCTTATATGCAAGGTGTACACATTTACACACACGCACTTTAAAGAATGTATTATACCAAGTTGAGCAAAAAGGGGAATCTTGAGGTGGACACACTTCGTGAGTTGAGACGTAGTGTCTAGTAGCAACCTCTCCATTCCTAATGAGCTTTCTAAGATAGACAATTACATTGAGAAATCCGTGGGGAGTTATGCCTACCACCGAGAGGATATGAAGGGGAGGTGGATTGCACTTCGTGAGTTGAGATGTTGTAATCCAAAGTACCTCTTGAGATGAGTACTCCTCGTTAGTAGATAGTGAGTTACTTAGTATCAATCTCCTTATCCCTTAACTATGTGCCCGCATAGGTATAGCTATTGGAAAAAGCCATGTAAACGCTAAGAAGCATTACCTTACACTAGGCAAGTAAGGATCCCTCATCCGATAGGGGTTAATGTCGAGATTCCATGTCTAGATCTCATGGTCTTTGTCGGTTAAGCTAACTCCCACAAAAGAATTGATTTGAAACTAATTATCTTGTATATTGTTGAATTTATGTATGTATGTCGTGAAGTGCTCAATCCACATTAGTTACCGAGTAGGAGCATTAAGTGGGAGTAGTAGTATGGGATGCTATTCTCACATTGCACTTGGTGTGACCTATACCTACTATGGGAGAAGAGTACCTTCAAAAAATCCGTGAGAATGAGTACTATGGTGTAGTGTTATGGAGGATTATTATGGAGTACTTGAGTAAATGGAATCCATTAGGAGTACTAAGTGGGAGTGGTAGTATGGGATGCTACTCTCACATTGCACTTGGTATGACCTATATTTCCATGAGTGTTTTGCATATGTTAGCCAAGGGCGTGGATTTGATTTCAAACGAAGTAAGCCTAAGATTTGGTAGTTTTAAGGGTCGCTTTGGTGTGCTTTGAAGGGAGGTGTAATGAAAATCCCTTCTTAGCTCACCTTAGGGAGTCTTAGGATAACCTTGGGTTAGGGCAACTTCAAAGCAAAAGAGTTCATATGACTTGGACCGTGCCATTGACTGTAAGGTCTCCATTGTAAGAATCCATTATGTTCACTGTGATGCTTTATTCAATTTTCATTGTAAGTTTAGTAAGTTCATTGAAATGTTCCTTTTGATTACTCTAAGTTTTGGTAAAGTTGCCATAAAGTGTTGATTGTCGATTCTTATGTTGGTTTTGTTTCTAGGTTCATGAATATTGCTTTAATTTTATGAAAAGTTATTTTTACTAAAATGTCCCTTTTTGTATGTTTTTGCATATGCCATACTTAGTACATTGTTGTACTAACCCCATACTTTTATATACCTTATGAGTATAGGTTGGAAGCCTTTTTGGAGTATCGGAGTTGAAGCTTGGGAATTCTATCTCTCAAGAATTGGGTATGTCCTCATATATTCGAGGACATAGTTTTATGTTTCTTAGTTTCTTTATTAAGATTTAAAAATGTATTTACTTTTATTATAAAGGGGCCGTGTCCCTATGATTTTTAAGTTGACGATAAGATTTCCTAGTATTTATGAAAAGACTTCTTTTATTATTATTATCGTGAAAAGTTTTAATTCCGCACTACTTTTCATGCTTTATGTTATGAATGCTAGTTAGAGGGCTTGTACGAGACCCCAAAGGGGTCAAGTACACCCCGTCATGATTCGAAGCTTTTCCCTAACTTTTAGGGGGTGCTTTCGGGTCGTGACAGACTTGGTATCAGAGCATAAAGTTTTGGGAAATAGTTTAAGGTCTGAAAGTCTCACAAGCCACATCTAGTAGTATCTTGGTCATTGGTGTGAGTCGCGACACATCCATGGACAAGAGGCTATAGGATGCTAGAAGTTTCACTTTCTTCTCTATTCTAGTATCGTGCCTTAGAGTTGAGTATATAAGGTGTCTATTCTCAACCTCTTCTTTTTGCGTTTTTAGGACATGAATACTAGTAGATCGAACGCTAGAAGGGAGGAGGGAGGTGTACCAATTGAGAGAGTCCTTCCCCGTGTTGACCAAGTTCCTATTGTTGGCTAAGGGGAGGAAAATGAGGAGGTTCCTCTTCAAGAACCTCAAGTGCCTCCGGAACCTTAAGGACCTCAAGTGCCTCCTATGCCTCAAGCTCCTTTTGTTGAGGGTGATATGACTAATGCGGAGTTGAGGGCTGCCATAATGAACTTGACCCAACTCATGACGGCTCAAGCTCAAGTTTTCAACAATCACTTTGTGGGCCAAGCTAACCAAGGAGATAGGCCCCAACCAAATGCTAGTACTCTCGGTTCTAGGATTCGGGATTTCATGAGGATGAACCCTCCTACTTTTCATGGCACTAAGGTGGATGAAGATCCACAAGGCTTCATAGATGAGGTTTTCAAGGTGGTAGATGCTATGGGTGTGACCCCTAGGAAGAAAGCGGAATTGGCCGCTTACCAACTTAAGGATGTTGCTCAAATGTGGTATGAGCAATGGAGGGGTGAGAGACCCTTAGAAAGAGGACCGATTGATTGGGAGGATTCAAAGAGGCTTTCCTAGATAGATTCTTTCCTTTAGAGTGGAGGGAGAAGAAGATGGTTGAATTCATGAACCTCCGTCAAGGGGGAATGAGTGTGCAAGAGTACTCTCTCAAATTCACCCAACTCTCTAAGTATGCCCCAACCATGGTGGCCAACCCTAGGGCTAGGATGAACAAGTTTTTGATGGGCGTGTCTAGCTTGGTGGAAAAAGAGTGTCGTACGGCTATGCTTCTTAATGACATGTATATCTCTAGGCTCATGTTTTATGCACAACAAATTGAGGAGTCCAAAATTAGGTAGATAAGGCAAGAGGGTAAGAGACCTAGGTCGGATGATTCTAGTCACCAAAGGCCTAAGAAGAGGTTTTATCCCCAATATTCTTCTATGGGCAACAAGGATAGGGCTCCAAATCAACTTTCTCAAGGTGGTGGTCATTCCTATGAAAGGTCTAGGTGCCCTACTTGTGGGAAGCAACATGGGGGTAAGTGTCTTGCCGGATCGGATGATTGTTTTGCATGTGGTAATAAAGGCCACAAGATGAGGGACTGCCCAAACCTTAAATCAAGGGGGAGAGATGTCAATCAAGCTTCCCTAGATCCTAATGCTCCCAAGAAGAACCCTTCCTATGGGATGGGGGTTAGAAAAGATAATTAATCCGGATTGATGGTTTTGGTAAGTCTCAACTCTTTGTTATTGTTGCTTTTGTGTTATGATATGAGTTTATATGGTTTTATAGTTCATATGATCATGTCATCTTGATAAATTACTCAAAGAGTGGAATTTTGAAAGTTTTGTATGTTTGGCAGTGTTACAGTGAATGTTCACTGTGAAAAATTTGTAATTTGAGAAAAATTTGCCTTGCCTTAATTGAAGTTTAAATATGTGCAAAATTGTTGTATATGAGCATGTTTAATGTTGGAGAAGGTAGTTCCTCCATAAAAGAAGTTTAAGGTTGAGTTTTGACTTCGTGAGTTTGGCAAAAATTGTCTATGTTGATAAGTGTTGAAAGTGTGAAATGATGTTCCTTGCTAATTGATGCTTTGATTGTTGATGTTTTGATCATGATCTTAGTGAATTATATGATTCTAAGAGAGTCCTTGTTGTTCTTAAAAATTTAAGTGTCATTCGAGGACGAATGTTATTCCAAGAGGGGGAGAATATAATGCCCCAAAATGAACTAAGGTAAACTAGACCCTCATGATTGTTTCTTGAGTTGATTTTAAGTTAAACAGAGTTAGTTTAGTGTCCTTAGGCAGTGTGCAAAGTTTCGTGAAGTTTGGAGGTCAAACGACCAAGAACGTCCAAGGCATTCGAAATATATGCCTTGAGTTGACCTTGTACGTCTAGACGAGTTTCGTCGAGTTTTATGTGTTAGTTTTGGATGTAATTCATGTGAGAGGTGTTAAACTTATAGATGATCATATATGTGTTGGAAACGTCCAGTAAATTATCCCCAAGGACCATGGAAGGGTCCTTGAGGAAGGACCCAAAACCTGGTAAGCAGGCTGTCCCAGGCAGCCTTGGCGATGGAGCAGTCGACGGCCAGTCATGGCTGTGACGCCCCGTCACAAGGTTCCGTCATGGGGGACGTGTTCAAGGGTGTAGAGAGGACCCTTGGCAAGCCACTAAAGCTTGCAACGGATGGTCAGGATGGGCCGTTGCACCCGTGACGCCCCGTCACAAGCAGGTCGTCGCAAGTCCTGTCCCTGTGCGCAGATTTTTCTGCCAAGTCAGGGGTGAACTTGTAAATTCACCCCACGTCTAAATAAGAGTTTGGACGGTTTGTTAAGGGACTTTTAGTCTATATTAAATGAGTTTTAAACCCTAGACCTAGACAAGAGCCCCCCCCCCCTCACTTCTAAATTCAACTCTCTCTCTAAAAAGAAAACTATCTCAAAGTCACCATTGAAACCAAGGCTCAATCAGGGAAAGGAGGGCTGCTTTGGACTTCTTTCTTCATCAAAATTAGTGGATTTCCTTCTCTTAAATGTATGGTATCCATTCTTGAATATCTTTCATTCAAGAAGCCAGTTTCCAAAATGGTTTTTAAAAGGGTTTCTAAACTCAATCTTCTTCTAACTTTGATTTCTAGTATGGGTCTTCTTGTATTTAAGTTCTAATGGTTTAAATGTATTTATCTTGGTTTGAATTGTTGATTTTTATGTTAAAACTCCATGAAACTCTTGCTTATGCATACTTTAACTTTTGACTTAAAAAAATGGGTTATGTGAGCATGATTTGAGTAATGTATGAACTTGGGTCTTCTTGTGTATGTCATGTTGGTGTAGCTACTGCCCTAAGGGCCTTAATATGGTGAAATGTTGATAAATTGATTATGGCTGATGATGGTTTGAAGTGTTAATGAGTTGTTCTCATTGTATATTTCTTATTATGAATTGCTATTTGAGTGGTATGGTCCACCTTATGGGTGGCGGTGCTAATTGATGAGCTTGATGTTGTTTAGTATGTGTTGAGTAGGTAATCTTGAATGTCTAATATGCTAAATGAAGATATATTGTATATGGGTCTTCTATTGTGTTTGGTGTAGCTTGAATTGCATGCTTGACCTAGTTTATGTCTAAATAAAGTATATGATTATGAGAAGCATGTAGAGTGTGTAACTCAATGAATCGAGGTTAAAGTATGCGTAGAACTTGTTGATAATGAGATGATGCTTATATGCAAGGTGTACACATGTACACACACACACTTTAAAGAATGTATTATACCAAGTTGAGCAAAAAGGGGAATCTTGAGGTGGACACACTTCGTGAGTTGAGACGTAGTGTCTAGTAGCAACCTATCCATTCCTAGTGAGCTTTCTAAGATAGACTATTACATTGAGAAATCCGTGGGGAGTTATGCCTAGCACCGAGAGGATATGAAGGGGAGGTGGATTGCACTTCGTGAGTTGAGATGTTGTAATCCAAAGTACCTCTTGAGATGAGTACTCCTCGTTAGTAGAGAGTGAGTTACCTAGTAGCAATCTCCTTATCCCTTAACTATGTGCCCGCATAGGTGTAGCTATTGGAAAAAGCCATGTAAACGCTAAGAAGCATGACCTTACACTAGGCAAGTAAGGATCCCTCATCCGATAGGGGTTAATATCGAGATTCCATGTCTAGCTCTCATGGTTTTTGTTGGTTAAGCTAACTCCCACAAAATAATTGATTTGAAACTAATTATCTTGTATATTGTTGAATTTATGTATGTATGTCGTGAAGTGCTCAATCCACATTAGTTACCGAGTAGGAGCATTGAGTGGGAGTAGTAGTATGGGATGCTATTCTCACATTGCACTTGGGGTGACCTATACCTACTATGGGAGAAGAGTACCTTCATGAAATCCGTGTGAATGAGTACTATGTTGTTGTGTTATGGAGGATTATTGTGGAGTACTTGAGTAAATGGAATCCATTAGGAGTACTAAGTGGGAGTGGTAGTATGGGATGCTACTCTCACATTGCACTTGGTATGACCTATATTTCCATTTGTGTTTTGCATATGTTAGCCAAGGGCGTGAATTTGATTTCCAACGAAGTAAGCCTATGATTTGGTAGTTTTAAGGGTCGCTTTGGTGTGCTTTGAAGGGAGGTGTAATGAAAATCCCTTCTTAGCTCACCTTAGGGAGTCTTAGGAAAACCTTGGGTTAGGGCAACTTCAAAGCAAAAGAGTTCATATGACTTGGACCGTGTCATTCACTGTAAGGTCTCCATTGTAAGAATCCATTATGTTCACTATGATGCTTTATTCAATTTTCATTGTAAGTTTAATAAGTTCATTGAAATGTTCCTTTTTATTACACTAAGTTTTGGTAAAGTTGCCATAAAGTGTTGATTGTCGATTCTTATGTTGGTTTGTTTCTAGGTTCATGAATATTGCTTTAATTGCATGAGAAGTTATTTTTACTAAAATGTCCCTTTTCGTATGTTTTTGCATATGCCATACTTAGTACATTGTTGTACTAACTCCATACTTTTATATACCTTATGAGTATAGGTTGGAAGCCTTTCTGGAGGATCGGAGTTGAAGCTTGGGAATTCTATCTCTCAAGAATTGGGTATGTCCTCATATATTCGAGGACATAGTTTTATGTTTCTTAGTTTCTTTATTAAGACATAAAAATGTATTTACTTTTATTGTAAAGGGGCCGTGTCCCTAAGATTTTTAAGTTGTGTCCTTAAGTTGGCTTGTGATGATAAGAGTTCCTAGTATTTATGAAAAGACTTCTTTTATTATTATTATCGTGAAATGTTTTAATTCCGCACTACTTTTCATGCTTTATGTTATGAATCCTAGTTACAGGGCTTGTACGAGACCCCAAAGGGGTCAAGTACGCCCGGTCATGATTCGAAGGTTTTCCCTAACTTTTAGGGGGTGCTTTCGGGTCGTGACACTTTCAATGCTTTTTCCTTAAGTTTAGTGTGTGGCTAGGGTCTTTTTGTAGTAGTTTTAATATGTTTTTATCTATCGTTTATAGGAAAGTTATCCAAAATGGAAATGTAGAAGGCTGTGCATAAATCAGTGCAGAAGTGACCCATGAAGCCATCTACGGCCCGTCGTCCCATCGATGGACCGTAGGTGGTGACCATCGATTAAAGGTTCACGCATCTAGAAGCAACTCGAGGAATTCTGACCAAATGTGGGGCTACGGAAGAATCGACGGTCCATCGACTGATCGACGTACTATCCTGGCAAATCGTCCATCAAATCAGAGAAATGTTCCAGTACTCGATGTTGAAGAAAAGCTATGTATGGAACGACGAGAAGCATCAACGGCCCGTAAGTGAATCAACGGACCGTGTTGCTGGTCCGTTGATTGGATCAGAGAAGATGCAAAAGTGAAGGCTGAAGAAAAAGCTAAGTGTGGACCGACGGAGGAAGTAGACCGGCCATCGTTCCATCGACGAATCGTCCGTGGGGTTGTCAATTGAATCTGCGTTTTCTGGACAAACTTTCCTTATTTGTTTTACATTTATTTAAGAAAATGTTTTTATAAATAGGGTGTAAAAACTCATTTCTGGGGTTGGATCTTTTATTTTTTTTCATATTTTTGTTCTTGGAGATTTGACATTGCAACTTGGCAATTTATTCAAGATTTCGGAATCCATTATCAAGTGAATTTTGTTGTTTCAAGTGTTCTTTCTAGATTTCTTCAAACTTGTCAAAGTAAGTTCATGAATTATTGTTTATCAACTATGAATTGTGTTCTTCTAAGCATGGGTAACTAGATCCACAACTAGGGTTGTGGGAACCATATGTGATTAACAAAGTAAGCCCCATTAGCCAATGTACGCCCCATTAGCCAATGTACGCACCGTGGATTGGGGGCGTCGCTCCATACTTAGATGAGGGAGCTTAAGCCCCCAAATATAGGTCTCTGTAAAAAAACACGGACCTGCTGGATGGTCCATTGGGCAGTCGACGGGCCGTCGATTGCAACTATCGTTTGGGGCCTTCAATTTTCTTTAGGTTTCAGCCAAGTTGAGGGTAGATAGTAGAATTTTCTTAGCGTCCTAATTTAGTCATGGGCGATTATTTTATGTGATTTTAGGTAGTTAAAGTTCATTACAAGCCTAAAACCAAATTTAGAACTCATTATTCAAAATCAGAACCACAAGATCAAATAGAGTTCTCTCTAGACTCCATTGAAGGAAAGGGTGAGGTAGGAGCTAGGAATATGATTTATTCATTGATTCTCCATCATTTTCGTTTATATTCTTCAATATAAGTATGGTGATTTCTTCATTGACTATTATCTCATTCAAGGAGCCAATTAAAAAGGCTTTTCAAAGATGTTCAAAAACATAGAAATTTCTATTTTGAATTCTAACAATGGAATCTTGCAAGAAAAGGTTTAAATCAACGTTTTATTATATAATTGATATTACTTGAATGTTTTGAGATCAAAAAATCTATGAACCCATGCATTATAATAATTATTATTCTTGGCTCAAATGTGGGTAAATTGATCAAGGCTTAATTGTATTGAATTCATGTGTAGAATTGTATTGGGCTATTTAATTATGTATAGATCATGATAGAACTGTTTATAGGCTGCCTTATATTGATGATATAATAATTGTATATTGGTGGATAATTAATATGGATTGATTGTTAACTTATTATTGTGTACATGTCTATAGGTAAGAGCCTTTGTAAAGTAAATTGGTTTAAAAGGCTAAGAAATGGTGATGATCATGATTGGAAGGTATTGAGTGGACCTAATTCCTCTATATTGTGTAGAATTTATATTGAATTGTATTGATTTATATGGTCCACTTAGGTGGCAGTGTTTATCAGTTATAATTGTTATGAACATGGGTTTATTCGCCTTAATATGTGAATTGTGCTATTGTCATGTTGTAGCTTCTATAGATTATCAACGTGGAGTTTGATAATGTGTATATATATGTGTGATGTGAAAATATCATTTCCTCTAAATGATTATATGTGAATATTATATACTATGATTAGTTTCTATAATTTTTGATAGGGTATTTTTCTAGGTAGCCTTAGTAGTCCCTATATGGTACTTGAATGTTATTGAATTCGTAATATTATGATGTTTTGTGTCTTGATTGGTAGACTTAGGTTCCTATAATTGATATAAGAAAGTATGTGAATGTGAACTCTTTGCTTTGTAGGCTTAAGTACCCTTAAATACCCTTGTCATGTATGTGTACGAATGAACGTTGAATGAAAGTCTAGGATCGGTAGACCTAAGATTGTTCCTTTCTAAGAATTACTAATATAGGACCTTGAATAAAAAATGAAGGTCAACAACATGGAACCTTGAATATTGAAAACAAAGTTAATAGACACCTTGAAGTGAAAGACCGTTATGTTACCCTTCATGAGTGGAATGATGGACTTAAGGGTAGGTTGGCTGGAACGAGATGAAACCATATCTAAGGAAGTCATATGAGCGATCTAAATGACCTTGGTTGGAAGCCCTAGTGGACCCGTGGTTGGGAGAAAAAGGTATGGTGAGTTGATCGGGATAGTGATGGTACCTTATCTCATACACCTAAGTAATGATTTACTCTATGATAACAAAGGCAAAGCAATGAGTGATCTGCTTATGGGAGTAGCTCTACTTAAGATTAGACTAGAGTGGAAAGAAACTCTTGATATTTCTTAAACATGTGTCAACATGGTATGTGTCCTAGTTCTACCTTTGGCAATTAGAACACCTTCCACAGTGTGTATCTTATGACACCAGATTCCATACCTAGCTGGTGTGGTCTATGTTTGTTAATGATTATTCTTATCATATGGGATTTACATTCTAGTGTTGGAGAAGTTCTACAACGTGTAGGTAGTGGAATGGGATGTTTATTTTACATGGAACGAGTAGGCTTTGAAGATGCTAGGATGAGTTCCTTAGATATTCTCCAAGACCATTATGTGATGTCCTCTACATGTTGAATGTCTCTTAAATTGTTTAATGAATATTACTGACCTAGTTCATGTATGATGAATGGAAAGGTTGTTACCTAGGTAGCTTTGAGGATTGCTTAGGTAGGCTTGAAGAGAGTGTATGGGCAGTCTATCATTTCTTACACAAGTAAATCTTAGAGTAATCTTGGGTACAGTTTCTAAGTGATGAAAAGGGATTAATTTGGCTTTAGGTAGTCTTAAGGATTACTTAGGTTTTCTTGAAAAGGGTGTATGGGCGCTTTCTTCTTGTCTTACTTAAGTTAGTCTTAGGATAACCTATGGTAGGAGGTCGATATGCTTATATGGTTTCCAAGTGATGATAGTTGTATATTGTGGATAACATTATTATGTCGTATATGTGAAGATTGTGTTGAAAATGGTTTTTATACTTGTTCTATGAGATTTACATCAAAAGAGAATAAAAACAATGTTATAAAGTAAATGTTTATTTTTGAATGGTTTTCTTATATTTTCACCTAGATAGTACATTCAATGTGCTAATCTCATGTGTTGTTTGTTTGTACAAGTACATGTTGAAAGCGAGTAATCTCTTGGAAGTGAAGTATGGGAATAGCATTCTATCAACCAAATTTGGTATGTCCTTATATGATTCGAGGACATAGTTATGTTAAGTTTCCATTTTTGAAAAAAACATTGTAATAGACTTTGGTATTTCTTTTTATTGATGTATAAGTAGTGATCCTAAGATTTTTATGTGTCTAAGATTTCTATAAAGAGACGATGCATGATTAGATTTGATGAACCATTTGAACCAGATATTGAATATTTAGATAAACTTTGGACTAGTCAAGAAAATTTCATTAAAAAATAATGGTATATACACAAATACTTTTTATCAGAAAGAATAACCTTTAGAAATAAATGGCTTAGTGATATGAAAAGAATAAAATATAATATAGAATTTTTTAAATGGTTTAAATGTACAGGAAAATTAGATGATCAAAAGGAGTCATTAAACATGCTTGTAAACAAATGGTATACTACCAAAAATAATAAAGTAGTTCAATCTACAAATCCCCCATTAGAAGAAATTACTTTACCAATAGAGAATAAAATTATTACTGCCTCACCCTTTAAAATGGACATAATGGATACAAAAGGTGATCCTATAAATAAATAAAAATATAATATTACAAAAAATTAATTAGACAAATTAACTACTTTACGTAGTATCTAATCAAATCCGAAAGGCTAATTATAATTCTGATATTAAGGATAAACCAATTTCTTCCTATAAGAGTTAAAATAAAGATTTGGAAATTCACCAAATATTTATATTACCTGAACTTCCCAAAGATAAATGTCCTCACTTTCAAGAGAAACTTTAAATTACTGATGAACTTATAGGAATAATTAATGAAAAACTAAAATATATGACTATAAATACTTTATCCAAAGATATTGATAATGAAATTAATAAATTAGGTTCTACTTATTCCATCAAAAAGAATCATTATAAGAGACCTTTCTTTCCGGATATGCAGTATGAAGAAAACGAATTTCTATCACATACTTCTCATTATGGAAGTGAGATTGCAGAATGGAATATTGATGGACTTGCAGAACATCAAATATATAATAAATTACACGAAATGGGTATGTCCATTATGGCATATAAAATAAAAAATTATCCGATAAACAAGCTGCTACTTTAATCACCGCCGGATTTACTGGCACATTAAAAAATTAGTGGAACAACTACCTCACCGAAGATAATAGGAAAATAAAGTAGTAAATGCAACTACTATTATCCCTATAGTTAAAACTGAACCTGGGGGGCAAACTATAGAAAACCAAATTCTAGAAGATTCTACTGCAAGCTTAATTTATAGTATAGCTAAACACTTCATAGGTGAACCGCAATTCTATCAACATAGAAGTTTAGATCTATTATCTAATATATCTTGTCCAAAGTTAGATGATTTTAGGTGGTATAAAGATCTTTTTATAAAAAAGTTATGATTCGCAAAGACTGCAATCACGACTATTGGAAAGAAAAATTTATTAGTGGCTTACCAACTCTATTTGCTAAAAAGGTTAAAATAAAATTAAAAGATAGGTTTGAAGGAAAAATTCTTTATAATCAATTATCCTATGGTGACCTCATAAGTTTTATAAATATTACTGGATTAGAAATATGTACAGATATGAAACATCAAAATCAACTTAAAAAGGATAGTAAATTATCACAAAAAGAACTAGGAAATTTTTGTGAACACTTCGGTTATATTAACATATCTGCCCCATCAAAAGATGCTTCTAAAAGATTTACAAGAAGCCATAAGAATGACGATCAATAAAAAAAAACCGTCATTACAAAAAAAGACTCAACCATGACCCTAGTAAAAATAGATTTAAACAAAACAACACTGAACGGTGTTGGGGCTGTGGATAAACGAAACATCGAGCCAAAGACTGTCCAGCACCAAATAAAAAGAATGAGAAAATTAATATGTTAGAATAAGAAGAAGAAGTTAAAGATAACTTGTATTCTATCCTAGAAAATAATTGAAACAATCCTCCTCCGATGAAAATCTTAGCGATGAAGATCAACTAAATAGAGCCTACGATTCTGATGATAGTAAGTCATCAGACTCTTGTTAATGCGGCAGTGCAATTTGCACCTGCAAGAATCATTCTATAAATGTCATCACTAGTAGTAAAGAAACATTTTTTGATATGGTAGATCATACTGAGGATCATGATTTCAAGAAAAGATACTTAATCGCCTTAAGAGATTTAGTTCTTGATAAACAATCGGAAAATAGGATTATTAAGCCCTTTGATATGACACGTGTTTTAAATAAATTTAAACAACCAATTAAACCTGAAACAACTCTACAAAGTATTCAGGCCGAATTAATACAAATAAGAGATGAAATAAATGAAATTAAGCAGAGACTCAACATTTTAGAAATTTAGTCAGTTATACTAAAACATTTAAAAATCTACCACCCAAACAAGAACTGGAGGAATGTAAATCAGAAGCAGGAGATTAGTAATTAATACAATTACGGTCATTCGACCACAAAGCTACCACATACCCATCACATTAGTTATAGATAAAAATTATATCATTCATAAAATTGCATTATTTGATACAGGCGCAGATCAAAATTGCATTAATGAAGGATTAATTCCTCATAAATATCTAGACAAAGACACTACACGATTATTCTCCGCAACAGGTGAAAATCTTAAAATAAATTATAAACTCAGAAACGCTTACATATGCAATAATGAAATAGGTTTCATAAATAATTTCATGATAACCAAAGACATAAATGAACAAATTATACTAGGTATTCCTTTCATCACTCAAATAAAGTCTTATACCTCCCAATTAGATTGCATCCATACCAGAGTGATAGAAAAGAATCTCATCTTCCCTTGCCTAAATACTATGTCAAAACATGAAAGTAATTTCATAAAAGATAAAAATATCTTTCAAATAAATTAACTTTTTCATCAAGAAAATTTTACAATAAATGTTACTAAACCTTCTTCTCCTCCTACATTTTTTAGCACTAGTAGTTACCCTCTTTCAATAAATAAATAATGACTGCAACGCAGCCATGAAATTTCCATAATTTTTTTTTTTATCAATTTCCCAAAATTTTAACAGAATTCTCCAAGGAATTAATGAGACCACAAATAACCAAAAATGAAAAGACCAAATTTATTCTTCAAGTCACAAGATGAAGATTGTTAGGTCCGAGATCGCTCTGAAAGCAATAGAGGTCAACAAATGTTACAGGTACTATCGAATACTACATCAAATTTGAAAATTATGAAAGCCCTGCTACACCAACAAAAATTATGTGGAGACGGAAGATCCCCGCAAGACCCGGAGGTATTATAAGTTTCTATTAAAAGATTCATTTGAAATGAGCAAATATTTGAGAAAATCAACAGGTATTATCAACTCAACATCAAAGGAAGTTTACATAAATTTTTGGAGGATCAAATAATTAATCAAGAAAGTTAAAGTTAGGGAATCAGTTTTCCCTGATAATGTCAAGATCATCATCTGAAGGAAGTATGACAATTCCAAAGAAAGATTAAAAAGAAGGTTAAAGGAAGCCTTATTTAAACATCAACACTGATACGAAATTAGAATATGAATTGTCACATCCAGGGAGCACCCCTTAGAAGTAACATGGTGTACTTTACCTATCGGAGGTCTTATACAAGCCCATAGTTATCATTCATCGCATTGACATAGTAAATTTAGCGGAAAATTTAAAATTTTCATTGCACATCATATGCTAGAAACTTTACTTCATATAAATATAAAATATCGTAATACATACTTTGACCTTAAGTCTCTTTGTCATCTTAGACTCAATCAACATTAGAATACATTAGGGACACGACCCTTAAGACATAAACATAAGTATACAATATTTAAAGACTTTACAGTAAAGACATAAGTAGGAGATCCTTGAACTTAAGGATTCCCTTCATTGAGCTTGGGAATCATCTATCAAGCTCTTCACCATTCAAGACATCCTTTAAGCATCCATAACCTACACTTTTTGTAAAAAAGTAGAGAAGAATGGGATTAGTACAACAATGCACTAAGTATGGCAACCATGCAAAAACATGTATTTAAAAGGAACATTTTATTGAAATCATAATTCATGCCATTTTGAGGAAATCTTCATAAAAGATTTATCCTATAGAATTTATATCATTCACATACTTAATATAAACATATTCAAAGGCCAAACATTTCATAAGATCACATATAGAATTTATTATATTTTCAAGTGACATTACAGTGACTAGTTTTCCCTTAACAGTGAACTATCTTCCCTTTCAATCATTAACCTCCCAAGTAACCCTCTAGTGATACTTGGTGCAATGCATCACCTTAAGGCCACAAGTAAACATACATATCATCTACATAAGACAACACATACCATCATATAAGTATAGTACAACATAGGCATAGTTAAAGCAAGACTATAAGGATAATTAAAGTAAACTACCTTTAACTTGCACATATACCAACTTCACTTCACATTAATGAATTATAAGACCTTATTCACAATACTACTCTAAGCCTACTAGTTCAATGTATATGTGAATCCGCATAACCTCACACATACTTAGTAAACCTATCATAAGACCAAAAGCCTTACCATCCAATTCATACATCAACAACTAAGGGAAGACAACTTCATTCATGTCAATACAAGACCTTCATCATATAGTCAATAATATCAACATCATTCATATAGACTCATACCATGCACATCTTCATAACAAGTAGACCAATACTATGCATAAAGAACATATACATAGACAAATACATTAGAACACCTTCCTAGAACTTCCTAAGGAGATACTTGTGCAATGTCTAGATGGGTTCATTACTTCCACCTATCCTAAGTAACATCCCTTAAGTCATTCTAGTTAGGGTCCTAGTAATTTACTTCCATTGTCCATTTTACTTTAGGGAAACTATAGCCTTAACCAACATAGACCATGTGATACTAAACATGAAATACGGTGTCATGAAACCCCACACCGAAAAAAGGTGGTCTACCGGCCAAAGTAGAACTAAACGTGACATAGCTTTCTAGGTGGATCCACTACCTAGTATACTATGGTGGCAACATAGTTATGGAACTTGGAGGATGTCTTGGAAACATCCCTCTATGCCCTTGGGCTATGAGGCTTTCCACCTCGTGAGATTTATGGTAGACCTACTTTTCCACATTGGAAAGGGACACACACTCATACAAGTTCACTCGGTGCTAAGTTAAGTTCCCTTGATTGAAAAATCCTTTATTATCATTTCTTTATAAACCAAAGTCTTAGGAGAGTCATCCCCACATATGCTTAATTCATAAGTCATAGATGAAAGTTTATCAACCTAAATCATGTGAGGAATCCCTTCACATGAACATAGCATATGTAAAACACCATCTAGTTTAGGGTACACACGAATACACCTTTCAAGGCCCCTCTCTTGACTAGATCTTCATACATGTGTGTGTGCACACTTATATGTGAGCAAACCTTTCACATAACACATAATAGCCACACATGGAGATACATCATTTTATTCATGCATAAGTGTACAAGTGTAACTATATGAACCATGCTTTCTTATAAACACAATTAGACACTAGGTATAATCATACTTCATCATACCACATACTTCACATTATACAATATATGACATGTAAACAATACACTTTCATGGACTCAAGCTTAGCGTGCATAATAGTAGACATTAGTGAATATGAGATTTAGCCTTTCATTTGTACACCATGACCTATACTACTTGTAAGCATGCATGTAGAGTGTGTGTGTGTATACATTGGTCAACATGATCAAATAATGGCTATCAACAACATATTGAGGCAGCCACCCTCCTAGGACCACAATGCACATTCAAGCATAGACCACACAACACACAATATCATAGGAGGCAACACAATCATCACATTATAAACAAGACTCCTAACTTTAGCTATTTAGAAATTCACATAGGGGTTCATGGGTAGGGGTCGTCAATCCTTAACACTTCATTAATGGCAGCACCTACACATGATCTTAGCATAATCATTTACATGCTCATAACAATAGTAACATAACCTAGATTCACAACTATAGTAGAAGACTAGGCACAAATTACACATAAGGTGATCATCATAATCACTCAATCATATATTAAAAAATTTTCCTTCAAGGCCATGGTCACACATATATAATGACAATAAAGTAAACATCGCCACCATAAGTGGACCATACCACAAATTCCATTCAAGGCTTCATCAACATTACTATAGAGAAATAGAGAAGTAGAAGAGTAGAGCAATTCTTACCAATCCTTGGGCCTTTGGTCAACATTGACCATTACTACTCTTTCATCAATAAATAAAGTATAGGGCATTAGATAAAGTACCATAATCATACATGAAGTCAAGTATAAGCTACTTACAAGATCATGCTACAACTAGTACAATACATTAACATACTAGAAGGTAGGAGGACATAGACCATCAACCAATTTCACTTACATGGATTTTAGATCATATTTCATCAATAATATTAATCTAAGGCATTAGCTAATCATACACTTAATCATAGCGAAATCATTCTTAAAGCACTTCAAGATCACACTTCCAACATAGGCATTATACTTTTCAATTCGCTAGAGTATAGAGGAATTAACCAATACTATTCATTCCCTAAGGCATTGATCATCAATAATATTTTAACAATAATTTATATGTTACGCAGTAGCTCAATAGATCTTTACTAAGAAGAAAATCATGCTTCGTCTAACCAACATTCGAGATCACATCACATACATAGCCTTTTTATTTCATAGACTAAAAGAATCTAGATCAATTCATGCAAGACTTTATTTAATTTGATCATCAAGGGTTTACAACCACAATTCATCCATAACGTTAACTTAAGGCAGTAGGTACAGTGATTCATGCATAATTGAAATTCTACACAATTGTTCTAAAATCGAATTCATTGTAACATATAGGAGCATAGGCTAGTAACACTCAATTCTTCATACATTGATCCTCATGGATTATTCATCAAAAATTCAACATCAATATACTTAAATAACAGTAAATATAAGCAATTTAATGTAAGAGAATCACAATTCAACCATTAACAAGCCATGATCACAATGCCCATGCAAGGGCTAAATCAAGTTTGGGAAGGGACATGGGTTCATCATACAATTGGATTCAAAATCAGTTTAAAACCTATAATTAACTTCAATTCATCATGATTTAATCATTAGAAACGTTTTTAGAAAGAACCCATGGCTAGATTGAAGAAGAAGAAGTTGGATCATGAAATCTCTTTTGAAACTTTGAGATTAACTCTGTAGATGGAAGGATAACTTGAGATGAAGGATCAACATACCTTTATATTCATGAAAATTTTTAAAAGTTGGTTATTCATCCATGGAAATACAAGATCTAATCTGTTCTTGATCTTCACCAACAATGGTGGTTTATAGGGAGAATAGTTTTGGAAGTAAAGGTTCAATTTGTGTGAGTTGGTTCGGGGATGGGTTGATCACGATTTTGATCACTTAAATACACCCAAAAATCACCAAATAAATTATGTGGGGTTAGGTTATCACGTGGGATGAATTTACCATTCACCTCTTTAATGAAATATTGCACAGGCAGTGGCACCAGGCCACCATCGACGGACCCAATCGACTGGTCGTTGGTTAATCGACTGGCCGTCCTTTGACTTCCATTGATTGGTCCTTCGCCAATTTTTGGGTTGAGACCTGCCCAATCTAAGTATAAATTGATGAGACCTCACCTATGGTCCGTTGGTCAACCAACTGGCCGTCATTTGGTTCGTCGATTGACACTGCCAAGGCAGTGTCTCGACCAGCCTTGGGTCCTTCTTATGGGCCCTTTTGCGGGGCACTTTATAAGTCGTACCTAGACGTTTCCAAAGTAAATACAACCCTTAACAAGTTGTAGACCTTCCACATAAGGTTCACCCAAAACAAACACTTGCAACTCGTCCAAACATGCAAGGGCCCATCCAGACACACACATGCATGTCTCTAGGCTATCTTTCGAACGAATTTGACGTTCTTAGACGTTTGGCCTCCAAACATCATGAAACTCCATACACTACCACTAAAAATTATTATAACTCATTTTAAGACCTCATAAGCTTAATTCATACAATTTTAAGCATGCATAGACACATGAGGCACATAGGTGACTAGTCGTCGAACGTTTTGGTTGCCCCTTGACGTTTGATTTCCAAATTACTTCAAACTTTGCACACTGACTCTAAACCATATTATAATTCATTTTAGGGCCTTATAACCTTAATACAAACAGGTTAGGCTGTAGATGTCCTAACTCATTTAGGGGGTCTTACACGAATTATCAGATATTGCTGCTACAAGAATAGCACAAAATTACTTTCTTAATAAAAAGAAAGTGCCAGCACACTTTGCTATCACTTAGAGGAATATCAAGAAAAGAAATATTTAAGAGTGGACCCAACATGCAAAGATATGTTATACAAGCTTCAAGACCATTATAAAAATCAGCATTGGACAAAGCAAGCTTATTCACTATTTCAACAATTCCTCCAACATGTGGACCCCACAGGAATAAAGCCATAAAGTAACAAAAAGACAAAATAACATGATATGCTTTGAAGATAAAATATTCATCAAAAGAATATAAACATGCACTAAAGGTTGTTTAAGTAGTTTCAGCTAACGTGACATCTATTCCAAGCCACGTAGAATTATCATCAGTTATTTCTAATAGGTAGTAGTTACGTGTTAAAAAAATGATATGTGTTAGTGTATGTACACATGTAAAATAGATAGCATAATAAGTTAGATTAGACAGCAATTTTGAAGCCTATTTAAGACTTTCAAGTTGTACCAGTAAGAGGCATTCAAAATCTTACACGACTTTGTAAAACCTCTCTACAAAGAGAAGAACTTAAACAAAGAGAAGAACAAAAAATCAGTAAACAATCTTAAATATAAAACTTTAAAACATAAATTTAATAATTAAAATAAGTAAAGAATAGTTACAATAAAAACTTTTTATTGAAAGTGAAGTTGAGAGAACATGGTTGGGAAATGGAAATGGAAAAGATGGGAAATGGAGAGAATTGTAGAGAGGTTTTTCAAAATCGTGTAAGATTTGAATTCCTCTTACTAATACAAGTTTGACGGGAAGTGTATAAGTAGGAGCGGTTAAGTCCCTACGTTGTCCTTGGGCGGACGGCGTCGAAACTTAGGTTGCGGTCGCGGTTGTAAGTTCAGAGTTTTGTAGTTATTGTTCTTCTTCCACTTATATTCTTAGTTTTATTCCTTGAAGTGGGGTAACCGGATGATTCCCGGTTTAGACGTTGACAAGCCCGTACTTACCATTGGATTAGCTTAGACTGTGTGTCGTAGATCCGAACTTGGAGGGTGTTCTCGTCGCCAAGCCTAGAGGAATAAGATCAAAGAAAATTATTGAAAAATGTAACAACAATTACTACATAAAGAATTTATTATTTCGTAGTAATCTTTAAAGTAGACATTTAAGCCCAAGGATAGTGTTCTTCTCCCTGCTACATTCTCTCTTGAATTAAAATGAATTCACCCACACATCAAAATATTTTAAATAGTATTAACATCTCTACCACCTCTAATAAAATTTCAAAATTTGAACATGATCTACAAAATTTGAATATTCCTAAAGAACACTTTAAAAAGGTTATAAAACAGGACACTTTGATTTTATTAGAAATTATAATATTAAGACTTCTGAGTCTACCATTGTTATTAATAAAAATATTGAAACTATTAGATTATTAGCAACCAATGATATTAATAGATATAAGAGGTATTATAAATTTCTTCACATCGGACTTGTCAAGGTAGCAATCAAACCATTATATAGATTGGGTTTAGATGTACCCATATGTCTTCTTTTAAGAGACAATATATTCTTAAATTTTGATGATTCATTATTAGCAGTACTACAAAGTAACCTTGCCAAGGGCCCGATATACTTTAGTTGTTATCCCAATTATTCAGAAGATACTACTGATCAAAATGTAATTTATGCATTAACTTTAAATGTTAAAACTAAAAATATGAATAGTAAAGCTAATACTAGAGAAATAGCAATAATATATAGGGTATATTATAGATTAATGAAAATTACCTTAGCCCATAAGGCTAAAATAATAAGTAAAAAAGGAGTAACCATGCTTATGGAAGAAAATCATAACCTTAATAACACATTTGTCCCAAAGATGATAAAATGGGATGATGTATTAACAAAAGATGATTGGCATTTTGACTCGATAATACAGCCAAAAATTAAAGAAGAGAATCCACATATTGACCAAGTAATTCAATTTTCAGATGGATCCATAGATTTAAAATTTGTAAGATCTCAATCTTATAATGAAATATCTACAAGTAAAAGAATGTCATTTTTCAGAGCTTTCTCCATAACTAAGGAGGAAGATGACATATCCTTAGAAGAAATAGATAAAAAATTAAAAGGGGTAGATTTCTCAGAAATCATTCCAAAAGTAGAATATGAACTAAAAATCTAATCCCATTCCTATCAAAGAAATTAAGGATGCTTTATGAATGATTAGATTTGATGAAACTTTTGAACCAGATATTGAATATATCGATAATCTTTTGACTATTCAAGAAAATTCCATTAAAAAAGAATGGTATGTACAAAGATACTCTTTATCACAAAGAATAACCTTTAGAAATAAATGGTGTAGTGATATGAAAAGAATAAATATAATATAGAATTTTTTAAATGGTTTGAATGTACAGGAAAATTAGATGACAAAAAGAAATCATTAAACATGCTTGTAAACAAATGGTATACTACCAAAAATAATAAAGTAGTTGAATCTACAAATCCACCATTGGAAGAAATTAATTTACCAATAGAGAATATAATTATTACTACCTCACCCTTTAAAATGGACATAATGGATACAAAAGGTGTTCCTACAAATTAGGATATAAATAAAATACTACAACAAAATAATTATACAAATCAACTACTTTATACAGTATCTAATCAAATCCTAAAGGCTAATAATAATTAGGATATTAAGGATAAACCAATCAACTACTTTACGTAGTGTGTAATCAAATCCTAAATTTAGGAAATTCCTATAAGAGTAAAAATAAAGATTTGGGAATTCACCCAATATTTAAATTACCTGAACTTCCCAAAGATAAGTTTCCTAACTTTCAAGAGAAACTTGAAATTACTGATGAACTTATAGGAATAATTAATGAAAAACAAAAATCTAAGGCTACAAATATTTTATCAGAAGATAATGATCATAATGAAAATAATAAATTATGTTTTACTTATTCCATCAAAAAGATTTATTATAAGAGATCTTCCTTTCCGGATATGCAGTACGAAGAAAATGAATATCTATCACATACTTCTCATTCTGTAAGTGAGATTTCGGAATGGAATATAGACGGACTCGCCGAACATCAAATATATAATAAAATACACAAAATGAGTATGACCATTACAACATATAAAATAAAAAATTTATCCGATAAACAAGCTGCTACTTTAATCACCGTCAGATTTAGTGGCACATTAAAAAATTGGTGGGACAACTGCCTCCCCGAAGAAAATGTAGTAAATGCAACTACTATTATCCCTATATTTAAAACTGAACCTGGGGGCAAACTATAGAAAATCAAATTCTAGAAGTTGCTACTATCAGCTTAATTTATAGTATAGCTAAACACTTTATAGGTGAACCGCAATTCTTTCAAGATAAAAGTTTAGAAATATTATCTAATCTATCTTGTCCAAATTTAGATGGTTTTAGGTGGTATAAAGATGCTTTTATAAACAATGTTATGATTCGAAAATACTGCAATCACGAGTATTGGAAAGAAAAATTTATTAGTGGCTTACCAACTCTATTTGCTGAAAAGGTTAGAATAAAATTAAAAGATAGGTTTGACGGAAAAATTCCTTATAATCAATTAACCGATAGTGACCTCATAATATTTTTAAATATTACTGGATAAGAATTACGTACAGATATGAAACTTAAAAATCAACTAAAAAAGGATAATAAATTATCACAAAAAGAACTAGGAATTTTTTTTTGAAGACTTCGGTTATATTAACCTATCTTCCCCATCAAAAGAAGCTTCTGAGATAATTAAAAAAATCCATAATAATGACGATAAATCAGAAAAACCCCGTCATTACAAAAAAAGACTCAACCATGACCCTAGTAAAAATAAATTTAAACCAAACAACAATGAACGGTGTTGGGGTTGTGGAAAAATGGGACATCGATCCAAAGACTGTCAAGTCAGTAATAAAAAAGAAAGAAAAAATTAGTATGTTAAATTAAAGATAAGTTTTATTCTATCCTAGAAAATAGTAGAAACAACTCCTCCTACGATGAAAATCTTAGCGATGAAGATCAACTAAGTATAGCTTACGATTCTGATGATACTAGGTCATCAGACTCTTGTGAGTGCGGCAGTGCAATTTGCACCTGCAAGAATTATTCTATAAATGTCATCACTAGTAAAGAAACATTTTTTGATCTGATAGAACATATTGAGGATCTTGATTTCAAGAAAAAAATACTTAATCGCTTTAAGAGATTTAGTTCTTGATAAACAATAGGATAATAGAACGATTAAGCCCTTTGATATGAAAAGTGTTTTAAATAAAGTTTAACAACCAATTAAACCTGAAACAACTCTACATAGTATTCAGGCTGAATTAGTAAAAATAAGAGATGAAATAAATAAAATTAAGCAGAGAGTCAATATTTTAGAAATTGACTCAATTACTAATAAAACATTTTAAATCCACCACCCAAACAAGAACCGGAGGAATGTAAATCCGAAGCAGGAGAAACATTAAAAGAAGTAGAGTCTCTCATAGAACTTCTTTCGAAATTAGTAATTAATACAATTATAGTCATTCGACCACAAAGCTACCACATACTCATCAAATTAGTTATTAATAAAAATTATATCATTCATTAAAATGCATTATTTGATACAAGCACAGATCTAGAAATATCTAGACAAAGGTACTACACGATTATTCTCCGCAACATGAGAAAATCTTAAAATAAACTATAAACTCAGAAACACTTAAATATGAAATAATGAAATATGTTTCATAAATGATTTCATTAGGTATTTCATTCATCACTGAAATAATGTCTTATACCTCCCGATTAGATGACATCCATACCAGAGTGCTAGGAAAGAATCTCATCTTCCCTTACCTAAATACTATGCCAAAAGGTGAAAGTAATTTCATAAAAGATAAAAATATCTTTCAAATAAATTCACTTTTTCATCAAGAAAATTTTACAATAAAGGTTATTGGACCTTCTTATCCTCCAAGATTTTGTAGAACTACGAGTTACCCTCTTTCAATAAATAAATAATGACTGCAATGCAACCATGAATTTTCCATAAATTTTGTTTTTTTATCAATTTCCCAAAATTTTAAAAGAATTTTCTAGGAAATTAATTAGACCAGAAATAACAAAAAATGAAAATACCAAATTTATTCATCAAGTCACAAGATGAAGATTGCTAAGCTCGAGATTGCTCTGAAGCAATAGAGGTCAACAAATGTTACATGTACTGTCGAATACTACATCAAAGATGAAAATTATGAAAGTCCTGCTATACCAATAAAAATTATGTGGATACGGAAGATCCCCGCGAGACCCGGATGTATTATAAGTTTCTTTTAAAATATATATTTAAATTTAGCAAATATTTGAGAAAATCAACAGGTATTATCAACTCAACTTCAAAAGAAGTTTACAAAAATTTTTGGAGGATCGCATAATTAATCAAGACAGTTAAAGTTCGGGAATCATGTGTCCCTAAAATGTTTAGATCATTAGCCGAAGGAAGTATGACAATTCCAAAGAAAGATTAAAAAAAGGTTCAAGGAAGCCTTATTTAAACCTCAACATTGATACAAAATTAAAATACGAATTATCAGATATTGCTGCTACAAGAATAGGACAAAATTACTTTCTTAATTAAAAGAAAGTGCTAGCACACTTTGCTATCACATAGAGGAATATCAAGAAAAGAAATATTTAAGAGTGGACCCAACATGCAAAGATATGTTATACAAGCTTCAAGACCATTATAAAAATCATCATTGGACAAAGCAAGCTTATTCACTATGTCAACAATTCCACCAACATGTGGATCCGCAGGAATAAAGCCACAAAGTAACAAAAAGACAAAATAATATGATATGCTTTGAAGATAAAATATTCAGCAAAAGAAGATAAACATGCACTAAAGGCTACATAAGTAGTTCAACTAACGTGACATCTATTCCAAGCCACGTACAATTATCATCAGTTATTTGTAATAGGTAGTAGATACGTGTTAAAAAATGATGTTTGTTATTGTATGCACACATGTAAAATAGATAGCATAATAAGTTAGATTAGTCAGCAATTTTGAAGTCTATTTAAGGCTTTCAACTTGTACCAGTAGGAGGCATTCAAAATCTTACACGACATGAAACAACCTCTTTACAATTCTCTCCATTTCCCCATCTTTTCCATTTCCATTTCCAATACATGTTCTCTAACTTTCCTAATCAATAAAAAGTCTTTATTATAAGTATTCTCTACTTATTTTAATTATTAAATTTATGTTTTAAAGTTTAAAATTAAGATTGTTTACTGCTTTTTTGTTCTTCTCTTTTTTTAAGAGTTTCTTAATGTTTTTTAAGTGTTATGCTCCCTCCCATTACTCTGCCCAAATTTACTTAGGATTCCGTCCCGGAATTCGGTCCATCCCCTTCATTGGTATTAGAACCAAGTTGGACTGGAAGGGTATGAGTAGGAGTGACTAAGTCCCTACGCTGTCCTTGGGAGGACAGCGTCGATACTTAGGTTGCGGTCGGGGTGGTAAATTTGGTGTTTTGTAGTTGTTGTTCTTCTTCAACTTATCTTCTTAGTTTTATTCCTTGAAGTGGGGTAACCGGATAATTCCCACTTTAGATGTTGGCAAGCCCGTACTTTCTGTTGGATAAGCTTAGACTGTGTGTGTCGTAGAGACGGACCCGGAGGGTGTTCCCGTTGCCAAGCCTAGAGGAATAAGATCAAACAAAATTAGTGAAAAAGATAACAAAAATTACTACAAAAAAAAATTATTATTCCAGTAGTAATCTTTAAAGTAGAAATTTAAGCACACTGATAGTGTTCTTCTCTCCGCTAGATACTCCGTACTATATAAACTCTTAATTATTCATGTCTACACTTCCATGTGTAAAGAACTTAGAATATTTAATATTGAAAACCATAAAAGGTAATAAAATAATGAGTAAAGATACTACCTTAAAGGGTCATAAAATAATAAGTAAGAATGCTATTTTAGTAAAATACATTAAAAAATTTGAGAATTGTATTGGCATGATTCTTTTATATGAACCTTTTGAACCAGATTTTAATTATTTAAATAAACTTTGGACTAGTCTAGAAAACTCTATTAAAAAATAATGGTATGTACAAACATATTCTCTATCAGAAAGAATAACCTTTTGAAATAAATAGTTTAGTGATATGAGAAGGTTAAAATTTAATGTAGAGTTTTTTAAATGGTTTGAATACAAAGTAAAATTAGATGACCAAAATGAGTCGTTAGAAATACTTATTGATAAATCGTATACTACTTATAATAAGATAGTTGAATCCAGAATCCATCCTTTAGAAGAAATTAGTCTACCCACAAATGGTAGAATTATTACTACCTTAGTTTTTCAAATAAATATAATCAACACTAAAGAAAGTAAAACAAGTCCTTCCTACAAGGATAAAACTATAGATCTAGAAACTCAACAAATATTTAAAATACCAAAATATTCTAATATTAAATTCTTAGAGTTTCAACAAAAGTTTAAAATCACGAATAATCTTATTAATAAAAAACTAAAATCCGAATTAAACATTACTATTCCTTTATCCAAAAGTAATGATAATGATATAAGTTCTAATTATCCTATAAAAAATAATTATTCTTTTTCGGACATACAATACGAAGAAAATGAGAGTCTATCTCATACTTTGCATTCGGAGAAAGAATTAGTTGAATGCAATAATGATGGACTCATAGAGTATGAAATTTATAATAAAATAGGAATAGCTAGTAAGACATATGAAATAAAATATTTATTAGATAAACAATTACCTACTATAGTTACAACTAGATTTACCAGCACATTAAAGATAAGTTTAAAGTAAAATCTAGATTAGTTAATGAAGACTTTAATGTGTGTTGGAACTATGAAAAACACGGACTATGTTAAGGATAATCAGACCCCTAATAAAAAGAAGGATATGATGAATAGGTTAGAACTAGAAGATAATATTATAAATAAATTATACTCAATTCATAATAAAAATCACACTAGTTCCAAAATAAATTATAGTAGAGATAAACAACTAAATATAAAGGATAATTCTAAAGGTAATAATTTAACATATGGTGGATGTAAGAGTGCAGATTGCACCCATCAAAACCTCTCCATCAATGTCATTAGAAATAGTAATAAATAAGTTTTCTCTTATATAACAAACATATCGAAGATCAATATTGTAAGAAAAAATATTTGAAAGCATTAAAGGATATAATCCTTGGGGGTTGACTGGCTCTGCAAGGATAACCATGCCTGCACATGTTAGAGTGGCATACCCAATCTACGGAACCCATCTAAGGGGCGTTGATTGGGAGACGATCCATTTGTTGGGTGGGCATAGGTAGTGCTGTCAAAAGCTGCAATTTTTCTGCCAACGCTTTGGGTGTTTGTTAAATTTACCCCAAGTCATTTATGAACCTAGGATGACATTTTTAGGGTCTTTTAGGTATATAAATAGTTTTCAAACACTAAAACCTAATTTTAAACTTCATTTCCTAAAACCCAAGACCCTCTCTCAAGAAAGACTCTCTCAAAACCAAATAGAAACTTGGACTCAAGGAAGGGCTTGGATGGCTGGTGGTGGACGTGTTTCTTCTTAACCATTAGTGGGTTTCCTTCTCATTAAGGTACGGTAGTCATAATTGAACTCTCTTCCATTCAATGAGCCATTTCTATGGAATTTCAAAAGAGGTTTTCAAACCCTAACTTCTTTTATCATGGACTCTAAGTATGGGTCTTGCATGAAAACATTTTAAAGGATTCAAATATATTATTTGTAATGTTAGTTGGTGATTTTAATGCTAAAACTTCAATCAAACCATGTTACTGCTTTTTATCAACTTTTGACTTATGAAGTTGGTCTAATGAAACTGATTTGATAATGTTAGAGTTAGAGTTTCTTGATGGTTATATTGTGACTTTGCTACTGCCCTAAGGGATATTTTATGAAGAATTATTGAGGAATTGATAATAGGTGGTGAAAGATGAGATTAATAGTAAGTGGTTACATTGCTTAATTTTATTATGAAATGCTCTTGAGTGGTATGGTCCACCTTTGGTGGCGGTGTTTACTTGAAGTAGGTGAATGTGAATCTACATGTGAATTGTGAATACTACTATGAAGAAATGTTATATGAAGTATGATGATTATAATGTTATTCTTGTTGATGTGCTTTATGAAGGCATGTTATGTGAAGTATGATAATAATAATATTGTTCTTGTTGATGTGCTTTATGAAGCTTGTTATGTGAAGTATGATAGAGATAATGTCTAAAGGAACTTTATGATTATGTTAAGTATGTTCAAGTGTGAAATGTGATGAATGAAGATGCAAGCATGTTTAGAAGCCAATGTTATGAAAGTGATGATTTCTGTGAAAGGTGTGCTCACATGTACACACACTCACACTTTGAATGAATGAATGAATGATGTTAAAGAATGTGAATGAAAAGGAGAGTTTTGGGGTGAATAGTCTTCGTTAGATGAGATGAAATGTTTAGTAGCAACCTCACCATTCCCAAGAGCATCCTAAGATAAGTTGGTTGTTGGATACCGTTCATGAAATGATATGTGGTATTCCAATGTAACCTCTAGGGATAAGTACCTTTCGTGAGTAGAGATGTGGTGCTAATTAACTATCCCTTACTCTATAGTAAAGAATGTTTCAGACTACGTGGGGGAGTAATGTGTAGCACCGAGAGGATAAGAAAAAGGGGTGGTTACACTTCGTGAGTTGAGATGTTGTATTCCAATGTACCTCTTGAGATGAGTACTCCTCGTTAGTAGGGAATGAGTTACTTAGTAGAAATGTTCTTATCCCTTAACTATGCACCCACATCGGTGTAGCTATTGGAAAAGCCATGTAAAATCTAAGAGAATTACCCCACCCTAGGCAAGTAGGGAACCCTCATCTGATAAGGGTGGTACCGGGATTTCATGTCTAGTTCTCATTGTCTATGTCGGTTGAGCTATTCGCCCACCAAAGAATGAATGATTTAAGTCTCCTAAAAGAATGTACTACTTATGGTAGGTGGTGGCATGGGACGCTATCGATCCATTACACTAGGTAGACCTTCCGAAAGGGGAGTCTTGGTGGGTTTTATATGAAGTGTATGAACTATGGCTACTACAAGAAAGTATTACTTAGGGTAGATGGTGGTATGGGACACTATCTATCAATTGCACTAAGTAGACCTTCCGAAAGGGGAGTCTTGATAGGTTTTATCATGTGTTGTACATGAAGTTAGATGAATTATGGTATAATTTTAATGAAGCAAGTTAAAGTTAAGTTTTATGTATTGAAGTTATGAATGACTAATGTAGAGTTCTTAATCCAAGGGAATCCTTAAGGAGCACTAAGTGGGAGTAGTAGTATGGGATGCTACTCTCATATTGCACTTATTGTATCTCATATTGCACTTATTGTAGCTTCTGAGTCCTATTTGAGAAGGTACTTACATGAAGTCCTTCTTGTATGGATGTCTTTCAAATGTCCTGCCAAGAGTTTGGTCTTGTTTTCCGGACGAGGTAATCCTATGGTTTGTAGTCTAAAGGATTGATTTGGTGTTTCTTGAATTGATTGTATGGGTGGTCCCTTCTTGTCTTACCTTAGGGAGTCTTAGTTTAACTTAATTAGGGAAACATCAAAAGAAATGAGTTCACTATGCTTGGGGTAAAACGTGCACTGAAAGGCTTCACTGTGTTCACTGTAAAGTTTTCTTGAATTTACTGTAAATTGACCTTTGGTTCTAAAATTATGAGAGTTCTATTGTATGTGATAAATGATAATTCTTATACTATTTAAACTCTATAATCAAGAAGATTTTACTTATTTTGGCATGAAATCTTATTTTACAAAATGTCTATTTTCATATGTTTTTGCATATGTCATACTTAGTACATTGTTTTGTACTAACCCAATACTTTTATATACTCTATAAGTATAGGTTGGAGGAAAGAAGAAGTCTAGAAGACAATATTGGGAAACACACTCTCAAGATTAAGTATGTCCTCATATATTCGAGGGCATAGTTCTTTTTGTTTTTTGTTTCTAGCATTAAGACTTATTATGTATTTTTATTTAATGTAGAAGGGTCGTGCCCCTAAGATATTTATGTTGTGTGTTTAAGATGGATTGTGAAGACGAGATCACTCTTTAGCTTTTATGAAATATGTTTACTTTATTAGTTAATTCTTGAAAAGTTTTAATTTCGTACTACATTTCATGTCTTATGTAATGAATGATAGCTAAGCCATGTACAAGACCTACGAAAGGTCAATTACGCAATTGTTCCAACCAATGCGTTGCCCCCTTCTAAGGGGTACTTTGGATCGTTACAGTAGTGCAAAATTAAAACTTTTCTTTCAAAACATAATGCGACATCATTTCATAAAACTTCTAACATATGTCTCAAAAACCATTTATGACATAATGAGTACAACAGTCTTGGGTCACAACCCATTATAGTCTAACATAATGAAAAGCATAAATGACAACATAGTAGTGGTGTCCTCGGATGGAATGAGGACTCGCCAATCTTCACTTCTTTTAAACCTTGGAACCTCTACCCTTGAAAATAACTCAATTTCCTCAAGACCCTAAATGGAAAACATGTAGGAAATATACGTTAGTACGATATGTACTAAGCATGGAAACTATCATACCAAATATAAGATATCTCAAAGGGTTAGTGAATAATAGACATAATCATAAGAGATAAAGACATAAGCATATCATGAATATCATAAAGATATTAAAGCATCATAAAGCATATAAGAGTTCATACATACTTACTTTTCCTTCTTACTGAAGCGAACTACTTCCCAATCTACATCCAATTATACTTGTGCAAGGCTAAGGTACAATCCCATACTACTACCAAAGCTAAGTACCTCATTCTTGATCATAATTCACTATCATAATTAAGACCAAATTTCTTCATACAAAAGATACTACACTCTTATGATTATCTCAAAACATGCTTGTGAAATACACATGAGGCATCCCATACTACCTCACATATTAAGTCTATCTTGAAGTCATCATTAACTTGTTTACCCTCCACAACCTTATCATTACTTTACTTTATTTATTAAGATTCTCTCATCTTTAGTCTACTATCTAGGAAAGGCAACTTTATTCCAATCCTATCTTCAATCTCTTCTTCATTAGTTACCCTAGGTGATACCTTGTGCAATGTACTTATGATGCCCCATAAAACAAATCATGCCATGTATTACTTTTAGATCCTATTTCTATTACTTCATACTTGAGAGCCTAGCCCCTACCGTTATCCTTTGAACACTATGAGAATCTTCCTTAAGTATGTCTAAGTTCTTAATTCATATGGATCCTACGAAATACCTTTTAAGGTATTTCTTGATCCCTTAATCATGAACAGTACGAGATACCCCTTTGGTCATGTCTAAGTTCATTCTTTTCTTTGAATACTACAAGATGCTTGTCAAGCACGTCTAAGTTCATAGGATATGGAGATCTCTACTTGGATACCTTAACTATACTACGTGAATAACTCCCACCTCATGAGACCGACTTGGATAGTCATCACAACTACTAGGTGTGGCTCTCCCTTATAGATGGAGTCCGGACCCTTGCTAGACTATCCGACTCACTTTTCATATGCACATGGTGTCAAGCATATACTCGAAGGTTTTCTTGTTAAGCCTTGCTCAACACTTTCATCTCATGGAGGTATGTCCTTGAGAATCTCTCCATGCTCAATTGAATCGATCACTTTCATTCAATCATCCTAAGTCTACAGCCAATACAACCATCCTAAGGTTCATTATTTATCAATTCATTCTAACTTCATTATAGGTTGATTATAGGATTTCTAACCTTAGCTTTCTTCTCACATTTTTCATTACAAGGATAATACAACCATAATTCATCTTTAAGGTTCAATTCAATCAAGACCAATCCTAATCAACAATGTCTGATTCAATTCGTACCTAGGTGATTCAATCATGATCCAATAGTATAGAATACAATTGAGTTAAGTAGATCAACATAAAACCTTCATCTAGTCTCTAATGGCATAAAATCACCATGATAACCTTCCAGTTCAATTACTATAATTCACCATGTAAACATCATATAAACATCATTGAATGCTACCCACTAGATTAGGATGACAATAGAGCCTTACCGACAATGCAATCACAACATTCTCTAGAATAGGGTTCTTTCGATTCACAATTCAGGAAAACTAGGGTTACTCCATGGATGGAAGAATCCATGAATGAATAAGCTTCACTTATCTTATATTAGAGTCCTAAACCTAGCTCGAAATATTGGTGAAATTCGTCCTAAAAGCTGGTGGTCTTGGGAGAATTTTGGTTGAGAGGTTTCGATTTGGAGTCTAGGGTCTAAATGGATATTTTACTGCTTAAATACTCTTGAAATACCTAAAATAACCGCGAATAATTAATCTCTAAAGTTCCCAAATGACCCCTGCACTTAATGGATATTTTAACCAATTCAAATTTGACTTAAAAACGACGCGACCAAATCTAAAAGTTTATTGCGCGTCGCGGAGGAATTTTCAATTCTTGATTCAGGAAAATTTTGAGACAGAATTGTTCATCACGTCCCCGCATCACAGGGCAAACTTTTTGCCCCTATCAGTGATGGTTGTGCGTCGCGCAACAATCTCCACTTCTAGCTTGCCCGGCAACTTCAATGGCCCATGCGTAACATTTCGAAATTTCAAAATATGTCATAAATCCTAACATAGGATCCATGAGGTATAAGTACTGTTATTAAGTCCATCTCGGTGAATATGGGTCATTTAGGAAGCTAGGAGACCAAAATGTCCAAGAACGTCCATGACGTCCGGAAGTTAGTTCAAAAGAGTACTAGTGTGTCTTAGCCTATTTGACTAGCTTTTAGGAGTCAGAAATTTATGAAAAGTGGTAAAAGAGTAACTAACAAGTGTTTAAGATTTTTAATGTTTGAAACGTCCGGGTACGACTCACCAAGGACCAATGAAGGGTCCTTGAGGAGAACCCTTGCGTTTGGAGCAACACTGCCTGGGCAATGTGCATCGACGAGACCATCTA
The DNA here is from genome assembly GCA_016801875.1 of Solanum sitiens. NCBI lineage: Eukaryota > Viridiplantae > Streptophyta > Magnoliopsida > Solanales > Solanaceae > Solanum > Solanum sitiens. Next base: position 599,634 of record JABWTJ010000071.1, read on the forward strand.
CGGTCCGTGTGTGGATTGACAGGGCGTTGATGCGACCGTCGTCCCATACATAGACATTTTGAGGAATCCCCTCGCCTGCACAGTCTCTGAACTCATCAACGGAGTGCAGGACGAGAGGGGGTTAGGTCGGTAGACTCACAAACGGCCCAACGACGTGGTTCCGTCTGTGAGGGTCATAAGTTGCTGCACGTTTTGAATGTTAAGTTAATTAACTTATTTAGTGATTTAAGGATTAGTTAGGGATTTAGGGGAGACTAATTAACTAACTTAACTCCCATATAAAAGCCCCAACCCCAATTAAACTAATGAGACTCTAAAATCAAACTCTCTATCTTCTCTCTACTTTCTCTATCCATTGGAAGACACCATTGAAGACTAAGATAAGACAGGGATTTGGGGGCTGGAAAGGGACGAATTCATCTTCAAATTCTTGTCAAAACGTTAAGGTATGGGATCTATTCACCTTTGAGACTTCTTTTCTCAAAGGGTTCCTTCCAAGGTTTTCTAAAAGTTGAGTTTTCATATGGGTTTCATCCAATTACGAAATTGATGTTATGAATTGAGTTGTTTATGATTTATTTAGGATATAATGAATAAATTAACATGTAAAGTAACTTGATTTTGATGAATTGAGATTGTATGGTCTAGATTTTAGAACATGACCATTAACCATTAACCCTAGGTTTGATCTTGATGTGAATTATGTTGGAGTTGATACAATTGACTTTATTATTGGTTAAATCATCCTTAGTTATTGTTATTACACTAATCATAAACATGTTGTGATGAATTGTAGTATTTCATGCTAGTTCTTGAGTAGTGATCTAGGTTAAGAAGATTTGCCAAGTATCATGTTTCAAAGCTTTGGTTTGGTATTGAATTATGGTGTGGTGACTCTTCTACCTTTATTAGCATGTTGGCTATTTAATTATATTGATGTGATGACCTAATTGGCTTGAGTTGTGGGTTGATGGTATGGCCTTTATGATGAACTATGAAGGAGGCTTGATAAGTCTTGTATTTCCTATTCCTTACTTCAACTTGTGGTTAATTGTGATTAAGTCATGATGTTGTGTTGGAGTATGACTTATCTAAGATTGATAGGACGGTATGATGATTTAATTGAAATGTCTTAACTTTGGTTGTGAGGTTACTTATGGTGTACATGTTATAAGGATGGTGATGTGTATCAATGTGCCCTATTATAATGTGATATGTAAAGTGTTAACCACATTTATATGAATTGTGATGAAAGGACTATTACTCATACAATTTTTATTGAGCTATGATGATGATTATACAAGGGCTAGACTCTATGACCTAAACTAAGTTATTATTGTTAATGTAGTTTTAAAGATATTTCAATAAAAGGACTTAGCTTAGCTCCGAGTGAACTTGACAATGGGAGGTGATGGCTTTACATAGCGGGAGTATTACCCTATAGTTCTATATGTGATGTTGACTCACCTTTGAGGGATACTCGTCCAATGATTCCCATGAGGTTAGGCCCCAATTACCAAATGGTATGTAGAGGGAATACCTATCTCTTAGTTCCTTAAACGATGTTGGCACCATAGGATACTAGATAGTTGATCCACCAAGAAAGCTATGTTTATATTAGGTTTTACCTTGGCCGATAGACCACCTTCCATCGGTGTAAGGTCTTATGACACCGGATTCCACATTTAGCTCATGTGGTCTATGTCAGTTAAGGCAAGTGTTCCCTAAACAAAATTGAAGTAATGAAGTATAAACTAACTAAAGTGACTTAAGGGGTTTGACTTAGCTTAGGTAGGGGTATGTGACTCTACCTATGCCTTGCACTAGTTTGTCTTGATAGGAGCTTTAGGAAGTTAATATTATGTATATAAATGATGATAAATGTAAATGACTTTTTATGATGATTATGATGTTTATGAACATGCAATTTGGTCTTTATTGTTAAAGTAGGAAATCATGTGTACTTGAAGACTATGTTATGTGAAGTGAGATACTATTTATGGTTTTTGTTGGGTAACTTGATTATGTAAGGATATGGGGCTTTGCTTGGTCATTGAACTTGTTGATTTTATAAGGATTTATGATTAATTGACTTACTTTGATATTTATATGATGAACTCTTATTCATGCTTGTGATGTTATTACTTGGTGATAGAGTCATATGAGATTATGGGTTCAAGTATGTTGATATGCATATGACTTATTTGATTTGTTGAACATGTCTAAATGATTGGTATAGTTTGTTGATTGTGCATAAGTCCTTAAAGAGGTAAAATGGCATTATTTCACTAAATGTCCCTTTTTAGCATATCTTGATGTTATATGTGCATATGGTCTCATACTTACTACATGTGGCGTACTAACCCTATTTTCTACCTTTTCCCCAAACATTTTAGGTTCCAGTCGTTGAGGGCTCTTTTGATATGACTTGAAGAAGACTTGGATATTCTCCATCATCCAAGGGGTAGGTCCTCACTTTCTGAGGGCGATGCCGATATCTAGCTATGGAGTTGCTTTATTTTCTAAGACTCTTACGTTCATTCTACTTTCGTTTGATGTACTATTTGTATAAGCCTATATGTGGATTCTTTACAATGATGTAGGGCTATGCCCAAAATGCTATGATCTTTTAGATGGTATGAGACGAGACAATCATTGAGACTTTATTTTATCTTATATATATCTATGTGAAATAAAAGTAGAATGCTATGTTACCTTCCTATACGAACGGTCTATGTAAACCCGATACGAATATCAATTATGTATGTAGAGGTCTATGTAAACCTCCAAGTAGATAATAATGAGAAGTTTTAATTCTTCCATATTTTCGATCGATGAATGTGATGATGTAAGACTAAGAGGCTAGTCCTAGTCCTCAAAGAGGACGCCGACGCCGGTTACGTCTAGAGGGTAAACCCGGATGTGACAAACTTTGTATCAGAGCCAGGTTGAATATCTTTGATGTTGATGTCTCTCTCTACCACGTCTATGTAGGTTTGTATTCATAATTGTGAAGCGCGTCACACTTATGAGAAGGAATCTATGTGATGCTTAGGAATCACTCTCGTTCTTGGAAATCCAATGTCGTGCCTCTAGAGTGTACTTGTTATATGCTTTCACCTAAACCTTGTAGTTTGGTTATAGGAACTGAATACTAGGAGGAATGCGGATCGAAGACTTGAGGAGGAGATTGCTAATGCGGGAGCTCCTCCCTGTGATTATAAAGTTTCTTCACTTGAAGAAGATGTTGTTAATGATCAAGGTCTGGCAAATCCTCCACCTTTGGCGGAGGGTGAGATGACGACTATCCTAGTTAAAATGGCACAAGCCGTTGCTACTCAGGCCCAAGCCGCAACGGTTGAAGCCGAAGATAATCGGGAGGTTGTGCCCCGAGTCCATCAACAAGTTTCTACTATCGCTTCACGTTTAAGGGATTTCACTAGAATGAACCCTCCTATCTTCTACGGGTCTAAGGTCGATGAAGACCCTCAAGAATTCATTGATGAGGTCTACAAGATACTATTTGCTATGGGGTTGTCTATAAATAAGAAGGCCGAGTTGGACATATACCAACTGAAGGATGTGGCTCAAACTTGGTATGTGCAATGGAGGGACAATAGGCATCTTAAGGGTGGGCCGGTGACTTGGGAGATCTTCAAGAAGGCATTTCTTGATCGGTTTTTCCCTAGACAGATGAGGAAGGCTAAGGTGGTGGAATTCATCAACCTCCGTCAAGGGAGTATGAGTATTCATGATTACTCTTCGATGTTCATTCAATTGTCCAAATATGCTCCTTCCTTGGTCTCCGATCCTAGGTAAGATGAGTCACTTTGTGACGGGTGTATTGGATGACTTGCAAGAAGAATGTCATTCGGCGATGCTTCATGATAATATGAATATTTCCCATCTTATGGTGCATGATAAGAGGGTGGAGGAGGCTAGAGTTAAGAGGAAGGATAGGGATAAAAAAAGGGAAAGGTCTTTTGAGGGTGGAGCTACAAAGAATAGTCTTGAGATCCAAGACAAGCCTAGATTCAAGAAGAGGTTCTCAAATCAAGTTCCATCAAAATTTCTTAAGACTCGAGATGAAAGGGTGCCTAAGCCAAGAGTCCAAAAGGTAAAGACTGGGATCTTGTACAATGATAGGCCTCTATGTGCAAAGTGTGGAAAAGGTCACCTTGGTGAATGCTTGGTAGGAACGAGGAATTGTTATGGTTGTGGCAAGGTTGGGCACAATGTGCGAGATTGTCCTAATTCTAAGGGGCAAGAGAAGAGTGGGCAACCAAGTGGTTCTCGTGATGCTCCAAAGATGAACTGCTTCTATGCTCTTCCTACTAGGGGTGATCAAGAGACCTCTCCCGACGTGGTGACCGGTATGTTACAAATCTTTACTATTGATGTGTATGCTTTACTTGATCCAAGTGCTACTTTGTCTTTTGTTACTCCTCTAGTAGATAAAAAGTTTGACACTTTACCCGATGTCTTGCATGAACCCTTTTTAGTGTGTACTCCGGTGGGTGAGTCGTTTGTTGCAAAAAGGGTATATAGAAATTTTCCTATCAAATTGCCCAATAGAGTTTCTAATGTTTATCTAGTAGAAATAGATATGCTTGATTTTGATATCATTTTGGGTATGGATTGGTTACATGCTCGTTTCGCCACTATTGATTGTAGGACAAGGGTTGTTAGGTTTAATTTCCTAAATGAACCCGTTATTGAACGAAAGGGTGAGAATTCTATTCCTAGAGGTCGTATCAAATCTTGCCTAAAAGCATGTAAAATGATCTCAAAAGGTTGTTTATACAACATTGTAAGAGGCCAAGATTTAGACTACAAAATTCCTCCCATTGAGTCGGTCCCCGTAGTGAGTGAATTTCCGGAGGTCTTTCCTAATGACCTCCACGGTATTCCTGCCAAACGGAAAATTGATTTTGGTATCGATTTGCTACCGGAAACGAATCCCATTTCAATTTCCCCATATCGGATGGCTCTGGCTGAATTGAAGGAGTTCAAGGCTCAACTCAAGGATTTGCTTGACAAAGGCTTTATAAGGCCTAGTATTTCTCTGTGGGGTGCTCCGGTATTATTTGTCAAAAAGAAAGACGGGTCCTTGAGAATGTGTATTGACTACCGCCAACTCAACAAGGTTACTATCAAGAATGAGTACCCTCTCCCTCGTTTCGACGATTTGTTTGATCAACTCCAAAGGGCGAGCTACTTTTCAAAAATATATTTGAGGTCAAGGTATCACAAACTTAGGGTGAGAGGTGAGGATGTCCCAAAGACGGCCTTTCGGACTACGTAAGGGCACTATGAGTTCTTGGTAATGTCTTTCGGTCTCACTAATGCTCCGGCGGCGTTTATGGACCTAATGAATAGGGTGTTTTGAAATTACCTAGATTCATTTGTCATTGTTTTCATTGATGACATCTTGGTATATTAGAAAAATGAGGGTGATCAAATTGCTCATTTGAGGGTGGTATTGCAAAACCTTAAAGAACATCAATTGTTTGCCAAATATAGCAAATGTGAGTTTTGGTTGAGGTCGGTGGCATTTCTTAGGCATATCATCTCTAGTGAAGGAGTGAGGTAGATCTAAGGAAAACAGAGGAGGTGAAAAGTTGGCCTAGACCATTGACTCCAATCGACATTAGGAGTTTCTTGGGTCTAGCGGGTTATTATCGGAGGTTTGTGGACGACTTTGGATCCATAACATCTCCTTTGACCACTTTGACCCAAAAGTGTAACAAATTTGAGTGGTCGGAGGCATGTGAGAAAAGCTTCCAATTGTTGAAACATAGATTTACTTCCGCTCCATTGTTGACTTTACAGGAGGGTACAAAGGGTTTTATTGTGTATTCTGATGCATCGAGTGTGGATTTATGGTGTGTGCTTATGCAACATGGGAAGGTGATAGCCTATCCTTCTAGGAAACTTAAGGTGCATGAGAAAAACTATCCCACTTATGACCTTGAGTTAGCGGCCGTGGTGTTTGCTTTGAAAATGTGGAGGAATTACTTGTATGGTGTTCATGTTAATGTTTTCACCGATCATAAGAGTCTCCAATATGTGTTTAACCAAAAGGAGTTGAATCTTCGACAAAGGAGGTGGTTAGAATTGTTGAAAGATTACGATATGAGTGTCCTTTATCACCCCGTCAAGGCCAATGTGGCTGCGGATGCCCTAAGTCAAATGACTATGGGTAGTGTCTCACATATAGATGAAGCCAAGAAAGACCTAGTAAGAGATGTTCATAGTTTGACTAGGTTGGGTGTGCGATTGGAAAGTTCTCCTAATGGTGGTGCAACGGTTCATCATAACTCCGAGTCATCTTTGGTGGTTGAGGTGAAGTCCAAACAACACCCTGATCAACCATTAATGGAGTTGAAAGAATCGGTTCTCATCAAGTTAAATGAGTCATTCTCCTTAGTGGGGGATTGTGTTTTGAGGTACCAAGGGATATTGTGTGTTCCCGATGTAGTTGGGTTGAGGGACCAGATTCTTGAAGAAGCCCATGGGTCTCGCTACTCCATTCATCTGGGTTCAACAAAGATGTACCATGCCTTAAGGAATATATATTGGTGGGAAGGTTTGAAGAAGGACATAGCGGAGTTTGTTGCTATGTGTCCAAATTGCCAACAAGAAAAGGCCGAATATCAAAAGCCGGGTGGCTTACTACAAGGGATCCAAATTCCTACTTGGAAATGGGAGGACATTATATGGACTTTGTAGTAGGTTTGCCTCGGACTCAAAAGTATTATGACTCAATGTGGGTGATTGTTGATATGACTAAGTCCTCTCATTTCATTCCCGTCAAGTCCACTTATTCGGCGAAAAATTATGCAAATATCTTCATAGATGAGGTTGTGTGTCACTATGGTATTCCGTTATCCATCATATCGGATCGGGGTGCATAATTCACATCTAGGTTTTGGAAGTCATTCCAAGAAGGTTTGAGTACTAAGGTGAAATTGAGTACCGCTTTTCATCCCCAAACGGATGGTCAAGCGGAACGCACTATTCAAACCCTTGAAGATATGCTTAGAGCTTGCATTATTGATTTTAAGGGGAATTGAGATAAGAACTTGCCTTTGGTGGAGTTTGCATATAATAATAGCTTTCATTCATCCATCTCCATGGCTCCCTATGAAGCTTTGTATGGGAGGAGGTGTAGGTCTCCTATAGGGTGGTTTTAAGTGGGTGAGCCTTCACTTCTTGGTCCTGGTTTTATTTATAAGACTTAAGAGAAAGTGCATATCATAAGGAACTAGTTGCAAACAACCTATAGTCGGCAAAAGTCCTATGCCGACAATAGGAGGAGGGATTTGGAGTTTGAGGAAGGTGATAAAGTGTATTTGAAAATTTCACCTATGAAGGGAGTGATTAGATTTTGCAAGAAGGGAAAGTTGAGTCCTCGTTATGTGGGTCCTTATGAAATCTTGCAAAGGATTGTAATGTTGCCTATAAATTGAAACTCCCTAATGAATTGGCTTTGGTTCATCCTATTTTCCATGTTTCTATGTTGAAAAAGTTTGTCGGTGATCCCGAGTCCATTCTTCCTATTGAGGGTCTTGGTGTCAAGGATAACCTCTCTTATGAGGAGGTTCAGGTCCAAATGCTTGATAGGAAAGTAAAGAGATTGAGGAACAAAGAGGTGGTTTCCGTAAAAATGTTATGGGAAAATGACTTAGTTGAGGGTGCAACATGGGAGGCCGAGGACGACATGAAGTCCCGTTATCCTCATTTTTTTTTATGATTAAGGTTAGTCATTCTTTTTAATAATATGAATATGTCTAGAATTTGAGAATTTTTTATTTTTGAGTGAAGTTTTGCAAAATATGCATTTTTGAAAACTTTACTGTGAACTTAATGTAATATTGCCTTAGAAACTTGAAATTTTGCTTTTTGCTTGTTTTGAGTTATGTTGTGCATTTTGATATGGTGAGTCTTTATAAAATTATATGCAGCATGTTGATAAGTTGAACTTTGTGCTAATTGACTCATGTAATGTATGTTGAGCCTTATGTGTGGTGGTTGGAGTTTTGGAATTTGCCTTGTTGAAATGATATGATTTATGTTGATTTGATATTGTTGATTGGTTGGGCTGCTAGTCTTGAGTCTATTCCTTGCTTCAAAAGAGTGTTTAGTGTCATTCGGGGACGAATATTCCTAAGGGGGGGATAATGTAACATTTCGAAATTTCAAGACGTGTAGTAAAGCCTAACATAGGTGCCATGAGGTCTAAGTAATGTTTTTAAGTCCATCTCGGTGAATATGGGTCATTTAGGAAGATAGGAGACCAAAACGTCCAAGAACGTCCATGACGTCCGGAAGTTGGTTCAAAAGAGTACTAGTGTGTCTTAACCTATTTGACTAGCTTTTAGGAGTCGAAAATTCATGAAAAGTGGTAATAGAGTAACCAACAGGTGTTTAAGATGTTTCATGATTGAAACGTCCGGGTACGAATCCCCAAGGACCAACCAAGGGCCCTTGAGGAGGACCCTTGCGTTTGGAGCAACACTGCCTGGGGCAGTGTTCATCGATGGGACCACCTACGGTCCGTGTGTGGATTGAAGGGGCGTCGATTCCACCGCCGTCCCCTACTTATCCATGTTGAGGAATCCCCTCTCCTGTACAGTCTCTGAACTCATCGACGGAGTGCAGGAAGAGAGGGGGTTAGGTTCGTAGACTCACAGACGGCCCGTCGACAGGGTTTTGTCTGTGAGGGTCATAAGTTGTTGCACGTTTTTAATGTTAAGTTAATTAACTAATTTAGTTATTTTGGGATTAGTTAGGGATTAAGGGGATACTCATTAACTAACTTAACTCCCATATAAAAGCCCCAACCCCAATTAAACTTATGAGACTCTAAAAATCAAACTCTCTATTTTCTGTCTACTATCTCTCTCTATTGGAAGACACCATTGAAGACTAAGCTAAGGAAGGGATTTGGGGGATGGAAAGGGACGAATTCATCTTCAAATTCTTGTCAAAACGTTAAGGTATGGGATCTATTCACCTTTTAGACTTCTTTCCTCAAAGGGTTCCTTCCAAGGTTTTCTAAAAGTTGAGTTTTCATATAGGTTTCATCCAATTACGAAACTGATGTTATGAATTGAGTTGTTTATGGTTTCTTTAGGATATAATAGATTAACATGTAATGTAACTTCATATTTATGAATTGAGATCGTATGGTCTAGATTGTAGAACATGACCCTTAACCCTTAATCCTAGGTTTGATCTTGATGTGAATTGTGTTGGAGTTGATTCAATTGACTTTATTATTGGTTAAATCATCCTTAGTTATTGTTATTACACTGATCATAAACATGTTGTGATGAATTGTAGTCTTTCATTCTAGTTATTGAGTAGCGATCTTGGTTAAGAAGATTTGCCTAAGTAGCATGTTTCAAAGCTTTGGTTTAGTATTGAATTATGGTGTGGTGACTCTTCTACCTTTATTAGCATGTTGTTTATTGTATTATATTTATGTGATTACCTAATTGTCTTGAGTTTTGGGTTGATGGTAAGGCCCTTATGATGAACTATGGAGGAGGCTTGGTAAGTCTTGTATTTCCTATTACTTACTTCAACTTGTGGTTAATTGTGATTAAGTCATGATGTTGTGTTGGAGTATGCCTTATATATGATTGATAGGATTGGTTGTGAGGTTGCTTAGGGTGTACATGTTATAAGGATGCTGATGTGTATCAATGTGCCCTATTATAATGTGAAAGTAAAGTGTTAACCTCACTTATATGAATTGTGATGAAAGGACTATTACTCGTATAATTTTTATTGAGCTATGATGATGATTATACAAGGGCTAGACCCTATGACCTAAACTAAGTTACGATTGTTAATGAAGTTTTAAAGATATTTCAATAAAGGGACTTAGCTTAGCACCGAGTGAACTTTACAATGGGAGTTGATAGCTTTCCATAAAGGGAGTGTTAACCTATTGTTCTATATGCGATGTTGACTCCCCTGTGAGGGATACTTGTCCAATGATTCCCATGAAGTGAGGCCCCAATAACCAAAAGGTATGTAGAGGGAATACCTATATCTTAGTTCCTTAAACTATGTTGCCACCATAGGATACTAGCTAGTGGATCCACCTAGAAAGCTATGTTTATATTAGGCTTTACCTTGGCCGGTAGACCTCCTTCCATCGGTGTAAGGTCTTATGACACCGGATTCCACATTTAGCTCATGTGGTCTATGTCGGTTAAGGCAAGTGTTCCCTAAACTAAAATGAAGTAATGAAGTATGAACTAACTAAAGTGACTTGAGGGGTTTGACTTAGCTTAGGTAGGGGTATGGGACTCTACCTATGCCTTGCACTAGTTTGCCTTGATAGGAGATTTAGGAAGTTAATATTATGTATATAGATGATGATAAATGTAAATGACTTTATATAATGATTATGATGTTTATGAACATGCAATTGGTCTTTATTGTTAAAGTAGGAACTCATGGGTACTTTAAGATTATGTTATGTGATGTGAGATACTATTTATGGTTCTTGTTAGGTTACTTGATTGAGTAAGGATATGGGGCTTTGCTTGGTCATTGCACTTGTTGACTTTATGAGGATTTATGATTAGTTGACTTACTTTGCTATTTATATGATGAACTGTTATTCATGCTCGTGATGTTATTACTTGGTGATAGAGTCATATGAGATTATGGGTTCAAGTATGTTGATATGCATATGCTTATTTGATTTGTTGAACATGTCTAAATGATTGGTATATTTTGTTGATTGTGCTTAAGTCTTTAAAGAGGTAAAATGGCATGATTTCACTAAATGTTCCTTTTTAGCATGTCTTGATGTTATATGTTAATATGGTCTCATACTTTATGCATGTGGCGTACTAACCCTATTTTCTCCCCTTTTCCCAAACATTTTAGGTTTCGGTCGTTGATGGCTCTTTTGATACCACTTGAACAAGACTTGGATATTATATATCATCCAAGGGGTAGCTCCTCACTTTCAGAGGGCGATGTCGATATCTAGCTATGGAGCTGCTTTATTTTCTAAGACTCTTATGTTTATTGTACTTTATTTTTATGTACAATTTGTATAAACCTATACGTGGCTCCTTTACATTGATGTAGGGCTATGCCCAAATTGCTATGATCTTTTAGATCAATGAGACGAGACAATCATTGAGACTTTATTCTATCGTATATATATGTATGTGAAATAAAAGTAGAAGGCTATGTAACCTTCTTATACGAAGGGTCTATGTATACCCGGTACGAATATCTATTATGTGTATGTAGATGTCTATGTAAACCTCCAAGAAGATAATAATGAGAAGTTTTAATTCTTCCATAATTTTGATCGATGAATGTGATGATGTAAGACTAAGAGTCTAGTCCTAGTCCTCAAAGAGGACGCGGACGCCGGTTATGTCTAGGGGTAAACCCGGATGTGACACCATGTTTGGGTCCTTCTTAAGGACCCTTAGTCTAGTCCCCAGGGCGTCGTTCTAGGGAGTTTCGACCCATTATATGTCAATCTAAGTATACGAATGATCGATACTAAATTTCTCCTTCCCCCAAAACTCCACTACAAAATACTATGACACACTAGATTAATTTCGACAAGTGGGGGATAGTAGATTTAATTCTCCATAAGGTATTTATATTATTATGTATAGCTAGGCTTAGATAGAAATTGATTTTTCCATGATTTGGGTGTATGAATTTAGAAACAACGCATATATGATGGGATACTATTCTAAAGTTGGTCCTTTAAAGAAGTGATTAGGAAGATGTCATTCGAGGACGAATGTTTCCCAAGTATGGATTATTGTAAGGACCTCAAAATTATCTAGGTTGAACTAGAGCCTCTCATGTGTTTAATGAGTCAATACACCATGTTTAAGATGTGTCATAGCTTCTATAAGTTAATTTGAAGAGGTTTGAGGTCAAACATCCCAGGTTGACCAAGAAGTCCGAAAGCTAGTTTAGTTGAACTAGTGTGTAGTAGGGTTTTTCAATGGAGTTTTTGTAACACTTCAAAAATCCAAGACGTGTCTTAAATCCTAACATAAGTGCCATAGGACCTAGACACTGTTTTAAGGGTCATTTTAATGAATATAGGTCATTTAGGGATTTTCCAACCAAAATGCCCAAGAACGTCCATGACGTTTGGAAAACTAGCTCACGAAGGTACTAGCGTCCCTTAGCCTATTTGAATAGTTTTTAGAAGTCCAAAAATGATGAAATTGGTGGAAGGGTGTCTAACATATGTTTAATACTCCCCAAGGACTAACCAAGGGCCCTTGAGAGGGACCCTTGCATGTGGAGTCAAACACTGGTTGGGCACTGTGCACCCACGAGAAGGAATAGACAGAAAATGTGTGGATCGACGGGGCGTCGATGCCAACCGTCGACCAACACATAGCCAATTTTTTGGAGGTCCTCACCTGCACAGTCTCTGACCAAAACCATGAGTGTGCAGCGCGGAGGAGGGTTGGTCCGTCGACTGACCCAGGATCCGTCGATCGTGGTGTTGTCTCTGACACTTGAAAATTGCTGCACGTTTTCACTTATAATAATTTAATTAGTTGGCTTAGTTAGTAGTTTAATTAGGGGTTAGGGAATGGTTAATTAAGTGGTTTAACACCCTATATAAAGTCCTAACCTAATTAAGACTAACACAAACTTTCACAACTCACAAAACTAAACTCTCTTCCTTCTCTCTTCTTTCTCTCCCTAGTGAAGAACTCCATCGAAAACCAAGCTAGGGGAGGGTTTTAGGGGCTGTAAAGGGACAATTTCAAGTGGGTTTCATCCAATCTCAAAATTTATATTGTGAATTGAATTGTTTATGATTTCTTATGGATATATTTAATACGTTAACATGTATTCTAACTTAATTATGATATATCTTGATCGTTTGGTCTAGGTTGTAGAAGATGACCTTCACCCCTTAACCCTAGGTTATGATCCTGATATGAATTTAGTTATATTGGTTCAATGGACTTTATTTATTGGTTGAATTACTACTAGGTGATGTTGTTATTCTAATCATGATGAATTAGGGTTAATTGTAGTCTTTCGTGCTAGTTCTTGAGAAGTGGTCTAGGTTATGTGAATTGACCTATGTATATTGTCTTAAGCCTTGATCTAGTATTAAATTGTGATGTAGTGATTCTTCTAGCCTTGTTATCATCTTAGTCATTGAATTGTGATGATGTTATGACCTAATTGGGTTGAAGTAAGGGTTGATGGTAAGATATTGATGATGAGTTATGAAGGAGACTTTGGTAAGTCTTATGATCCCTATTCTTTACTTCTATTTGTGGTTAATTGTGATTAAATCATGATGATGTTTTGGAGTATGCCTTATATTAAGATTGATAGGGTGGTATGATGTCGAATAGAAATGTCTTGACTATGGTTGTGAGGTTTATTAAGATGTAAATGTTATAAGGATAGTGATGATTACCAATGTGCATTATTATGAAGTGATATTTAAATGCGCTAACCTCAATTATATGAATTTTAATGAAAGGACAATACTCATGCAATTCTTATTCAGCTATGATAATGATAATTATACATGGGATAGACCCTATGACCTAATTAAGTTATGATGATTAATTAGGACATTAATGACATTTCAATAGGGACCTCGCTTAGCAACGAGTGAATTTTACAATGGGAGGGGGTGATTTCCCATACAGGAAGATTCGCCCTTTAGTTTTATATGTGGTGTTGACTCCCCAATGAGGGATACTTATCCAATGGATTCCCATGAGAGGAGGCCCCAATGTCCAAGTGGTATGTAGAGGGATTATGCCTATCACTTAGTTATTGAACTACGTTGCCCTCATAGGAAGACTAGCTAGTGGATCCACCTAGAAATCTACGTTTATGTTTGGTTTTACTTTGGCCGGTAGACCAACTTCCATCGGTGTAAGATTTTACAACACCGGATTCCACACTTAGCTCTTGTGGTCTATGTCGGTTAAGGCAAGTGTTCACTAATGAACTAATGAAGTATAAACTAACTAAGGTGACTCGAGAGGTTTGACTTATCCTAGGTATGGGTATGGGACTCTACCTATTCCTTGCACTAGTTTTCCTTGATGGAAGCTTTAGGAAGTTAATATTATGTATGTATATGATAATGAATTCCAATGATGATGATATGGTGACTTTACTTGTAAATAGTATTTATATGGTAATTGATAGTCATATGAACATATACTTGGTCTATATTGTTAAATATGATGTTATGTATCCTTAAAAGTTATATTATCTGAAGTTGGATATTAGTCATGGTTCTTGTTGGGTTACTTGATTGAGTAAGGTTATGGGGCTTTGTTTGGTCATTGCACTTGTTGACTTTATGAGAATTCATGAGTAGTTGTCTTTCTTTTTTATGACATGATAAACTCTTATTCATGCTTGTGTTGTTATTCCTTGATGATAGAGTTGTATTAAATTATGGGTTCAAGTATGTTGATATGCATATTACATTCTTTGGTTTAATGAATATGTCTTGTTGCTTGGTATGGTTTGCTTGACTATGCATAAGACTTTCAAAAGGTCAAACAGAATTTCTTAACTAAATGCCCCTTTTTAGCATGATTTGATCTTATATGTGCATATGGTCTCATACTTAGTAGAAGTGGCGTACTAACCCCATTTTCTCCCTTTTCCCCAACATTTTCGGTTCCGGTCGTTGAGGAGTCTATGATATGACTTTGAAGAAGGTTTGGAACTTCTCATTCATCCAAGCGGGTAGGTCCTCACTTTTCGAGGGCAATGTAAATATCGAGCTTATGGAGTTGTTTTATTTTTAAGACTCTTATGTTCCTTCTATTTTCATTTGTGTACAAATTGTATAAGCACATATGTGGCTCTTTCGCCTTGATGTATGGAATATGCCCAAATTGCTAATCTTGTTAGATGGTTATGAGATGAGACAATCTTTAAAGACTATGTTTTATGTTATATATATACTTATGTGCAATAAAAGTAGAAGACTATGTAATCTTCCTATATGAAGGTTCTATGTATACTCAATATGAATATATTATGTGTATGTAGAGGTTTATGTAAACCTCCGTGTAGAAGTAATGAAAAGTTTTTAATTTTTCCGTATTTTTAACCTATGAATGTAATGACGAATGCTAAGAGGATAGTCTTAGTTCTCAAAGAGGGCGACGACGCCGGTTACGTCTAGGGGGTACTCCCCGGATGTGAAAAACTTTGTATCTGAGCATGTCGTTGAATTTCCTTAATGTTTATGTCTCTCTCAACCACATCTATGTAGATTCGTACTCATAATTGTGAAGCGCGCCACACTTATGAATATGAATCTATGTAATTCTTAGGAAACTCTCTCTTTCTTGTAAATCCAATATTGTGCCTCTAGATTGTACTTATTATGTACTTTCACCTAAACCTTGTATTTTGGTTATAGCCAATGTATACTCAAAGGAATACGGCTCGAAGACTTGAGAAAGAGATTGCCAATGCGGGAGCTCCTCCCCGTGGTGATCAAGTCCCTCCTCTTGAAGAAGATGCTAATGATGACCAAGCTCCGGTCAATCCTCCACCTTTGACGGATGAAGACATAAGGGATGCACTCTTTGAAATGGCCCAAGCCATTACTACCCAATCTCAAGCCGCCACTACTCAAGCCCAAGCTATGACGACCGAAGCTAATTGGGAGGTTGTACCCCGAGCTTATGAACAAGTTTCTACCATGGCTTCCCGTCTAAGGAATTTCACTAGGATGAATCCTCCTTCTTTCTATGGGTCCAAGGTTCAAGAATACCCCTAAGAGTTCATTTATAAAGTCTAGACGATACTTTTTGCTATGGAGTTGTCTACTATTCAGAAGACCGAGTTAGTTCAAAGATGGGGCTCAAACCTGCTATGTTCAATGAAGGGATAATAGGCCTCTTAGGGGTGCACCGGTGACTTGAGATATCTTCAAGAAGACATTTCTTGGTCGATTCTTTCGTAGGGGATATGAGGGAAGACAAAGTGGTGGAGTTCATCAACCTTCATCAAGGATGTATGAGTGTGCTTGAATACTCTTTCAAATTCACTAAATTGTCCAAGTATGCTCCTTCTTTGGTTTCCGATCCTAGGTATGAAATGAGCAATTTTGTGATGGGGGGTATCGGAAGATTTGCAAGAGGAATGTCATTCGGCTATGCTTCATGACAATATGAACATTTTTCGTCTTATGGTTCATGTTAGGCAGGTGGAAGAGGCAAGGGCTAGGAGGAAGAGTAAGGATTCTAAGAGGGCAAGATCTTTTTATAGTGATTCTTCAAGGAATATGCATGAGATCCAAGACAAGCCTAAGTTCAAGAAGAGGTTCTCTAATAAAGTTCCATCCAAGTTCCCTAAGGCTCGTGATGATAATGTGGCTAAACCTAGAGCCCAAAAGGGACGGACTGGAAATTCACCAAATAAGATTCTGACATGTGCCAAGTATGGAAAGGGTCATTTTGGTGAATGCTTGGTTGGGACGGGCAATTGTTTTGGTTGTGGCAATAGTGGCCACAAGGTGAGGGATTGCCCTAATATGAAGTGTCAAGATAAGGGTGGTCAAGATCAAGCAAGTGGTTCTAGTGATGCTCCTAAGAAGAACCGTTTCTACGCTCTCCGCACTAAGGGTGAGCAAGAGACCTATCCCGATGTGGTGACTGGTATGTTCAAAGTCTTTTGTATTGATGTATATGCATTACTTGATCCCGGTGCTACCTAGTCATTTGTTACACCTCTTGTGGCTAAAAAGTTTGACATTTTTCCCGATATCTTGCATGAACCCTTAATAGTGTCTACACCGGTGGGTGAGTCGGTTATTACAAAAAAGTTGTATAGAAATTGTCCTATAATGTTGCCTATAAAGTTTCTCATGTTGAACTAGTATAACTTGATATGCTAGATTTTGATATCATCTTGAATATGGATTGGTTGCATGCTTTCCTTGCCTCCTTTGATTATAGAACGAGGGTGGTGACGTTCAACTTTCCAAATGAACCCGTTGTAGAGTGGAAGGGGGGAAATTCTATTCCTAGAGGTCGTATCATTTCTTGTCTAAAAGCATGCAAAATGATTTCAAAGGGTTGTCTATAACACATATTAAGAGTTCAAAATGTAGTCTCCAAAATTCCTCCCATTGAGTCGGTCCCCGTAGTGAGTGAATTTCTGGAGATCTTCCCGAATGATCATCCTGGTATTCCTCCCGAACAGGAAGTTGATTTTGGTATCGATTTGCTACCGGATACAAATCCCATTTCAATTCCTCCTTATCGGATGGCTCCGGTTTAATTGAAGGAGTTGAAGGCTCAACTCAAATATTTACTAGACAAAGGCTTCATAAGGCTTACTATTTCTCCATGGGGTGCTCCGGTTTTGTTTGTGAAAAAGAAGGATGGGTCCTTAATAATGTGTATTGATTATCGCCAACTCAATAAAATCACTATTAAGTATGAGTATCCTCTCCCTCGGATTGACAACTTGTTTAATCAACTCCAAGGGGCAAGATACTTTTCTAAGATTGAATTGAGATCGAGGTATCACCAACTTAGGGTGAGAGGTAAAGATATACATTGGCATTTCGTAATAGATATGGTCAGTATGAGTTCTTAGTAATGTCCTTTGGTCTCACTAATGCTCCGGCAGCATTTATGGACCTAATGAATAGGGTGTTTTGAAGCTAGCTAGATTTATTTGTCATTGTCTTCATTAACGAAATCTTGGTATATTCGAAGAATGAGGGTGATCACATGAACCATTTGAGGCGGTGTTGCAAGTACTTAAAGAACATCAATTGTTTGCCAAGTATAGAAAATGAGAGTTTTGATTGAGGTAAGTGGTGTTTCTTCGTCATATCATCAGGGAGTTGAGGTTGATCCAAGTAAAACAGATGCGGTGGAAAGTTGGCCTAGACCATTGATTCCAACTGACATTAAGAGTTTCTTGGGTCTAGCGGGTTATTATCGGAGGTTTGTGGATGGTTTTGCGTCCATTGCATCTCCGTTGACTACTTTGAACCAAAAGAGTAAGAAGTTTGAGTGGTCGAAAGCATGTGAGAAGAGCTTCAAAATCTTGAAAGATAGGCTTACTTCTGCTCCGGTGTTCACTTTACCGGAGGGTACAAAGGTCTTCATTGTGTATTGTGATGCATCCCGAATGAGTTTGGGGTGTGTGCTTATGCAACATTGGTTTTTCAAAGTAATGGTCTATGCTTCTAGGAAACTTAAGGTGCATGAGAGAAACTATCCAACTCATGACCTTGAGTTAGGGGCCGTGGTGCTTTCCGTGAAAATATAGAGGCATTAGTTGTATGGTGTTCATGTTTATGTGTTTACCAATCACAAGAGTATCCAATATGTGTTTACTCAAAAGGAGTTCAATCTCTGACAAAGAAGGTGGTTAGAATTGTTGAAAGATTATGACATGAGTGTTCTATGTCGCCACGACAAGGCCAATATGGTGGAGGATGCTCTAGTTCGTATGGCCATATGTAGTGTTTCTCATCTAGAGGAAGCCAAGAAATACCTAGTGATAGATGTTCATAGGTTGACTAGATTTGGGGTTTGATTGGAAGATTCTCCAAATGGTGGTTTTATGGTCCATTATAACTCCGAATCATCCTTAGTTTTTTAGGTGAAGTCCAAACAACACCTTGATCAACCATTGATTCAGTTGAAAGAATCAGTTCTTGGTAAGTTTAATAAGTCATTCTCCTTGGGGGGGGGGGGTTTGAGATATTAAGGGAGGTTGTGTGTTCCCAATGTAGATGATTTGAGGAACTGGATTATCGAGGAAGTTCATGGGTCCTCTTATTCCATTAATCATGGGTCAACAAAGATGTATCATGACGTTAGGGAAGTGTATTGGCGGGAAGGGTTAAATAAGGACATCGCGGAGTTTGTTTCTAAGTGTCCAAATTGTAAAGAAGTGAAAGCCGAACTTCAAAAGTCGGGCGGCTTACTACAACAAATCCAAATTCCTACTTTGAAGTGGGAAGACATCAATATGGATTTTGTTGTAGGATTGCCTAAGACTCAAAAGCAATATGACTCCATATGGGTGGTGGTGGATAGGTTGACAAAGTCCATTTGTTTTCTGCCCGTCAAGTCTACTTATTTGGCGGAATATTATGCAAAGATCTTTATAGAAGATATTATGTGTCGTCATGGTATTTCGTTATCCATCATATCGGATAGGGGTGCACAATTCACATCTAGGTTTGGAGGTCTTTCCAAGAAGGGTTACGTACAAAGGTGAAGTTGAGTACCACTTTTCATCCCCAAACGGATAGTCAAGCGGAGAGTACGATCCAAACCCTTGAGGATATGCTTAGATCTTGTGTCACTGATTTCAAAGGAAGTTGGGATAAGCACTTGCCTTTGGTGGAGTTTTCTTACAATAATAGCTTCCATTCATCCATATCCATGGATCCTTATGAAGTTTTGTATTGGGTGGTTTGGAGTCGGTGAGTCTTCGATTCTTGCCCCTATTTGATATATAGGACCTTGGAAAAAGTTCACATCATAAGGAACCGGTTGCAAACGGTCTATAGTCGGCAAAAGTCTTATGTCGATCATAGGAGAAGGGATTTATAGTTTGAAGAAGGTCACAAGGTGTACTTAAAAATTTCACCTATAAAGGGGGTGTTTAGATTTGGTAAGAAGGGGAAGTTAAGTCCTTGTTATGTGGGTCCCTATGAAAACTTTTAAAGGGTTGGTAAGGTTGCCTATGAAATAAGGTTGCCTACTGAATTGGATTCGGTTCATCCGATTTTCCATGTCTCTATGTTAAAGAAGTGTATCGGTGATCCCGAGTCCATTCTTCCTATTGAGGGTCTTGGTGTGAAAGATAACCTCTCCTATGAGGAGTTCCGGTTCAAATCCTGGATAGGCAAGTAAAGAAATTGAGGAATAAAGAGGTGGCTTCTGCAAAGGCGTTATGGAAGAATCACTTAGTTGAGGGTGCAATATTGGAGGCCGAGGCCGACATGAAGACCCGTTACCCTCATCTATTTGATAACAAAGGTTAGTTACTTCTATTAACTAATGGAAGTAGCATATTTTTAAAACTACTAAAAATCTACATAGCTAGATTGTTGAAAAGATAGCATCCCCGAACATGAGGACCTACCAAGACTTGGAGAAAGAGTTCCAAGCTTCTTCAAATCGACCTCCTTAAACTTTGATGTTCGGAACCTACAGTAGTAGTAATATAAAGTAATGGGGTTAGTACGCCACGTGTACTAAGTATGGGTATATGCACATAACATATAAGGACATGTATGAAAAAAGAACATTTATCATTTCTTTAGAAAGCATTCTAAGTCATGTGAATGTCTTAAATGCACATACCATAGATCATATACAAGTTAAGGACTTCATCAACATACAACATGATCATAACGAAAGAGATATTATCATAGAGTCACGTTAACATTTCATATTCAAAAGATTGTAGAACATAATATACAAACACTAACCAATGATCTCATCCCCAAAATACAAGTGCAATGGTCATGTGAAGCCCCATAACACCACACAACCAAGAAGATAAGATAGGAGACCATAAGTAAAGCTTTGCTTCATATAACTTGTATTATAAGTAGTAATCACTTCATTTAACAATATAACCCAATAACATATTCATCATAATAACCAACATCATATAAAAGTAACATCATGTATCATAAACATATATCTTTCATGTTATCATATTTCATAAGACCAATCTCCTAGCACTTCCCTTTGAGTCAACTTGTGCATTGTCAAGTAGACTCCTAAAGTCACCTTAGTCAACGTTTATTTACTTATCATATTACATAAGAAAAATCTCCTAGGAAATTCACCTTAACCGGCATAGACCATGTGAGATAAACATGGAATCCGGTATCATAAAACCCCAGACCGAAAGAAGTTGGTCTACCAGCCAAAGTAGAACCAAACATGACATAGCGTTCTAGGTAGATCCACTAGCTAGTATCCTATGGTGGCAACATAGTTCAAGAACTAGGACATGTATTAGAGACCTGTAGTTCCACATTCCATGGCAGCCTCAATCTCATGAGAGTCATTGTGAGCTACCTTCCAACTAGGGAAGGGACACCTCTCACATCTCGTTCATCGGTGCTTAGCTCACTTAATACAATAGCATACATAATATAATGACATTCTCCTTTCAAAGGTTATCAAAAGACCTACTCAAGTAACTCAAGAAGAGAGTGTCCATAATTGACCTCATGAAGATTACCTAATTAATCCTTGAGACTTACCAATGTTTGGATCATGTCTACATAATCAATCAATTTACTTAACTAGAATCATTATTAAGACTTATATAAGTAAGAGATGAAGTGACTATTCCTTTACCCCCTTCATACCTTAACTAGACAACCCTTAACTAATCTAGATATGTACTTATTCATTTAGCATTCTTTCTTAACTTAAGTCATTACATTACTTAGTTCATTTATGTGACATTCATCGCATAAGGACATTCAAGTAATTGTCTTGAAGAAGACCTATGGACTCTCGTTAACATCTTCAAAGCCTACTGTGCATTGTCTAGATAGTGTCCCATACCACCACCTGAACTTCATAGAACTTCTCCAATACTAGTAGGTATCCCACATGATGAGAATAGGCAATAACCGACATAGATCATGGTAGCAAATCATGGAATCCAGAGTTCTATCCTACTCCGATGATGTTGTTATACTTGCCAATGGTAGAACTTGGACACATCCCATGTAGGCACATGGTTAAGGAATATGAAGGGCTTACTTTGCATTATAGCCTCATTCTTTAACTAGTACTACTTCCTTTATCATACTCACTCGGTGCTAGCTTTTGTTCTCATAGAGTATTTCACATTAACGTTCATACAAAGGGGTCCCATATCAAGTTCATAACCCAATTACATTCACCCTACCAAAGAGGTCCCCTAGGGCTGCCTTACAATGGCAACAAGAAGCTCATCATGACTTTCCTAAGGATTGATATGATGTCGTTCCAGCCAGTCAACCTTATGTCCATCATTCATTACAAGAAGGATACCATTACGACTTTCTTCAAGATTAATAACCTTACTACTAGGTTCAAGGTTTCACATAAAGTACCCTCTTATCATCATTCAAGGTCTCACATATCAGTCATACATTCAAGACTAAGAGTATTTAGAATCCTAAGTCAATGCATCTCATATACATATTCATACATGTATCAAGTAAGGGACACAAGTCAACCAAGCCAAGACACAGCATACTTCACTTTTAGCACATATTACATTTCATTCTAGATGCACAAAGGAATAACCATTATTAGTTTTAAGTCATCCTATACACTACTGTATCATCATCAATATAACCATCATAGACTCATAGTCAAGTAGGAACAATCATGTATCAACTCTAAGAATACACACATAAAGACATAGTCCTAGTCTAACACGATCACGTAACATAAATATAAGAACATATACTTTCACATTACTTTACATATATGTATATATGATCATACTTCACATAATTAACTACACAAATCATCATAATACTTCAAGTATTGCCGACAAGGCCATGATCATCACAATACTTAAAATAACACCGACAAGGCCACATCAATCACATAACATGTCACGACCCGTATTCTTGAATCCGAATCGCCACCGGCGTCGTTAACCTCTCAGAGGTCGCAGACAAGCCACATCTTGCATTCATCATATTCATCTAGTTAAATTTGCAAAAAATTTAAAACTTTTTATATGTATGAAGTTTACTTAGACTTCATACAGTCATTACGTATTAAACGTTATATACTAAGCTCAACATCAATAGACAACCATCTAATATCAAGAACATTTCAAAACAAACGATGAATAGAATAATTAAGTTGCCAAAATAGCCTTACATCAAAAGGTTCGAAATAAAATGTGAAAGAAACTCTAGGGACAACATCCACTAGATATGTCTATATCTAAAGCTAGACTAAGACAGTAGCATCCTTGAAATCAAGAGGATCTACCAAATGGTTTGGAGAAACGTTGAAGTCCAAACCGCTGCAAGTGTCGTCAAAATGTCCTTTATCCTGTACCTATAAAAATAGTAAATAGTAGGGTCTTATTACACCACTTGTACTAAGTGTGGGTGTATGCGCACATACACATAAAGCTATGCATGATCAATGAAAGATCTTCTTAAACAACATGTCATTTCGGGAAAGTGTCATCACTAAACTTTCCTAATTCGTTATTTGTGAATTGTGGTATGAATATGATGTATTTTAATGCATTCAAAGCACAAAACTCATTTTCTATATGATTACAAGACATTAGTATCATCAACGTAATATTAGAACGACTCGAGCGAAGATTTGAAATTTTAACCCTCCAAACCCGCGAGCCCCTTTTTCCATACTTAGTTTTATTTTCAGTCTTTTCTTCTTGTTGTTGTGTAGTTCAATAATTCCTTTAATCCTATGTTTTACTACAAGTGCAATGAATCATTGTAGTCTCATACCCACATTGAATCGATGTAAGTAATCTAAGGACTAAGGAATGATTTCCCTACCTTATAGTGAGTCATTCTTTACACTATATATTCATTACATTTGATAAGCCATTCTCTATTGATCATGCCATTGATTTCCTTACTTTCATGTTAGGGAAGTTATGGGTTATTTAGCTAACGTTATGTTTCTACTTCCCTTTATTGGCATC
This sequence comes from Solanum sitiens, assembly GCA_016801875.1. Lineage (NCBI taxonomy): Eukaryota > Viridiplantae > Streptophyta > Magnoliopsida > Solanales > Solanaceae > Solanum > Solanum sitiens. Next base: position 623,370 of record JABWTJ010000071.1, read on the forward strand.
TTATAAGAAGTCATTATAATCCATGGCTCTTCCTAATCAACATGTTTTCTTAGGAGGTCAAGTCTCTGGACATGCCTAATTCTTAATAGGAAGGTCATACCATGAATATGTCACACATCATACACACATAGGTTCACATAAAATACATTTCATATTTCATATATTATACATTTCATATCCACGAGACCTTGGAATCGTGGATGTAGCATTAAGACATCTCAAGTGAAGGCCCAACATATTGGACCTCAACCCGAGGGACTTCTTTAGAAAACACAGAGTCTGCTTCATTCGTTCATTCGTACTTCACATTATTCATTTCATTCATTCGTAGGCTGATGTAAACACCAGCTATACCTAGGATGAAGTGTAAGACTCTCATAGGGATCATGAAGTGCAATGACCAAGAATGACCTAATTTCATTACTTGAATCTGGTTTCACCTCCTGATTGACTTGCACAAACACCTTCAGTATCATTCATTTCATTATCTTTCATACTTTGAGGAACTTCAACCTTAACCGACATATATCATATGAGCATCATGAAATCCGGTGTCTCCCCCACACTGAAAAGAGGTAGAATCACTGGCCAAAGTGAAACCAAAACATGCTAGCTTATTGGGTTCGAACCAAGCTAGTTCCCTATGGTGGCAACATAGTTCAAAGACAAGGAGATTTAGGGAGACCCATACCCACCTTTGTGGACAGTCTCATCTCATGAGAATTACGTAAACCTCCGCCCTTCCCGAAAGAAGGCATCACTACTCATAACTAGCCTATCAGTGCTCAGTTTAAAGTTCCTATTTACATTTTACTCATACTACATCGAAACTTGCTTCTAGCATGAGGTATTCATAGTTCATTATATGATTTCTCATCTCTTCTTTATGTATTAAGTGTGAATTGTCCGTACACTTACATCCTTACTTTACATTGATGAATGTGAATTGTCCTTAAGTATCATCCTTAGGTGTTAATGAGACTAGTCTCACACATTCTAACACCTTCATTCGTGAGTAATATTTTAACATAGTAGCTTAGGTTTAAGTGAGATTTGTCTCACTTTCTTTAACACCCCATTCTGGTCACTTACTTAGTTTAGACCCCTTTAATTATGTTATAACTCACGTTACTTCATTACTTTAGTGTAGTAGCTTCATATCATCGTTTATGGACGATGAGCACTTCTTTCAGTGACTTACATATGTTTGTAGTTCATTCTTTTAGAGTATGTTGGGAGTTGTCCCAATGAATGGCATGCCCTTGGTTATGGATTCATTGAGTTACTTTAGAAGTGCTTATGATATACTTGATACTCCTACTACACAAGAATTGACATATGATTAGTATTGGCTCAAGATTTGGGATATTAAACTAGCAATCCATTTTAATTAGCATAGGCCAATTTTTTACGTATGTTCATATTTAAATTTCCATATGTATGAACCCTTAGCCAATCTTTTAATTATTTACATAAGCTCCTAGCCATTAGCATGCATTCGTTTTGACCAAGTAGTGTTAGCCAATTTTATTGGAATCAGATAGCCAATTCATTCAAGATGTGATTTCATAGATGTCTTTGAGCCAATTCTTAGTTTATGGCTTTTAGTGATAACGTTTTTAAACCTCTTGGACAGAATAATATTAATATTCAATGAACTTAGCATCTTCATAATATCACAACAACAACAAACCAACATTAGGCCAAAACACAAAAATCACCTAACATATCACGGACGTAACCTAGCATATCATTGATTCTTACTTTACATGATAATATTAACTTTACACGACTATAAGTTCATAGGTTCATTTGATATTCATAATTCAAGAACATGGCATAAAAGATCATCCAACACCATATTCAAACAACATGATCTCTAACCTATTCAACATGAAATCGAAAAGGATACTAAGGACAACGAGTTCAACAAGAACGGGAACAACCCTATTTTCAAGATCTTTGAATCATTGGAAAGAAAGTTCTCTTGGATAAATAAATCTAGGAGAGAAACCCATACCTTATGTAGACCTTAATCTACGAAGCCCACCCTGAACAAAAACTTGAAGAAACCTTGAAATCTCCTAGGAGAATCAATTGAATTTTCTGTTTTTATTTCGCTCGCTTGCTTTCTGTTTTGCGTCGTGTATTTGTTTGAGTTTGAACCTGAGTCAAAGTCTAAGGAACTGATCTTGAATCATTAAACTAAGTCTTAATAAGTTAATTAAATAAATAAATTTATTAATTACTAAAAAGCCCCTCCTAGATTGACTAGAATTAGGAAAACACAATACTTAGTCAAATCTGAAATTTTTTCTAAGAATTTCGTTTTGACCCTTTAAATCAATAATTAAATTGATAAATTAATTAATTAAGAGACCTAGGGTAATTAATAAACTATCCCTAAGTCATTGGAACCATAATTAACCCTTTTGGACCATTCTAGGTTAAGTACTAGGATATTTCTTGAGTTGTACTAGGTTAGTGTAAGAATTTTTTTTTGATCATTTAAATTTATTAATTAAATTGCTATTTTAATTAATTAGGTGACCTAGGATAATTACAAAATTACCCTTAAGTCGCTATAACCATAACTAACCCTTTGTACCATCCTAGGTTAGGTACTAGGTTGTCTTTTCCTTGTCTTAACCAAAATCTAGAAATTTCTTTGTGATTTTGGTTTTGCCCCTTTAAATTAATTACTTAAGTTGATAAATTAATTAATTAAGTATCCTATGGTAATTACTAAATTATACCTAAGTTGTTGGAACCATAACCAACCTTTTGGACAATCCTAGGTTAGGTACTAGGTTGTCTTTTGCTTGTCTTAACCGAAATCTGGAAATTGCTGTGCGATTTCGGTTTTTTCCATTTAAATTAATTAATTAAGTTTCTAAATTAATTAATTAAGTAACCTAGGGTAATTACTAAAGTATCACTAAGTTGTTAGGACCATAACCAACTTTTGGACAATCCTAGGTTAGGTACTAGGTTGTCTTTTGCTTGTCTTAAACAAAATCTGGAAATTGCTTTGTGATTCGGTTTTGTCCATTTAAATTAATTAATTAAGTTGATAAATTAATTAATTTAGTAACCTAGGGTAATTACTAAAGTATCCCTAAGTTGTTAGGACCATAACCAACCTTTTGGCCCATCCTAGGTTAGGTACTAGGTTGTCTCTTTAACTGGTTACTAGGTTAGTGTCACCCGGTTATGTCTTAGGTTGTCGGGTGCACTAATTATTTATTTCGTTTGGTCCTAGGTTAGTTAGCTAGTTAGGGCAGTAGGTTAGAGTCTAGAATTAGTTAGAGAGCTAGGCCCCACATGGGTGAACCCATGTGCACGCCTGCCCCCTAACTACCCTAACCAAATTCGGTTAGGATGGTCCCCTCTTGGTCGTATCTCCCCATGTGCTTGCACATGGCCTTGCACATGAGTTGCTTGTACTTTCCTAACTAACTATTATTTATGGTTACTTTGGGAATGTTTACTTATTGTCCAAAGGACCCTCATCATGTCCTTGGGCACTGCTTAATATACATGATCGTTTTAGATGGTCATGTGGAATGGTATCTAGGCTTGACACTTGGATGCCTCATACCTCACACGTTGGTTGTGGGTCTATATGTACATAGTGCCAGTTATATTAGCTTAGGGTCTGCATTGCAGGTACATTTATTGAACATCAATCTTTGATTGGGGTATGACAACCCAAAAAGTATATTTCATATTCGTATATAGAAAATTGGCTAATATCTCTTAGCCAATTTTTCTACACTATGCCCAATATTTCTCAATATTGGGCATTGGGGTGCCTAAGTACCCCTAATAGGCTTTCTTAAGGACATACTGGGATATTCATTAAACATGTGATTTTCCGGAACGTTACATTATCCCCTCCTTAGGAACATTCATCCCCGAATGACACTTACACATAACTTAAACAAAGAGGGTGACTTTTGAAAGTTACTTTGTCATACTTAAACGTTTCTCTTTTGTGAATATCTGATTCACACATATTTGGATGATGCATATCATTCAATATTATATGAAGCTTTATATTTGAGATTGAGGAATTTCCTTCTCAATCACACTTAACTTAATGCACATCACAAATCATGCAACACAGGAAACATGTCTATGCTACACAAAAACAACACATGAAATCCAAACATATCTTGGTTTTAACTCACATAGTGCTATTATACGACATACGATTAGTGACCTATCACACCAAATCGACTAAAGCACTTAAACTTAGAGTTTTCGTAAACATAAACCAGACTTAGGAAGAGTATATCTAACCTCAAGAACTGAACAAGTGAGGGTAACAGAATCTCATATCGGCCTCGGCCTCCCATCTTGCCCCCTCAACCAGATGGTTTCTCCATAACACCTTCACAGTGAGAACCTCCTTATTCTTTAGTCGCTTCACTTGACGATCTAAAATTGCAATGGGAACCTCTTAATAAGGAAAGATTCCCATTGATTCCTAACCCCTCTACAGGTAGGATGGACGTTAGATTTCCTAGGCACTTCTCAAGCATCGAAATGTGAAACACCGGGTGAACAAAAAGCCAAGTCATTTGGTAACTTTACCTACTTGCTGTAAGATCTCATAATGACCTATATACCTCAGACTCAACTTCCCTTTCTTATCAAACCCCATATTTACTACGGACACAGTGTCTATGGAAGGAACTTCTTGTTCTAAGTCTTTGACTCATACTAAGTGGCATAAGTATCCCTTATACATCATCTTATTAGATTTAAGATTGGAAATTATTTGGCCTGTTGGATTTGAACCATGCCCTTCTCATTTTAACCCAACTTATTTGGAAACTGAAGCCTTACTACCCTGTTTCTATTGTTTATTATAGCATAACACTTGTGAAGCAAATCCATGTCTAAGCCATATTCTTGAGTTGGTATGCAACCAACTTAGCATTTTCCTCATCATCAATACTCATAGAAGGCTTTTAGACATTACCTTGAATTCACTTCCATGCGAACAGCCACACTCACCACACGTCTTCCGTCCACGTTGGGCATTTCCATTATGGCCCCTTCTTGGGAAGGCTAGATCTTGAGTTTGGCGCCTTAGACCACTTGGCCATCCTAATTCTTGTGTGTATTCTTCTACGTGTTCACACAAGAAGGAAGTTAGATAATTAGAATGACACAAAGTGTCAAAACTCTAGATAGCACAATAAAGAGTAGAAGAAAGGAGAATTTCCTATCATCGTATAGTCTCTAAGTCATGATTGTGGCGCGCTTCACAACCATAAGTCAAAGACTACATAACGTGGTTGTGTTAAGCTTTAGTTCCAAGGTAATTTAACCTCATTCTCTGATACCAAGTTTGTAACGACCCGGATTGTTGAATCCGAATCTCCACCGGCATCGTTAACCTCTCAGAGGTCCCAGACAAGCCTCATCTTGCATTCATCACATTCATCTACTTAAATTTGCAGAAAATTTATAACTTTTTATATGTATGAAGTTTACTTAGACTTCATATAGTCATTACGTAATAAACGTTATATACTAAGCTCAACATCAATAGACAACCATCTAATATCAAGAACATTTCAAAAAAATGATGAATAAAATATATTAAGTTGCCAAAACGGCTTTACATCAAAAGGTTCAAAATGAAATGTGAAAGAAACACTAGGGAAAACATCCACTAGCTATGTCTAAATCTAAAGCTAGACTAAGACTGTAGCATCCTCGAAATAAAGAGGATCTACCAAATGGTTTGGAGAAACGCTGAAGTCCAAACCGCTGCAAGTGTCGTCAATCTGTCCTCTGACCTGTACCTATAAAAATAGTAAATAGTAGGGTGTTAGTACACCACTTGTACTAAGTACGGGTGTATGCATACATACACATAAAGCTATGCATGATCAATGAAAGCTCTTCCTAAACAACATGCCATTTCTGGAAAGTGTCATCACTAGACTTTCCTAATTCGTTATTTGTTAATTATGGTATGAATATGATGTATTTTAATGCATTCAAAGCACATAACTAATTTTATATATGATTACAAGACATTAGTATCATCAACATAATATTATAACAAATCGAGCAAAGATTTGAAATTTTAACCCTCCAAACCCGAGAGCCCGTTTTTCCATACTTAGTTTTATTTTCAGTCTTTTTCTTCTTGTTTTTGTGTAGTTCGATAATTCCTTTGGTCCTATGTTTTACTTATCGGTTCGATGATTCATTGTAGTCCCATACCCACAATGAATAGATGTAAGTAATACAAGGACTAAGGAATGATTTCCCTACCTTATAATGAGTCATTCTTTACACTATATATTTATTACATTTCATAAGCCATTCTCTATTGATCATGCCATTGATTTCATTACTTTCATGTTAGTGAAGTTATGGGTTATTTAATTAAGGTTATGTTTCTACTTCCCTTTATTGGCATCATATAAGAAGTCATTATAAGCATTGGCTCTTCCTAATCAACATGTTTTCTTAGGAGGTCAAGTATCTGACTTGCCTAATTCGTAATAGTAAGGTCATACAATGAATATGTCACACATCATACACACATAGGTTCACATAACATACATTTTATATTTCATATATTATACATTTCATATCCACAAGACCTTGGAATCGTGGATGTAGCATTAAGACATCTCAAGTGAGGGCCCAACATATGGGACCTCAACCCGAGGGCCTTCTTTAGCAAACACAGAGTCTGCTTCATTTGTTCATTCGTACTTCACATTATTCATTTCATTCATTCGTAGGCTGATGTAAACACCAGCTATACCTAAGATGAAGTTTAAGACTCTCATCGGGATCATGAAGTGCAATGACCAAGAATGACCTAATGTCATTACTTGAATCTTATTTCACCTCCTGATTGTCTTGCACAAACACCTTCGGTATCGTTCATTTCATTATCTTTCATACTTTGAGAAACTTCAACCTTAACCGACATATATCATGTGAGCATCATGAAATCCGGTGTCTCCCCCACACCTCACTGCCACAGTGAAACAAACATGCTAGCTTATTGGGTTCGAACCAAGGTTACCTATAGTGGCAACATAGTTAAAAGACATTTAAGGAGACCCATCACCTTCGTGGACAGTCTTCTCATGAACTTCCCGATAGAAGGCATCACCACTCATAACTAGCCTATCGGTGCTCAATTAAAGTTCATATTTACATTCAACTCATACATCATCGAAGTTTGATTATAGCATGAGGTAGTCATAGCTCATTATATGATTTCTCATCTCTTCTTTACGTATTAAGTGTGAATTGTCCTTACACTTACATCCTTACTTTACATTATTGAATGTGAATTTTCCTTACATATCATCCTTAGGTGTTAATGAGACTAGTCTCTCACATTCTAACACATTCATTCGTGAGTAATGTTTTAACATAGTATCTTAGGTGTAAGTGAGACTTGTCTCACTTTCTTTAACACACCATTCTGGTCACTTACTTAGTTTAGATCCCTTTAATTATGTTATAACTCACGTTACTTCTTTACTTTAGTGTAGTAGCTTCATATCATCGTTTATGGACGATTAGCACTTTTTTCAATGACTTACATATGTTCATAGTTCATTCTTTTAGAGTATGTTGGGAGTTGTCCCAATGACTGGCATGCCCTTGGTTATGGATTCATTGAGTTACTTTAGAAGTGCTCAAGATTTGGGATATTAAACTAGCAAACCATTTTTATTGGCATAGGCCAATTTTTTACGTATGTTCATATTTAAATTGCCATATGTATGAACCCTTAGCCAGTATTTCAATTATTTACCTAAGATATTAGCCATTAGCATGCATTCGTTTTGACCAAGTAGTGTTAGCCAATTTTATTGGAATCAGATAGTCAATTCATTCAAAATGTGATTTCATAGATGTCTTTGAGCCAATTCTTAGTTTATGGCTTTTAGTGATAACGTTTTTAAACCTCTTGGACAGAATCATATTAATATTAAATGAACTTAGCATCTTCATAATATCACAAACATAGCAAACCAACATTCGGCCAAAACACAAAAATCACCTAACACATCACGGACGTAACTTAGCATATCATCGATTCTTACTTTAATGATAATATTAACTTTACACGACTAAACGTTCATAGGTTCATTTGATATTCACAATTCAAGAGCATTACATTTAATATCATCCATCAAAACATACAAACAACATGATCTCTAACCTATTCAACATGAAATCAAAAAGGATACTAGGGACAAGGAGTTCGATGAGAACGGGAACAACCCTAGTTTCAAGATCATTGAATCGTTGGAAAGAAAGTTCTCTTGGAGAAATAAATCCAAGAGAGAAACCCATACCTTAATTAGAACTTAATCTACAAAGACGACCTTGAACGAAAACTTGGAGAAACCTTGAAATCGCATAGGAGAATCAATGGAATTTTCTGTTTTTCTTTCGCTCGCTTGCTTCCTGTTTTGCGTCGTGTATTTTTTTTAGTTTGAACGTTAGTCAAAGTCTTAGGAACTGATATTGACTAATTCAACTAAGGCTTAATAAGTTAATTAAATAAATTAATTAATTAATTACTAAAAAGCCCATCCTAGATTGACTAGAACTAGGAAAACACAATACTTAGTCAAATCTGAAATATTTCCTAAGAATTTCGTTTTGACCCTTTAAATCAATTAATTAAATTGCTAATTTAATTAATTAAGGGACATAGGGTAATTACTAAAGTACTAATAAGTCATTGAAACCATAATTAACCCTTTTGGACCATCCTAGATTAAGTACTAAGATGTTTCTTGAGTTGTACTAGGTTAGTGTAAGAATTTCATTTTGACCATTTAAATTAATTAATTAAATTTTATTTTAATTAATTAGGTGACCTAGGGTAATTAATAAAGTACCCTTAAGTAGTTATAACCATAACTAACCCTTTGGACCATCCTAGGTTAGGTACTAGGTTGTCTTTTCCTTGTCTTAACCGAAATCTTGAAATTTCTTCTTATTTCGGTTTTTCCCCTTCAAATTAATTAATTAAGTTGATAAATTAATTAATTAAGTAGCCTAGGGTAATTAATAAAGTATCCCTAAGTTGTTGGGACCATAACCAACCTTTTGGACTATCCTAGGTTAGGTACTTGGTGGTCTTTTGCTTGTCTTAACCGAAATCTGGAAATTGCATTGTGATTTCGGTTTTGTCAATTTAAATTAATTAATTAATTAGGTAACCTAGGGTAATTAATAAAGTATACCTAAGTTTTTAGAACCATAACCAACCTTTTGGACAATCCTAGGTTAGGTACTAGGTTGTCTTTTGCTTGTCTTAACCCAAATCTGGAAATTGCTTTGTGATTTCGGTTTTGTCCATTTAAATTAATTAATTATGTTGATAATTTAATTAATTAAGTAACCTAGGGTAATTACTAAAGTATACCTAAGTTTTTAGGACCATAACCAACCTTTTGGACCATCCTAGGTTAGGTACGAGATTGTCTTTTTAACTAGTTACTAGGTTAGTGTCACCCGATTATGTCTTAGGTTGCCGGGTGCACTAATTAGTTTATTTAGTTTGGTCCTAGGTTAGTTATCTAGTTACGACAGTAGGTTAGAGTCTAGAATTAGTTAGAGAGCTAGGCCCCACATGGTTGAACCCATGTGCACGCCTGCCCCTTAACTACCCTAACCAAATTCGATTAGGGTGGTCCCCTCTTGGCCGTATCTCCCCATGTGCTTGCACATGGGTTGCTTGTAATTTTTTAACTAACTATTATTTATGGTTACTTTGGGAATGTTTACTTATTGTCCAAAAGACCCTGATCATGTCCTTGGGCACTACTTAATATACATGATCATTTTAGATGGTCATGTGGAATGGTACCTAGGCTTGACACTTGGATGCCTCATACCTCACATGTTGGTTGTGGGTCTATATGTACATAGTGCCAATTATAATAGCTTGGGGTCTTCATTGCAGGTACATTTATTGAACATCAATCTTGGATTGGGGTATGACAACCCAAAAAATATATTTCATATTCGTATATAGAAAATTGGCTAATATCTCTTAGCCAATTTTTCTATACTATGCCCAATATTTCTCAATATTGGGCATTGGGGTGCCTAAGTACCCCTAATAGGCTTTCTTAAGGACATATTTGGATCTTCATTAGACATGTGATATTCCAGAACGTTTCATAACACCTCCACCATAAGTGGACCATACAAATCGCATATAATTCAAAAGCTAAATTACAATAGCTATACATAATATGAAGAGAGTTAGGGAGGCATACCACCCACTTGATCTCATCACTTCAATCCAAAGATAAATCATCCAATGAAATACCATAAGGCCCTTACCCATGGCCATGAACTTCAATTCAATACAATATCCATAATACTAAATGAATCTAGGTCAACTCAATATAGATTTATTAATCTAATGCAACCTAAAAAGCAATTGAATACAATTCTTACATAATTCAATAGCCCATACAAAACTACACTAAAATATCTGAGCATTAAGTCGATATCAATTTAATAAGCTTAATATTCAATAGATCTAAGAATATAAAATACTCAATTGATTATATTGAAACATCCTACAAACCATACAATCATAATCTATACATGAACCAAAAGCCCATAACAATCTACATATGAATTCATCAATATCAAAGCATGATCATATAACCCATATTTTAGTCAAATTGAGAGACTTGAGAAGGTCAAGGGTTCATGGATAATTTCCATTGGAAAACATCAGTTATACATCAATAACATTATATCTTAAGGTTTGAAAACGTTTCATGTAAGAACCCGAGACTTAGATTAAAAATTGGACTTTTCATCTTTTTTAAATCTTTGAAAATCATCTTTGAAATTGGCTCTAAGGTGATAGAAAGACTTAGATGAAGATACCCCATACCTTATTAGAATAACCCAATGATAATTGAAGAAGAAACTCCATTGAAGATCCATCTTCAAGCTCAATCTTCACTTTGAGCTCTCATAGACTTTTTTCGAGAAAATTTAGGAAGGAAAGGGTTTTTATTGAGATTATAGGGTTTAAATGAGAGTTTAATGATTTATATACTCTTAAAATATCCATAAACACCTAAAAAAATAGACCTTTTATTTTATAAGAGTTGGGGAGAATTTCCCAAAACCCCCAAGTCTTAACAGAAAAACTGGCAGATTTCACAGCACCATCGACGCTCTAGCATCGACGGTATGTGGGTGAGACCACGCCCCATCGATGGGGTCTCGTGGTTTGCTTCTACAGATCCTCAACCTTCAGACTTGAAGTCTCCATCGAAGCCACCCATCGACGGGACATCGCCTGGTCGACTGGCCGTCGTTTGGCACTGCATTCAAGCTGCCATGCAACTTCAAGTCTTGAGTTGGGGTCCTTCTTCTAGGGAACCTTCTGGGTCCTAGGTGGAGTCATATACGGACGTTTCCAACCCAAACATGCTCGTATATAATTTTAGGACCTCTTACTTTAATTTCATCCAAAACAAACACGTAAAACTCAACGAAACATGCATAGACATGTATGATCGTTTCAAGGCAAACGTTTCAAACGTCATGGACGTTCTTGGACGTTGAGCTCCAAACTTCACGAAACTTGACACACTGTCCATAAAAACCATAATAACTCATTTAAAGACCTCATAACCTCATGAATCACACATAAACACATAAAACACATATGAGGCACATAAGTGACTTAGTCGTCGAACGTCTTGGTCGTTCCTAGACGTTTGACTTCCAATGCACCTAAAATCTTAGACATTGCCTCTATACCATATTATAGAACAATTTAGTACCTTAGACCATCATCATAACCACCTAATGCTCTAGCTTCATGTCACGACCGGAATCTACACCCTAGACCAGACCGGCGTTGTTGACCTCTAAGAGGTCGCAGACAAGCCTACATACGTCATCGTTACTTCATCTAGGTTAATTTTAGCGGAAAATTTGAACTTTTGTTTACTTAAAATTTATATTGGAAAATATTGATCTCGCATAATACTATCTACGTAAACTCATAAGCGTTCACAACAACCATCTAAATCAAGATAATCAAATGAAAGATATAGTCATAAATATAGAGTTGCCAAAATGGCACCAATACAACGTCTGAAAGTAAATACGAAAGAAACGCTAGTGGAACATACTCCACTAGCTCATGTCTACGTCTACGCTAGAATAAATTACTAAGCATCCTCGAAAGCATGAGGGCCTACCAAATCCGGATGAAAGATCCACGTCCGTATAACTTCTGCGTCGACTCGTAAGCTCTAACGTACAGCTGCACCTGCACCTAAAAGTAGATAAATGTATGGAATTAGTACACACTTGTACTAAGTATGGGTATATGCAAGCACACACCACGAACATGCATGATTTAGAATAGGTCTCTCCTAACAATATGAGTTATGTAAAGTCAAGTCAGTGGACTTGCCAAAATCAGATTAGGAAAGTCATGCCATGAGAGTAACATGCATCATCACACGTATCATATTGCACACACCACATAACATATTGCATATAACACATAAAATATTGCATATAGCACATATCATATTTCATATCATTTGTTCATATGCCACTAGACCTTGGAATCATGGACTTAACATTAGGACTTCCCAAAATGGTGGCTCAACATATGGGACCTCAACTAGGGAGCCTACTTTAGCAAACACAGAGTCTGCTTCATTCATTCATACGTACTTCATTTCATTTCATTCATAGGCTAGTGTAAACACCAGCTATACCTATGATATAGTTTAAGACTCTCATTGGGTTCACTGTGCAGTGACTAAGAATGACCTAGTGTCATTACATAAGTCTAGTTAACCTCTTGATTATCCTACCCAAACACCTTTGGTATCGTTCATTTCATTGTGTGCATTACATGAGGCTGTCCTCATTCTTTCTTTGGGAACTTTAACCTTAACCGACATAGATCATGTGAGCTCCATGAAATCCTATGTCTACCCCACACCTAACAGAGATGGAATCACCGGCCAAAGTGAAACCAAAAACATGCTAGCGTATATAGGGAATTGAACCCTGCTAGATCCTTATATTGGCTGCATAGGTTCAAAGACTAGGAGATATAAGGAGAACCATACTGTCTAGACGGACAGTCTCATCTAATGAGAATTACACGAACCTCTGCCTTCCCGGAAGAAGGAATCATCACTCATAGCTAGCCTATCGGTGCTTTGTATAAAGTTACATTACATTCATCTCATACATCATAGAAGCTGGCTTCTAGCATGAGGGCATCATTGCTCATTAGATGATTTCTCATGCCATCATTAGTATTAAATATGCATTAACTTTAATACTTTCATTAGAGTGTTCATAGATACTGGTCTCTTCATTAACTTTACACTTTCATAGGTGAGTACGTTTTGGTAACATTTACGTAGAATCATTTGAGATTGCTCTCATATTTCACATTAGCCTCTTATCATGTTGTCACCACATTCATTAGTCTTAGCACATTTGCCCTTCATAATTACTCACCCCTTTTTACGTGAATGTTCAATTCATCATATGCCAATGCACTTGGCATATTAGTGTGTTTCACACTCTTACTTAACCCTTTTGGAGTTACATCATTCCTTACATAACATCTTAGGTTCAATTACTTTATAAATGTATGATGGAGTTTTGAGTCCACACAAACAAGCCATGAGGCTTCATTCATAGTTCATTTAAGTGATTCATATTACCCAAGATTATGTGGTACAAGACTTATGCATCCTGTAAGTATTCCAAAGTCTCAATTTTGATTCCTATAGGCAGCATTCATTAATTATTTAAATCCCTTGTATGACACTTAGTTAGTTTTCTTTATAATTTTTGTTGACATAAAAGTCTTGGCTAGGGAACCCGGGATCCATTGCCCACACCTACACTTCATTTCTTTCTTTTCTTGATTTTTGTCTTAAACATTTCGGCCTGTGGGACCCAAAATTGAATCCGCACGCCCACATTCTTTTCTTTTTCTTTCTTTACTTGGTTTCTTCGTTTAGACTAAGAGGGTGTGGGATCAATTCCCCACAACCTCACCCTATTTTTATTTATATTTTCTCCTCACTTTCTCATTCGGCCAAGAGGTTTTGGGTTCGATCCCCACATACCTCATTTTATTATTTCTTTATTTCATTTTTCTCCTTTCTCCTTCATCCATCCAAGAGGTTGTGGGTTCGAACCCCACACGCCTCATTTCATTTTTCTTTCATTTTTCTCCTAACTTTTAACTTGAGCTTTACCCCATTTCGAATCCCCCTTTACTCATTTTATTATTTAATTTTTTTATAACTTGTATATGATGAGGTCTTGGGTTCAATCCCCACTAACCTCATGCATTTTTAAAAAAAAATTAAAACTAAAATGTTTTACAGTAAGCTGCCGAAACAAATTTCCAGAATGGTGGAAATTTGTTCACCCTTTTTGCAGTCCATTTTCTCAACGTTAAATGTTAGATTTAGGACAATTTTCATGTAGAATCTAGTGCATCTTTAGGTGAGTTTTAATGTTACTTTTGGAAATTTGATCACCTTTTTGCAATCTATTTTCTCACCCTCTTTCACGTTAAACATTAAGACATTTCGAGTAGTTTTTAGGGAGATCTTTAGGTGCATCTTCAAGGTTACTTTCAGTCAAGAATTATCATTCAATTCAGCAACTTTGAACTCATATGAACATCACGTTTTTAACATATTCATACTCGTAAAATACAACAATTTACCATGTCAAATTTCATGCTTCAAGTCGAGACCAAAATCACAGTACACACGTGCACCCACAAGTTAACATATCACACATTTGCGGAAAGACTTCTTTCAATTCTACATAATTACGAATACACATTCAAACAGGTAATCACAAACAGCCCTAAAATCATCTACCATAAGTCATACCAACGCATACTTGAATCTTTCAAAGGATCTAATGACAGGCGCATGCAACGGGGACAACCTTAGTTTTTGATTGTGAATAGTCTGAACCTTAGGGGTCTCACGGGAAAGGGGACAAGAGGGAAGAAAACCCATACATGAAGTCGTTCAAAGATGTTCTTATGTGCTACCAAATTCCCCCACTAATCCAACGTCTCACCACCGAAATCACAAGCACAATCCGTAGAGAACATGGTTTTTGCTTTTCGTTTTGAAGCTTATTTTGCTTTTGAGTTTGAGCGTTCAAGTTCTTGATGAACTTTATATTTTTGTTCTGTTCTTTTGTTTAACAGATGAGTGATCATGTAAATAAGGTGAGAGTAGAGAGAGAGAGAGACGTGAGAATGAGTTAGCTTAGGATTAGGAGATTAGGTGGATACTTAGTCAAATTAGGACTTCTCTTAATTGTTTAAAAGTCTGATTTTTTTCAAAGGTTAAGAAAAAATGACCACGAAGCCCCTACAAAATCAGATTATAATCATCAATTTTATCCACCTAAATGCTTCCACCAAGGCTCGAACCCGGGTGAAGCCTAACTTGCGAAAAAGGGTCAATTTTGGCCAACACTACCCCAATTGCCCCTCCTCTTTAAATTAATTAATTAATTAATTAATTAATTAATTAATTAATTAAATAATTAAATATTTTGGGTAATTATAATACTATCCCTAGCTTGGGAAAGACTATTTTATCCCTAGACCCTCGAAACCAAAGATTACCCCTTTTAAGTCCGGTAAAACTCTTCCGGGTGAATCTATTCAATTCGGGTGCCCTACATGGTTGGTTCTCACCTTGACTAGCTCAACTAACTCACCAAGTTGGTTGGCTTGGCTAGTGCATAGATTCTGAGGTTTGGTTCTACGCGCAACAAGTCGTGTGAACCTAGTCTAATCTAGGCATTCTAGGTACGTTTAAGTATTACTTAGCATAGTCATTTTTAGGTTGTTACATTATCCCCTCTAACTAAACTTTCATCCCCGAATGACACTTCTAATTATCTAGTACAATGCCAGTCATATCATAACATAAGTACTTTACACAGTCAAGCAATATCAGCAAGGAGTAGAGGAGACAAGGAAACTTAGACTTAAGAGTAAGGAGTCTAACCTCAAGAGCTGAAAAGATGAGGATAGCAGGATCTCATATCAACCTCGGTCTCCCACATAGAACCCTCAACAAGATGGTTCCTCCATAATACCTTCACTGAGGCAACCTCCATGTTTCTTAGCCGCTTTACATGCCGGTCTAAAATCTCAACAGGAACCTCCTCATAGGACAAGTCTTCATCAACCCCTAAACCTTCAACAGGCAGAATCGATGCTGGATCACCAAGGAACTTCTTTAACATAGATACATGAAAGATTGGATGAACAGAAGCTAGCTCCGTAGGCAACGCCAACTCATAGGCCACCTCACCCACACGCTGTAGAATCTCGTATGGCCCGACGTACCTCGGACTCAACTTCCCCTTCCTGCCAAACCTCATCACCCCCTTCATGGGTAATATGTTCAAGTATACTTGGTCACCAACATCAAACTCTAAGGGCCGCAACCTGTTATCTGCATAAGACTTTTGCCAACTGTAGGCAGTAACCAACCTGTCCTTAATCACTCTGACCTTCTCTAAGGCCTCATGAATGATCTCTGGACCCAAAATGGACGACTCTCCAACCTCAAACCACCCAACGGGAGACCTACACCTCCTACCATACAATACCTCAAACGGTGCCATCCCAATACTGGAGTGACAGCTATTATTATATGAGAACTCTATCAATGGCAGATAGTCGTCCCAACTACCTCTGAAGTCGATCACACACGCCCTCAACATGTCCTCCAATGTATGAATGGTGCGCTCTGCCTGCACATCTGTCTGAGGATGAAAGGCAGTACTGAGCTTTACCTGCGTGCCTAAGCTCTTCTGGAAGGATCTCCAGAAATGCAAAGTGAACTGAGCTCCCCTATCTGAAATGATAGACAAAGGAATCCCATGCAAACTCACAATGTCATTAATATAGAGTCTTGCATAATCCTCGGCCCTGTAAGTAGACTTCACAGGGATAAAGTGGGCAGACTTAGTCATCCTGTCCACAATAACCCATATCGAGTCATGTTGTCTCCTAGTCCTTGGAAGACCAACCACGAAGTCCATGTTAATGGCCTCCCACTTCCAAGTCGGAACCTCAATCATCTTAGTGAGACCACCAGGCTTAAGGTGCTACGGCTTAACCTACTGACAATTAGGACACTTGTTCACATACTCAGCAATGTCCTTCTTCATGCCATCCCACCAATAGATCTGCTTGAGGTCATGATACATCTTGGTGGAACCTGGATGTATCGAATACCTGGAACCATGGGCCTCTACAATAATCTTGGTCCGCAAATCATCCACGTCTCGTACACACAGTTTGTCCTGGTACCTAAGTATGCCATCACCTCCCAAATAAAAGGACTAATTCATCTTTATCAGCACTGAGTACTTTAACTCCATCAAAACAGGATCAAGATGCTGACCCTTCTTGACTTAAATTACCAAGGACGATTTAGAACTAGGATGAACTGAAACACCCCCGCTAGTAGAAGCCATCAACCGCACACCTAGTCTGGCCAGTCTGTGTACATCCTTCACCAACTCCTTCTTCCCATCATCAACGTGGGCAGTACTCCCCATGCTCAACCTGGTCAAAGCATCAACTACAACATTTGCTTTCCCTAGATGGTAGTGGAAACTCATATCATAGTCCTTTACAGCTCCAACCATCTCCACTGACATAGATTCAACTCTCTTTGTGTGAACACGTACTGGAGACTCTTGTGGTCTTTGAACACATCCACGTGCACTCCGTACAAGTAATGCCTCCACAGCTTCAATGCAAACACCAGAGCTGCCAAGTCCAAGTCATGAGTGGGATAATTCTTCTCTTGAACATTGAGATGTCTGGACGCATAGTCTATCACCTTACCACCCTGCATAAGAACACAACCCAAACCAACCCTAGATGCATCACAATAAACTGTGTAATTCTCACCACATTTAGGTAACGTAAGCACTGGGGCTGAAGTGAGTCTGTCCTTGAGCTCCTAGAAACTCTTCTCACAAGTCTCCGTCCATTCGAACTTGGCTTTCTTCTTAGTCAAAGATGTCAGTGGGGCAGCAATGGAAGAAAAACCCTCCTTGAACCTGCGGTAGTAACCAGCCAATCCCAGAAAGCTACAGATATCGGTGGGAGTAAGAGGTCTTGTCCAGTTCTTAACAGCCTCAGTCTTCCTGGGGTCCACCTCCACACCCTGATCGGACACAACATGACCCAGGAAGGTCACTGAACTAAGCCAGAATTCACACTTGCTGAATTTGGCATACAACTGATGTTGTCTAAGTACCTGCAAGGTTAGTCTAAAATGTTCTTCATGCTCTTCCTTGGTCTTAGAGTAGATGAGGATGTCATAAATGAATAATATGATGAAAGAATCAAGGAATTCACGGAGACTCGGTTCATGAGGTCCATAAATGCAGCTGGTGCATTAGTAAGACCAAACGACATGACTAAGAAGTCATAATGACCATAACGGGTACGAAAGGCTGTCTTTGGGATATCTTCATCCCTAACCCTAAGCTGATGATATCCGGAACAAAGATCAATCTTCGAGAAGAAACTAGACCCTTGGAGTTTATCGAATAAGTCATCTATTCTGGGAAGTGGATACCTGTTCTTTATAGTGAATTTGTTGAGCTATTGATAATCGATACACATCCTAAGGGTTCCATCCTTCTTTGTCACAAACAGCACTGGAGCGCCCCAAGGGGATATGCTCGGTTCGAAGAATCCTTTATTTGTGAGATCTTTTAACTGCAGCTTCAACTCTTTGAGTTCAGATGGAGCCATTCTGTCGGGAGGAATTGAAATCGGTTTGGTATCGGGATCTAGGTCGATAGAAAAATCAATCTCTCGAGGGGGAGGGACTCCAATCAAATCATCGGGGAAAACATCTTGGAACTCATTCACTACAGGCACATAGTCTATGGAAGGAATGTCATGATCTAGATCATTGAAACTCACAAGATGACATAACAATCCCTTGGACATCATTTTATTAGCTTTTTGTTTCGAAATAAAGGGACTTGAACGACTCAAATTGTACCATTGCCAGACCAGCTCTAATTCATTAGGGAAATGGAATCTCACAACCCTACTACGAAAATCCATGAAGGCATAACATTTATGGAGCCAGTCCATACCAAGTATAATATCGAAGTCATTCATGGGTAACTCAACAAGGTCTGCACACATAATCTTACCACATAATACTATTGGGCAGTCTAGCATTTATGAAGTAATCCATACCTAAGACATCTCCTTGAGCTAGTAAGCAGCCAACTTAGCCTTCTCCTCTTCTTTAGTACTCATAGCAGTCTTTAGAACCTACCATGCACTCACCTCCATGCGAACAACCACTTTTACCAAACGTCTTTTGTTCACGCTGGGCATTTCTATCACTGCCCCTTCTTGGGAAGGCCAGATCTTGAGTCTGGCGCCATAGACCACTTGGCCATCCTAATCCTTGTGTGTATTATTTTACGCGCTCAGACAAGAAGGAAGTTAGATACTTAGAATGACACAATGTGTCAAAGCTCTAGATAGCATGATAAAGAGTAGAAGAAGGGAAATTTTCTTACGCATCATGCAGTCTCTAATTCATGATAGTGGTGCACTTCACTACCATAACTTAGAAACTACTCGATGTAGTTGATGTGAACTTATTATCGTTGGAATTAAACCTAATGCTCTGATACCAACTTTGTCACGATCGCAATCTAGACCCTAGACGAGACCGGCGTCGTTGACCTCTCAGAGGTTGCAGACAAGCCTACATACGTCATCGTTACTTCATCTAGGTTAATTTTAGCAAAAAATTTGAACTTTTGTTTACTCAAACTTTATATTGGAAAACATTGATCTCGCATAATACTATCTATGTAAACTCATAAGCGTTCACAACAACCATCTAAATCAAGATAATCAAATAAAAGATATAGTCATAACTATAGAGTTGCCAAAATGGCACCAGTACAATGTCTGCAAGTGAATACGAAAGAAACGCTAGTAGAACATAATCCAATAGCTCATGCCTACGTCTACGCTAGAATAAATTAGTAAGCATCCTCGAAAGTATGAGGGCCTACCAAATCCGGATGAAAGCTCCACGTCCAGATAACTTCTGCGTCAACTCGTAAGCTCTAACGTACAGCTGCACCTGCACCTAAAAGTAGATAAATGTATGGAATTAGTACACACTTGTGCTAAGTATGGGTATATTCAAGCGCACACCACGAACATGCATGATTTAGAATAGGTCTCTCCTAACGATATGAGTTATGTAAAGTCAAGTCAGTGGACTTGCCAAAATCATATTAGGAAAGTCATGCCATGAGAGTAACATGCATCATCACACGTATCATATTGCAGACACCACATAACATATTGCATATAGCACATAAAATATTGCATATAGCACATATCATATTTCATATCATTTGTTCATATGCCATGAGACCTTGGAATCATGGACTTAACATTAGGACTTCCCAAAATGGGGGCTCAACATATGGGACCTCAACTAGGGAGCCTACTTTAGCAAACACAGAGTCTGCTTCATTCATTCATACGTACTTCATTTCATTTCATTCATAGGCTAGTGTAAACACCAGCTATACCTATGATATAGTTTAATACTCTCATTGGGTTCACTGTGCAATGACTAAGAATGACCTAGTGTCATTACATAAGTCTAGTTCTCCTCTTGATTATCCTACCCAAACACCTTTGGTATCGTTCATTTCATTGTGTGCATTATATGAGGCTGGCCTCATTCTTTATTTGGGAACTTTAACTTTAACCTACATAGATCATGTGAGCTCCATGAAATCCTGTGTCTACCCCACACCAAAAAGAGGTGGAATTACCAGCCAAAGTGAAACCAAAAACATGCTAGCGTGTATACGGAATTGAACCCTGCTAGATCCTTATGTTGGCTGCATAGGTTCAAAGACAAGGAGATATAAGGAGACCCATACCCGTCTGGACGGACAGTCTCATCTCATGAGAATTACACGAACCTCTGCCTTCCCGAAAGAAGGAATCGCCACTCATAGCTAGCCTATCGGTGCTCAGTATAAAGTTCCATTACATTCATCTCATACATCATAGAAGCTGGCTTCTAGCATGAGGGCATCATTGCTCATTAGATGATTTCTCATCTCATCATTAGTATTAAGTATGCATTCACTTTAATACTTTCATTAGAGTGTTCATAGAGACTGGTCTCTTCATTAACTTTACACTCTCATAGGTGAGTACATTTTGGTAACATTTACTTAGGCTCATTTGAGATTGCTCTCATATTTCACATTAGCCTCTTGTCATGTTGTCACCACATTCATTAGTCTTAGCACATTTGCCCTTCAGAATTACTCACCCCTTTTTACGTGAATGTTCATTTCATCATATGCCAATGCACTTGGCCTTTTAGTAGTTTCACACTATTACTTAACCCTTCTGGGGTTACATCATTCCTTACATAACATCTTAGGTTCACATACTTAATAATTGTATGTTGGACTTATGAATCCATACACACAAGCCATGAGGCTTCATTCATAGTTCATTTAAGTGATTCATATTACCCAAGATTATGTGGTACAAGACTTATGCATCTTGTAAGTATGTCAAGGTGTCAATTTTGATTCCTATAGGCATAATTCATTAATTATTTAATCACATAAGACTTATGTGTCAATACGAAATTGGGAAAGGGAACCCTATTTTAAATCCCTCGTATAACACTTAGTTAGTTTTCTTTATAATTTTTGTTGACATAAAAGTCTTGGCTAGGAAACCCGAGATTCATTCCCCACACCTACACTTCCTTTCTTTCTTTTATTGATTTTTGTCTTAAACATTTCGGCCTGGGGGACCCAAGATCGAATCCCCATGCCCACATTCGTTTCTTTTTCTTTCTTTACTTGGTTTCTTCGTTTAGACTAAGAGGGTGTGGGATCGATTCCCCACAACCTCACCCTATTTTTATTTATATTTTCTCCTTACTTTGTCATTCGGCCAAGAGGTTTTGGGTTCGATCCCCACACACCTCATTTTATTGTTTCTTTATTTCATTTTTCTCCTCTCTCCTACAGCCATCCAAGAGGTTGTGGGTTCGAACCCCACACGCCTCATTTCATTTTTTTTTCATTTTTCTCCTAACTTTTCACTTGAGCATTACCCCATTTCGAATCCCCCTTACCTCATTTTATTATTTAATTTTTTTTATAACTTGTATATGATGAGGTCTTGGGTTCAATCCACACTGAACTCATGAATTTTTAAAAAGTATGCTGCCGAAACAAATTTCCAGAATGGTGGAAATTTGTTCACCCTTTTTGCAGTCCATTTTCTCAACTTTTAAATGTTATATTTAGGACAATTTTAGTGTAGCATCTAGTGCATCTTTAGGTGAGTTTTCATGGTTACTTTAGGAAATTTAATCACCTTTTTGCACTCCATTTTATCACCCTCTTTCATGTTAAACATTAAGACATTTCGAGTAGTTTTTAGGGATATTTTTAGGTGCATCTTCAAGGTTACTTTCAGTCAAGAATTATAATTCAATTCAGCAACTTTGAACTCATATGAACATCACGTTTTTAACATATTCATACACATAAAATACATCAATTTAACATGTCAAATTTCATGCTTAAAGCCGAGACCTAAATCAGAGCACCCACGTGCACCCACAAGTTAACATATCATACATTTTCGGAAACACTTCTTTCATTTCTACACAATTTCAAATACACATTCAAACACGTAATCACAACCAGCCCTAAAATCATCTACCAGAAGTCATACCAACGCATACTTGAATCTTTCAAAGGATCTAATGACAAGGGCGTGCAACGGGAACAACCTTAGTTTTTGATTGTGAATAGTCTTAACCTTAGGGGTCTATTGGGAAAGGGACCAAGAGGGAAGAAACCCCATACCTGAAGTCATTCAAAGATGTTCTTATGTGCTGCAAAAATTCCCCCACTAAGCCAACGTCTCACCACCGAAATCACAAGCACAATCCGTAGAGAACTTGGTTTTTGCTTTTCGTTTTGAAGCTTATTTTGCTTTTGAGTTTGAGCTTTCAAGTTCTTGATGAACTTTACATTTTTGTTCTGTTCTTTTATTTTACAGATGAGTGATCATGTAAATAAGGTGAGAGTAGAGAGAGAGACGTGAGAATGAGTTAGCTTAGGATTAGGAGATTAGGTGGATACTTAGTCAAATTAGGACTTCTCTTAATTGTTTAAAAGTCTGATTTTTTTCAAAGGGTAAGCGTAATGACCACCAAGCCCCTACAAAATCAGATTACAATCATCAATTTTATCCACCTAAATGTCTCTTCCACCAAGGCTAGAACCTGGGTGAAGCCTAACTTGCGAAAAAGGGTCAATTTCGGCCAACCCTACCCGAATTGCCCCTCCTCTTTAAATTAATAAATTAATTAATTAATAAATTAAATATTTAGGGTAATTACAATACTGCCCTATCTTGGAAAAAAAACATTTTACCCCTAGACCCTCCAAACCTAAGATTACCCCTTTAAAGTCCGGTAAAACTCATCCGGGTGAATCTCTTCAATTCGGGTGCCCTACATGGTCGGTTCTCACCTTGCCTAGCTCAACTAACTCACCAAGTTGGTTGTCTTGTCTAGTGCATAGTTTCTGAGGTCTGGTTCTACGCGCAACAAGTCGTGTGAACCCGATCTAATCTAGGCATTCTAGGTACGTTTAACCATTACCTCGCATAAGCATTTTCAGGTTGTTACACTTCACCTAATTCATTTTTGAGACCTTACACTAGCAAATACACAACCCAAATTTATCCCTTCTTATAGAATGGCTCCTCCTGAGCTAATTGAGTTGAAGGAACATCTAAGATACTTGCTTCATAAAGGATTTATTAGGCCTAGTGATTCACCATGGGTGTGTCAGTGTTATTCGTAATGAAGAAAGATGACTCACTAATAATGTGTATCGAATACCGATAGCTGAAAAAGGAGACTATAAATAATAAGTATACCCTTTTGAGGATCGGTGAATTTCTTGATCAATTAGAAGGTGTCGAGTGTTTCTCAAAAATCTATTTAAGATAGGGGTACCACTAGATACGAGTTTGGCAGAAAGATATTCCAAGACAACTTTTAGAACCAGATATGGAAACTTTGAGTTCTTGGTAATATCTTTTTGATTAACTAATGCCCATGTAGTGTTCGTGGACCTGATGAATAGTATATTCAAGACGTATATAGACTTGTTTGTTATTGTATGTATTGATGATATTTATTTGTATTAATATTCAAAGGCTGAGCATGCAAATCATCTGCGAGTAGTCGTTCAAGTTCATCGAGATCGAAAAATTTATGCAAAGTTTTCTATGTGTGCATTCTTGTTGGACTCTATAGATATATTAGGCTATATTGTATCAGATGCAAACATAGCAGTGGATACACAAAAGATTGAAGTTCTAAGGACTTGGGCCACACAAATGACATGAGGTTCGTAGTTTATTAGGGTTAGCTGGGTACTAAAGAAGGTTTGTAGAGGGGTTTTCTTCACCTTTAGAAACATTACAAAGCCGAGTCAAAGATAAATTAAGTTCTAGTGGATTGAGGCTTTCGAGCATAGTTTCTAGGAGCTGAAATACAAGTTGACATCAACAACAGTTCTATTTTTGACAGAGTATTTAGAAGGATATGGGGTGTACTGTGATGCTTCTTTGTCGGGTTGAAATATTTTCTAATGCAACATGCTAAGGTTATCACATATTCTTCGAGGCAGTTAAGATAAAATTATATGAATTATCCGAACCGTAATTTAGTGTTGGCTGCAATTCTGCATGCGTTAAAGATATGGAGACGTTATTTGCATGGCGTTCATGTTAACATGTTTGCAGATCATACAAGCCTTCAATATATTATTCGAAAGAAGAAGTTAAATCTGGGACAACATCAATGGCTTGATTTACTAAAAGACTATTATGTGGATATTTTATATCATCCAGGAAAGGCGAATATGGTAGCCGATTCTCTCAATAAATGATCTATAGGTATTTTATCCTATTCAGGTGTTGAGAAGCGTGAGCTAGAATGACATAATCATTAGTTACGTAGCTCGGAGGCAAATTGTTAGAGGTAGAATATGGTGGTGTTACAATTCAGGACACAACATTATCGTCTCTAGTTGTAGAAGTAAAATCCTAGACATAAGAGGGTCCTAGTTTAGAGAAGCTCAGAGCCAAGGCTCAAGATCAACATTCATTAGCATTTGATATAGCTGGAGATATAGTCCTTAGATATAGCGATCTAACTACAAACAGGTTAAGGTTTAGCACCAAAAGCCTGATGGGGTAGTTGAGAAGACAAGCATTCTGTTATTGAAGTGGGAACCAATTAATATTGATTTTATAACAGGGTTACCTCGATCGCATCGCAAGTTTGACTCTATTTGGGTAATTATTGATAGACTATCAAAATCAATCCATTTCTTACTAGTCAGGGCAACCTTTACGGTTGAAGACTATGATAGGTTATATTTAATAGAGATCGTTAGGCAAAATGGTGTGAGGTATCTATTATCTATGATAGAGGTGATCAATTTACCGCAATCTTCTAGAAGTCCTTCAAGGAAGGACTGAGGACACAGGTTAATGTTAGTACAACCTTTCACCTCAAATATATGGCCATACTAAGTGCACAATTTTGACACTCGAGGATATATTACGAGTGTGTGCTCTAAACTTCAAGGGAAGTTGGGATGACCAATTTACTCTTATTGAGTTTGCATACAATAATTGTTATCATACTAGCATCTAGATGACACATTGTGAGGATTTATAGGGATGAAAGTGTAGGTCCCCAATTTGATTGTTTGAGGTAGACGAGTCACATTTGATTAGACCCGACTTAGTACAATAGAGAATGGAGCGGGTTAAGCTCATTCGGGAGACGAAGGGATTTAGAGTTTTGTGTTGATGATTGGGGATTCTTTGATCTCGCCTATGAAGGGTGTTATGAGATTTTGAAGGAAAGGCAAGCTTATACAAAGATTCATTGAGCCATACCGAATCCTTCGAAGGGTAGTAAGAGTTTCTTATAGGCTAGAGTTTCCTTTGGGACTAGAATATGTCAATCTAGTTTTCCATGTATCGATTCTACTAAAGAGCATAGGAGACCCTTCTAGAGTTGTCCCAGTTTAGGATGCTCATATCACAGAGGAGTTCTCCTACGAGGAAAATCCAATTACAATATTAGATCGGGAGGTTCGTAAATTGAGGACCAAAGAGGTGGCTTTGGTTAAAGTATTGTAGAGAATCGTGAATAGAGAAGAGGTGACGTGGGAAGTTGAGGATGGAATGAGGTCCAAATATCCTCACATATTTCATACCCTAGGGTGATGACATATTAGGTTATATTAGTGCATTTAGGTTAGATACCTATCTGATTTTTTATATATATTGTTGCTTACAATTATTTATTGTTGCCTTTGTATATTTGTTCACACTATTATTGCGGAGCTATTGTGCTTACCTAATTATGTCAATATGGGAGATGCCTAGATTAGAATTTCAATGTTTCAGGTGCCTGGATAGTCACATTTAAACGTGATACTCCAGCTAATTTTCTGAAATGTCTAAGGACTTAACCACGTGACCTAGAATTTTTATTCGAGAATAAATGTTTCTAATGGGAAGAGGATGTAACACGCCGACTTTTCAAAATGTCTAAATTCACTCATACCTTTGTGCTATGACAAAGAGGGTCAGTAATAAATTATGAATGACGTGGTATGTCATATTTTTTTTTATAAATTTTGAAGGGTTAGATCTCAAGTTTTGATGTAAGGTAAGTCACAAAATAAAAGTTGGCAAAAATTATAGTAAGTTTCTTTTTACTTCTTACTCAGAAATTTTGTTCAAATTTATCATATGTTTTATCCCAATTTAAAATGAGTTATGGGTCCACAAACCATTAAATTTAAGGTCTACAAGTCTAGTTTCCATCATATCAACTAGTTCGTTCATACGACTTCAGAATAGAGAGATATTCACATTTTTGCGAAGCTACGCAAGGAGGCAGGTGAGGTCGGTCCCCTAAGTTGGTGGAATAAGATAGCATCTTCTTGATTTTTATTCATTCCAACTCGTAATAAACCCATGAAAATCAGAAAATTACTCTTCAAATCATCCATGTGTTTTCATGATCTCTACTTGCTCCTTATCGAAAATTGTACTACGTCGCGAGCTCGTCGTTTTGGTATAATTTTCACGGTGTAGCTCTGTGGAAGCAGGGTGATTTTCATTGGAGTGATTATTTCAAGTGTTCAGGTTATTTAAATAAAGGTAGGAATCACCTTTTATCATCTTACCAATACCTTGGGTCTTGGATTGTAATTTCTTATAGGAATCCATAAAGATTGTCGAATTGTCATAACATTTTTCATCCTTAATTACTCACTGATTTTAGCTTTTTATTTAGTGTTGTAGTGATGCGGACACACGTATTTTAAGGTTAATTATAAAGGAAAATGTATTTTAAGGCTATACCCTTTGTTCGGCATGTTTACTTATAGCTTGGCAGTGATATCGTAGGGTAGTTAATGTTGGTGAGCCTATAAATGTAATTGTGTGTGGTTGGATACTAGAGTGGTTATAAACCCTCATTTTAGGGACTTATAATCTTTTTAGAACGACCCTAAGTTATGAACTAGTTGGAGATTATTCAAATATATTATTTAAGCTAAATTGCTTGCCTTTAGCCTATTTAATTGTTTGTTGTCACCCTTGGGGCTATTGTTGTTATTTTTTCAGCTATGAACTGCCTATGGGGGCTATGATGTTGTCTAATAAGACTATTTTATTGCCAATGAGGGCTATATGTTGTCTACGGGAATATATTTATGCCAAAGAGTGTTATGTGTTGCCTACATGGCTATTTTGACGTTAAATATGGTTATGTGTTGCCTATAAGGCTATGTTGATGCAGAGGAGGGCCATGTTAAGCCCAAAGATCAACGATACTTCCTATGAGGTCTATATGCTGCCTACGGGGTTATATCGTTGCCAGAAGGGGCTATGTGACTTCTTACAAAGACAAGGCGCTACCGGTAGGGGTATGTAGATTGATTGAAACATTCTCGGCTTATGGGAGACTATGTAAGTTGTATGTTGTTTGTACCTGCCCAATTTATGGGGGCTTCGTTAGGTTTTTGTTTTATAGTATTTTAAATTTTGATTTCCTTATGTGATTGCTTTTTGTATATTATGATACTTGATCATTTAGTCTATAGTTTTTCATACTCTGTACATTATTTTTTATTGACGCCTCATTTCCTGGAGGCACTACATTCATGCATGCAGGTCAAAACAGACGACCCAGTAGACCTCCTCAGAAGAAGGATTGACATATATATGATTGGCTATCCCCTTTCCTCCGGAGCTTCTTGAGTTAGGAGGTTTATTAGCTGTTGTTGTATATATCGTTATGGGAAGGATGGGGCCCTGACCCCACATTTTTCTCTACTTTTAGAGACTTGCAGGCTAGTGTGTGGGGTGTATAGCAAAGTTGCGGCCTTGCTGGGCTAGATATTTGGTTTGCTGAAGCTTGTGAGTGATTTGGTTTATTGTCTTTATATATACATGTTTTATGTTTTGATATAGATATCATGGTGGCCTCGATGACCAAATGAGGTCCTTTGTGCTAATAGGATATTTATTTATATGAGCTATTGTGAGTGGCTGATTCTATTATCGATCTGTTAACAGGGGCCTTGCCGGGCCAAACCTTAATTTTAAGCCGCTATATACTTGTTGTTTTCTTGATTTCATTTGGATTCCATACGCTTGTAAAAAATTGTTCAGCAGGGTCAGCTCGGGGCTGATTTTTGTATTAGAAGAAACTTGCGCCCCTTGATTTTGGGGTATGGCAATTTTAAGTTAATTTTATTTATAGATAGAGTCCTATATCGGACCAATTTATAAATAAATAACCTTTTAAGTGAAAAAAAAATTTAACCAATGCAATTAACCTTTTTTCATCACCATTCTTGTTTATTCCCCACCTTTCACGTTTCTTCCCAATCTTGCATATTTAATGTTTATCTTTATCCAAGGTTCTAAAATGTTGTTCATCAAGAAATTTTCTTTGTTGTTAAACAAAATCTCTTTAATAATTCAAGAAGATTTCTCGGATGAAAAGGAATTTCCATTATCCATTTTCCGTTATCCATTTTGATTTTTTTAATTTGATGTTGAAATCACCGATTTAATACATTACAGATTTCCAGTAGAATTTTCAAAATTTTATGTGCTTTTGTATATTTATCATCATATATTTATGATTTTCAAATGTTTTTTCAATTTTTTTTTAAATTTTTTTAGAATTTGTAGATTCTAGAAAGTCATATATATGTTTATTTTGTTTGATATTTAATACATTTTAATACTTGATGGTAAATTTGCTTTTAGGATTTTAGACGGATTTGTAGATTCTAGAATTTGTATCTTATGGGGTATTCATTCTTTATTTCAATCTCAATTTATATGTGAACAAGTTTGTATTTCTCTTTTGTTTTGTATTCAAACTTATTGTACACCAACAAGTTTTCTATTTTATGTGTCTACTTCACCTTCCAAAGTAATTTTATATTTCAAATGAAGAGAGTATTTATTTGGTATTCACAACTTTATATTCAATTTCACTTTATATTTATAACTTTGTATTTTCATCTCACTTTTGTATTATATATTGTTGTATTCAACATATAGTTCATGATCAATTGATTTGTATTTTACCTTTCAAAGTCACTTTGGATTTCAAATAAAGAAAGTATTTCTTTGGTATTCACAACTTTCTATTAAATCTAACTTTGTATTTTCATCTCACTTTTGTATTGAGATATTGTTGTATTCAACCTATTCTTCAAGATCGATTACTTACAATAATTTTATGTGACACATATTATTGTATGCATTCAAAAAGAAAAAAACAATTACTGAACTAAAACAAAACCTACATCATTCTTTTTACATCATAATTTTGATATAAAACATCTCAAAAACCTATAAATTTTAATTCATACAATGATTTCACTGATCCAATCAGAAAAAAACAACACTCTAGTACTCATATATACGAATATATTATACAAGGAAATAAAAATGTCGAAAAATACTTCACTAGATGTGAAAGATTTATAGTTGTCAATTTTGAAAAACTCTGTTTAAAAAATATTTCGTATTCAACTTGAAGTAGCTTTCAAAGTTATTAGATGAATGATTCAAAACAAACTAAATTTGTTTTATGTTCTAAGATGAATGAAAAAAGTTCTCGACGGAAAGATAGCTATTTATGCTCTTCCAAAACGTAATTGAATTTTATTTAAAATCTCATTTACATTTTTAAAATTTTTTTGTTCCATGATTTTTCTATTTTGGAATTACTTATTTGTATTCTTTCAAAATTAATCAAAATAAAATAAATACATATCTAATCCATTAACAAACTAAAAGAAGGATATTTTTAATAAATAATGAAACTATTGTTAAGGAGTTCCACTAAAAGCTAAAATATTGTTGTTTTGAAAATTTTCCAAAAAATAAAATGCTGGACATTTGAAGGGCTTTTGTCTTTTCTTCTAATTTTATACAGTGTATGTGACTCGAGTATATCGTCGTATATTATATTATATAAGCTTTTGAATTCCATTATATTTACTTATTTAGTACTGTTGTATAGAAGCTTTGGCCTATTTTCGATGTATCTCAGCTATATCATAGACATTTATTGTTGTATATCAACTCTATCACACTTTATATCAGTGTAGCTTTGGCTCCCGAGACTAGAATTTGCTTCTAAGCCCCAATTTTTGCACCGCTTTATCAAAAATGGGCATGGATAAGTAAACTACAAAAAATTTGAGCCTTTATAAGCTCAAATCTAGAATGCAAAGAAGAGATGTCCACGATGGACTCGAAAAGGGTTCTGACGATGCATGAAAGAGACAAAACTCTATTTTTTAAAATTAAGAAAACAAGTGGGACATAACTTAATAAAAATGAAAGTAACTAAAAAAAATCCAAAATAAAAGTAACACTTCGGAAATGCAAGACATGTCGTAATATCTAACATAGGTGTCATGAAGTATAGACACTGTTTATAAGGTTAGTTTAATGAATATAGGTCAGTTAGGAAGTTTATTAACCAAAACGTCCATGACGTTCGGAAGTTGGTTCAAGGAGGTACTAGTGTGGCTTAGCCTACTTGACTAAATTTTAAGAGTCGGAAATTAATGAAAATTGGTGAATATGTATGTAACATGTGTTAGAGATGTTTCATGGTCGAAATGTACGGGTACGACTACCCAAGCACCAACCAAGGGCCCTTGAGGAGGACCCCTGCAGGTTGAGGCAACATTGCCTGCGCAGTGTGCATCGACGGGCATGCTACGGCCCTTGTGTGGACTGACAGGGCATCGATGCCACCGTCGTCCCACACTTAGCCAGTTTGAGGAATCCCTTGCCTGCACAAGTCTCTGAACTTACCTACGGATGTGCAGGACGAGAGGGGGTCAGTCCGTCGACTCACAGACGGCCCGTCGATGAGGTTCCGTCTGTTAGGGTCTTGATTTCCTGCACATTTTTAATTGGTTTCTTTTAATTAGTTAAGGTGTTCGGTGGTTAATTAGGGGATTAATGGGGTCCAATTAAGTTAGTTAATCACCCATATAAAGTCCCCAACCCTATTAAACTAATTAGAACTCTTAAACAATTCCTCTGTCTTCTCTCTTCTCCCTCTCTGAATTGGAAGACTCCATTGAAGGCTAAGTCAAGAAAGGGTATTGGGGGTTAGAAAAGGGTGATTTCATCTCCAAATATTCACCAAAACGTTGAGGTATGGGATCTCTTCACCTTTCAAATGGGTTTCATTCAATTACGAATTTGAAGTTATGAATTGAGTTGTTGATGTTTTCTTTAGGTTATATTTAATAGATTAACATGTATTTTAACTTGATTATGGTAATTGTTGATGGTCTTGCCTAAATTGAAGAACATGATCCTAAGTCCCTAACCCTAGGTTGTGATCTTGACTTATATTGTATATTGTTCATTCAATTGACTTGGTTAAGGGTTGAATTACTACTAGATGATGTTGTTATGATAATTATGAATGAATTAGGGTGATGTATAGTCTTTCATACTAATTCTTGAGAAGTGATCTAGGGTATGATGAATTGACTTAATCCTAATCTTTGATCTATTATCGAATTGTGATGTAGCGATTCTTTTAGCCTTGTGATTATATTGGTTATTGAATTATGGTGACTTGATGACGTAATTGAGTTGAACTAATGGTTGATGGTAAGAACTTGATGATGAATTGTAAAGGATACTTGATAGGTCTTGTGATCCCTATACTTTGCTACAATTATGATTAATTGTGATTAAGTCATGATGATTGTGTTGGAGTATGCCTTGTTTAGGATTTGTAGGGTGGTATGATAATGAATTGAAATGTCTTGCTTATGGTTGTGAGGTTGATTAAGGTGTAAAGTTATAAGGATGATGGTGATTAGCAATGTGCCTTATTATGAAAGAGTATGTATTGTGTTAACCTTACTTATGTGGATTGTGATAAAAGGATTATACTCATGCAATTCCTATTGAGCTATTATGATGATGATTATACAAGTTCTAGACCCCATGACCTAAACTAAGTTATGATTGATAAATAAATATTAAAGACATTTCAATGAGGGACTTATCTTAGCACCGAGTGAACTTGACAATGGGAGGTGATGACTTTGCAATAGAGGTAGTGTTACCCTATAGTTCTTTATGTGATGTTGACTCCCCTTTAAGGGATACTCATTTAATTTATTCCCACGAGATGAGGCCACAATTACCAAGTGGTATGTAGAGGGAAGTACCTATCTCTTAGTTCTTGAACTATGTTGCCCCCATAGGAAGACAAGCTAGTGGATCTACCTAGAAAGCTACATTTATGTTTGGTTTTACTTTGGCCGGTAGACCACCTTCCATCGGTGTAAGGTTTTACAACAACGGATTCCGCATTAGCTCATGTGGTCTATGTCGGTTAAGGAAAGTGTTCCCTAAGCTAAAATGAAATAATAATGTACAAACTAACTAAAGTGAGTTGAGGGGTTTTGACTTAGCTTAGGTAGGGGTATGGGACTCTACCTATGCCTTGCACTAGTTTGCCTTGATAGGAGCTTTAGAAGGTTAATATTATGTATGTAAACGATGATAAATGTAATTGACTTTATATGATGATTATGATGCTTATGAACATGCAATTGGTCATAATTGCTAAAGTATGAACTTATGTGTACTTGAAAGCTATGTTATGTGAATTGAGTTGCTATTTATTGTTCTTATTGAGTTATTTTATTGAGTAAGGTTATGGGGCTTTGCTTAGTCATTGCACTTGTTGACTTTATGAGGATTATGATTAGTTGTCTTACTTTGCTCTTTAAATTATGAACTCTTATTCATGCTTGTGATGTTATTACTTGGTGATAGAGTTATATGAGATTATGGGTTCAAGTATGTTAATATGTATATAGCTTATTTGGTTTGTTGAACATGTCTAAATGATTGGTATAGTTTGTTTATTGTGTACAAGTCCTTAAAGAGGTAAGATGGCATGATTTAACTAAATGTCCCCTTTTAGTATGTTTGGTTGTTATATGTACATATGGTCTCATACTTAGTACATGTGGCGTACTAACCCATTTTCTCCCTCTTTCCCAAATATTTTAGGTTCCGGTCATTGAGGTTTGGTTCGAGGCGATCTAGAAGGAGGCTTGGATACTCTTATCATCCAAGTGGTAGGTCCTCATTTTCCCGAGGATGATGCCGATATTCTACCTAATGATTTGATTAGATTTTAAGACACTTATGCTTACTCTATCTTTCATTTGAGAACAAGTTGTATAAAGCCAATATGTGGCTTACTTCTCTTGTTGTAGGGCTAAGCCCAAGTTGATATTGTCATTCTAGATGGTTATGAGATGAGACGGATTTTATGATTCTATTTCTATCTTATATATGTATGTGGAATAAATGTGGAAGACTAAGTAATCTTCTTATACGAAGGGTCTATGTATACTCGATAATAATACTATTACGTGTATGTAGAGGTCTATGTAAACCTCCAATTAGATATAATTAAAAGTTTTAAATTCTTTCGTATTTTTTACTTATGAATGCAATCATGAAAACTAACAAGGGGCTAGTCTTACTCCTCAAAGAGGGCGACGACGCCTGTTACGTCTAGGGGGTAAACCCGAATGTTACCATGAACTACTGCCAATGTCAGCTTATCATGTTTTTAGGAAGACACAAATTAAGAAAAGTAGAAGCATACAACTAATAACAAGAAAAAAACATTTTATCAATGTTATTTAAGAGTTATCTATCCCTACCTATTTTTACTAGAAGAAAACACCTCATACATGTCCATTCGAAAAGAAAGATAAAATTAGGATACAAATAAAAATAAAAAACTAAACTGGATGCATTTCTGGGAACACACTACAACTAAACAAGTTCGAATTTTATGAAAATTGATTGAATAGTCAAACCTTCAAAGCAAGCAACAAGAAACAGACCACATGAGAGATTCTTAACAATAGCCAATGAAGCAAGACCTATTCAATATAACCATTGATCATATACTTAACCGTGTACATGCTTAACATTAAACAACCTAATGAAATTCATATTAAAGTCAAAGGACAATGTAAAATTCATAGCTACACAATCTCACACAAGGATCTATGAAACCACTTCTGCAAAATACTGGAAAGTGAATGAGGAACTCCTTCCGAAATCCACAATGAAAGGAAAGAGTAGCCAAATGGATGTCAAAATCAACTTAATACCAGTTAGATCTTAATAAATTCACGCAATAACACATTTGCAGGAGATAACAATTCTATTCGATTTACAAGTATGTCAATAGAATTCCTAGATCTTGATGTTATTGATAAATACAAACAAATTTAAACAATTGATGGTAGAAAACACTAAACATCTTAACATGAAACAAAAATACATACATACTACATAATTTGGAAATCCTGAGAAAAATGGAGCCATGCTCTCGAGAATTAGGGAACAATGATAAAAAACAAACCGCAAAATACATCAAAGTCAACATAGAACATGCTTTGTTTAACAAACTAGATTAGATACTCAATATAAGATGACTAAGACAACCACCAGCTTGACATGAAATCAAAATAATAAAGTAAATAATTTTTAGAAAATAAAAGACAAACTAATATATACAAAGCAATGCTTCAGTTACTAAAAAGAGGCAGGGAAATTACAACCCATTGTTAAACAAACTCCTATCCTCTGAATTCTAAACCAGATGATTACGCAAGAAAATAAATCTCTGCAAAAACCAATAGGAACGACAAGACTAAAATAATGAAAGTTTGAACTAGACTTGACTAAATTATTTCTAAATTAAATTAAATCACAAAGAAACATGTTGTAACGTCCCCAAAATGAAATAGATTAAAGTAGAGCCTCTCATGTTTTTCATGAGCTTATAAGGTCTTAACATTATGTATTATAGTGTTAGAAGTTACTTTGAGAAGTTTGGAAGAGTGTAGAGGTGAAACGTCAAAGAACGTCCATGACATTCGAAAGATAGCCTTTAGACGTGCCTATTTGTTCTTGTATGTTGTGCTGGCTTTTAGATATTTTTTTGTATCTAAAAATCAGTGGGGATGATCCTAGTACATATACTGACATGTAAAGGGTCTAAAAGTCCGAGAACGACGCCCCAAGGACCATCCAAAGGGTCCTTGAGGAGGATCCAAACATACGCTAAGAAATCTATCGGGCAACAAAGATTTGGCAGTGGTTGTGCATCGCGACTGCTACACTTTAAGGGGAAAATATTTTACTTGCGACACGGGGCCATTGGGACCATTTCCTCTCAAAAATTTCCAGAGCCAAGGATTTGAGGGAACCTCGCGACGTGCAGTGACTTCCCAAATTTGGTTGTGTCCTTTTTAAGTCAAATTTGAATTGGTTAAAAGGTCCTATAAGTGCAAGGGTCCTTTGGTTAATTTTGGGATGACTTATTGAAGTTTATTGAGTCTTTTTAAACCCCTAAACTCACAAAAAAAAAGCTAAACCCTCAACTCAAAATAAAATCTCTCATTCTTTTTCTCCAAAACCTCCATTGATGATGCTTTGAAGCTCCAAAGAAGAAGACAAATTTTCCATGTTTTTCTCCACCAAATTCGTCGGGTTTTCTTCAACAAAGCTATGGATTTCACTCTTGAATCCTCTTCCTTTCAAGGAGTCAATTCCAATAGTTTTCAAAGATGATCAAAACAATGAATTCTTCTATTTTAATATTAGGCATGAGTTCTTGCACAAAATGATTTGAATCAATGAGTTATGATTCTATTAATTTTAATTAAATATTTTGAAATAAAATTTCTTATGAACCCATGCAAATCATGATTTCCAATTTTTGGCTCTAATATAGGTGATTTGATTATGACATAATAGTATTGAATTATTATGTAGATTGTATTGGGCTATTGATATATTTATAAATTATGTTAGAATTGTATATAGGTCGCCTTTATTTTTAGGATTTTCATATTGTATCTTTTTGGATCATTGTATGGTTTGATTATTTGTTTGGATTGATGCGTATGGCTATTGGTAAGAGCCTTTGTAAATTGAATTGGTTTGAAGGGTTGAGGATTTGAGGTGTTTATGATGGAATGGTGGTAAGATGACGTAATTCTCTCTATATTGTGTATCATAGGTATTGAATTGTGTTGATTGGTATGGTACACTTATTATGGAGGTGGTTATGAGGATATAATTGTGATGAACATGGCCTTGTCGGCATTGTTGTTATTGTTATGAGAATCGTGAGGTTATCATGTTATAGCTTATATAGTGATCAATGCAAAGTATGATTGTGTATATGTATATGTGTGAAGGTAAGGCATTATATCTCCTTATTGTTATCATGTGATCATGCTAGACTAGGGTGATGTCTCTAGGTTTGTTGCTAGTGTATCTTCCTAGGTTGACTTTGTTATTACTACATGATATTTGAGTATTGATGAATATGTGATATAAGAATCATTGGTGTGTCTTGATTTGTAGACTATGTCCCTCTACTTGATACATGCTAATTATGTGAATATGAACATCTTGACTTTGTAGGATTAAGCACCTTTTCTGGTTTGCGTATGGATGAATGTCGAATGAAAATATAAGATCGGTGACCTAAGATGGTGCCCTTATAAGTATGACTAATATAGGACCTTGAACATGTAAAGAAGGTCTAGTATGTGTAACCTTCAATATAGAAAGAAGGTTGAGATATACTTGTAGTTGAAAGCCTTAATGGTATCCTTCTTATGTGAATGGTGGACTTAGGGATAGGTTGGACAGAATGCAATGAAACCATCTCTAGGAATGTCATTGAGCTATCCTTATTGACCGTTGAGTGGAATCCTTAGAGGACTCATTTTTGGTAGGTGCATTATGATTAGGTAATGACTAAGAGATGGTACATTTTCATACGCACTTATGTGATTGAACTTACTCTATGAGAACATGGCTAGCACAGAGAGAATATGCTTATGGTAGTATCTCTATTTGAGAAGGAAACTAGAGTGCATAGAAGAACTTGATATTCCTTAACAATGCGCCGACATGGGATGTGTCCTAGTTCTACTCTTGGAAAGTAGAACACCCTCCATCGGAGTAGGGTAGACTCCGGATTCCATTCCTAGCTAGTATGGTATATGTAGATTAATGCAAATTATAATCATGTGGGATACATTCTAGTATTTGATAAGTTCTACAACGTTTAGGTAGTGGAAATGAGACGCTATCTAGAGATGGCACGAGTAGGCTTTGAAGATGCTAGGGTGTAGGTTCCCTAGGTTTTTTCCAAGACCATTATGTGAAGTCCTTAATTGATGAAATGTCTCTTAGTTGACTTAAAGAATGATTATGGATTAAGTTAATGTTAGTTTGAAGAAAAGGATCCCTATCTAGGGTAGCATTCAGGGTTGCTTAAGTAGTCTTGAATAGGGTATATGGGCGGTCTCTTCATGTTTTACTCAAGTTAATCTTAGAGTAACCTTAGGTGGTGAGTTAAATGTTCAAAAGGGAATAATATTATATTACCTAGTTATAAGGATTATTTTGGTGTGCTTGAAGAGGGTATATAGGCAGTCTCTTCTTGTCTTACTTAAGTAAGTCTTAGGATAACCTTTGGTAAGAGGTTATATGCTTAAATGGTTTAAAGTAATGTTAATGATATATTGTGGAATATTAGAATATGTCTTAGATGTGAGAATGTTGACTTGAAGTTGGTCTCTTTTAATTATGTTATGAGGTTTTCTCCAAAAATAAAATGAAAGCATACTTTAAAGTAAATGTCCTTTTTACATGGTTTTCTTGCATTATACTATACATAGTGAATTCTAATGTACTAATTTTATAAATTGTCTTATCTCTAAAGGTGTTACTGTCAATTGAGAGGAGTCATTTGAAGTGAAGCTTGGATATTAGCATTATTTCATCCATGTTGTGGTATGTCCTCAATTGATTCGAGACATACATACGTGTTGCTTTTCTATTCAACTACATTGTAGTAGACTTAGGTATTTTCTATATTTGATATATGGGCGGTGAACCAAGATATTCATATGTCTATGATGGTTACAAGAGACTTAGCATTTCCTATGTTTTTCTATTAAAGTGATTTTGTGATAATGTTGTGCAAAGTTTTAATTCCGCACTACTTTTCATATATATATGCGATGAATAATGTCTAAGGTCTTTTATAAGAGCTCTGAGAGGTCGAATACACCGCGTGGCGAATTGAGGATACCATTTCTTCTAGGGTATACCCTAGGGGCATGCCAAACTTTGTAATAGAGCATAAGGTTATTAAGTAGTCTTTAGGAATCCAAATGTCACTTTAAATTCACATCTAGTAGGGTCTTGTTCATCGATGTGAGTTGCGACACATCTATGAGCGAGAGATTATAGGACGATAGAGTTTCCCTTCTTCCCTACTCTTGTGTCATGCCGTAGAGTTAAACGTTATGAGTGTCAGTTCTTAATCCTTTCCTTTTGTTAATAGGAGATGAATACGAGGAGGACACCCGCAAGGAGAGTTGATGAGGAAGTTATTGAGGGAGTTCCTCCCCTAGGTGGGTAAGTTCCTAAAGGAGGACATCTCAAGAAGGTGTTCAAATTCCTTAAGATTGTGGGTCAAGGTAATGAGGTTTTGGTGGTTCCCCAAGACATGACTAATGGGGATATTAGAGAGGCTCTTCTTGCCTTATCCCGAGCCATGACAAGGAATGTGAATAGGGTGTTAAACCTAGGGTGAATACTTTAGAGAGTACCACAACCTCTAGATTGAGGGAATTTCTGTGGATGAATCCCCCTATCTTCCTTGGCTCTAAGGTTTGAGATGATACCCAAGCCTTATTGAATTAAGTGTATAAGATAGTGCATGTTATGAGAGTGACTTTTATGGAGAAGGCGGAGTAAGCTTTGTACCAATTGAAGGAGGTTGCTCCAGTATAATTCACTCAATGGAAAGAAAATAGGTCGGTTGAGTCGAGTCCTTTAAAATGGTAAGAGTTTAAGAAGGCATTCTAAGGAAAGTTTTTTCCCCGGGAAAGGAAGGAGGTGAAGGTTGAGGAGTTCATTATCCTTAGGCAAGATAACATGAGTGTTGAAGAGGATTCTCTGAAGTTTACTCTATTCTCTATGTATGATCTATCCTTGGTGTCTAACCCTAGGGATGAGATGACTAGGTTTGTGACCGGTGTTGCCGAACTTGTGAACGAAGAGTGTTGTACGCCTATGCTCCATGGTGACATTGTAACGAACCACAAAATAAAATAATTCAACTAGAGATTCTCATGTATTTTATGAGTTAATTATTTTTTTAAATGGTTAATATTGGTGTTAGTAGGAAGTGTATGAAGTTTGGTGATGTTTGGAGGTCAAACGTCGAAGAACGTCCATGACGTTCGAATGATATGCCTTGAAACGTTGTTGTGCATCTTAGTATGTTATATCAAGTTTTATGTATCTGTTTTGGTTGAAATTGATGTAAGGTTACCCTATCACCTATATTACTACACCACATAGGACACTCAAGGGATCCAAGAAGAGGACCCAATACTTTGAAACAAAATTGCAAAGACTGCCTCAATCGACGCCCCTTACCTACGGCCAGTAGGCTCAATGCCGCCCCGTCGTTGGGGGTGTAGCTCCTCCCTTAGTGGTGGGATGTTAAACCCGATGTGAAAAGACTCAGATCCAATCTAATCCCCAAAAGGATGGGTCGTCGACCAAGTTACATCCCATTGCTACAGGCCTGTCGATGGTCACCTATAAAGTTGTCTAGAAATCGGCCAAGGCTTGGGGTATTTAGTAAATTCACCCAAAGTCTTTTATGAAGCAAGGACTATTATTTCAGGGTATTTTAGGTATTTGAAGTTAGCTTATACTCCTAATCCCTAGTTTAGTCTTCACTTTTCAAAATCAAAACCTCCATCTCAAGAAAGAATTCTCTCAAACTCCATAAAAGCTAGAACTCGAGGAAGGGCTATAAGTGAAGGTTTGGGACGTTTTCTTCAGAATCATTTCGTGGGCCTTTCATCATTAAAGGAAGGACAATTCATACTTTATTCTTGTTTCATTCAACGAGCCAATCCAAAGGCTTTCATAAAGGTTTCAAAATCCTAAGTTCTTCTATTTCAAATTCTAAGTATGGATTCTTGCATGAAAACATTTTAATGCTCATATTATGTTATCATTTATATTTTTTTGATGATTTTAAGGCTAAAAAAATCAATGAACCCATAATCATGCAACTTCTCAACTTTTGACCAATGAATTGGGTTTGATGAACATGTTTAGATAATGTTAGAACTATGGTTTTCTTGTGACTTTATTGTGATTACGCACTGCCTTAAATGCTTTTTATTGATATATTATTGGAAAAGTGGAGATGTGGTGGTGAAAGCATGGATGAAGGTAAGTTGTTCTATATTGCTTAACTCTTATAGAATTGAATCTTGAGTTGTATGATCCTCTTTTGGTGGTGCTGCTTATCTTATAAATATGAAGTTATATGTGTATTGCGATAATTGCCTTTAAGGCATTGAATGTGAGTTGAATTGAAACTATATTCATTATGCATGAATGTTTTATGATTGACAATGTGTGTGCCTTGAATACACTATGTTCAAGAGAAGTATACGTTTGTGTAAAGCATGTTAGTGTGTGGTCATAATGAGTGTTGTGGGATCACATTTAGAGTGTCAAGGTAATGCATGATAGGGTTTATGCAAAAGATGTGCTCACCTGTACTCACACACACATACTATGAATGAAAGAATGAGGTTATGAATGTAAATGG
Source organism: Solanum sitiens (assembly GCA_016801875.1). Classification (NCBI taxonomy): domain Eukaryota; kingdom Viridiplantae; phylum Streptophyta; class Magnoliopsida; order Solanales; family Solanaceae; genus Solanum; species Solanum sitiens. The sequence goes on from JABWTJ010000071.1 coordinate 664,940, forward strand.
GGGATTGTAGGGTAGACACTCTTCGTGAGTTGAGATGAAGTGTGTAGACCATCCTTACTATTTTAGTAGTATGAAAAGTGGAGTTTTGGGGTGAACACTCTTCGTGTATTGAGATGAAGTATTTAGTAGCAACCTCACTATTTCCAATGAGCCTTTCAAGATAGGTTGGAGGTTGATGCCCTTCGTGAGTTGAAGTGTGATGATCAAAAGTCACCTCTGGGATAAGTACACGTAGAGAGTTGAGATTTGGTACTAATTAGGTAACCCTTAACCTATAGTATATGAATGTTTAAGACTCCGTGGGGGAGTTATGCTTAGAAACGAGAGGATTTGAAGAAGGGGTGACTACACTTCGTGAGTAGAGATGTTGTATCCAAATGTACATCTTGAGATGAGTACTCCTCATTAGTAGAGAATGAGTAACCTAGTACCAATCTCCTTATCCCTTAACTATGCGCCCGCATAGGTATAGCTATTGGGAGATCCATGTAAAGTCTAAGAATATGACCCTACCTTAGGCAAGTAGGGACCCTCATTCGGTAAGGGTAAATACCAGTTTTCCATGTCTAGCTCTCATTGTCAATGCCTGTTAAAGCTAGCCCCCACACTATGAAAAGTTATGAACTGAGTCTTCTTATGGGTGTACTACTTAGCGTAGTTTGTGGAATGGGACACGATCTATATGTTGAACAAGTAGACATTTGGAGGGAGTCTTGGTTGTCTTTATGAGTATGTATGAATGGGTCATTATGTGATGTTAATGAAGTGAGTGGAGTTTATGTCTAATGTTATGATGCATGTTAATCCTATGTCTATGATTATGAAGCATGAGAGTCTTAGGTCTAATGTTGATGAAAGCTATGTAAATGAAGTTATTAATGTGAGGTGCCTAGTCTAGGGTAATTCCTAAGGAACACTAAGTGGGAGTATTAATATGGGATGTTACTTTCACGTTGCACTAAGTGTATTCTAGGACTTGTCTTGGACGATTGTCCTTTTGTGAAACTACTAAGTGTATGTATGTTCTTCCATGTGTTTTAGTAAATGAATATTGATGTGTAATGAAGCATGCTTATCTTTGGTTGCCTTAAGGATCACTTAGGTGTGTATTTAATAAATTTTATGGGCGATATCTTCATGTCTTACCTAGGTGAGTCTTAGGATAACGAAGGATTGGAAGTGTTTTTATGCTAAAATGAGTTCACTGTAATGTATACCTTTATCTGTGAAATTAGCAAGTCTTACCTAAATTGCTAAATGTTGGTTTATATGATGTTTTGAAAGATTGATTCATGAAGACTTTATAAAAATAGCATGAAAGTATTGTTTCAACCAAAATGTCCTATTTTATCATGTTTATGCATTATGCCATACTTAATATATGTTTTTTACTAATTCCATACTTTTATATCTCTATGAGTATAGGTGGAAAGCAAGTGGAACATCTTAGAAGGCAAAGCTTGGGAATCGAATCTCTCAAGATTGGAATGTCCTCATCATCCCGAGGACATAGTCTATGTTTTGTTTAGTTGTTTCTATTATGTTAAGACTTAGTATTTTCATTCAATGTAAAGGGTTGTGAGCCTAAGATTTGTGATGTGTCTAAGTTGGCTTGTGACGATGAGACGGTCTCTTCTTTTATAAATATTTCCCTTTTAATGTTTTGTGAAAAGTTTTTGGTTCCGCAGTACTTTTCATACTTTATGTAATGAATGATAGCTAAGAGGGCCCTCCATGAGGTCAATAACACCTAGTGATGACTCAAGAGTTTTGTAACTTTTAGGGTGTACTTTGGGTTGTTACAAACTTGGTATCAGAGCATAAGGTTTTGGGAAATAGTTTAGGGTCCAAAGTGTCACAAGCCACGTCTAGTAGAGTCTTCTTCATTGGTGTGAGTAGAGACACATTCACGAGCGAGAACCCAATCTGGCCAACCTATAAACAACTTTCACTAGGTCTTTCTTCCCTTCTTCTACATGAGCAACACTACCCATGGTCATACAACTCAAAGCATTCGCAACAACATTTGCCTTGCCGGGTGGTAGAGAACACTCATGTCGTAATCTTTCAAGAATTTAAACAATCTTTTTTTTTTACAGAGATTTAACTCCTTTTAAATAAACACATATTGAAGACTCTTATGGTCAGTATTCACATCCACATGAACACCAAACAAGTAATATCTCAATATATTCAAAGCAAACACTATGACCGCTAATTCAAGGTCATGAGTTGGGTAGTTCATCTCATGCATCTTGAGTTGTCTAGAGGCATAGGCTACTACCTCACCATGTCGCATAATAACACACCTTAAACCCACTCGAGATGCATCACAATATACCACAAAGCCCTTGGTACCCTCCGATAAGGTCAATATTAGAGCGGAGGTAAGACTATCTTTCAAAATTTGGAAGGTTCTTTCACATGCCTCCAACCACTCAAATTTCACATTATTTTTGGTCAAGGTAGTTAAGGGAGATGCAATGGACACTAACACATCCACATACCTCCTATAGTACCGAACCAAACCCAAGAAACTCCTAATTTTGGTTCAGTCAATGGTCGAGGCCAATTCTTAACCACCTCGGTTTACTTTGGATCGACCTCTATACCCTCACTTGAGATAATATGACCAAGAAACTCCACCAATATCAACCAAAACTCACACTTGCTATACTTGGAAAATAGTTGGTGTTCCTTAAGGACTTGTAAAACCACTCTCAAATGATCCATGTGTTCACCCTCATTCTTTGAATATACCAATATATTGTCAATGAAGACAATGAAAAAGGAATCAAGGTAATTTCAAACCACCCTAATCATGAGGTCCATGAAAGCCGCCGGGGCATTAGTGAGAAAACATTACGTTACTAGAAACTCATACTGACCTTACCTAGTTCGAAATGTGTTTTAGTTATATCCTCACCTCTCACCCCAAGATGGTGGTACCTCGATATGAAGTCAATCTTAGAAAAGTAGCTTGCTCCTTGGAGTTGATCAAACAAGTCGTCAATCCGAGGGAGAGGTTACTTGTTCTTAATGGTGACCTTATTGAGTTGACGATAGTCAATGCACATCCTAAGGGACCCATCTTTCTTCTTTACAAACAATACCGGAGCACCCCATGGAGAAATACTAGGTTGACTCAAACCTTTGTCTAGTAAATCCTTGAGTTGAGCCTTCAACTCTTTCAATTGGGCCGGAGCCATCCGATAAGGAGCAATTGAAATCGGATTCGTATCTGGTATTAAGTAAATACCAAAATCAATTTCCAGTTAGGGCGGAATTCCAGGCATTTCATGGTGGAAAACTTCTGGAAAGTCTTTCAATACGGGGGATTATTCAATAGGAGGAATGTTGGATTCATGTTCTTTGACTCTTACAATATGGTAAAGAAACCATTTAGAGATCATTTTACAAGCTTTCGAACAAGAGATTATACGAACACTACGAATTGAATTACCCCATTACCACTCTAAGACGGGTTCTTTAGGAATATTGAACTTAGCCATTCTAGTTCGACAATCAATAAAAGCAAAACAAGCATGCAACCAATCCATTCCCAAAATAACGTCAAAATCAACCATATCAAGTTCTACCATATCAACCCATGTAATTCTATTGGTTAAAGATATAGGACAACTCCTAAAGACTCTTCTAGACACAAAGGAGTCACCCATTGTAACAAAAACTGGTTCAATAAAAAAAAAGGGTATAATATCAAACTTTTTAGCTACTAGAGGATTCACAAATGACAAGGTATCACCGGGATCAAGTAAAGCACAAACATCAATAGAGTAGACTTGTAAAATACCGGTCACCACATCGGGAGACTTCTCTTGCTCACCCCTAGAGCAGAGAGCTTAAAAGTGGTTCCTCTTTTGATATTTTGAAGTAGTAGCACTTGCTTGAGCTTGACCAAACCCTTTTTATTGACATTTTATATTAGGAAAATCTCTAAACTTGTGTCCACTCTTAGAGACACCCAAAGAAATTCTCCGTACAAACTAGACACTTACCCCAATGCTTCTTACCAGACTTGGAACAAGTTGGTTTCTTGCTTGGTGAATTTCTGCTCTTATCCTTTTAGGACTTAGGGTTAGACACCATATCCTTGTTAGCCTTGGTAAAGTTTGAAATAACTTTATTGGAAACCCTCTTCTTGGACCTAGGATTGTCTTGAATATCAAGCCTACTCTTGGAAGTACCTTCCTCATATAACTTGGCCCTCATAAAATCCTTATTCTTCCTCTTGAGTCTAGTCTCTTCAACCTGTTGTGCATCAACCATCAACCTAGAGATATCCATGTTGTCATAGAGCATCGCCGAACGACACTCTTCAACCATAATCATCTGACACTCCTGTGATAAAGCGACTCATCTCATCCCTTCGGTTAGATATAAAAGAAGGTGCATATTTGTACATTTTGGTGAACTTCAAGGAGTACTCTTGCACACTCATACCTTCTTGATGAAGGTTAATGAATTCTTCCATTTTCGCCTCCCTTTTATCCCTAGGAAAGAAACGATCAAGGAAAGACCTTCTAAACACCTCCCAAGTGATAGGACCTGCTCTCAAAGCCCTATTATCTCTCCATTGGGTTTACCATGTTTAAGCTACATCCTTGAGTTTATAGGAAGCTAGCTCGGCCTTTTCATTCCAATTCAACCCCATGGATTAAAGAATCTTGTAAACCTCATCAATGAAGTCTTGATGATCTTCATTCACTTAAGACCCATAAAACATAGAAGGGTACATCTTTATGAAGTCTGTCAAGCAGGAAACCGTAGTACTAGCATTCGGTATAACACGAGGTTAAACCTCCCGATTGGATTTTGCTGTCATAGCTTGGGCTAGAGATATACACCTTGAGCTTGGGTAGTCATGGTTTGAGCCAAAGTAAAAAATGCCGACCTTATCTCTCCATCCATCATAGATGGAGGAATATACCCTAAACTATTTTAGAATAAAATAGACTGTCAGGCCAAATAAGTAAACATTCATGAATTTAGAAGTAAAACAACATAGGAAATATCATTTAACACTTGGAGAAGCATTTCCATAATTTTAGCAAAAAGAAACCTTTTACAGTAAACCTTCCAAAATTTACAGTAAACTATTGAAACCTTACAGTTAACCGAACAAACTACAAAACAGTGAACTTCCAAAGGTATTTCCAAGAGGAAGTTAACTCATTTACGTAGGATTTTTTCTAACCGAGGTTATCCTAAGACTCTCCAAGGTAAGATATGAAGGAAACACCCATACACCTCCTTCAATGCACACCAAGGAGTTCCTTATGACTACCCACCGTAGGCTTACTCCACTCGGGAGAACAATTCACCACTCAATCAGAAGACATTAGAAGAACACTCAACAAAAACCCAAGACTTCCCTTTCGGAATACCTACTTAGTGCAATGAGTAGATGGATTCCCATTCAGCCACGTTGTAACACCCTAAAACGAACTAAGGTAAACTAGAGCTTTGTGAATGTTTCTTGAGTTAATTTTAAGTTAAAATGAGTTATATTAGTGTCCTTAGGCAGTGTGAGAAGTTTTGTTAAGTTTGGAGGTCTAACGTACAAGAACGTCCATGATGTTCAGAAGATATGCCTTAGAAAGTGCTTGTGTTTCTTCATTTATTTGAGTGAGTTTTACTTGTTCGTTTTGTTTGAAAATGGTGTGTGGTGTTCCTAAGACCTAGACAACTATGTTTAGGGGTTTAAAATACGGTTATAACCCCACCTATGACCCACGAGGAGCCCTAGAAGAGGACCCTACCTCTTGGCAAGGAGCTGCCAAACAGTGACCAAACGACGACCCAAGGGACGGTCCGTTGGTCAACAAACTGTTCGTCAAACATGGGGGTCGATTGTAACTGAAAGGAAGGATAGACTGATCTTAAATGGGGCTATGTCCCAACCAACTAGACCGCACAAATGGTCCGTTGGTTGGTCTGTCTGTGAGACTGCCCCAATAGTTGTCAATTCCCTGTATTGACTTGGGGTGTTTGGTAAATTCACCCCAAGAATTTTATGAACCTTGAGTGATATTTTTAGGGTATTTTAGGTATATTAAAGTTTTTTAAACCCTAATACCTAATTTTAGACCTCATATCTTGAAACCCAAAACACCTCTCTCTTAGAACTCTCTCTCAAACTCCATAGAAGCAAGAAGTCAAGAAGGAGCTAGGAGGGCTGTTGGTGGTCAAGTTCTTCATCAAAATTAGTGGGTTTTCTTCTACTTAAGGTATGATATCATTCCTTGAACTCTCTTCCATTCAAGGAGACACTTCTAATGGATTTTCAAAAAGGCTTTTCAACCCTAGTGTTTACTATATTCAACTCTAAATATAGGTCTTGCATGAAAATGTTTGTAATGATTCCAAAATGATGTTTCTAATGTTAGTTGGCATAAGAAATGGGTTAAATGAGCATTAATTGGGGGTATTTGAGCTTTGGTTTCTTATGGTTGATATTGTTGTTTAGATACTACCCAAATAGGTATATTATAATGAAATATTGAGTAAAATTTTATAGGTGATGGAAGCTTGTATAAAAGGGTAAGTTGGTTATTTTGTTTAACCTTAATTTCAAAATGGTCTTGAGTGGTATGGTCCACCTTCTTGGTGGCGTTGTTTATTTGACTTATATGAATGTGAAGTTACATATTTATTGTGAATGAGGCAATGAAGGCTTGTTATGTGATGTAAGGATGAAAACGATGTTATTCTTGTTAAATGTGCTTATTAAAGCTATTATATAAAGTAGGCTACGGAGTATGCTGATGTACCGTGATTTCACGGTATTTTCTAATGCTTTTTCCTTAAGTTTAGTGTGTGTCAAGAGCCTTTTTGTGTTGATTTTGATATAAGTTTCTCTTTGTTTACAGAAAATCTGTCCAAGGATGAACGCGGGAGTTTTTGAGAATGAATTGCAGAAGAGACCACCTACAGAACCTATGACGGTCCGTCGCGCCTGTGACGGTCCGTAGGTGGCATCGTAGTGAAGGGAGAGTTGCTGAAGGAAATTTGGGGAAGTCTGACAAGTGTGGGATTACGGAAGTCCATGACGGACCGTCACAGCTACGACTGTCCATCCTACTGGTTCGTCGTAATGATCAGAGAGTAGTCCCAGTACCCAAATTCCAAGAATTGAAGTATTTTGGAACGAAGACCCTCAACGGACCATCGTGCTTGAAACGGTCCGTCATACCTGTCCGTCAAGGGAAATGAAGAAAGGAATAGAAGAAATTGTTAAGTATGGTACGACGGAGTCTATGACGGTCTGTCGTGTCCATGACGGTCCATCACGTGGTCCGTCGATCCAGACGCGTTTGGACATATTTTTAGTAAATAGAATTCTTATTTGATTAGGTTTCGTTTTTTATTATAAATAGTTGGAAAAACCTCGTTTTGGGGGTTAGACTTTCTAGATAATTTTTAGTTTTTAGTTCTTCTATTATATGATTGAATTCTCGATTTTGGAAATTAAGATACTTTCTTGGTAATTGATTGTTGGTGATTTTGTTGATTAATCAAGTTAAATTCTGGGAAATTATTCGTTTTCATAAAAGTAAGTGCATGAATTCTTCCATTAACAATATGAATTGTGTAATTATGAACATGGGTAACTAAACCTCATAGCTAGGGTTGTGGGAACCATGGGTGAATAACAAGGTAAAAATCTAACTTAAATAACAATTCTAGATTGGTGTCTTGCATGTATTGATAATTCTTTCGTGTAGAAGTCTTTTTAACGGATGGCCAACGTTAGAACTCGCCTTAATGCTACTTGCCGGACCAAGGAGGTAGATAATAGGAAATGAATTATCAACATAGATTTAGTGTAGACTATCTAATAGGCTAGTATTGGTTGGTACGAGTTAATAACTTAGTCAAATACCGAATACGATGTTTAATATGAGGTAAAGATAAGGGTTAGTATAGCAACACACATAGCCGGACCAAGGTGCGGAGTGAAATTCTCTAGATGCCGGACCAAGGACTTAGAGATACGTAACTTATCACTTTACATGCAAGATATCATGATAGAATTGTTATAGTTAGATTTACCAAGTTAGGAACCTGTGGGGAACACTAAAGCCCTAGTTACTTTTATAATTTGATTAAACTTCGAAAGCTGAATCTGTTAGTTGTCCATTTTTATTTAGTTAATCATTTTCATTAATTCATTAATAAAACCCCCCTTTTTGTCTCTTTATTTCTCGAAAAATAGTTGGTTAAATAATAGTAATAATAGAATAAAGTTAAGCTTGAACTATTTTCCTTGTGGGATCGATCTCAACCTCATTAGTTGGGTTCTTTACTTGATACGACCGCTTTACTTCTTATTTGAGAAGTAAATTTGAGCGTATCAAATTTTGGCGCCACTGCCGGGGAAAATAGTTTTTAGATTAACTTAAATTTTATTACTAAAGTTTAGTCATTATTTTCCTGATTTTACTTTTTCTGTTGTTTTTGATTTTGTTTAGAATTGACGTCCGTGTATGCCAAATACACGGAGAGGAAGAGAACCTTTGTTTCTCTACGATCACGAGTTAGAGCGTACACTACGCAAAATGAATCGAAACTTGGGTATAAATGATGATGATCCAAACCAGAACTTCCCAGCTCCGGTTGATGCTCATGGTCGATTATTACCTGATAATCCTGATCAAGGTGCACAAATGGGACAAAATCCCGCTCCACGTCCTCAAGAGTACTATAGAGGTTATGATAATATTGCAGATTCTGCTGGGCCACTTGTCTTGCCCCCTCTACTAGAAGGTCACACCTTTGTAGTCACTAGTAGCCTAATGCAAATGCTCACGTCTAGAGGTTTGTTTTCAGGACTACCGTCTAAGGACCCACATGTCCATATAGCTAAGGTGAGGGCAGTGTGTAAAAGTTGTGTAAGGAGGCTTGATGATGCTCTTTGGGCTTACCGGACAGCGTATAAGACTCCCATAGGTATGTCTCCATACCAACTAGTATATGGGAAAGCATGTCATCTTCCGGTTGAATTAGAGCATAAAGCCATGTGGGCTATGAAGAAGCTAAAAATGGACTGGAACGAAGCTGCAGAACAACGGTTAAATGGGTTAAATGAACTTGATGAATTTCGCCTAAAGGATTATGAAAGCTCAGCCCTCTACAGAGAAAAGATGAAGAAGTACCATGACCTAAAGATCGAGAAACGAGAGTTTATGATTGGGGATTCGGTGCTTTTATTCAACTCTAGATTGCGCTTGTTTCCGGGCAAGCTCAAGTCTAAATGGACTGGCCCTTACTCGATCACCCAATTATTCCCTCATGGAGCGGTTGAGTTGGAAAACAAGGAAGGTGTGAGGTTTAAGGTGAACGGACAACGTCTAAAAATCTATATAGGTCATGCGGAATCGGCGAATGAGGTGATTGAGGCATATCATCTTGATGAAGTCTGAGTAATCGAGTGTCCTCAGTCGTGCCGCGACGTTAAATCAGGCGCTGGTTGGGAGGCAACCCAATATTTATCATCTAACCACTTTATAGTTTTTCTTTCCAGTAGTGGTAGCATTTTTTCTTTTAATGGGTTATAAATTTTCAGGTAGCACATCTACAGGAAGTTCTGCAGAAATATTACTCTGCCACATTCACTTACGGATTCATCGATGGACTATCACGCCTGTGACGGACCGTCGCATGACTCCGTCGTGCCAGGTACGCTCTCTAGTATTTTTTTAGAATTAGGGCGCATGCGACGGACCCTATGACGGACCGTCACAACTGCGACGGACTGTCATCGAGGTTTCGTCACTTTATCACCCGGCTACCCGACCCGACCCGGCTAATGAAGTTCAAAAGTTTTAAACGTTTTAAAACCCCCCACCCCTTCAATTAACAGTTTTCTTTCCCTTTTCCCCCCCCCCATTTCCTCCCCTTTCAACTTCCTTCTCCTCCAAAATTTCCCACATTCTCCAGTTTTCCTCCCAAATCTCCCTTCTTGGTCGGAGTCTGCTGCTGTGCTTCTCAGTTCTCTCACGTGAGTGCCATCACTTTTGCATTGTTTTCTCCTCTTCGCAGGTATGTGTTCCTGAAACTCTACCCATTTACTCTTTTTGTCGGTTTTGCTGTTTTTCTTTACTATTAACATATGGGTTTTTGCTTTTTGACTAGATATTGTCTAACCTAGGTCATTAATTCCACAAAATGCCTGGATGACACTAGAGAAATTAGGGCTTTAAACTTGTCAATTTGATAGGTCTTTAGGTTAAACAGTTTTAGAAAATTGTTGGGTCGTTGTTTTGACTCACATAGGGTGAATGTGGCATCCCCCAGTTCTGTCTCTGAATGTCAGCACGATACCCCGATGACGGACCGTTGTACCCACGACGGTCCGTCCTGTACAACCATCGTGACGGTCAGAGACCCTTGTCCTCATGGTCTCAACACTTTTTCCAAGTGTCCACTGACGGACACATGCGACGGACCGACATACCCACGACGGTCCGTCCTGCACAACCGTCGTAACGGTCAGAGACCCCTGTCCTAAGGGTCTCATCACTTTAACCAAGTGTCCACTGACGGACACATGTGACGGAGCGTCATACCCACGACGGTCTGTCCTGCATAACCGTCGTGACGGTCAGAGACCCCTGTCCTAAGGGTCTCAACACTCTTTCCAAGTGTCCACTGACGGACACATGCGACGGACCGTCATACCCACGACGGTCCGTCCTGCACAACCGTCGTAACGGTCAGAGACCCCTGTCCTAAGGGTCTCATCACTTTAACCAAGTGTCCACTGACGGACACATGTGACAGACCGTCATACGAACGACGGTCCATCCTGCATAACCGTCGTGACGGTCAGAGACCCCTGTCCTAAGGGTCTTATCACTTTTACTAAGTGTCCACTGACGGACACATGTGACGGACCGTCATACCCATGACGGTCTGTCCTGCATAACCGTCGTGACGGTCAGAGACCCCTGTACTAAGGGTCTCATCACTTTTACTAAGTGTCCACTGACGGACTCATGTGACGGACCGTCAAACCTATGATGGTCCGTCCTGCATAACCGTCGTATCGGTCAGAGACCCCTGTCCTAAGGATCTCATCACTTTTACCAGGTGTCCACTGACGGACCGTCATACCCATGACAGTCCATCCTGCATAACCATCGTATCGGTCAGAGACCCCTGTCCTAAGGGTCTCCACACTTTTACTAAGTGTCCACTGACGGACACATGTGACGGACCTTCATACCCACGACGGCCCGTCCTGAACAACCGTCGTATCAGTCTGAGACCTTTTTTTTGATACTCTATACTACTGAGTATTACATGACGGACCGCAGGACGGTCCGTTATATGTATGACGGGCCGTCATCAGGTCCGTCGTGCCTTACTGCTACTTCAGAGCTGTTATCACTGGTTTGAGTTTCTGTGTATTATTGTCTCATTTTTTTGTCATGTTTTATCTTTCAAGTACTAATGATGATTCGTTATAGGTACTACCTCTCATGGCACCTAAACAAGACCGCGTTTATGCACGGGTGCATTCTAAATCTGTCGCCCCATCTGCCCGATTAGTGATAGGCTCTGATGATGAGCATGATCCAGAGTACGTGCCCCCAGGCACTGCTACTACAGCACGAGCTCCACGTGTACCAACAGTCACACCCAAGAAGGTGGCGCCCGGCGTAGTCACTGCCTCCCAGTCTGATGAGGAGCGCACACTGACCGGCACACCTTCTGGGTCAGCTGCCCAAGACGAAGGAGCATCTAGCTCCTTAGGAGTTTCGTGGTCAGAGGAAGCCTCCGGGTCCGCAGAAGCCTCTGCCTCCGCCACAGCTACACAGTCTGCCTCAGATGATGAGGCTGACAGCACAGACTACACCCCTGGTTCACCAACTGGAGTCCCTGCCCCGGTTGACGATCAGCCCAACCGGTGGTGTGTCGACGGGCAATACAAAGTATATTTAGACGCCAAGGTGCTCAATGACAAAGGCGTCATGACACGGACCCTCACACTGGAGAGGCGGGTCCTTACGGGAAGTCTCCCCAACATGCCAGACATTCACAGCCTTTTCACCAGACACCGACTGGAGTGGACGGCTTGTTCTTTGGGCCGCTACAGTGAAGAGTTAGTTCGCGAGTTCTATGCCTTTTATGTGGCCAATCATCGCTCACAGATCGATAGGCGGTCTGCCCCCACCAAACAGGCCCTACTTGAGCACGTCCGAGTACGCGGCATCCAGGTCGACATCTCACTACCACCCATCCGCCGATATCTGTACGGCACAGATTTTGACTCCACCAGCACACCTCTCACCGCCGAGTTTGATTACTGGTGGCAAATTGTTAAATAGGTACGGTTCTTACGCGAGCCTTCACTGAGAGAGACCACCAAGAGGTGGATGGCACAGCACCTGTCTATTGATGGAGAGGCTACGAATTGTGTGATGGAGCCGAAGGGAGCCATCAGGAAGGCCAACTTGACCTTTACGGCCAAGTTTCTTTGGTTGATCGTCCGCCATTGTCTCTCCCCCACTGCTGCTGATAATATAGTCACCTGGGATCGTGCAGTACTGATGGCCGCAATGATGGCAGGGTTCGAGGTCGATTTCTCTTGGCTTCTCCAAGCGGTCATGCACGAGAGGGCCTTCAAGGTCACCACGACTTACCCTTTTCCTTGCATGATTTTTTCTTTGTGCAGATCAGCAGGTGTGCCCATTTGGCACATTGACCAGCTCAGGACCCCGCAAGGAAATGTTGATATCGGCCTCATCAGGGATGAGGCCAATGAGTTGGCCCCACGCAGAGGGCCCCGCCTTGAGGTGGTCCCACTTGGTGAGAACCTGGCCGATACAATAGAGTATGCCCATGCTGCTTCCCAGACTGCTGCTGCACACACTGACACTACTCCGGTCGAGTCTATCCCTGGTAGTAGCACTGCCCCGAGCTCCTCTCGCTCGGCTCCTTCCGCCACTCTGGTCCCACTTGCTAGGGTCCAGAAACTCGAGGCACAGATGGCGACACTTCTGCATGACATCCAGCCTTGGATGCAGAAGACTATTGCTGAGGCAGAGGAGTGCAAGATGGTACAGCACACAGAGAGGAAGATTGCAGAGGTTCATCAGCGTTTAGACGCTTTTGAGTTGCGAGTGCTAGCCCGACCAGCACCTCTGGTGGACATGTCGACCCTTCAGGCTGCGGTTGCAAGTCTGCTGGCTGATCTTGATACGATCTTAGAGGCAAGGGTGCCTGAGTCTGAGGCCCCTTCTGCAGAGCCTGCTGATGACACCGTGATGGCTGCTCTTTTCGCCACTTTTGATGTTTCACCCCCTCCACCACGTGAGCATGTAAATAGACGCAGGGGTCGAGAGGAGGATGAGGCTAGGGCGAGGAAGAAGGAGCGCCGTGAGATGGAGGCTGCGAGGAGAGCCTTGATTGCTGATGAGGAGGCCCGAAAGTTGAGGGCTGTAGAAGTAGCTGCCGGGGCATCTAGCTCCAGAATTGTAGATTCTGTGGGAGGCACTACTGATGGTGCTGTGGATGCTGAGGACATTACTGAGGATGTCCAGACTACGCAGGGAGTGGGTTCCGGTGAACTGGACCCACCAACTTGCTGATCGCCAGCGCTTAGCGCCTCAGGTTTGCTTCACTTCCCTTTTGCGTTGTTTAGCTTTTTTATGCATTGGGGACAATTACATATCTTTTGTTGGGGTGGGGTAAATGGAAAGTGAATACTTGGGTGAATTCTGAGTAGCCCAAGTTCACGATCCTCTTTTGGGGTTTTCTTGCCTGTGTTCTTTTTCCCCAAAAGACTGATTACTTTTATTGTTGAACCGGCATGTTATATCTTATGTACATAGCATAAATCTGAAGCATGATGGCTAAAATAAATATGATATCTCGATAATCAAAATTATGCATGACTAGGCATAGTAAGTGAAAATTGTGTGGTTTAAAACATGAAATAAAGATAAACTACTGCATGATCCTGAATCCAAGATTTGAACTAGGTGTCAAATAATCTGGGAATGCAAGAAATGTCAAGAGAGTGTGAGGTTAAACCGAATGTCCACCATTAATACTGAGCTAGAACTTGCCTGGTTAGTCCTGCTAAAAGTTAGTCAAAACAATCACTTAGGAAAGGATCATAGGCCCTTGTTCGAAAGAGTCAATCTTGAGCCTAAAAATAACAGAAAACCAAATGAAGTTAATCCCTTTTTGATCCAAATGAATTGAGCCTAAAATAGATCTTTCTTTTTCACCCCAAATGATCTTCTCTGGGAACAATGTGTTGGCCCTGGTCCCTCCTTGGACATGTGCACCTCAGTTTATGCCAAAAGCATAAGTTGAGGGTGGCTAATGCAGAAAGCAACCTTGTTTTGGCCCTGACCCAACCATGGGTATTGTGAACCTTGACTCATGGCAAAATCATGAGTTGAGGGTGGCTGCTATAAGGAAAACCCCGGAAAGTGGGGTTGAAAGAATGAAGAGAAAGAAAGAATAAAACAGAACTGACTAAAAAAAAATATATATATATATATATATATATGAATAAAAAGAAAAATAAACACAAGAAAAGAGAAAAGTCACTTACACATAAGGATAAGAAAGGGAAAACAACAAAGTGAAAAGAAAATTGAGTAATAGGGCGAAATAAGATGATAAAAGGGTGGTTCGCTTAGCCGATATGTCAAGGAGGGCAACAAGATACTAGAGTATACCTAAATACACCCTACCTGACCCCGATCCTATGTTACAAGCTAAAAAAAAAGTCCTATTGTGATCCTAAGTGCGTATGATGAACTTGAAGTAGTGAAAATAAGGGCAAGCCTATGGCAATATGTATAAATGAGTGGTGAATTTGTTCTGAGAGTGAGTGTCGAAAAGTGATCCTTATACTAAAACTAAAATCATTTTTGTGAAAAATGAGGATGTTATTTGAAGTGAGGACAGGAGTTGTAATACCATAAATATTAGCATCTTGGTGAGAAATTGAAGGGGAGAGGCATCGTTGCGTAGTGAGTCTGGGTCATGTTTTGATTCTACACAAGTCAATGCCTAATAGTGATACCATGCATGAACATAATGAGAATAATCGGGATTGATAGCCAAATGATTGCGGAAGTTAAAATAGGGATACTTTTGTACAAAGATCTTGTAGTGAGTCATAGTGCGTCGCTTGAGGACAAACAACGAATTTAAGTTGAGGGTGTTGATGTACCATGATTTCACGATATTTTCTAATGCTTTTTCCTTAAGTTTAGTGTGTGTCGAGAGCCTTTTTGTGTTGATTTTGATATAAGTTTCTCTTTGTTTACAGAAAATCTGTCCAAGGATAAACGCGGGAGTTTTTGAGAAAGAATTGCAGAAGAGACCACCTACGGAACCTATGACGGTCCGTCGCGCCTGTGACGGTCCGTAGGTGGCATCGTAGTGAAGGGAGAAGTTGCTGAATGAAATTTGGGGAAGTCTGACAAGTATGGGATTACGAAAGTCCATGACGGACCGTCACAGCTACGACGGTCCATCCTGCTGGTTCGTCGTAATGATCAGAGAGTAGTCCCAGTACCCAAATTCCAAGAATTGAAGTATTTTGGAACGAAGACCCTCAATGGACCGTCGTGCTTGAAACGGTCCGTCATACCTGTCCGTCGAGGGGAATGAAGAAAGCAATAGAAGAAATTGTTAAGTATGGGACGACGGAGTCTATGACGGTCCGTCGTGTCCATGACGTTCCATCACGTGGTCCGTCGATCCAGACGCGTTTGGACAAATTTTTAGTAAATAGAATTCTTATTGATTAGGTTTCGTTTTTTATTATAAATAGTTGGAAAAACCTCGTTTTTGGGGTTAGACTTTCTGGATAACTTTTAGTTTTTAGTTCTTCTATTATATGATTGAATTCTCGATTTTGGAAATTAAGATACTTTCTTGGTAATTGATTGTTGGTGATTTTGTTGATTAATCAAGTTAAATTCTGGGAAATTATTCGTTTTCATAAAAGTAAGTGCATGAATTCTTCCATTAACAATATGAATTGTGTAATTATGAACATGGGTAACTAAACCTCATAGCTAGGGTTGTGGGAACCATGGGTGAATCACAAGGTAAAAATCTAACTTAAATAACAATTCTAGATTGGTGTCTTGCATGTATTGATAATTCTTTCGTGTAGAAGTCTTTTTAACGGATGGCCAACGTTAGAACTCGCCTTAATGCTACTTGCCGGACCAAGGAGGTAGATAATAGGAAAAGAATTATCAACATAGATTTAGTGTAGACTATCTAATAGGCTAGTATTGGTTGGTACGAGTTAATAACTTAGTCAAATACCGAATACGATGTTTAATATGAGGTAAAGATAAGGGTTAGTATATCAACACACGTAGCCTGACCAAGGTGCGGAGTGAAATTCTCTAGATGCCGGACCAAGGATTTAGAGATACGTAACTTATCACTTTACATGCAAGATATCAGGATAGAATTGTTATAGTTAGATTTACCAAGTTAGGAACCTGTGGGGAACACTAAAGCCCTAGTTACTTTGATAATTTGATTAAACTTCGAAAGCTGAATCTGTTAGTTGTCCATTTTTATTTAGTTAATCATTTTCATTAATTCATTAATAAAAACCCCCTTTTTGTCTCTTTATTTCTCGGAAAATAGTTGGTTAAATAATAGCAATAATAGAATAAAGTTAAGCCTGAACTATTTTCCTTGTGGGATCGATCTCAACCTCATTAGTTGGGTTCTTTACTTGATACGATTGCTTTACTTCTTATTTGAGAAGTAAATTTGAGCGTATCATATGCCTAAATTAAGTATATGGTTATGTGAAGCATGTAAAGTGTGTGATTTGGTGAATGAAGGTCTAAAGTATGTATAAAAGTTAATGTAAATGAAATTATGCTTATGTGCAAGGTGAGTTCACATGTACACACACTCATACTTAAATGAATGAACGAAGCGAAGTTAAGTAAAAAGGGGAGTTTTGTGGTGAACACTCTTCGTGAGTTGAGATGAAGTGTTTAGTAGCAACCTCACTACATCCCAAGAGCTTTCTAAGATAGGTCTGAATATGAATACCCTTCGTGAGTTGAGATGTGGTGTTCACTTGTTATCCTTAACCTATATTATAAAATGTTGAGAATCCGTGGGGGATTATTCTTAGCACCAAATGCATATGAAGAAGGGGTGTTTACACTTTGTGAGTTAAGTTGTTGTATTCCAATGTACCTCTTGGGATGAGTACTACTCGTTAGTAGATAATGAGTTACTTAGTAGCAATGTCCTTATCCCTTAACTATGCACCTGCATAGGTGTAGATATTGGAAAAGCCATGTAAAAGCTTAGAGAATGACCTTATTCTAGGCAAGTGAGGATCCCTCATCTGATAGGGGTAAATATCAGGATTCCGTGTCTAGCTCTCATGGTCTATGTCGGTTGATCTAACCGCCACAAAAGTAATGAATGTGCCAAGTCTTCTAAAAGAGTGTGCTATCTAGGGTAGATAGTGAAATGGGACGTTGTTTATCCATTGCACTAGGTGGGCATTCCGAAAGGGGAGTCTTGGTGAGTCTTATATGAATTGAATGAACTAAGTCTCCTAAAAGAACGTACTACTTAGGATAGGTGGTGTTATGGGACTCTATCTATCCATTGCACTAAGTAGACCTTCCGAAAGGGAAGTCTTGGTGCCAAGTCTTCTAAAAGAGTGTACTACTTAGGGTAGGTGGTGGAATGGGACGCCATCTACTCATTGCACTAATTAGGCATTTGGAAAGGGAAGTCTTGGTGCGTTGGTTGAATTTTCTTCTAATGTCTAGTGATTGATTGGTGACTTGTTCTCCCGAGTTGAGTAAGCCTACGGTGGGTACTTTTATGGATATCCTTGGTGTGTATTTAAGGAGGTGTATGGGAGTTTCCTTCATGTCTTACCTTTGAGAGTCTTAGTATAACCTCGGTTAGGGAAACTCCTATGAAAATGAGTTCACTTCCTCTTGGAAATACCTTGGGAGTTCACTATTTTGGAGTCAAAGTTGGTTCATTGTAAGGTTTCAATAGTTTTCTGTAAAATTTGGAAGGTTTACTGTAAAAGGTTTCTTTTTTCTATAATTATGTAAATCCTTCTCTAAGTGTTAAATGATGTTTCTTATCTTGTTTTGCTTCTAAATCATGAATGTTTTACTTATTTGGCATGAAAGCTTATTTTACTAAAATATTTATTTTTACATGTTTTTTACATATGGCATACTTTGTACATTATTTGTACTAACCCCATACTTTTCTATACTCTATAAGTATAGGTTTGAAAGCAAGAAGAACTCTAGAAGGCGAAGCTTGGGAAAATCTACTCTCTCAAGATTTGGTATGTCCTCATATATTTGAGGACATAGTATATGTTTCTTAGTTTCGATATTAAGACTTATTATGTATTTCTTTCAATGTAAAGGTCCGTGTAGCAAAGATATTATGTCGTGTCTTTAAGTTGGCTTGTGACGATGAGATTCTCTATGTATTTATGAAAGACTTCCTTTTTATATTAAATGTCGTGAAAAGTTTTAAATTCCGCACTATTTTTCATGTCTTATGTAATGACCGATAGTTAAAGGGCTTGTACAAGACCCCAAAGGGTCAAGTACTCCCTGTCATGACCCAAGGGTTCTCCCTGTCTTCAAGGGGGTACTTTCGGGTCGTGACAGAGTTGGTATCAGAGCATAGGTTATGGGAAATAGTTTAGGGTCTAAAAGTCTCACAAGACAAATCTAGTAGAGTTTTGGTCATTGGTGTGAGTCGTGACAGATCCATGGACAAGAGTCTATAATATGATAGAATTTTTACTTTCTACTCTATTCTAATGTCGTGCCTTAGAGTTGAGTTCCATAATATATGTTTTCTCAACCTCTTCTCTTTGTGTTTATAGGACACGAATATGAGAAAATCAACCGCTAGGAGGGAGAAGAGAGGTGTAGCTAATGACAGGATCCCTACCCGTGTTGACCAAGTTCCTATTTTTGGCCTAGAAGGAGAGAATGAGAAGGTTCCCCTTGAAGAACGTCAAGTGACTCCGGAACGTCAAGAGCCTAAAGTAACCCAAATGCCTCCTATGCCTCAAGCTCCTATTGTTGTAGGAGATATGACTAATTCAGAGTTGAGGGCTATCGTAATTAATTTGACCCAACTCATGACGGCTCAAGCTCATGTCGTTAATAATCACTTTTTTGACCAAGCTAATAAAAGAGTTGGACCTCAACCTAATGGTAGTACTCACGCTTATAGAATTCGGGATTTCATGAGGATGAACCCTACCACTTTTCATGTGACTAAGGTGGATGAAGATCACAAGGTTTCATAGATGAGGTTTTCAAAGTGGTAGATGCTATGGGTGTGACCCCTAGGGAGAAAGCAGAGTTAGCCGCTTACCAACTCAAGGAAGTGGCTCAAGTGCGGTTTGAGCAATAGAGGGGTGAGAAACCCTTAGAAAGAGGTACAGTTGATTGGGAAGAGTTCAAAGAGGCTTTCCTATATAGGTTATTTCGCTTATAAAGAAGGGAGAAGAAGATGGTTGAATTCATGAACCTTCGTCAAGGGGGAAAGAGTGTGCAAGAGTATTGTCTCAAATTCACCCAACTCTCTAAGTATGCCCCAACCATAATAGCCTACCTTAGGGATAGGATGAACAAATTTGTGATGGGAGTGTCTAGCTTGGTGGAAAAGGAGTGTCGTACAACAATGCTCTCAATGACATGGATATCTCTAGGCTCATGGTGTATGCTGAACAAATTGAGGAGTCGAAAATTAATGAGATAAGGCAAGAGGGTAGGATGCTTAGGTAGGATGATTCTAGTCACCAAAATAATAATAAGAGGTTCTATTACCAAGATTCTTCCATTGGAAACGAGAATAGGGCTCCAAACCTGAATTCCCAAGGTGGTGGCCATACTTATGAGAGGACTAGGTGTACTACATGTGGGAAGCAACATATGGGTAGGTGTCTTGCCGGAACGGATGGTTATTATAGTTGTGGTAGAAAAGGCCACAAGATGAGGGACTCACCTACCATCGAAGCAAGAGGGAAAGAGGTCAATGAATATTCCCTAGATCCTAATGCTCCAAATAAGAACCCTCCATACGGGATGGGAGCTAGGAAGGAGAACTAATTTGGAAATTACCATGTTTAACAGTGAATCAATGAATGCTCACTTTAAAGTTTCTCATTTTTGAAAAAAATTGGTTTGCCTTGAATTGCAGTTTAAATGTGTGCAAAAGTGTTGTATATTAAAATGTTTAATGTTGGATAAGGTAGTTTCTCCATAAAAGAAGGATAAAGATGAATTTTTAGTTTGTGAAGTTT
Source organism: Solanum sitiens (assembly GCA_016801875.1). Lineage (NCBI taxonomy): Eukaryota > Viridiplantae > Streptophyta > Magnoliopsida > Solanales > Solanaceae > Solanum > Solanum sitiens. The sequence continues at coordinate 685,296 of JABWTJ010000071.1, forward strand.
TGCAAAAGTTGCAAGTGTTTGGAAATGTGAAATGGTGCTCCCTGCTAGTTGATGCTTTGATTTTGAGTGTTTTGATCATGATTGTAATGTATTATGTGTTGCCGATGGATTCCTTGATGGTCTTAAAGTTTTTAGTGTCATTCGATGACGAATGTTATTCCAAGTGGGGGAGAATGTAACACCCTAAAGTTGCCTATGTATGGGATGCTATCTACCAATTGCACTAGGTAGACCTTCCGAAATGGGAGTCTTGTGGTGTTTTATATGAAATGCATGAACTAAGTCTCCTAAAAGAACATACTACTTAGGGTAGGTGGTGGTATAGGACACTATCTATCCATTACACTAAGTAGACCTTCCGAAAAGAGAGTCTTGGTGTGTTCTATCATGTGTTGTAAAAGAAGTTAGATATTGTAAGGTTTAATGTTAGGGAAGTAAGTTAAACCTAAGTTTTGAATGAATGAAGTTAAGAGTGACTAATGTAGGATGCTCAATCCAAGGGAATCCTCAAGGTGCACTAAGTGGGAGTAGTAGTATGGGATGCTACTCTCACATTGCACTTAGTGTAACTTATAAGTCCTATTGTGGAAGAGTACTTGCAGGAAATCCCTCTTATAATAATGTCTTTTAAATATCTAAACAAGAGTGTGGACTTGATTCCCGGACTAGGTAAACTATGGTTGGTAGTCTTAAGGATCGCTTTGGTGTGTCTTGAAAAGGGTGTAAGGGCAGTACCTTCTTGTATTACGTTAGGAAGTCTTAGGATAACTTGGTTAGAGAAACCTCACAGAAAATAGGTTCACATTGCTTGGATTGTGTCATTCAGTGTAATGCTATTCACTGTGTCACTGTAATATTTTCTAATGTTACTGTAATGTGTATTTTGTTTCTAAAATTTTGAGAGTCCTACTTTATGTGCTAAATGATAATTCTTATACTATTTCAACTCTTAAATCATAAATATTTTATCAATTCGGCATGAAAACTTATTTTATTAAAATGTCCCTTTTTGCATGTTTTTACATATGTCATACTTAGTACATTGTCTTCAACTAACCCCATACTTTTCTATACTTAATATATATAGGTTGGAAGCAAGTTGGAAGACTAGAAGACAAGCTTGGAAAGATTCTCTCAAGACTAAGTATGTCCTCATATATTCGAGGTATAGTCGTGTTTCTTAGTTTCTATTCAAAAGACTTATTATGTACTTTTCGTTTAATGTAAAGGGAGGTGTCCCTAAGATATTTATATCGTGTCTTAAGTTGGCTTGTGTAGACGAGATCAAATACTTAGCTTTTATGAAAAATGTTCTCTTTATTAATTAATTCGTGAAAAGTTTTAATCAAGCACTAATTTTCATGTTTTATGTAATGAATGATAGCTAAGGCTTGTACAAGACCTCCGAAAGGTCAAGTACACAATTGTTTCGACTCAGGGGTTCTCCCTAACTTCTAGGGGGTACTTTTGGGTCATTAAAAACTTGATATCATTGCATAAGTTAAGGGAAATAGTTTAGGGTCTAAAAGTCTCACAAGCCACATCTCTTAGGGTCTTGGTCATTGGTGTGAGTCGCAACACATCCATGGAAAAGAGGTTATAGGATGATAGAAGTTTCACTTTCTTATCAATTCTAACGTCGTGCCTTAGAGTTGAGTTCTATAAGATGTCTTTTCTCAACCTCTTCACTTTGTGTTTATAGGACATGAATACGAGGAGATCAACCGCTAGAAGGGAGGAGAGAGGTGTAGCTAATGAGAGGATCCCTCCCCGTGTTGACAAAGTTCCTATTGTTGGCCTAGAGGGAGAGAATGAGGAGGTTCACCTTCAAGAACCTCAAGTACTTTCAGAACGTCAAGGGCCTGAAGGACCTTAAAAGCCCCCTATGCCTGAATCTCCCTTTGTTGAAGGGGATATGACTAATGCAGAGTGGAGGGCTTCCCTAATGAATTTTTTGAGTCAACTCATTACGGCTCAAGCTCAAGTCGTCACTAATCATTTGGTTTCCCAAGGTAACCCAAGAGATAGTGTAACGACCTGCTTAGTCATTTTGAGCAGCATATTTTAATTCTGGAAAAACTGTCTGAGACGACGTATCCAACGACGGACAGTCATGGGCACGACGGACCGTCGAGGGTGTCTCGTTCCAAACACTTGGAATTCTTATATTTGAGTGCTGAAATCGACTCTCTGAACTCTGTGACGGACCTGCAGGACGGACTATCACAGACATGACGGACCGTTGTGAGGTTCCGTTTCAAAACACTTCAACTCTTGAGAATTGGGTACTGAGAGCAATTCTCTGAAGTCTGTGACGGACCTGCAGGACGGACCGTCACATACATGACGGACCGTTGTGAGGTTCCGTTTCAAAACACTTCAACTCTTGAGAATTGGGTACTGAGAGCAATTCTCTGTCCGTCGTGACGGAAGTGCAGGACGGACCGTCGTAGGCACGACGGACCGTCACAGGTTGCGTAATCCCAGTCTGGGTCAAATTTCTGGGTAAGTTTTAAAGGGGAGTTTTGGACTATTCTTGCTATAATTATAAATTTTAGTGGGTCAATGTTAAAAACTCAA